>JAGVSN010000009.1:1221472-2442944 GCA_022651745.1 Parapsyche elsis
TTTAGATCAAAACCTGAAAAAAATTACTTCCGACTCATCTCATTATCGTTCTCGATCGAACGAGTGCGTAGTACAAATTTCGTCACACCACGACGTCAATCGTTTTAGACGCGTATCGCTAATGGCGATCATCGCCAAGCCGTGCCATCGTTGAAATCGAACTGTGACGTCACACGACATTGCGTTTTCTTTTCACCGGGTCTTCAGCTAACTACACACCTAAATACACCGATAGAGTTATGCACAGTTACCGATGATGATGATCATCTTCGAACAGTGGATGGGGACGAGCGCGTGGGCCAATCTATACGTGGTAACAACAGAGCGGCGAGCTGTTTACACACCTGTGTATCTTATCGCTCATCTGACAGGTTTGTCCAATCCCTCATATATCTTGTACGCGGTATTTGTTCTCGAGTAACGGTAACGAACGATTGGGCAAGCGACACGTCGTCGCATCCTTGGATCAAATCGATATCTGGCGCGAGATGCTCGTGTAAATATACGCGAAATCGAAGAATGCACCACCGATGATGATGGTCAGATTTTCGGGACTTGGAGATCACCTATGCTAGTCGAGTTTGTGTTCGATGACGCTTACCTTCGCCCGAGTGTTTGTCACTGTTGGTGAAAAGCTCGCGTATAGTGCTACGCCGTAGCACTGTCGTATGTATATCACAATAATTATTTATCGATGAGTGAATACATTACGCCAAATATGAAAAATCGCCAATGATCGGTTTGGACACGTTCGAGGAATCGATCCTTCTTTGTTTCCCGATTTTCATCGTATTACGAATTGCATACATACGACACCGGTCAAATATATCTAATGTGATTTATACGTGGGATAGTGTAGGTATTTGTATACAAAATCGTTATCAGTCATCATCATCGTCGCCGTCGTGCCTCGTTGCTAAAAATCAAACGATGACGAGTGTCCCAATTTTCCTCGATACAGAAGAGTTTCGCATTTCGTCGCCGAATTCTCCAATTACTATACAGGTCCCATTATGTATGTGTGTCGGTATTAAAAAGTTCTTTTGTGTGACTGCAAGACGCGTCACTGTATCTTATGATATTTAAATGCGTATTGTTGACCTTTGAAATGAATCGGAAAAACGAGACGTATTCAAACGAATTTTTTATGATTGCAAGTTGAGACATTTATATATTATACTATTTAGGTATTTTACATTGTTCACCTTATTATATGTACATGCGTGAATGGAATGAAAAAATAAATAAACAATTTCATATGATAAGCAGATAACAATCAATATCAATCGTTGATCTCGGTAAAAAAATAAATACAATCCTTTCGCGTGTGCTGCATTTATTATTTATAATACGCGCATCTCTTTCTTATCTATGCATTTTGCTAATATTAAAAATAATCTCGCTCGAGGACTTTCACCGTCGGATTATTGGATTTCGGAAAAGCCCATTTTCCAACTACGAGATGATTGCGAAACTGCGCGCGACTAAAACAGGGGATCCGGGATAGTCAGGATCGATAAGATAACGGCATCACACCACGTCGGCTTCGACAACGGATGTGACGATCGACGATTCAGGGGTGTGCAACCTTTTCCGCTAGCAATTTACCGACAACACACCCACTGCTAATAACCGCTTGCTAATATTTGCACTGGCACTTGATTGCGTATCTATCGACGCATATTTCTATTATGTATATCATTTCCACATTTTGAACCGTCGGCGTCGTTACGAAACTGTAATAATGTATTTTTATCATTTGCAGATTGATCGCACACGCCGAATGAGTATTCGCCATCAGCTTGCGGGGAAGAAATGCAGGATATGTCGTGTCTGATCAGCGAACCTGCAAACTCACCACCTAGAGTACTACGATCGGGTAATTTTTTTTTTCCGTTTCATTCGCATCACTATCGAAATGTATCCATAGCGTTTGTAGAACGTCCGTTAGGTCTAAGATCCTTTGAAATCGATTTACGCATATCCTACAAACGCGTTCTTCGTAGCGGTACGAGCGTGGTCTCACGTTCCGTTAGTGTACAGTTAATTACTTATCGCAATCGCAAAGCATTGTGACCGGCCTGCTAAACGACGTTTAATTCAAACGACGGTGCTTTTAACTGAAGGATCGCGGTCCATTGAATCTCCCGTGGCGAAAGAACTTAGAGTTTTGCGTTTATCAACACCATCTAGCGATGTTGGACGCTGTCATACTGGGTTCCGCGAAACCCCATGGTACTCGATAATTTATGTTAATTTCTCGATAAGTTAAGATTGAATTATATTGTTTGGATAAAACGTTGCGTTTGCATCTATCTGATTGACATATCAACGGATACAATTTGAACAAGAGTAACTGTTTTGGTTTTTGGCAAAGAATACCCGGAAGTGCCCGATCGAGCAGTAAAAATTTTTATGCCCTTTGTTACCGCCTATCTTTGTGAACGATCTATTTTGACTTATGTCAGCGCTGAAACTGCATATGTAAATACAGGAACAAATTAAATTCATAATCTGAGATGTGTTTGTAAATAAATTACAAAAATTCCGCCAGATTTTCAACAGTTTTGTAGCAAGAAGCAGGCGCATGCGAGCCGTTAAATTTAGTTAATTATATTATTCACGGTGCATTTAGTTGTTCCAAAGAAGTGACATTTAAAGCGTAGGGTTACGAAGGTGTAGGAAATTTGAAGACCGCTGATGTATGCTAATGTAAGCTTCGCTATCTATGTATGTAGTATTTTTTATGCAATTTAGTGCGTTCGTGTGAACGTTTTGTAACTTAAGCTAGTGTTTTCTATCTCTATTTATCGCAACTTTTCCTATCAAAAGTGTGCTAAAGTAAACTACCACTTCCGATTTTGACACTTTTAACAATAACTATGACGATTTACTTCAATTTTTGGCTGACTGAATTTCTATTAAATCTTGTCGGTCGCATTGAGGTTATACTGTCATATAAAACGGAACAGGAATTCTAATAATTGTTATGAGTAAAAGTTGAAATTCAAAGAAAACTTTGCCGCTTTGATTGTTGGTAGCTCAAATTTTCTATGAAGTACACTGTAAGCTAAATCTGAATTTCAAATGTTCATTTAATGGGAAGCTTAGTGTAAATAAATAATTTAATAATTGTAAGTTCAATTTATTACGTCCGGTGGTTGATTTTCATGAAAGATTTTATTTTTGTTGGATACTTAATATGCGATATTGTATACGCTTTTTTTGGTGAGATTCTTTGAAACGTTTTCCTATTAGTTATTTATTACAATAGAGCGTCCATTGTGGATGCAGTCATCGCCAGTGTTTTATTGTCTTTTTTGTGTGTGGCCGCAGCCTTTGACGTATTTGACCAGGGAAATGATCTCACATTCCTGGTAAATCCAGATTAATTCACAATCGTTACACGTCATTGCGTCAACTCTTTCCTTATCTTTTCAAGAAAAAAAATTAAACACACACACAATGACATATCCGTTGCGCTCTTTGATCTTTAGGCGCGTACCCGCTTGATCTTCACAACATACTAATCCCTATCGCTAATTTATTATTACAACACTTACCAGTGCAGTCATACGATGTGAGAAAAATGAAATTATTGACGCGTACACTCGATCGACTTTCCAACGCATTTAACCGTTGAATAATATTGTAATTGTTGATGTTATCTCAACATACCGTTCCAGTGATATAATCTTATTGAATCAATAGTAATTCCACGAAGATAAACTATTGTACAAGGTGAACAGATTTGAAGTGTTTTAATGGAGCGCAGATATGCAATGAGATGAAAAAATTTTCATGACATTCTACTTCAATAATTTTATATCCCTTGATAGAAAAACTGCAATTAAACATGAAATATTTTCACTTCGTGATTATTCAAATGTGCTGCGAACGTTTTTTTCAGTGCAATTTATCCAAAATATATATTCGGACGAAACGTATGCAAATTGGCAGTTTTGCGTACGAATTTTCAGCGATTAAAAAGCGTACACGATTGCACTCCATACTATTATTCGTTTTCTTTTATACGGTGTTATATTTCAAATTTCAGCTCTTTCACTTTTGACAGATGCGCGCTTAAAAACGCATAAATATTAATGCGATAATTTTAATATTTGCATTTTGCGAATCGTGCGAAAAGTTTATTATAAGCGATATCGCGTGCGCCCGTTATTCAAATGTGGCGAATTTTCACCAATTATTAATATAGTAGTTTTTTTTGTGTGTGTGTAATAAAGTCAACGTAAAGTCAACTTTGATTTTTTTTTATTATTTAAAAAAATTTAATTTAATGCTTGTGTATTAGTTATTGTCGTTAAAAGGGTTAATTTGTCCGTGAAGATCGCACTTATCGTACTTTACCTATGATTATTTTAAATATTATATAAAAAAAAAAAAAATTTCTTAATCTCTGTTTGCTCTCTTGTGACATGAAGTGTCACTTAATCGCTTCATTCTGTAACGTATTCATTAGTAACGATTTATATCGTGGATTCGTGGAGTCCGATACGAACACTTTTTTTGTTTAAATTTAGCATTTCTATTTAAAAATATTATCAAATTATACAAAGTAGTCAACTACTGCATATTGAATATCCGAATCTAAAATTTATAAACGAATGTTTATATAAAAGTGCTTGGATTTTTCGAACGACCATATATGGCACACATCATTACTCACATTGAGACCGCGAGATATGTACTAGGAAAGGCGATAACGAATCTCTAAGGAGTGTTCTTATCAACGTGTACCTAATTTCGACCACATACATCCTGTTCTGAGTTTGAATCCCGCGCTTTTTAATCCTTTACACCACATCTGGACATTCCTATAAAGTGGGTGAGCTTTGATAAGACCAGGGAAAACCTTGAAATTTCATCGGGAAATTGGCAGAAAACCGCTGCGATTTTTATTTTCTCAGAAAATGTCATATAAATATTTTATCTGTGCAGTTAAAAAAAATCCATGAACCACACACACTATCTAACTAACCGTTTTATACAATGCTCAGGTAATTTATAATGTTGTTTTATCGTTTTACAGATACTGCATTGGAGAGGATCGCAGCTGAAACCAAAGAATCTAAAGTAAAAACTATGCCAAAGATTACTAGATATCACCAAAAGGAAACTCAAATACCCAGACGACAGAACGCAACAGAAAACACATCAGTGAATATCGAGCCACCTTGTGTGAATCACAGTAAAATCTCAGTGTTTGAAGACGAAATAGAAAAGAACTTGAACGCACACGAAGAAGTCTTCAAGTGCAAAGTTTGCGATAAGGAATACAACTCCAGTTCCAGTTTAGAGAAGCACTCGTCCACACATACAAACAACGAAAGGTCGTCTCCACATTGCAAAATGTGTGATATTAGTTTCACAACCAACAGTGGCCTCCACAGACACATGAGGAGTCACAAACAAACTAGCTCCCATGGATCAGATACGGATTCTGATGCTTCTTCTGGCTCTCCAAAAGCTAACCATGACCCACCGAAAGGTACGCGGAAAAGGCGAGTCGAATACAATAATAACGGCAGCACAGATACCAGCGTAGAAGAAGACCAAAGTCCGACAACAAGAAAAAGGTCCAAAACCATAAATAATAATTGCATCAATGACTTCAAATTGAGCTGTCCTGTATGCGAAAAAAAAGATTTCACCTCGCCTATTGTCTTCGAAATGCACATGGAGGAGAAGCACCCCGACTATCAAATCAAATTACACCACACCGAAAAAAAACTGTCCATATCGAAAAAGAACAATTCCGTGTCCGGCTTCGACGATTGCACTTTCATCGATTTCTCAAGTCAGAAATTTCCCGAAATAGCCAAAACGGTGTGCGAACAGAGCGTACACAAATCCATCACCGAGCAAAAGTTCAGGTGCAAAGCCTGCTCTAGGGATTTTCCTTGCGAAAGCGCTCTCGAAATACACGAGAAGTGTTGTGACGTAAACCACCTCGAAGAAAGCACCTCGAAGTCCTGGCACGAGCAATCGAGCAGTACATCGAATGAAGACGCTCGCAGAGATGACTTTTTCGCCAAGTTGGATCTGCAGAACAGTTCGCCGAACTCGTCCGAACACAAGCGACAAACTATAGAGCACGTCAAGCCAAAGATGCAACCAAACTATTACAGTTCCATACCAAAAGACTTGCGGCGACACTTCGTCGACAGTTCCAAAGATCTAGCCGATATACAGTCCATATTATCGGTGACTTCTTCTGGAAGTCTGCTGGAACAGCTGACGCAGACGAGCAGAGGAGATCAGCACGGTTCCAAAGATCACGAGCAAGAAGAAGTTCAGGATGCATTCGCTGCCGAGTTCCGCAAGATGAAGCTTCGCGGAGAGTTTCCGTGTAGGTTGTGCACAGCAGTTTTTCCAAATTTGCGCGCTCTGAAGGGACACAACAGGGTGCATTTGAGCGGAAACGGCGCAGGACCTTACAGGTGTAATATGTGTCCTCATTCTTCGCTGGACAAAGCTGCTTTGGTTCGCCACATGAGGACTCACAATGGCGATCGTCCTTATGAATGTGGCGTATGCAACTATGCTTTCACCACCAAAGCTAATTGCGAAAGACACTTAAGGAATAGACATTCTAAAATTACCCGAGAAGATGTCAAACGCTCTATCATCTATCATCCCTCTGAAGATCCTAACAACGATGAGATGAATACTAAATTGAACATATCGCGAGAAGAAATCAAGCGAACGCAAATCTTCAATAATAATATGGATACATCCGACCACACAGACGATGTTGATAGAATAAAAAGCGAAAGGACAACGCCCATTTTATATCCGAGGGATCCACCAGCAAATTTCCAAGAGCATGGTCTCAATATACCAATTCCAAGGGATCTGTCTATTGTAATTCCTCAGCCTCGTGATATTATACGTGCTCATTGTTCCACTGAGACTCCAATACCCACCACATCTGAGGATATTGCAACGTCCAGGATTAAAGTAAAAGGATTTGGACAGTTGACTCAAATTCCCGAATATACGCCTGAATCGGATCCCGACAGAGAAAATTACAGCGACGAAGAGGCAGCGGGTCCCACTGAAGAATCTTTTTGCGAAAAGAGTTCTAATTATACCAGCGAAACTCCCATGGATCTCAGCACGACCGATTGCCAAGAAGACGTTTTGGATCTGAGCAAAAAGAAAAGCGATAAAGTTGAGGAGAAACAAATTTACGAACCCGATCCGGATGAATACAATCCGAAGGCGTTGGAATTTAACAACAATCACGCAATGAAAGCAAGTCTGTATGAAAAACACTTGTTGCTGCTCAGACAACAGATATTTAAGAATGCAAGCATCGATCCAGCTGCAGGATTTTATGCGAATCCTCTTTCGCAATTTTACGGAAGAGCCGGTGCTCCTTTCACTGGACTTGGTCTTCCACCTGCTTTTCCGTTGAATCCGTATTTTCTTCAACAAAATCCATTTTTGGCACCGGCTATCAATCCAAATCTTATGGAAATGAATGAACTCATGCAAAAGGAGATAATCAGAGGGTTGCAACTATCCGGAGGAGGACTAGTCGGAATGGATCACAATAATATCTTAGGAAACATGGCACTAGCTAAAGAGCGTTTACAAAGCTTACAACACCACGCAATGAACAATGACTTAAAATCCCATACTCCTTCTTCGATGGTAAAATGTGAAGATGAAATGAAGCCCCAACCATTACACGTAAACATCGATACACCAGCGACAATTCCGTTTGCTCCAATGGTTTCTTCACCAGTGACTTCATCGCCAAAATTGCCCAAAAAGGAGACGATATCAACTCAAAGTCCAAATTCAGTAAAAATGGTCATCAAGAATGGAGTTTTAATGCCAAAAAAAAAACAACGAAGATATAGAACAGAAAGACCTTTCTCATGCGAACACTGTTCTGCTAGATTTACTCTGAGGTCTAATATGGAAAGGCATATCAAACAACAGCATCCTCAATACTGGTCTCAGCGTCAACGATCAACCATCGGTAATATTCCCAGAAAAAACCCCATCTCTCTAGTTCCGCAAAACATAACAGTTCCTTCTCTGGGATTCGACAATCGATTAAGTTTCATGAAGAATGTGCACAATGAGCCTGCGAGCGTACAAGATAACGATAAAACGCCCGTTCAAAACAACCAAGCAGTGTCACCTGTAAATAAGAACTACGCAATGATATCCGATCAAGTTAAATTTGCAATTTTAGCCCAACAGCTCAAGTCGCAAGTGTCCGCGCAGCAGAACGATGCTAAAAATAAAGATGCCGTAGTAAACGGCGATAACGAGGAGGAAGACGAGGAAGATGCGCTCATAATAGATGAAGGAACAATGGACGACAAAAACCACAATTCTAAACAATCAAAAAGTGGATCGGAATCGTCCGAAACAGACCCAAATTTGGCGGCTAAAAAAGTGGCTCAAGAAATTTTGACCGATGCCTCGGCTAAACAAGACTTTGATTGGAAAATAACCGGAAGTTTGATCAACAAAAATCCTCAACATCTCACCGGTACTTCTGCGTCTGATATTCCCACGTTTGTATCGCAGATTGGACAATCAGATCAAGTGAAAAATACTCCGGCGAAAACCGAAGAAGGCGATCTTGTGCCAGTCGCTAGACTTTTGGATAATGCTGCATCGCAAATGCCCTTTGGAAAGTATTTCAAAGAAGATTTTTCCGGAAATGCAGAAAGTTGCAGGAAAGATTTGACTCAACAAGGCGAAGGATCTGAGGAGGATGAAGAAGGTTTGGTAGCATCGTCTGGATCAACCAGCGAAGGAAACAATTCAGGCAGTGACGAAAACAGGTTTGTTAAAAACTCATTTTTTTTCATGTAAACTTTTCTGTGTGTAATATGCAATTTTACTCAAAAATTTTATTTGATTTCAGATCTGATTCTGAGAAAGCAGCTCAGGCTCCTCAAAAGAAGAAGTCAGCATACAGCCTAGCACCGAATCGCGTTTCATGTCCTTACTGCCACAGGAAGTTCCCATGGTCTTCTTCTCTTCGCCGACACGTCTTGACACACACCGGTCAAAAACCTTACAAGTGCCCACATTGCCCTCTGCTCTTCACCACCAAATCCAACTGCGATCGCCATCTTTTACGTAAGCACGGATCCAACTCTCAACAAACACTCCAAGTATCCACTGGAGCTCCACCGCCGGATGCCATCCCCATTCCGGAATTGAATAACCAAGGTTTCATGATGAGGAACGTGCCTGAGCGCCCGTTCAAGTGTTCCACCTGTGCCAGCAGCACCTTTTCCACGATCAGCAATTTGAGGAAACACATGATGTGCAAGCACGGCAAACACAGTGACGATTCACTACCGGGTAGTCCAAAAAACGCAGACGAGTCCCATTCAAGGAGGGAAAGTTGCGACAACGATCAACCACTCACGTCCGACGATGAAAGATCTCCAAAGCACGGTGAAGATGGCGATAAGAACGATTGGGACAATCAAATATTGACTTCTAAGTCTAACCCAGCACACGTGCAAGACATTCCGTCGAATATGCAGAACTCTGATCTACCCTTTAAGTGTCATTTGTGCGAAGGATCCTACGCTGAAAGGCAAGTCGCTTTGGATCACATAAAAGAGTTTCACGAGTCTGAATATGAACTGTTAGTAAGCAAAGGCGCTTTGGAAACTGGAATAACATTTACGGAAGATCTTGGATCTTCAGCTTCTGGACATCGCAGCGAAGGAGGAGAAGATCAAGGAGGCGAAGAAAATATTGAGCAAATGAGAGGGAAATTCCCCGACTACGCCAATAGAAAGGTATTGTTTCAATGTTCATGAGTTTGAGAAGTTTGTTTTTGTCGAATTGTATTTAATTGGTTTATGTTTCATTTCAGGTTGTTTGCGCCTTTTGCGTTCGTCGCTTCTGGTCTGCTGAAGATCTTCGCCGCCACATGAGAACCCACACTGGAGAGAGGCCTTTCTCTTGCGACGTCTGTCGCAGACGCTTCACCCTCAAACACTCGATGCTTCGTCATCGTAAGAAGCACTCGACATCAGACAATAGGAGCTGCGAGGAGATGGTCAGTGGCGATGAAGACGCACTATCTCCTTCGACCTCAAATCACAACCATTCCTCAACGATGAACTCTACGAACTCGAATAGGACCATTTCTCCGATACCCAACAGTCACCTGTCCCACGCTAACACGTCCACACCAATATCTGGAACGCCTCGTCTCACCCTGCTCAACGCTTATCAAATAGCGATCAATGCCAAAAATTTGACTTCCAGTCCTGAAATACCGAGCAATGTAAACAACAATAACTCGCCACCGGCTCAAACGTACGATGGCAAAGTCAAAATACACAACACTCGCAGGGAGCTCAATCCCAGAAACAGATACTCCAGTGAAGATACGGACGCTCACGAAAGTGAGGTGGAATCTAGCGGTGATCTCATCGGAAACCTTTTGGGTATCAGCGATCGAGGTATGATTAACAAGCTGCTCTCGTCGGCTGATGAAGCTGCCAAACTCCTCGGAGTGAACAAGTGACCGATGGAGACGGCCAGTCTCGCTGGTTACAAAGGTGCAACGGCCACCATCATCATACTGAAGATGAAGCCCAAGTAAATCATTTGTAGCCCGGTAAGACTCACATTCACAACTCCGGAATGATTACCAACTATGCCATTGCATTACCAAATCTTATAAGTAGTGATTGTAATAAAGTGTAAAAAAATAACTCTTGTGAAATGTGCTTCACAGTACATACTTATTATAGTTTGAAACATTCCATATTGAATCGTTTAATTTTTGTTTGTCTATGAAGTGTTTGTAAGTACATACAGAGGGGGGGGTTTTGTTTATTATATGTGTACATAAATATTTACTTGTAATTTAGGCAGCAAATTAAGAATATAGAATAGTTATTTAAAAGAAGTATATATTATGTAGTTACGGCAGTGTAACAGTCATCTAGTCAGTAGTAAACGTCATAGAACGAAAGTGAATCTTATGGTGACTTAATCGATAGCTTAGATTTAACGAATTTTGTTCATGTTTATATTCATTTAACTGCTTGTATGACAAAAATTATATAAATATAAGTAATAATATCTCGTAAGCAGTTTTAAATGTAGAAAAAAATATATATTTTGAAAAGGCTGAATCTGACTGCTTACATAAAAAAAATACACTTTGCAAAATTTAATTTTCATATTGTTGTGTTACGTAAATATTTTCTGCTCGAACCAATAGCAATAAGTTGTGATTTTGATTGTTTCTTTGTATTAATTAGCGTGCTCATATGGATATTTATTTTGTGTAATTTAATAATTAGATACATAAATCAACAGGTGGACTAAAGCTTACCAAATGTAACATAAGTTTTCTGCTTCGGTGGTGCGATTGAAACAGCAATATGTAAAATTTATGCATTATTAGACGCGTATAGTTGTTAAGATTGTAAAACTTTATTTGTTAGTGTAGAAACTTCGTTTTTTTTATATATATATTTATATACAAAAGTCACATGTTTTTCATTGAAAAAGTCATACGCTAGACAAACCAATAAAATTAGTATGTAAGATTGTTTTTCTATCGCGTTGACACAGTGAAGCATCACAGTGCAATGTCGACACGGTAAATTCTAGTTTGTTTTAAATTTGATTATTGTATTTATTTGAGTCGTCGGAGCTGTGTTTTGTAGCCACTTCGGCGACCACTTTTGTTTATCTTACTTCTGGCAATACCACTGAGCCTTCTAGGTTATCAAAGTCTGGTAAACGAGACGTCCCCATTGTAAAAAATAAGACGGGGATGTTGTAATGTTAATTGTATAAATCTTATATATTAGATGAGTCGGATGTAATCATCTCCGATACCAAAAAAAAAACTTATATTGTGTAAATACTAGTATCATAGTTCCATTGTAATATATTTAGTATTGAAATAGATAAACTTTCTAAATTGCGAAGAATCTGCGTAGCAGAATTGCAAACAGACAATTTTTTAGAGATTTAATAGTGTAGAAAAATTTTGGTAATTTTAATTTTGCCTCAATTGCAGGTTACAATTTCACTTTAAAGAGTTTGTCTTTCAAAATGCCATTAAATTTGGCAAACTATTTTGTGTTTTTATTTTAATCTAATAAATATTTTTATTTTAGTCTATAAACATGTATGCCTCTCTAGAAAAAAAAAAATAGAGCAGTTTCATGAACATCGAATATATTGTATTATTTTAAATTTTGTAAAAAAATTAGTTAAATGTACCTGTATATACATAAATATATTTTCATTTTAAATTTAATTTTCGTTAAAGCCATTGTATGTGAATTTTTTCACCGAAAAGAATAAAGTTAAGGAGCTTGTACTATTCTTCATTTTATTTTTTATCGTTTTAACTTGGTAAATGACGCTCAAACATTCATCATTCCAATATGTACATAAGTTTATACACAAACGTGTGGTTTATAAGTCATTCCTTATTGTTATCATTAATCTGAAGCCATATGTAATATGTAAGCTTATTGAAAAATAAAAATGTATATAAGTCATTGTGAAAATGGCCATCATAAGAATAACAGTTCATAATTTTACTTCGTAAGGGGAGAAGATCTCAATTTGAAAAAAACTCTAGCTCGTAAATTAATTGTACGCAATCACAAAACTTTGATTATTTTTTAGATTTTTATTTGAATATTTTAATTTTTATATAAACAAATCAACAATAAAAATAATAGTGTTGTGGGCTCAAATTCTGAACGCTATATATTATATTGCAATGACTTACGTATTATGCCGATCGACGTTTTGTGATTGCTAAAATTTGCTCTAAATAAGCATTTATTGTACTTTCACTATATAGATACTTAAGCGATAGATTTTTCCTATTGTTGATCTACGAGATAAATAAAAATTGTATTTACATTTAGTGTAAATTTGAGCAATATTCTATGTATGTATGTTTATAAATATACGTATGCGTGATCATATTATTATTATTATTTCATTTAAATACGCCTTATTGAAATAAAAATGTGGCTTACATTGTGTGATTTTAGTATATAGATTAAATTTAGTAGAAATAATAAATAAACTTTTCTTACTTTGTAATTGTTGAATGCTTTTATCTTAAAGATAACCAAGATGCCGTGTAACTTTGCCGTTGGCAATTCATAAAGCCGAATAGGCAAAGACGCTTACCCCTTTTCAATGCATAATTTATCGACAATTAAGGATAAATCACTATTAAATTTGAAGAAAAAAAAATGAAAATATAATCTTCGTACATTGTTTATTCAAAATTTGTAGTTTTTAAGATTTAAATGATATATTTGCTTGATACCAAAGCTCTTCTATTAGACAAAATAATATTTTGTATGATAAAATTCATATACATACATACATACACACAATGAAAGTATATAAATTTTAATAAACATAGAAATATAGGAATTTATTCAACGATTAAAATATAAAAGTTATATTATATAACACTTGTCCAAAATAAAGTGTGAGCTTATTTCATATGAAATGAAATTTTATCTATAGGTATATTTTTTTCTTTGATCATTTTAACATTCCAGATGACAAATAATTCCTTTCACTTTATGTTCCTGTATGCAATTTTGTATAACTTTGCATATATAACTTTGATAGTGTGAGCTTGTATCATTTTCGATAAAAAGTGCCGTTCAGTTACTGTTTTTTTAATTTTTCCATATTTTTTCGTTAGGATTACAACAAAACAATACGTGTGCCCTTCTCATTATGGTTAATCTTCGTACTATAAAACTATATTATAATACAATCATGAGTTGGATTAAGTGTATGCACGTTTGAAAAATTTTGATGAAATTACAAAAGTATAATAAAGCACGTGTGTACGAATACATATAAATATATAATACGTACGGATACGTTAATGTAACAATTAACGATCATAAAAACTACTATATATTTATATATATTCGCCTTGTGTAATTGATATGAATTGTGTACTTAATAGTTAAATTTACATTATGTATTGTCATTGAAATAATATTTCAAGTTTCAGATGTATTTTCACTGAATTTTATATGTAAATACACGTTATATGACTTTGATTCGAATAAAATAAAGGAAATAAAATGTACGTCGTGTCTTTTCTTTAATCGTTATCAAAATACACAATAAAGGATGATACAAGAGAGGTAAAAAAGTTTTAAGTTCCAACGTTAGATATTTTTATTGTTTCAACAAATACACAAAAGCCCCTCGAGCTTGATATATATATTATAACAACATTCATATATGAGTGGAATGATTTAAATACATAATGAATTTTATATTAAAGAACAAAAAACCTAGTCATCATAACATTGACCTAACATCAAACAAAATACATATCATTTAAAATCTGCATACTTTGTAATTAATATATATATTTATATAATTTAGATTAACACATAAACTCTTATTCGCACGAAGACAGTTTAACTTTGGGACTGGGGAAAGACAAATAAAATTATATTGCACCCGAATACTTTAAAAATTGATTAAACTTTTATTTACACACTATATCATCGGCGTGATTGCTATTGCTAATTCTGTAAAAACGAAACGAATCGCTTCCAGTTTGTAGTCGGTGATAACGGCAGTAAATTACAACAGAGACTTATACAATATTTACAATTTACATTTTTTAAATGGCGGTTTTGAACCACACGGCGGCGAAACAGAGAATATGAAAAACGATTAAATCGTCGACAAGCGACAATTTATTTTTATTTCGAACGACCGAATACTTAATCGACACGGAAGTTGATGTGCAATTCTGGCTTGATTTCGTATACCAACTTGAGTATTTCTTCGACAACCTACAAAACAATAAAACCATGTAATACAATAATACCATTGCTAATTATTACTCAAATGAACCGATGATAAACCTGATCTTTGTGAACGCCGACAGCTTTGTTCATCTCGATGATTTTTGCCTTTGTCTCAGTTTCAATTCTAGCGGCGACGTCTTCACGGGAACCCATGTGCTGAAATCATACAATTTGAGTTATATTCAATTTTAAAAAATTTTGATACAATATTATAGTAATAATATACTTTTGCTTCGAATTCTTTGAACTGCTTTACTCGTTCCTGTCTGTACTTTTCGATCTCATCTTGAGCTTCCTCTTTAGCTTCTTTGAGTCGGCGAGCCTTACCTGAAAAAATAATTTACATAAAATTAGTCAACTGATTAGTCAATGATATTTGTCTACATATTATAAACTAGTCAATATCCGTTGACAGTATCATCGAGTGAGTGAGTGTATGTTTACCTACCGTGACGTGGTGTGCGACCGTTCTGCAGCGATCCGTACCGAGAGTGTTTGTGTGAGTTAGTGAGGTTATGTAACGCGAGCGCTTCACGCAACCCGTGTTGTTCCTACATGTGTGAGTGAGTATACGTATATGTGTCCGTGGCTTGCCTTGGTATGCGAGCGTTCCGCGGCTATCTGTACCGAGAATGTTTGTGTGGGTTAGTGAGGTTATGTAGCGTGAGCGCTTCACACAACCCGTTTTGAACCTATATGTGTGAGTGAGCGTATGTGTACGTGGCGTGGTATGCGAGCGTTCCGGTTGATCGGTCAGCCGCCAGGCAGATTCCTGTGGCCATTACTATATACATATGGTAAAGGCCTCACAAACCAGAGCGGATAAATACGCTCGGCGGTATGTGGAGGGGGTTGTAACACATTGTGTTACAACCCCCTCCACATACCACCGAGCGAGTTTATTCGCTCGCGAATAATAATCCGCTATGGTTTGAGAGGCGTTTATACAATACATATGTACATATGTAGATAGAAAATAAATTATTGAATTTAAAAAATAATAATTCTTTTATTTAATTATTTCTATATATTATATGGTATATCTGATGTGTTCAAATCTGACTCTCAAGGTCGTGCGATTGTCATGAAATTGATCGAATACAGAACTGATGTTCGTGACATACCAGGACTATCACATCTGAGAAACAGATTAGGTTAACAAGACAAAGGGTTATACAATAATTGATAGTTCGTAGAATTAAGATTTCCCAATGGGGTTAGTGATTGAGCTGTATTGCTCTGGATTTGGACATGAGAACTTGGAATGAGGTGTAGTTTTGCTTACGCTTCCTGGCATCGGCTACTTTTTCGGCAGCGCGTTTTTCTGCGGCCAGCAGCTGCTGAATACCCTGCGTCTGAGAAGCCATTTGTAGTCAGTGGCTTTCGGTTTGTCTGTAAAGTGCTAAGCGAAGAGTTAATAGGTGCAGTCAAGTGCGCGGGTCGATACGACTGCTGTCATATGACTGGTGCTTAAGCGAATCGTCGATAGGGGCGCTGCCGGCACGTCACGAGACCACCACTACCAACACTGCAACCGTGTCGAATTCAAAATCATTTTACAATTTTATCAATTTTTCAGCAAGGAGCATTCCAAAACTTTATTTGATTAAATCTTTTGATCTTCTTTGCGTTTTTAAATATCTAAAAATCGATTGAAAATGTCCATAGAAATTTTTAAAATCGACAGTATGTTTCTCGAGTTTGAACTCGAGAGGTGTGGCGTAGCTAGAAATTTTGGGCCCTCATGCAAAAATAACGTAAGGTTTCCCCCCCCACGTAAACATATGTTTGAATATCCACATCTTGTAAATTTAGACGTTATCACTGGAGGAAAGTCATGTAGGTACTAAGTTAGGGGTTGCCACTCCTGCGTGGGTTGGTAGTTCTGCCACCAGTAAGGAGACACAAGAAACTTCCGTCTCGACCGCCGACAAATGAGTACATTCAACCCGCTACCGGAGTTTACTTATATTAACTCTTAAAGTAGTAAAGTTTATTCGGGATAAGTGGCTACCTAAAGGTTTTGATCCACTCACTAGAATTTCACATTTGCAATTTTTTCTCAGACGGTAAAAATCAATTTGGCTTGATTTTACACTTGGCGACAACCACCTGTAGTAGTTCGATGGTCGTCGCATAGTGCTACTGCCACCCTCTCCATCTCCACTTTGGCCATCGATTACCATAAAAGTCGCACGCCTGCACCCAATCTGTCAAATTCTATACTATAATAGTGACAACTAATTTGATTTTGGAATTACTCCTTATGCACGTTTTTTTTAATTCAATCTTTTCCCACCCATTCCATTCATTTGTGCAATAATGTGATGCTAATGAAAATGTGATTTTTAGTCTCAATTGTGCACGTGCTAAATTACAGATAAGATAATCTTTTTGTTGATACTGTTAACTTTTTGCCATTGAACGATTGAATATGATAGGAAATAAAAATGTCATCATTTTATACGTTGAACCCTTGCTTTACTATGGACATCGCTGTACAAGAAGTATGTATGAGCGTAGAGGGAATACTCAAGTGCTCTAGTCTAGAACAATCGTGAATATGATATTTATAGTTTTTCCGTCACTGTGTTTGTAGAGTGCATCTATGCGTATGGAGATGTTGACATATCGAAGAATGAAGGAGAGAATTCCTATACTTTAAAAAACTAAGACAGGCGGTTGTTGCGCGCGACAACCAAGCGCGAAACCATCCATTATAGGGGACGTCGTTTGTATGTGAGTGAAACGCAACATGCGAATAGGTGTGTGGAAGGGAGAGGCGACTAGCAATGTAGCGGTTTGAGTTGGGTTTCAGCGAAATGCCGACGGCCAGTTTACCACAGGCCAATCTATATATATATAAATCAATGTGTGTCTGTCTGTCTGTTTGTCTGTCTGTCTGTCTGTTTGTCTGTCTCTTATAGGCTCCTAAACCACTCAACCGATCGCGATGAAACTTTCAGGACTTATTGTGATCATGCCGGGAATGGTTCCTGTGAGAAAAAAATGGGGAAAAAACGAGAACAGGAACGGGCCTGCTCACGCGTCAGAAAACGTACTAGGAACGGGAACGGTATCGGGCATTGCAACGCATGCCGGGTCAGCTAGTGATAAATAAAATTACTAGTTAAGACTTCATTCGTTATGCTAAAAAATATATTAATGTATCCATTTCGATGCTATCATTTCATTCTCATATTCAAAATAAAATATTAGCCGCTGACGCAGACGTATTCACGGAAGACCCACGGCCGCGTATAGAATTTTACAGATGTCTGGAAAGTGGCCGCGGCCACAGCAGCCATAGCAGCCAAGTCGGCCAGGCCGCGACCACATGCGAAACCAAGCAACTCCACATGCCCGACTATTTAGCGATTTAGCCACATTGCAGTGTGCGGTAATATATTTAGATAATATTTTCAAAGCTTCGCGCATAGGTGGCGCGTGACAACGTTATCAATCCACCAGCGAGTCGGTAGGGTAGATTCCTACAGCACCGGCACTGGTTTGACAGAGTGGGCGAGTGGACTAGTGGGGGGGTTCGATGTATGTATTTTGTATGTGACAGTGTGCTCGCATTAAAGTGGCAGCTGTAGTCGTATTAAAGTAGTGGCAGGCGATGGCCGTAGCCGGTGACCGCTCGCAATTCTTCTTTCACAAGGAATACGCGATATTTACAGACGAGATCACACTCGCCATTCTGACGGAAGCTTTCGCAACACCGACATCATCTCGTGCTCGACGAATACCAGACACCCTAATTGTAAAGACCAGTGCACACTAGTGCACCCCGACAGCCCTCAACATGTGGTGCTTTGTCAGTCAACCCAACTCTGTCGTGCTGCAAATCAAGGTGGACCCCAAAGCCATAGGACAGGAGTGCCTCGAGAAGGTCAGCACCATTTAAATAATTATTAAAACAAAAAACAAAAGACAAATAACATTTGAATTTAAGTTGCCATTTTTTTTAATTTTCACACCCTAGTTATTTATTTTTTAATATGGAAACATTTTTTTATGCCATTGTTATCGTCTCTCCCGGTAGTTTTAAGCACACTGATTTATGTTTTGTTTTTATTATGCTTTGTGCACGCTATTATCTCGAAAGTTATAAATAACCATTACCGCTGTTATAAATTTCTATTGTGTATATGTTTTTTAATACGCACGTAAATAAAGATCATATGGTTGCTTCGGCGTCCCGTTACGTTTCTCCCTTTTTGTTTTTGGGTCTCACGCACGTTTCATTGTATGTATGTATGTAAAAAATAACGCAAAACTTACGGTTCCTTGCCCCTATTTTCAATATTTTCGCATTTGATTATTATGCTGCGTACACATTGGCGCACCGAACAGCAAACGACGAAGGGTTGCTATTGTGTCCGATGATTTATGAACGTCCACACAATAACAACCCTTCGTCGTTCGCTGTTCGGTTCGCCAATGTGTACGCACCATTACAATGCGTATTTTTGGATGTTTTGAAGGTGGCGTTTTCGCTGTTGCTAAATAAATATTTATTTTGGTATGTTTGCCCAATAGATATATATGGGTGTGTAAATAGTGGATTTTACGTTATTAAATAATTCAACGGTCCATATTTGTATATTAAATAAAAAAAAAAATTGTTTCTAACCAACCAAATACACAGAAGAAATTTACGTATATGAAACGTCTATCAATGCTATAAATATAAATAGATTGTGTGTTATAATAAATTGTACAAAAAATAAATATATATATGTATATAATAATAGTCAGATTGCACAAGTGATTATCATTTATTTATTTTTTTAGTTTCTTCTACAATTTTAGGATGTAAATTATTTATGAATCATACATAATTTTATTGATGTATGTGAATATAAATATTGAATTAATTAAAAAATAATAAAAAAATTAAATGTGTCACAATATTTAATCGTACGAAAAATATTGCACAAATCTAAATGAAATTACGTTCGGCGGAGTGTAATTGAATAATTAATTTATCGCGTTCAAAACACATACATATACTCAATTCTTGTGCAAAGATAACGTCTTGGCGGCAAAAGTGTGTAAATCTTTACTCATTTCACCCGCGTAATATTATCGGTCAAGAGTGTATCTCTTTCTCTTTGTACGCTACAATTGTTTGGATTGGCGAAAAAATGGGGAAATAAAACATTGATAAAGTACTCATCCGTAAATAGTTCACGATACACTGAACTCTTGAAAATATCTCTCGGTTTTTTTTTTATTATTTCTGACCATTACTTCATGCCAGATAAGCGCGGGCTGTTTCTAAAACAATTATTTAATTACATCATTATATTTTCTTCTCGTAAGAGAGATAAGTTCAAACGACTACTTGGGTATTTTTCCATATGCAATGAGCGCGTATTAATATGCGTACTTATTGTACCCATTTCACAAAGTACTGTACATATTTGTATTTGCCGAGATCGTTGACACCGACGATAAGCTTCTTGAACACCTTTTAGGCGTGGATTTTCAGTCAAAAGATTGCATTAAATTAACGACTAAAACCATTTTATCTTTTTCGAGTCGCACTGGGATTTATTTACAAACCTTGTGTGTCTAGCGAACATTTAAAGGTGGGTCCACCCACATTGGCGAACCGAACAGCGAACGACGAAGGGTTGTTATTGTGTGGAAAGGTTCACACAATAACAAATCGCCATCGCCCGTCGTCTTTCGCTGTTCGGTTCGCCAATGTGTACGCACCATTACAATGTATTCGCATTCAACTGTGAAAATTTCTAATGCATCGCAAATTACCATTTACTTGTGTGATATAATCAATTTACGTATTGTATTAGCAGATTAACTTAACAATTCAATGCTTGTAGCGTATATAAATAGTTACTTATTTCATCACATATGTACATACATGCTTATGTACGCATATTATATAAGCGATCATTGTTCCTTTGTGTATTATATTAAATTCTCTCGACATTTAGTGTTTAATACGTAACATCCAAAGTTCATTTTTTAGAATCTTTGTATGAATCAAAACGTACAAGTGAGTCACGTTAGTTATCACTTTTTTAGTTGTAATTTTAACCGGATAGTTTTTTATGCCAATTACAATCTTACTTAAACGCTATGACTTATCGTTTGTGCCGTGACACATTAGTAAAGCTGGGGAAACTCCGTTAATTTCGTGACACTGAACAAGTGTTAATAAAATTGAGATGTTTTTTTTTCGTCTGTAAATTTCATTATCTTATTTGGCTCTCCTGTTATCGCTTGATTTGGATCAAAATTATTAACGAATTAGCCGAATTTGTGTCGAGATCGTCGACTAGCCGCAACCGGTCGACATTTAATCGCTCCGTAACATCTGTCGAGTGCAAAGTCCGATACTATTACCTCGCGTACGATGTGTGCACCCGTTTAATTGTTCGCAATTAGAATATACGTGACGACATTGCGAAATGTCAACTTATTACTATCAAAATGGGGTTGGCCGAAGATTTTTTTCATTCGGTAAGTTCGTTTGTATGAAGCCTTGTACAGACATTGTGCGGGGCGATAGTAGCGAGGCGTGCCTCGCAACGTGTGTACTATGTTGCCTCGCGAGGTTTTATAGCAACATGTGTACTCGGCTTTACTTTTTATTGTTGCGGTATATTGGCGCGCGCGACATTCAAAATGGCCCCTCCGAACAATTTGACGATAGGCAGCTGATGAATATGAAAGTTTCAAACGTAAATACTACATAGGCGTTTTGTAAGTTACGATTTTATTTTGTGATCGTTTCAGTGCACTGTTTGCGTGCGACGAGAGCAACAATATGCACTCGGTATCGTCGTTTCGGTCGCACAATACAATGTCCAAAGTCCAAAGTACGATCGGTGAGCACGTGCTCTGCGTGTGAACCGATTTCACCTACATACAGTGTGGACGAACCATCGCATTTCTCTCTCGCTCTCACCAATAGCCGCGTCTCGTTCGCTCGCTCACCTGTACTCGTTCACGCTGTTCGAGCGGCGCGCGCTCTCGTACCGTTACGTACGAACTGGCAAATAGGTACACAGCTCAATCATGTACCTATCTATCTACAGATAAAACTGCCGTCGAATTGTCTGAATGTGGCGAACGTACACGCTGTTATTTCCAGCGTTTCGAGTGTGTAACGAGTGTGCGATATTTACTCGTCAAATTGACTTTGTCAAATTGATTCGCACGCTTATTAGTTGAGGCGTCCATGTGATTCTAATCAATTTTCAAGTAGAGGATAGATTAGCACTTTCCGGTGAGACAAAAAAAAAACACATCGACATGTTTGCAACTGAAAATCATTAATTTTATTATTATTACGAGAAGTACTTCATACATAATGGATTGGTTATTGTCTCTCGCCAAAATCTTTTGTTACGCGCGCGTCCCTTTTCGCGCTCGATCATAATAAACAAACAGCGAAATTCAAACTGTTGGCGTCAACGTTTGTGTAAATAAAGTGGTACAGATTAAACAAATGACGAAATTTTCGTCCGAGTTGACGACAGTTTTTAGGAAAGGTTTTAGACAGCTGGTTTTTTTTTTCGTTTGTGTGAACAAATGCTATTTTTCGCACGTTAATTTTGCTAGGTTATTGTGAAATCACGTGCGCGGTGTGCCATGTTGATTGAATTTACACGTTCCTGCTATGTGATGCTGATCGTTTAGTAAAATTAGAGCGTTCAAATCTAAACTGAACGATTTTTCTATCGAATTCCCAATTTGATTCGTTTTGCACATAATAAAATAGGCGTTAATTTGAATGACATCTTATTTTTCCCAATTTTGAACACCTGCACATACTACATACATAGTGAAAAATTAAATTAATTTTACGCCCATTATGTAAAACCAATTTCACTTGTCAAAATTTATCACTAAAAAATATTGCAAACAGTTTGCACTTTGCTTCTGCTTTTTACATTCGTAATACATATGAACTTCTCTCGATCCTTTTTGTTCAGTTTGACACGCGTATTTTTAAAGTATATATTATGTTTATTATCTTTGAGGACATCTTCTATTTTTAGGTTCAATTATTGCGCAATGTGTAAGTAAGTAAGCAATCTTGCGATTATAAACACTCGATGGGGAGTCGAGTTAAGATAAGTGAGTTAAATCAATACGAAAGCATGCTCGAATTTTAGTGCGTATTATTTGGTTATCTGCACAATAAAAATACAACTGCGCAAATCCAATCGTTAACATTTTGAAATTCGCATATGAAAAATATTAAATCAATTTTTGTCCTCTGAATCTAAAATTTTTTAGTACAAAATAAATTCATTTTTTTTAACTATTGTTCATTCAAAAAAAATCTCCATTCATTTATTTGATTTGAAATTAATTGTGAGTATGCCAGCTAAATATTGAATTGCGTTACGATCGCGTTGTGTCAAAATAAACTCGACACTTTACTGTCGGTTAAGAGAACGCAGTCCAAAGTCCACGGCTTTGATACCGTGCTCGACTAAAACAGTCCGTATGCGTACTTAGCTTAAAGGCCATTTTCGCTCGCCAACTGTCCCAATTGTTTCGGTGTTGGGTACAAAGTCCGAACGGTACTAAGAGCACTGCTCTAGAATGCTTTAAGTCTAGCCGATAACTTTGTAAAAATAACACCTACTGCTATGGCATTAAAGATCAAAATCGCTCGTACTACTAGTACGCACCGAGCGATTATGCTCCTAATGAATATGTAGCGGTAAGATGCGATTCGCGTGTCTATTGCCTTCAGGCACGGAAAGAAACTCTCTCAGTACAAAGTCCAACAGTTTCATTGGTCATAGTTTATTTTTGCAATGCACCTTGCAAATTAACTCTATATGCACATATGTATGTATAGTATATACGTAGATAGTTTTGTGCACGTTCGAATGCACACGTCAATTATCCACGTAATAGCAATCGTGTGTCTCACCTAATGCGAATTGCCAAAATTAAGTATCGATTGTTATTTAACACGATAGATGGATAGTATGTACAAATTTATGACTGTCTCACGTCGTTATCGAAGTCTACGATAGTGTCGAATAGAAAATGTGGAAAATTTTCGTTTTGAAATTTTATACGATACGGTTAACCGTATCGAATAAAATTTGCGATTGCGAATTTGTATTATTGATTGCACCGTCTATGGCCGTAGATATATGGAGCGGATCTAATATACTTTAAGACCCTGAATTTTAATCGTTTGATTTGATAAAAATGCGTCGAATTAGATCGTTTCGTGTAATTTTATTAATGAATAATCATCAACGTCCGTGAAAAACCCGACTTGTGGCAGTAAATGGAGATAATTAAATTATTACTACGATTCCGAAGATGGTGGATTCATTATGCAATCATCATTATGGCAATTTTTTATTTATAATTCGTAATTGCGTCTTGGATAGTTTCATACGATTATAATGACGTGATTTTGTATGGTTTATAAAATTTTTAGAAATAAATATTCGTTTGCGTTTTGCAAACTTCATTTGCCTTGTTAATAATACTGATTGTCTACATAGTTTATAATTAATGAGTTTTTAACTCCTTTAATCTGTATATAATTTTGTGGTCACGAACCTTTTTCTACCTCGAGTCAAATCAATAAAAAAAAGTTGCAAAATTGACAAGTTTGGTAGCCGCAACATATTATTTTCGGATTATGTACTTAAAATTAAAATTAATCTGTGGACTAGATTAGTGGTTCTCAGGCGAAATTTTACCGTGGCCGCACAAGTGATAGTAGTGGTCCCATGGAAATGTTTGGTGGCCGCACCAAATTTAATCAAATAATTTAAAGTTACAAAAAAATGGATCTAAAAAAATTTACGTTAGCCCAGTTAATTAATCTTAATACTGAAAATTATGTTAATCTATTTTGTAGTACTATGACTTTTTCATTTGTCATCATAATAAAAGGGGAAGATAAAAAAGAAACAGTTTTAAAAAAATTCAATTCTTCGAACTTTTTATCAAGTTCCAGATTCAGAGATTTGAGATACTATATTCAGATATTTTAAGTTTTAATTTTAATTTTGAATTTGTGTCATCTTATCTATGTATGTACATTCATACATACATACATACATATGAAATTACTAACAAAAGATGAAATTGAAAAATTATCATTTTCAACTTCTGTCACAAATCAGGCATCCAATTTGCTCGAATTCGAAATATGCCAAATTAAATAAAATATCGTAAGCCATAATTCCAACTTATAATAGTTTCAGTAAATTAGAAGAATCTTCAGGAAATGTGTGTTTTATACTGTTTATAAAGTATAAACAGTATAAAACACACACATGTACGTTTGCCTTTTTTTTTGAATAGTTTTTTCATGTATGTTTTAAGTTTATAGAATAATATTGTTTTCTATTTTTTTTTATTAAATATAAAAATAATAAATTGCACGCTAACGTCCGCGCGCTCATATTCGCGTGGACATCATCCTTTCAAACATCCTTTTCGGAATATTTATTTCAATTCACGCAAAACGTTGGGTAACAATGGGAGTTGCAGGTTTTCATGTAAAGAGCCGCATGTCAATCATGCAAATGTAACCCAAACATACCCAATAACATTTTGTTCATGTGATTTCTAACGGGAAGTGTTTTGATGTTCCTGTTATAAATAATATAGAAAGCCTTGACTAGTGACCACTTTAATATAGAGCAGTTTTCAAGGTGTTTGTAATTTGCCCTTTGTAAATACGGAATTTCATTCAAAACACTGTGGAACAATAGAATGCGCTAGATTATATTATAAATATGTAGACATTTTTAATCAAACTTTGTATCACCAATAATAATTATTAATCTCTGATAGCGGACTCTTGTCAACCTTCGTACCGATTCACTTCCCATCTGCGGTAGCTATTTTTACCTGAAATGCGAAGGTCGCCATTTTGACACTCAACTATACTATAGCGTGCAAACCCAGTCACGATTTAATAAAAATGGAAAAAAAAGTACCTACTCGAGCACTCGTTTCGCATGCTTACGTGATATGGTGCACGATCGCCTTCTACAATACGAACGGTCTCGTTCATCATCATCAGATAGTCACGTAGACCCCTGATGAGGATACTTTTGATCGTTTTATCGTCGACACGTTGTTTTTGGTTATTTTTAACCGGCCTGCCTGACCTGGTGCCCTCACTTCTGCAAAAAAAACTTGCACAAACCAAATGAAACAATTTCATTGTATCTTAGTAGTGTGAAAAATCGTTAGTGATGTCTTTATTGCGTCGTTAAACTCTTGTAATCAATGAACTTGACCCTGACCTATGCACATTATGTATGTTAACCCTTCCATACGAATTTTATCATGCATTTCAACTGCGTTTCTTTCGAAGTGAAAGGAAAATTCTGGGAAAGCTTAATACAATTTTCGCTGAATATGCTTGCCAAATTCAAATACAATTAGATTTTTCCTATCACTTCTCAGTCGCGTGTTAACCACGCACTGGACCGGTTTAAAAAAACCTGGATTCACATCTTTCGCGTGATGATTGCGTGCTCGACCATATATCCTCTCATGCGCTCTTTAGAGTGCGGAGATAGATTTTTTTTCGCACGTGCCTTAGATCTTTAAAATGTAATTTTTGTCTCGAGGCCAATAGTATGTATAATCGCTATCGTCTCTATTTTCGGATCTTTCTCCAAGCATACGCTCATTTTTAGCACCTGCGAAGAAATGCCATAAGTTTACACTTACAGCGCTTGCACAATTTCGTAATCGGTATCGTTTACCTCATACGGCACATACAACTTAATTTTATTCGCTAAAAGCGCACCTTTTAGCGCCGGTTACAAAGTGCCGTTCAAAAATTAGACAGGTACAAAGTCGGTACGACTTTTTACATCATATTTCACTGAAAACAGCGAGTGAGTCAACGGATCGTAGTTCGCTCGAAGGTCTTCTGTACGCATAATTGTAGCAGACAACGAGGAAAAAGTTAATCTACAGCTGGCGATCAGTGCTCTTCCTGGAATTTTAATATCATATTCAAAGGTGATGCTTGGTATAACAAGAAGAGTTCGCAAGAGGAATACATGGGTAAGAAGTTTAACCAAAGTGGCAGATATAACAGTACGTGTGAAAAAGTTGAAGTGGCAATGGATGGCAGATGGACGCGAGTAATACTGGAATGGTATCCGAGAGGATGTGAAAGAAAGCAAGGTAGACCGAGTGGATGCAAATTGCTCAAGACAGACAGGAATGGAAGAGGAGATACCTTCATCCAACAGTGGATTACGAACGGCTGAAAATGATGATGATGATGATTCAAATGTGAATTATAATAAGTAATGAATGCTGCAAATGGTTAAAGGTTATAATCCGGGTAAAAAAAGTACTAGCTAACGAGGAATGAATAAGCAAGCGAGTGATGTGATGTGACTCATCCGTAATTACCCTATACAAGTCTAAGTAGGAAAATAATAAGTGAAAGGATTATTTATTAACACGCAAGTAGATATTGTGTACAATGTGGGACTACTTGAATTACGCCGATGTGTTGCTACTTTTTTTTTTTATGCATTGACTTTTCAGTCGATAAGTCCGATTGATTGTGAGATGTGCGCAGTCAATATTAAGTAGCTTTTCATCGGATATTGTTTTTGCTAGTTTTTTTTTCAATCTCTTTCCTCGAAAACCTGTCTCGTTTCGCGAGGCGATTGCGCGAACCGCGTTGCATTTTATTATATCGCCTATGGAAATATCCGGTTTCTCAGCGTTCGAATCCTCCGAAACGTGTTTTCTGCCTGCGAATTTGACTTACTAGACACACTTTATATGTATGAGACAAGCTATGCGTCCTTTTGTTATTCGCAATAACAACTTGTGTATATACTCGCAGCTCGTTTACACATTTCTCTCGTCGATCGCAACCGATTAGAACAATTATTATGATCGGTAAATATTTTTCGCGCTCGAAGAATAAACACCTGTTTAATTTTAGAACGTTCGTTTTTCGCGGATCAACCGCCTTATCTCAGTTACTCAACGATAGATAGAGCTTTGACATTAAAAGCTGCGATAACCTTATGACTTTGATGATGTGTGTGTGGGGGTCGCCTCGGTTCGCCTCGGAAGTACGGAATGATTCATCGGTTGGTTTCCTCGTTTTCGCATTTATTATTCCCTTGCTAATTGTTGTGGGGGAGTGCACTCGCTCTCTCTCCTGCTTGCCGATCTCTCTCATCTGGCAATGGTCCATCGAGAGACACGCTTCGTATAGGTCGAACGGTTTGATTGCACGCGGTCACCTCATGAGCATGTCGTGTTCGAAGCATGCTCGTCGTGGTTACCTTCCATCAAAGAAATGGGTCACCCAGAAAAATCACGACGGGATACGTTCCCAGAACTGCAACGATGAAATGCTGTCGCGATCCAAATGCAACGGGGTATTTGTATTGCAAAATAAACATGGGGTAGTTTTTTGACGAACTGGAAATGCGCTTCTTCGCCCGCTGTGAACCCAAAACATGTGCCCATACAAAATAATGTCTTGCAACCATAGATATAAAATACCATAGATATGCCATTCCAAACAAATTTGCATGGAGAAAGCGTCAGAAGCAACGGGGGTGTGCGGGGGGTCTAAAGTGCGGGGAATTCTCACAAAAAAAAGTCAAGCAAAATGCATGCAAGGATTGCATTTTGCATGCCCTTTTTGTATGTCATTTTTCGGGCGCTAAGGCCAATCTGTGGGATTCTACATCTATGCTTGCAACCAATATTGTGAAATCTACTGCAAAGTCGAAATTCTATCCCAGGATGTGTGCAGAAAGCATTTTCAGCCATCTGTGTCGCGTATATTTACCGTTTATACACATTGAAAGTGTTTATGTCATTTTACCTTGCTTTCGGAGCGCGATGTCATTGCGACCGCTTTAAATATCGATAAAAAGCATTACGTATTATGAAGGGCAAACACTCAACGATCTGTTGACAATTGTTGCGAAAAATGCGCAAACACAATTTATTGACATATTTTTCACGTATCGAAGGTGAAACAGTAAAGGTGCAAAGTCTCGCTGTACAAAAAAATCTGATCGAATTTTGCTTAGGAGGCAAAGGTGTGTTGCTATTTGTATTGTTGTATCGCATCTGGGAAAAATACTGTAAACAATATTATTTTATCATTGAAGTCGAATCTTGGAAACGTTAAAATTTCATGTGTAATCCAAATCGTTAATCATCGATAACAATGGCCGGACATAAATCTTGATAGTTTTCAAAAATGGAAACGAGTACATCTCGATAGTACCAATATGATTATACATATTGTCCTTTTACGAATTTAAGTGCTGTTGAACTTGCCGTTTGATTCCTCTAATTACTTTGTTTTTGTGCATTCGCACACTCGCCACATGGGTGGTTCAAAAATATCTCGGAAGCGACCCAATCGAGGCCTCTGCGTGACTGAGAACGTGTTTATAAACTTAAATTAATACATTGCAAGCGATACAAGATGTGATACAGGTATAATTTTGTTTTTCGTTCAGTGTGTGAAAACTTGTGTACATAGGTGGGCGCACGCCATTGAACGCTCATCAGATAAAAAAATAAATACAATTTACGGCGTAAATATTTTTCTGGGTTATTAAAAATGTTATCTTATCATTGTTAGGTGGGTATATCCATATTACGCCTGTCAAAAGAAAACAAAAAAGATTGAAAAGTTAATATTGTATTTGCTTAATCCCCACACCGCAGTGATTAAATGTATGAAATGCACAAAGAATGTTACGCAAGATCCAGTGCACACAGAGAAGCATGGAGAGATGTATGCTTGGTATAACAAGAAGAGATCGTAAGAGGAACGCATGGGTAAGAAGTATGACCAAAGTGGCAGATATAGCAGAACGTGAGTGGAGGATGGGCTGATTGCAACTGGATGCAGATTGCTCAAAACAGACAGGAATGGAAGAGTATTGGAGAGGCCTTCATCCAGTAGTGGATGGTGAACGACTGAAGATGATAATGATGATGAAATGTACAGACTTTGTATAAATAGTATAATATGGAAAAATGCATTTTCTTTGTTGTTTTCATATAAAATAAATTTTGTCTGAATAACTTATTTTATTCTTTAGAATTTAAAAAAAAAAAATATATATAAAAGGATTGTGTGTATTAAAAAGTAATCGTGTATTATTTACAACGAAATGAGTTTCTTTTTATGCTTTGAACGTAAAGAACGATAGATTCGCAGAAATTGTAAAAATATTCCCTTTTCTTTTCTCCGTGGTGGTTTTCGACGTACGTAATTGCGTTATATCCGACAATCGATTTAGTGCGCGCGAAAAGCCAATTTGCAACCGTCAAATTTGACAAGTGATGGAAAAATACGATGTCTCTTAACTGCACAACGATTGTAAATGGTTCCAATTGAACTTTCGACGAGTTGCGTTCAAACGTTCGCATCTCGATGATACATTATGGTGGAGGTCTTCGAAGGTTCACGTGATCGTTGCACGGCAACCAGGAAACGCGTATGGCTAATTAATATTTAATTCATCTCATTGTAGATGTATGTTATGAAATTAATTAACATTCGGTTATCACTCGATGATGTATGCGGTTCTTGTGACCGTTTTACTTATCCGACCTTACTTACGGGTCACGCGGTAGATAAGAAACTATTGCCTGGCAAAAGTCATTGCTCGGCTTACATTCAATGTTTCGGAACAATCAGCGTATAATTACATTAAAAACTAATTACTCACACTTATTATAATATTATATTACGAGTATATTGATTAAATTAATTTGAGCGTGTGGCATACGGCCAGAGATAATTATTTCAAAGCGTTACTTTGTGATCATATGTACATACATACACGTGGGAATTTGTACAAGGTTTGGTTGGTTCAACAGCCCCGATTACAATTTGAAAACAGTTCAATGTCACTTTAAAAATTCGTGTAGTAAGGAGTTGTTTCTCCAAGTTTTTTGTGGGGGGACTCCACGTGCGTTTTGTGTCCTTACTGGCTCGTTTCCATTTTGATCTCTTGGCAAGTTTCCTTGCACGTGTTTGAAAATCTCTTCAAAGCGTGTACTATTCTCGGATATTTCTTTGTTTCATATATTATGCATGTAATTTATGACTATTTTGCACTGTAACTGTGTATAAAATACCGTATATTATATTTTAAAACCCAACCACTTCAAAAACCGATCTGTATACCAGCATATTATACTAGAGCCAGACATTAGACAAATAGTTTAAATAATTTTTCAATTTCGAAATATTTAAATTAAAATTCATATAGCGGACCTTACACGGTCAATAATACTGTCATTACTGCATTAATGACAGTATCCCCTTCATTCGCCAATACTGATGCTCTGATATCAAAGTATCCGGATTCACGTCATTACTTGCTGACATTCCATCAATATCGAGTTTACTCGATCAATAATACTGCAAGTATTGATAAGTATGGCCGTGTAAGTTTCGCATATATGTATGTACATGTGAATCAACATTACTTTGTATATATGTAATATGATTACAGCAAATCTTAGTATGTTTTTGTACAGTCAATTGAAAATTATTGATTGTTTTTCCACATTACATAGTTATTATATTTGCTCATAATATTGTGTGCCCACTTTACACATTTGATAATTAGCATATCTTCGATTGCTATTTCATGCAAAGTTGCATGTTTTGTTCAATAATTTCTTAATAATGCGCAGTAAGTTGCATACCGTTTACTAAAAGACCTTTTTTTGTGTTGTTTTCTTAGCATATTTCAATAAATTCACATTTGTCAAGCGTTTTATCTATAGATATGTAGATCCTTGAAACGCCCACTTGTTTGTTTTGTTGCCTTCTCTTTCACCGTGTGTTTGTGGTATCAGTTTTCAACGTTTGTTTACGTTGAATTTTAAAATTTCATTGGTAAGCAATTTTTTTCCCATTCTTTTAAATTGCATTGTTTGAATGAAAGTCACATAGGACATGACTTCCGAAACTTTGCACGGGGATACATATGTACATACTAATTTGGTAACTTAACCTCCTCGACACGTAAACAATACTCAGTATTCAAGACTGTGTTCTCTAAATTGGAGTTGTTGTTATTGTTGCGTTTTAGGCTAGTGCGTATATCCAAAACTGGTTTGTTTAATTTAATTCAATAGAAAAAACCATACGTTGGATGGTGTCGTATATGAAATGGATGAAAATACGCAGTTCTGCACGTTTTATTCAAGGATTATTTATTCTCCATGCGAAAAACAAGTCAATAAAATTCGAGTAAAACGCAATTCCATGTGGTTTTTATTGTCATTATTTTATTTGAGTTTGTTGGAGGTTGGTGATTTTTCTATCCCATTATTTATATAATGTTCAAGAATAATACTTTCTATATTATGTATTGGGTAACACCATCTGGATAAACCTTGTTTTGAATGCGATGTGTCAGCTTTGTACAATTTAAATATTTATGATACGATTCCCCATTATACGCTTAATGAATTCACCTTTCAGATGGTACATAGCAGTAATGTTGACCATGTCTGAGTATTTTATTTTGTTCCAGTACAAATACGTTACAAATTATTTGCAAAATATGTTTATTTTGACGGTTTACCTACCGATAAAGACTTTGACAAATAGAATTACTATCTAGCTTGTTTTGTATCTAATACTTTTATCAGTGCTATCAATATACGATTTATGATATAGACATGTCAATGCCGTTTGAAAATTTTCACCGTTTACTTATATTGTTATTAATTTTGTTTAGGTATGTGAATTTCTTGGAATCGGCCCAGAAGCTGACTATTTCGGATTGAAGATATCGAAATGTTTCGCTGCAACGGATGTCGTAGACACCAACGGAACCGTCGGAACCAACGGCGAAGTTGTAGAAGAAGCTTTCGGTGAATGGATCAACTTGCGAAACTTTTTTGTATCGCAGAATCCTCAATTGAGGCTGCGCGTCAAGTTCTGGGTACCACCTCACCGACTACTTCTAACCAACACTCGGCATCAATTCTATCTGCATGCTCGCCGTGATCTGATCGATGGGCGAATGGTGGTCGCTGATTGGGATGTAGCTTGCAGACTAGTTGCCCTGATAGCACAAGTAAATATAAATTTTATTTAATATAAATAAAACCATTTCATTATAATAATAGTATTAAAATGTGTTATTTTTTTTATTTTTAGGCTGAAAGTGGAGACTATGACATGGAAGAACCACCGACTGCTATATATAATCAATGCGTCAACATCGGCCCGCAAGAAGGAAAACCTAATGATTATTATCAACGAATCGTTGATTATCACTATGAGATCGCCGGCATGAAGTCGTCAACGGCTGAATACCAACTGCTGAAAGAAATCTCCGATATGGAGTCGTTCGGTGAAGAACTTTTCTTTTGCAAACCGTCTAATGCGCATAATAACAACGATGCGCATAGTCTGTACTGCCACCTTTTATATCACGGCAAAGAGAATGAGGGAATGCCAAATAAATACAGCGATATGTATGCCAGTCAAACTGTCGGCTGCTTGACAACCGGAGGAGCTTATCAAGAAGGCGGCGTAGAAGGCTGTGGATGTAAACTTGGAATGTGTGTCGGTGTTGGACCCCAAGGAATCAACGTGTACAGACCCGGAGACGGCATCGGTGAAAACCACAATGAAAAACAAAGGTAATTACTATAAATATGCACACTTGGCGAAAATATATTAACAATACTTCTGAAATGCAATATTGAATATATTTTTATCTGTTTCAGTATTCCATATACGGCAATTATTCGCGCTGCACCTCTCCGTCGCAAATTCCAACTTGTTCACATGACCAGCGATGGTTCCGAAGCTATCCTCAACATCAAAATGCATTCGCGACACGCGGCCGCCGCTTTGTACCGAGCAATCACCGAAAAGCATGCATTCTACTGTTGCGAAACAGTTCGCAGTGACGTCACGAAACAGTTTATCAGAGATCTCAAAGGCACCATAGTTTCGATATTCAACGAAGAGTCCACGCTCGGAAAGAAGTATGTGTTTGATATTCGTCGAACTTACACAGAAGTCTACGATAATGCAAGACGTGCACTTTTCATCGCTGGTAAAGGGGCTGGAAATCATACAGCATTGGAAGGAGGATGTAATGCTGTTAATGGACACCGCCGAGAGTCGCAGTGCGGGGTTGAATGTAGAGTAAGTACCTATTTTAATATATTTTCATCAGTTGTGTTAGATATATAACAACCAATATGCATTTTAGTTTAGGTATTGACAAAATGATGTATTTATGTTCATATTCTTTTAAAGGAATCCCGCGACAGTGGTGTTCAGCAAATGGATGCACTAGCTTGCCGTATTTGTATGGACCAGTCGATGGACACTCTTTTCTTACCCTGCCGTCATGTTCTTTGTTGTGTGGAGTGTGCTAGCAGGTAATTTACAATTGATTTTCTTTGCAATAATATGATTACGGATAAAATTAATCATTTTATTGTTGATTTTTTGCATCAGGACATTGTTTTTAATTGAAACTTTATATTCCAGGTGTACACGCTGTCCGTTGTGTCGCAGTGAGATCGAAGAGTCGCTCAGAATCTACCTTCCCGTAGAGTGCTCACAGAAACCGTAAACATGAACATCGAAAACAAATAACTATACATGTGATATAATTAGGATTATATTAGTGCTTCAGTCATGAATAAAACAAATGTGATAATTTTCTAATATACGTATATGTTAAGACAAATCTTCTATATCGATTGTTATGATGGACCATACATTTGTGATAAAAAAAAAAAAAAAAAAAGTGATCCTGTTTGGTGTTTTGAACTACGTTATTGTGAGAAACTGAAACGACAGCAAATGCACAGTTTTCATACTGACTTTAGTTTGCAATTGTACCATATTGCAATTTGTAATGTCATGTATTGAACATAAGCGTATCGAAGATATGTTTGACTGCCGAAAGCCGAACGAAGTTCATATACTGTATATTTTGCCGAGAAGAACTTATGTTGAATTATAATTGAAATTTTAATGTTTTTTGTTGATTTTTATCATTGTAATCAAATATAATAATTATTATTATATTAATGTCATAAATTTGAATGAAATGAACAATCGGCCTTCCTTTTGAAACTTGTCCATCATTGCAAAACTGTTTGTGAGATACATTTTGATATTTCGTTCTAGAAATATCATATATGAAAGCAAATCAACATTAAATTTGTTGTATGTATAATCTAACCTTTACTAGTAAGCAATAGAAATTTATCTTTTTTTACTTTATTTATATATTAACATCGTACGATAACCATTTGATTTAACATTCTCTAATGTTTGATTCTTTGTAACATTTATCATAAACGGTTGTGAATTTGAATGTGTGAAATATCTTCTATAAATATAATATTCTTGTATGGTAAAAATAGCACTGTAACACGCATTTATTAATTGTATATTAATCTAAGAATCATGCAATACAAAAAATAAATTTAATTACCATCAAATCATTTCAAAAAGTATTCAAAAGTAATTATTATATCTGTGGCGAGAATCGAAGTTGTATTTTTACGAAAATATATTTTATAACTAGTCATTGTAAGTCATTACAACCTATTATGCACTGTCGCAAAATAAGCATATCGGTTCATCCATGTTACCCGTTACGTGCTCTTCATAATTAATTCTCAATTGCACTACGTACGTAAGTGCTATCTATAATCAGTAAATATTTTTTTAACGAGAAGTATTGAAAACAATGTTCATAGTATGTATGTAACGTTAGTTTTAGATTACGCAGGAGTGACGTACCATTTATCATATCCAGATCTTTTTTTTTTTAAAGTGTGTACCATATAAATTGTTCTATATGGGAAAACTATTATGTTATATATGAAAGTATTTTTGAAAATACAAATAATTTTTACAAATTAATTTTTTGCCTTTTTTATTCTTCTACCTCCTCTTTTGATATGGAAATTTTCATGATTTTTTCTTTGTTATCTTGGATTGTTTGGTAAGTAAGTGTCGATGGGGAAGGTGGTCTACACGCTGTTAAATATAGGATGAGTTTTGGTATCCGGGAGCTGGGCTGCTCCAGGAATAGCCTCCCCTCCATACCCTGGTCTAACGGAGAGCCAGTGGCTCTTCAACCGCGACCGCGAACCGTCCCTACTCCACCCCTGAAAACATCTGGTCGTGGGCCCCCCCTTTCTCCTCTTCGGTAAAATTCCATTTGGTGAAAATTCAAATTGTAACCTAACTACAGTATCCATTCCGCGGATTAAATACCGACCAATAAAAATAGTTATTTAAATCAACGACTGCCAGTTAAAATAGCTCGAGTATACATTAAACTTAACCGCAGTATTCGTTCGTCAGATTGGGTAATATCAGTGATCGATAAAAATATACGAAATGCCAATTATAATAGCGCAAATTTAGCTCATACGCATACGTGTGAATTTTCACATTAAGTTTTAATTTCAAACAAATTAAAATATGATTTTACTAGCGTAACTAAAATAATCGACTTCGTATGTAAACACTTGTAAACTAATCACGATGTTTTTTTTTTTTTTTTTGTAATGGCAATTGTACATAGTCAAATGTCAGTAACTTAATCGATTTTATTTCAAAACTTCACAACAGTTAGTATAAATCATTTAATTTGAAATACATTAGACATAACGTAAATAAATTAGTTAAAAAATGCAAATGGATACTATGCAAATAATTTATCATCGTAAAGATTCGATAAAAAAAACGAATGCTAATCAATTTGACAAACTGATAATTATAATTGATAATTTGCTTCTTTCGACTATTTATTCAACAGTTGAAGGTTTTTAACTGAAATACGCAAAAATTAAACGCAATCAAAAACACACCGCTCAACATAACCTCAAAGTTCTGAATGCTTCCTTATATGCATTTTCAATACTATTTTACACTTCCTTATTATTTCCGATGTAATCAATTTAAATTTTATTTAAAAACACACTTTCGTGTATAAATTACAAAAATTGCGTATAAAATGCAAAACATTTACGTAAGCATAATTAATGAGTGATTAAATCGACGCGTACATACAAAAATACAACACCTCCACGAGATAAATATTTACGAGGATATTAAAATTAATATTAATGTAAACGAATACGTACACATATTCAATAGTATGATATCTGAACGTTGGTCGTTTAAAATTGTAAACTTTCACCGTTTAAAGTCGGAAAAATCGCAAATTTCCCGCGCCGTACTATAAATTTCCACGCAAGAAAGTTCTACCGGTTCAACGGTTGGACCGGTAGCATTGATTGGTTATCGTTGAATTATGGCTTTAACTTGTTCCAGTTTTTGTTCCGTAGTTTCAAAGTGGTTGATTTTTGGCGTTTCAGACTCGGCGACAAGTGACCAGCTCGTTGGGTATTTATAAACGGCTCTGAAACTGACTCATTTCGCCTGGTCGAACCGTTCAACCAGCTCGTACGACACTCCCGACCGGTGACCGGTTCACATCCACGATGTGTGACGGCTGCCTTCGACGTTAGTTACCTCCTAAAATGTAAGTATTTCATACATTTTCGTTGAAAGAAATAGTTTGTACGGCGAAATTGTCGAATCTACTCAACCGACTTTCACCAATCTTTCAATAAAAGATTCAACAGAGCCTCGAAGAGAATTTTGTAGAACATTTTATTTTTCTTAAGTGAGCCATTTCTGAGAAAAATATATTTCCACGCGTCGAACTACAGTCGGCGCTCACTTAACTTTTATCTGTTTGTATGGAAAGTCCAATAAGCGTGCGCCTGGGAAACGCCAGGTACTTGTTAATAGTTGTTTACATGTACATATGTATGTAGCCTTGCTTCATTTACTCTGTCACACGATTTTTACCGCGGTAGAATCAATGTTTTTCTTAATTTCCCGCGAGACTACTTGGCATACCAATTTCATTATTTATCATACGAAAAGTATTGAAAAATATATCGAAATATTTTACAGCACACTTAGCGATTTTTCGGAGATGTTTTCACTGCTGAAAAGTTTCAACGCGAAAGATAAAAACTTTCCGTCAAAGTTTCCACTTTCTTTTCTATCTGCGTTCGATTTTCGCCGTAATTCGTCTTGGAAGTTTTGAAGTTTCAACTTAATCAACTCCATTTTAAAATTGCGTCGGCCTTTCGAGCGCAAATAAATTAAATTACTATATGTACATAGTAGCGTAAGGGTGCTACCTGGCCGGGTAGCCACTCACTCACTCACACATACACACACGGCACGGGTAGCGCTCGCATTTTTCAACTACTACATACTATGTAGATACTAAATAAAACCGGACGAAAGTCACGCGAACTCGCGCACACGTTACGAATTGAGCTATTCTGTCGTAATTTACATTTAATTCGTCTAACTCTATTTTTATTTTATTTGTGTACGTACGAATGTATTGTAATTCATAAAATGCTACAGCTGTGTATAAAATTTGACCTTGAGACTGAATGATCCGTATCTGATATTATTTTGACCTTTTTTGTACGATGTCTGTATGTAATATAATTAATTGTTTATTCTTCATTCGAAATTTCTACGCTATTATTTGACCTACAGTTTGAATATTGAATATACGATTTCAATCAAATTTGCAATTTTAAGCTAATGTTTCCAATAATGATAAAACAAATTAAATTTAATAACATTTTGGCTAACCGGAAATTTCATTTCACTGTTTGCGTCTTGGCATTTAAGCAAAAATGGGCACTTCTCAGAAATCGTGAAGCTTCGAATTGAAAATTTATATTCTATGCTATTTGTACAAGTTTTAATAGCATAGAATATAAATTATTCATAAAGCTTTGGTGAATTTTCTCATACTGAAAATGATACATTAATTTCACATTTATGAGTAGGTACATAATGTGATGAATTTTATTCTTAAAGTCGCTCGACACACTTATTTTGTTTTCATTGAAATTTGAATGATCATTTTCGATAATTATTACCCGTTGATTCTCGACGGGCAATACTCTAGTAATATGTGAAATTACAGCGTTGCTGAAATCTTGGCAGTTAAAGTGACAGCTTATTCTCGTATCCTATTATTATTTTCGATATATTTGATTTCTATTTAGTCTCTTTATATTGAATGATTGAAATCTTATTTTGTATATTTTTGGAATATGGTGTATAATAATAAAGTCAAGTGTTTGTCACTTCAGATATGATTTATTATTGATATAGACCGATTTTCGATCTGAAATAACTTTCTGTGTACGTGCACGTGTCTAATGGCGAAAACCCAAAAGTGCCGGTAAACCCTTAAGCCGTTTCGCAGGCGAAGATTTTCGGGTATTCAGGGGCGTTCGTAATGGTATACCTTAAATAAGTAATTGAATGAAAAGCAAACGTACTCGATCCATTCATAAATAAGGGCCATACATAACGCACTTTGCTCTAAAAAATCAAAATGAAAAGCGCCCGTAATGTTGGCATAATTTATCGCACACTTTTACCGATTCGCGCAAATGAAAATTGAGTTGACTTCATCGTTGCGTTTTGAATCAGCAACACTTTGAGTCACTTTCGGAGATGTTTAATAAAGTTCCAGCCGTCGCTTTCTCGTTTTGATTAACGCACTAGACGTACTAGGGTACGTTTGCCAAATTACGATATGCAATAGGTATGCGTTTTGCGAAAAAATAAAAGTATTTAAAAAGCGAGCCAAAATTCTTAACGCTGAATCCAGGATGTATCTCGAAATAAATTGACACGCAACTCGCACATCTGTACGTGTACCAAATATTATATTATGTAAAAAGCGTATTCCTAATTTAGACACTCTCCTTTATTTATGTGCCAAGCTTACGAAAATGTATATGGAATTGTTACACCTGTGTCTGTATACGATGTAGCAATCGTAATGGCTTGCCTTTGATGAAAAAAAATGTGTTTGTTTGTTTGCAAAATGATTTATTGGCTCACAAGCGTATTGCTTTCGGTTGAAAATTTAGAAAGAGGATTTTTTTGATCTGTATTTGTTGCTAGCATTGCCTACGTTTGCTTATGTTTCTGTTTCTAAAGAATGATAAAGCATTCACAGTGGATTCCTTTGAAAGTTCAATGTTTCCAGTTCACTAGTTTGCTTTGTAGGATATTGCGTAACGAGTATCACATTGTCCGTATTCTAAACTTGAAACTTTGAGCTTTACAAATCCAAGTACAAAATAAATTGACACAACCGATACCCATATCCAAAAATCAAGAGTACTTATATTAAATTTTATAGCACATACATATATCGGTATATTGCTTTTTGTATATTGAAATTTTATATCAAACGAGTATTCATGCTGGAAGTCATAAAATCAACATCAATCGAATGGTACTACGTATTATATCTTATAGCTTTCAGTATATTTAATGGGAAAATGCAACCGAAGATTTCCATCGCATCGTTGTTTACTTAATAGCATTTTTTTTATAGTGATGTAAAAAATGGAGCAGTCTCCGGAGTGTTTATTTTCATTTGCCACAATTTGAGTCAGAGAATCGTATTTTCACCCATTTTCAAATATTTGCTTTAACCATTTTGCTACAAAATTCTCACCCACACACACACACTCTGAGCAACGGTAAAATTACACATCTTGACACACTTCGTAGAAGAAACACTCGAGCGGTTAAGAGTCTTCATTGTTCCAGAGAGCGCACCTTTCATTAAACTCACCACGCGTCTCTCGAAGTTCAAATATATCGCACGTTTCAATGGCGCTCATTAAAATTATGCAAAGTGTACAAGTTTTGGATTGTTTGCTGGAATAAAAATGTGAGGTGGGCAAGCTTAGCGATGGAAAATGATGAGATTTCATCTCGAAAGCATCGTCTTCCGGGTGAAATTTCACGCTCGCGAAACACAATAGCGATAGCTTTTCCCGTTGCTTCTTTCGAGTTTTCTCGCATTGTTTGCCTCTCGCTCTCGCGTATCGTTCGTCGTATGCGTGTGTCTCTTTCTCTTGGTCATGCGGCATCGGTCACACTGCGGTAGACAACTGCGTCAACATAATCATAAATTTGTTTATTAACTCTATTATCTGTAGTTAATAATTGTATTTTTTGATAGTGATGTGCCTTTTGTATGCTGTTGAATACAATTGATAGTCCTTGGCATAGTTTCTCCAATTGGCTATATCGAATTATTGGATTGTTAATGGAAGTACAACAGGTGCTCGTTTATTACATAGACATTGGAAAATTTGTATTTTTCCGTACTTAAGAGATAAAAGATCGTAAATTTTATGATTACCAGATATAACAATGAATTCTAAGTAGAAGATAGACACATAAACATTTAGAATTAATAGAAAAAATGGACTATTTTCACGTTTTCCGTGTTCGTAAAGACATCGCCTACATTTCAAATATACATATGTATGTATGTAAAATTTCGTGACTGCTGTTTATAAAAATGTATTATTTAAATGGAATTGTTCGTTACTTCAAGGAAAATATTCATGTAGATCTGACTTTGGGGATCAAATGTTTGACAGTACTTTACATTTAAATTGTTTTCGTTAGAATTTGTTCAATACAATGCTTGTGAGATTATCCGTTCATTGTTTAATAAAATCTTTTTGTTTGTTTGTATTGATTGTGTGATGTGTGAGAAACTATCTTGATGCACTTAGTAGATATCAGTTGATTTGTAATCAATCATTTCTTAGAAAATTTAATTACATTAATAAATCCTAATATTAATTATAAAACATTGTTATTACATATTATATTTAATGACTAATTAAATATCATACATGTACAGACTAACTACAAGAGACAATGTACATAGTTGTACGAAAATATCTTATCTTATATTATATTTAGACTAGTCGATGCTCGTTGACAGTGCAATTGGGTGGTTATCATTTACGTATATACCTATATTCAGTATGTAGTTCAAAATGTGGTAGGTAGTGTGAGCGCTTCGCGCTACCCATGGCGTGTGTATGCGAGCGTTCCGCGTCTACCCATCCAGGCAGATCCTTGCGCTATCACACATTTTATAATAGCCCAATTCCGTCTGTCCGTCTGCTGATAACGCTCACCTCGGCTGAAATAAACACGAACGTCGCGAGTGGGATTTGAACCCGTGATCACCAGGTTGAGTGAGTTAGCGCTGACGCGTTCACCCAACACCGCTGATGGGAGGCCTCCTATAATTTGAAAATATTAATCCTTAGTAGGTTCGCAACTTTGCTCAATTGTTACGTAAACAATTACGTCAAACACGTCCGTTGATATTCAACCGGATTACACTAGTATAGTAATAATGGTACGTACAGATCTTATGCAATTTATTATATTTATCCAGAAACGTCCACGTTGCGTTTAAAATTTTACTGATACTCAAGTTCTCGACAACGCCAAGTTGTCATTAGTTTTTGAGCTCAAACGCAAAGCATGTCTTTTTTTTATGGTACCTTTTGTATGCTAAAAAAATTGCTACATCATTATTATAAAATAGCCGAAATCCGTCTGTCTGTCTGTCTGCCGATAACGCTCGCCGACGTAAATAATTTTAAAACCAGAACGAGTCGGATTTGAACCCGGTATCACCAGATTGGGATGAGGTCGTGCTAACACTATCATCCAAACGGAGGCGATGACGGGCCTACTACGGTTTGACTATATTAATATCTTAATAGTCTCGCGACTTTGCTAAATTGTCATGCCGGCACCTCATATTGGACGAGCGCTGACGAGCGGTACCGAGCGCCAAGGTGTGGGTATGTCGCTCCAACATTTTCGCGTTAAGGCCAACGTACTTTATAAACATTCGCGCGGCATCCGCAAAAGTTGAGCGACGGCGAGCGACCGAAAAAAAAGCAAGATGGCGGACCCTTCCCACACCCCGGACCCCTCCAGTGTTGTCTGTGCCTTTAGTGCGTAATCATGTGGACCAATTCAGTGACTCTGAACTTACTCGAAATTCTCCACCAAGAGCCCGCGATATGGGATCCAAAACACCGATACCACGATGACACTTCGTTCGCTGCCGCTTGCTAGTTGACACTAGAGTGGCGCCACTAGCGATACGATAGCAGCGCTCTGGACGGGCGAGCAAGCGGCAGCTGACCACAGCGCTTCTTCACCATCGCGCGAATGTTCGTGGAATATTCGTGAAATATTGGCCTTAGCGTTGTGGTCAGCTGCCGCTGCTCGTCCGTCCCGAGCGCTACGATCGTATCGCTAGTGGCGCCACTCTAGTGTCGACTAGCAAGCGGCAGCGAACGAAGTGTTGCGTCACTGCCTACAGAAATGTCAAGCGTTCAAGACATCGCAGTAATCTATGCGACCACCTTGTGTGCAATAAGCACATACAATTACTATCTGGCAGTATGCAATGCCTGGAAGGTAAAAAAAAAACGGTTACTGAATTTTTCCACATGATTGCGCAGTAAACTCACAGACAGAACTGAACGTGGAGGGGGAAGGGTTCGTCACATTGGTATACAATGGTTCGTCACCTTGCTTTTTTCGCCGTCGCTCGCGTTCCCTCAACTTTTGCGGATACCGCGCGAATGTTGTTTATGAAGTACGTTGGCCTTCGCGCGAATGTTTACCCACACCTTGGCGCTCGGCACCGCTCGTCGGCGCTCGTCCAATATGAAGTGCCGGCATCACGAACATTCGCGCGATGGTGAAGTAGCGGCAATACACATACACTCACCACGCAAACATACGTTGATATTCAACGGGCTTACACTATAGTACATAAATAATAAGCTATTCGTATACAGCTTTTCGTCTAAACGTATACCGGGAAAGAGGAAGCTTATCTATTTATACAGCGCATTTTGAAGATAAGACTCGTTGAAAGCTCGTCTCTCTGGCGAATTGCTCATCGGTGTAATGGGTCGCTTTTACGACAGCACGGGTCGTTTATAGGCAGTGGCGACCTTGAGCCACGGTATACAGGCCCGCATTGGCTAGGTGCACTGATTAAAAAATAGCGACGTGCGCCCCTGGTTTTAGCAGGGGTAGATAGGGGGCGGCGCAGGTGCTTTTGCCGCCCCTTTTGCGCCACTCGCCAGTCGTACCGCGAATTTTCAGGGGCGCACACGCGTCGGTATTGAACCCCTTAACGTTCTTTGTTGCAGTCAAACTTCATTTTCAGTCCCGTCCCACCCTGTATTAAATTAATAAATATATGTAATTTTTTTTTTAATATTCGGATATAACTATGGTCGTTTCGAGTGAGTTGACTGTATTGATATTAAAAGTTTATGCAGAAGTAGTAGTAGTAGGTATTTATTTATATGAATTAAAATTTTTGATATATAGCGCTTTTTTTTTTTTTTTTTTTTTTTCCTATCTACGCAATTAATTAATAAAATTAATTTGTACACAATTTTATTGAAAGTTGGTGCAATTTAAATGAAATGTTTACATCGATTTTTTTTTTTAATTGAATTGAATTTTATAATGGAGCCAATCGAACTTGTGATGGATTATAATTGTTTTCTTTATCAATGCTCAAATTTAATGCTCGTTTTATGTATTATTTATCAATCGACAGATACGCCTACAATACACACTAAAAATAGGACAACAAAACAAAAGATAATAAAATTCTGTACCTATATAATATGTACAACATACATAATAATAGATTTTTACATGGTGTATCAACAACGTGTTGATTTACTGTCGGACTTTAGACGGTTAATAATGATTTTCTCTTATTGTTAGTGTCTCTGTATCAATATTTACGATTGTAAAACTTTGCAGGATATTGCACTAGAAAAGGTCATGTTCACGTAGGTTTCCAAACTTTTTGAAATTGCAAATTGTTGTAGTTATATGTATATTTAAAATCATCGTAATCTTAATGATTTAATTTTTTTTAAATTGTTGCCGTTTGTACTTTTGTAAAGATATTTTAACGATGAAAAACCGCATTAGACAGTAATAAATCGCCGAAGCATTAAGATAATGTAGATATTTTTCAATTATAATGAAATGAACCAATTTGTGTTCGTCAGACTTCTGGGTTGAAATCGGAGGAGATATACATATGTACATACATAATTTAACAAGTTTTTCCTTTTAAATTTTTAAAATTAAAATAATATGTAAGTAGGAAGATTCCAACAGTGCGATAGTGTAAACAAAATAAAGAAGGACGTTTAATAATATGTAAATTTTACGCGAGTACGCCCCACCGTAAAGAACACGCGAGGAAAATTACTCATTTTAATTAAATTTTGCTGAAAAATTGCGCGCACCTAGCGCTGAAATACCGAGAAATTCCGTTACAGTGAACCCTCACGTCGCCGTAACCGTCACAAGCACGGAATTAATTCAGAAAATGCAGCTGAAAAACAATGTCGCCTGAAGGACAACTATAGATATGTCCGTTTCTCGTCGTGTATTTATTATGGATGCGAGTTCGTTGCGCTCGCTCGTTATAAAGGCGAACTCGTTATAGTGACTACATTTCCCTATTGATTCGTCGTATGTGGAATTCTATCGATAAATACATACATACGTCTGCCAACTTTCTTACGTGCAATTGATGTAGTGTGCATACGAGAGATGTTCTGAAAATTCGTTCAGCAGTGTACGTACATACATACGAGTATGAACTGGTTCACTTTTGCGCCGAACGAGCTGTGTGAAAAAATGAAAAATTCAGCATCTCTGGCGCCGACACGTGTTGATTCATCCGCAACGGTCCATTTGAGCGAAAATTCATGTAATACGTGGATTACATGTATTATAGTACTATATACATACATATGGCACACTATACGTGCACGAACAAACTCGTGGGTCAAGGCTAACCCTCAGCTTTATGTCTGTGGACTCTGAAAAATGCACAAAGTTGACTATAGTCGAGTATATGTACATATACGATCCACTCTTTGCCTCCATTGTCTTCTCCCCTTAATGCATCCCTCGCTAAGTGCATCGGTCCCTTCATACACAAATGTAGAAATTGAAATGTATAGGAGTTTAAAAGGAGTGCTGTCTTCGTTTGAATTATACCCTTCTTACGTTTGGATTGCGCGTTTCAGTCTGTCTTTCCATCTGTTTGTTGCTGTAAAATTTTATTATTTTGTATATGGAAAATGTATTCATGAATAATATTTGAATTCATTGAACGTCGTCTCGAAGCCTTCTTCAACACGTATAAGCTTTAACTTTGTAATAAATTCGAATAAAATAACACTGTGCAAGCAACGAATGGTTTTTGTGTGTTGTTTATTTGCTTATTGAGAAATGTAATATGTTTTAGGGGTTTTTTGCTGAAAATTTTGCTTGTACATACTGTATAAATTTCAATAATTTATTGCCAATTTTATCTTAATGTGCAATCGAAGCGAAAATTTCAATAATACTACCTCCTATAGGGCAAAGCTATACCATTGAAGTTCATATTTCTAGTTTTGTGCTAGTATTTGTATGATTTCGTAATCTTTGATCCTATTATTACATTATCCATATACGTATTATAGATGAATCAGTAGTCCCCTAATCACGTTTTCATGATTTTTGGAAAATGTCTGTGTGTTAGGCGGATGTGTAATAGAATCGCTATATCTCAAAAACCGTTTAATCCAACTACACTGAAACTTCACATTGATAAGTTTGGTACCCAACCCTAACAACAGTGTTACACAGTGGTACATCTCATTTTGACTTTTCTTTGATATTTTTTTAGTGGTTAATTAGCTTGAAGTTGCTCAACTTATCTTTATAGATCAAATTTAAATATTTTGATTGAGTTAACGATCGAAAGGTTTAATTTAAAAACGGTATTTTATAATTATAATATAATAATTACCTATATTATCAAGGGATGTTATCGTAATAAATTCAATTTTAAGAGACGACCCACACCCTTCGGGAATTCCGGCCAATTTCCCCCGGCAAGTACAAGTTTTAACCCTCGGTATTGCTGGAGTTCCGCAAGTTCGACTCACTCACTAATTTGAACCGACGCTTAACTTTATTCTCAAAATAAGATTATACAATGTTAATTTTTTTTCACGAGCGATTGTACATAAATATCGATTGCTTTGTGTGTACCTACGGTAAGCACACATAATAAATTAGTGGAAAGCTTTAAATTAAATTGACGTCGAAATTAGTACGTCGCGAGTTGATTAAAACCTAGCTTTCAAATTAATTCCGTGTCAAATATTACGTGCCGCGATAGTGTTAACCCGTCGGCGACTGTGCAAATAAATATCGAACAAAGTTACATTTTTCATTGAAATGAAATAGCGTCGATAACATTTTTTGTGCGAAATAGAGTACATAGTTTGGCAACTAACTTCATAGTTTACCTGTTGCTTGTTTTCGTCCGGAGCCTCGTTAAGAGTGCGTCGACCCAAACTTGAGAAAAATAATACGAAACTCTCCGAATCTTATTAGTTTAGTTAAACAATGTATGTATGTATGTAGTTCGCTAAAGGAGAATCATACATAACTACACGGTGATATATTTAATGCGTTCAAATTTGCGTAATTTCGAACTGGAGCGTGAATAAAACATTGTCGAAATGAAAAATATATTATTTTTCTTTTGTACATTAAAAGAGGCAATAAAGGCAACGGGGGAAAAAATGCTCAATCGTCGATACGAGGGGTTCAAAAGATGTCACGCAATGAGCGGAATGGTTTTTACGGAAAAAGTGCGGGTTCGATAAATGGTAGAAAGGGGAAGAGGATAGTAGAATATTACAGAGAAAACAGCGTGTCAGATGAATAAATGAAATACGGAAAATGTACGACTTTCAATAGACGAAAAACAAAAATAACCGTCGAACGGAAGCTTTTGCTACTTTTCTAATCTGATCTAATATATTAAGAGAAGTTTTTAGCCTTTCGTGACAGTTATTGGCTCGTGGGCGGAAGAACTATACGGAATTGAACGAAACACGCATTTCCTTCAGCACTATTCAGTGATGGTACCTATTAAACACCTACTAGTGTAAGCCCGTTGAATATCAACGGAGCGTTACTGAAAAATAATATTAAATTTAATAGTTTTTATAGTTGTTGCATAGATGGCGCGTTATAATAACAACAACGTAACAATTTAACAAAGTCGCGAGCCTATTGAGAATTTATATTGTCAAATTGCAGCAGGCTCGTCATCGCTTCCGTATGGATCATAGCGTAATCGCTCACTGTCTCGAAACTGGTGATCTCGGGTTCAAATCCCACTCGCGCGACGTTCTGGTTTTTTAATTATTTACCTCAGCGAGCGTTATCAGACAGACAGGCGGAATAGAGCTATTATATATATATAGTGATACAATTAGCGTAGACACGGGCAACGCCGTGTGCTTACAGTGGACAAATGGAACGCGTTAAACTGCGAACACAATAATCGCCAAGGATTGCGTGTAGACTATCGCGAAACTTCAAGGATTAATTGCCCGTAAAAAACAAATGTAGAAATACATATATATCTATGACGCGGCAATTTTTTACAATTTCCTGTTCATTTTTCGAATAGAAAAAAAGAGCTCGACACGCTTCAGTGTCAAAATAATAGCAACGAAAACTTTGATTGATGCGGATCTCACAGATATTATTCGAGTACCGTACCTGTTGAACGCTTTCGTGACAGCTTTGCGTTACACTTCGGATATAAATCTTATAAGTATACCCTTGGAAAATGTTTTCGTGTGCGAGTTAAATAATCGGCGTACGTCTTTTGACACGTAAAAGTGACTTTCAGATAAAATCGCCAAACAAAAGGACGCGTCCTTGTTCTTTTTCGTTAAATACTTGAGTGTGTTGATGATAAATTCACGGATGGATTCTTGCGAGAGGGTTAAAGCGAGCTGGAGTGTGCTTTGTTAAATTAACAAATTTTCAGTAATGTTCTGTTTACACTGAGGTCGTGCCTCAGCGTTTTATGGCCGAGAGAAATGAGCGGTTGCGTGTTCGCGCCATTTTGCAATGTAGTTGAAACGATACGAAACCGACAAAACAACGTCCATGTACGGCTACAATTTAAATTTGGACGATGTTTACCCTTTCTTTTTATTCCACGATTAATTGTTTGGTACTCGTTGAATCCGATTGTGCAAATAAAAATATTCGGACGTGTGTATGTGTGTGTTTTGCTATCTGGTGTGTGCGGAATTTAGGGAATCGATAAACTCTCTTCCGAGATCACATTTGGGAAAATATATTTTAGTGGAATTTTCTTTGGGTCAAGAAATAAATGGGACTAAATTTTTGAATTAATGTGTATTTAATTAAATTAAATATATTTGGATGCTGCAATATCATTTCCTTAAGAATAATGTTCATTCAATATTTATCTTACTTACAATATTTAGCTTATTAAAAAATTTAGGTGGTTTTCCAAGGGAAGTACCACTTCCGGTTGACAAAAAATTTGAAATCCTAATGGATTGTAATGGCCGGTAAAAAACATATAAATTTAAACAGTTTAATAGGATAAACGGTTTTTGAGTTATTGGCGATTTTACACACAAGTACACAGACATACGGACATTTTCCAGAAATCATGAAAACGTAATCAGGGGATTGATACCCGATACAAATCAGTCAAAATCTCAAGGTCGAATTTTCGCACGATCGCAACACTTTATCCGATTAGGATAAAATAAAAACTCTTAAACCTTGTATGTATATAGATATTGCGTTGAATTTTCCATTGAAAATGTGATGAAAATCGGGCCATAGATTAAAAAAATTCACGCTACAAACTTTGAAAATCATTTATCATTGAGGCTTTTTGAAATTCGCTCAAATTGAACAATTATATTTCATCATTCTTATTTGAATTATACATTTGCACAAAAAATTCATCGATGATTCTTTTTTTGAGTTTCAACGATGCGTACTAAAATAAAAACTTTGGCTTTTCACCTAATTGTGACATTCAAAAAGCAAATTACGCCATTTTCACCTTTCGCATTAATATTAATGTTATAGTAAGCACGAATTCGGCATTGTGAATTCTGTCTCGTTTGAAAAATGACTGTTGCTTCAGCGTTCGTATGGAGTTTATTGTGCGAGAACAATAGCTGAAAATCCTGAAAATTTCCATCGATGATCGATTAGCGATTGCTTTCATGACGTGGCGATTCCGATATCGCGAGAGACCAAAACCAAACATAACAGGGCTCGATATATCGAATTTTTCACACCGTTATTAAAACTACCACCGTCACCAAAACTATTATACTATAATTACAATGCCAAAGTGTGATTAGACATCTCGAGACAATGAATGCAAACTGCAGCATGCATATGTATAAGATAGTACGGAAATAAAAATTAAATATGCAGATAGTCACGCGTGAACCGCAGTAGATTTGTTTCCTTGTTTCGAGTTCCGCAGTCGTAACTTTTGGCGGGGTTGAAAAGCTCGTAAATATTTTAACGTTTTTGGCGACCAGGACCAGTTAATTAAGATGGGTTATCCTCGTTACGTTCACCCTCAGAATATATTATGTAAAATGTGTAACGAGATGACCCCCTTAGAAACTGTGCCTCGTACCAGCGACACGTTGATCGGTTGATCCACTCTACATATGTACAAATATGTAGTGTATGTAGTATTACACGTGTCGCATGTACAATCGATATCATTTTAAAATGTATTTGCTGCCTAATGGAAATTACACCAATGTTAAACTATGTGTATGTATGTAATGGATAGTAAAAAAAATATCGATGGTTACCCTGTTTATTTTTGGAACGTTAATAATAAAATTGACAATCGTGATATATTTCTAGTACGGCGTAATAATAAAAAATTCACAAACTCATCAAGATAGACGTCAAAAACTGAAATTGTTAAATTTTATTTTATTTCGTTTCAGACTGGAGGAGTTCGCCGCGTCAGGGCTGCGACACGTCATCAAAAAAATTAAATTAAATAATCAGAAAAAAAATGTGGTGACCATGTGTTGTGTTTGTGGCGTCAAACGCAAGTGATATTGTCGAAAATAAAAAATAGTGTTTTTATACAAAAAGTGTAAAATCAATCGACGCTAAAGATGGCCGAAGCGGAAGGAGGATCCGAGCAGGATGATGTTTCATTCTTACGAACGGTGAGTTTACTGTTTATTCAATCGATTAAAGGTGATTTAATTAGTAACTCAGACCTTTCGACTGCTATCAAAAGGGTGACTAATTTGTATAAATAATTGTACACTTTTTTGTATGAATAACAATATTATTGACGTTAATAATATCGACCGTGTAAGGTGTCCATAAGAGTTTAAAGTTCTCCATACGAAAAAGTGTAAAAACACTCGTAGCGTAATTGTAATAGCTTAATTTAACAAGTTTACTTAAACAATGAAACAAGTACATTTCACCCTCTCTCTTATTACTGCAATTAGTGACTGTTTTATAACCACATTGATACAACATTCACACAAAGCGCAATTAGAATAATTGTACTAGGTCTTTTGTCTTCAAGTTTGTGGTTGTTTATTGTAAAGTATACATATGTACATACATAGGTAGAATCAAATTACATAGTACCTATCAAAATAAATCAACTACGTATATTTGAAATATGCCTAATTCTGTGTGATTAGCGCTATTAGCTTAACCCATAAACGACGGTCAAACAATCGAATATGATCAATTCCGAATTAGGTGGTACTCAATCAACATAATCCATTGTACCTATACATATAATCGTTTGTATGTTTAGTGTACATATATACCTATTATGTATTATATTTGATAGAATTATGGAAACAGAAACAGAGAGAAAGGGGAAGAGTAATTAAAATAATCATTTGAGCGTGCTGTGGACATTTTTTTTTAAAATTAAAGTTGAAGCTGAAACTTGCATGGTTCAGAGGTCGTCGACTATTGATTCTCGTGCGCGATGAACCCCATTGTTCCAACGACAATGGAATAATTTCAAACTTAATAAAACAATGAAGCATCTCTCCTCATTTATTACACACGCACAGAATTAACGGCTAGGAGGGTCTCAAATTACTCGTCAGACTCTGAAAACCCTACGTTTTGAATGGGAAGTTGGTAGTTGGACGTGAGTGGCCGCAAATTTGCCTACCGACGTGCTGAAGTTGGGTACTATTTGAAGGGATTGCAAAACTGAAACATCCGCAAAGGGTCACACTCATTGTGAGGTCAATCGCTGTGGATTGTTGTCAACCGGTCTGACTAATTAACGACGTGCGGTGAAGCCATTATTATAAACCTAGGATAATTCGGTTTAGCTGAGATGGCATTCCCGGCCCGGCGAATACTTGCGCCGATGCCAATCGTCACCCACAGCACGCGCGATCGGCCACCACGTGGTGAATCTTAGAGCAAAATCGACAAAATGTTAGACAATCTAGTCGAAGATAACCAGTAAACTACTAAAATGACTCCTGTTTGAATCAAAAAGTCCCCAGTTCAACTACCGAACCACTTTTGTTCAATGCCATAAAAATAACAATTCAATTGGTAGGGCGATACAATGATATGTTCGATTGATTCAAACCCAAATTTAATTGCATTCGAGTGCAATCGTCATCAGAATCACAACAGACCGGTGCGGTGTGTGTGTGTGTGTGTGATATCGATCAGACCGGTCGAATTAGCAAACCGACAGAGTTTGGCTCTGGTCCAATAGATAAGCAACAGACACATAAATACGAGGAGTCTCTTGGGTTAACACAGACTGTTTCGAGTCTCGGGAGAATTCTGTCATACAAATAGGTCAATGATTCGCATTATATTTGTATACTTGAGTACCATTGTTCATAAATAAATGATTCTACAAAGTAGTCACTGTAAATTTCAGTTCACGTGTTACTTACGTAAACCCATGCAATGAGCGCATTCTTAGGTTCAAGTTCAATTCACAAGGTCAATAAAGAGATCACATAATCTTAAGAGGACTTGATTGATCGATTGTACACTTGGACTATGACGAGCGTATGAAACTGAATGTACTATGTACTGAACAAAAAAAAAAGAAAAGAGATTCTCAAAAAACTTTTAATATTTTTAAGTGCATCGGAATGTCCTCAATCATCGAGATGATAAATGGATCAGAAACAATGTGTAAAATGATAACGACATTCAGAGCGCGACAGTTGAGAAATTACTCTGGGATAGCTTTCAGAAAGTTTTCAGTGAAAAGGGTGAAAGCTCGGACGTGACAGGGAGATTTGCGATTCATTTTTTATGTACATACCTACGACGTAAACGAAAGAGTCAAAAGTGATATTTAGGTACTATTCAAAAAAAATCTATTGATTTTGAATTCAAATTTTCCTTTTTTTAAATTTATATTGTCTAAAATGGCGACCGTTTTTTTGGAGGTTAAGGTCAGCTTTTAAATGAGTAAAAAAACCATACAAGGTAAGCCTAGTATTATTTTGTTTTAATCAAATTAACTAAAGTACATTATTTTTTTAACTATCGGGTAGGTTTGGTTTAGGTTAGGTAAAAAAAACGCAAATGTAAATTTCACATAGCTTGATTGTTTGCCATTTTACAACCTCGCTACCGTACGACCTTGACATGCAACCAACTTAAACGGTTAGTTTTCATATTTATCGTTCTTGGGACCTATCCATTGCATTGCATGCAAATTTTCACATAAATTTCTTATTACACACTGAACACTGTTGAGAAACTCGACCGTAGGTACAGTTTGATTCTTTGGTAAATATTTGTACACAAAACTTTACAAATAGGTCACCAGTAAACTAACAGTATTTCACCGACAGTGTGGACTTAAATATAATACAAAATTGTGATTGTTTATTAAATGCAGGAAGACATGGTGTGTCTTTCGTGTACGGCTACAGGAGAACGTGTATGCCTGGCAGCTGAAGGATTTGGCAACCGTCACTGCTTCCTAGAGAACATCGCCGACAAAAATGTACCACCAGATCTTTCGCAGTGTGTTTTTGTCATCGAGCAGGTAATTCATAATCTGTGCCTTTATGATTGTACAAATTTTTGAATAATTTCCTTATGTTTTATTATTATTTTTATGATTTTAGGCTTTGTCTGTACGCGCCCTCCAAGAGCTAGTAACTGCTGCCGGATCAGAAACGGTAAAATAATAAACATTTTCTCCATAATCATAATCCCTTCAAAAATATTATATTATTTTAATTGTTTTTATATGATTTTCATTACAAGTATTAAAGCATTGATTCCATTATACTGACTACATTCAATATTTGACCAAATTTTACAATGTATCTGATAATAATTAACCACAAATTGTTTATCTTTTGTAAAATTATTACTATTTGGTCATAAGACGAGTTTGCTAATCTCCCATTTGTTTGTCGTCCTCGTCATTTGTACTGTGTCCGCTTATTATAAAATAAAAAATATACACCTAAAAGTAAATATGCAAATACATAAATATGTCGTACTCAATACCCCCCCTCAAACCTACCTCTTATCGTTTTTATTAATCATTTTACTTTGTTCTCGTAATGTTTGATCTTTATTAATTTCATTTTTAATAAATTTTTAACATTGCGGCATATCTACTTTATCCAACGGCGACTTATTTCTATTTATTGTATATTTTTCTGAGTAATTCAATTACTTATAAACATCCTAAGACACTTTGTACTGTGCACGCACTTTTTTAATATAATATCCAACAATCATATATAGAAAGATCCTTTTGTTTTCACTAATATATTTTTCACCGATTTATTTTGCAGGGTCAAGAAAATCTTGTAAGTACTGTAGAAAAATCTACATTTCTCTTTATCGAAAAGTGATATTGCTTTTTTACAAAGAATCAATCAAAAGACCTTCACTGCTACTTGTCTTGGCTTATTATTTGCACAAATTATGGCACTTGAAAGAATTAAAAAAAAATACCCCTAACTTTTCCTTGGGTTTATTTTTTTAACTTATGAGCCATCTGTATGAGACGGTTGCAATCCATAAAAATACTTCTTTACGTCGCAAGACGCTTTTTATTTTGGGAACTGAGGGAATTATTTAATATTGATGAATGTTCAAGTTCTTATAAGCGCCTACAATTCATCATTAATGACACTAATATTGATGTATGTATGTGCAACATTACTAAAAAAAAACAAAGCTTTGACTGTATTTTTAATTACATATCTTCATTACTAATCTATACTCGATCCAAAGTCGACTTATGGCCATACATAATGGAAAGCTTTTCGTCATGAACGATTTTTTTTCTTTCTTTTTTTACGATACTTCACCGGAATGCATTTTGAATATTTTCAAATGAAATATGTTTTTCAATGAATATTTCAATGATTCTTTTTGAATGATTTGTATATTCATCAGTAAGAACTTTAAAATATACATACATATTTCTTTTGATCCCTTTTAATATTCTACTTTTTTTTTATACACATTTAAATTATAATTTTTTGATATGATTTTATTTTCGTGGATTTTGAGCGTGCATTTTACTATTGTCAAAATTTGTTTTCTCAACATACATATATATTAAGCTTATCATACATCTTATTATATTTATTTTTGGAATAAATTACAGCTAATGACTGTGTTCAAAATTTTATTGTAAGTATTAAATCCACATATGTATTTACTGTAAAGACTTTTTTATACAAGGTCAATCTAGCAATAATGATTCAACACTAATTGCATAAACAAGTCTTTACATTAATATTACTATTTTTAACATAATTATCTATGTATACAAACTAAATGTTGCTTGTACGTGCAGCAAATTGATATGGAATTGTTGTAAATCACTTATTTTTAGTGTACAAATATGAAATATTGCAATGTTTTTATATTATTATTTTAAAGCAATTTTTCGCTACATTCAATTTATTTGGTAAATTAGTGGGACTGAAGATTAAACTGTCACTTCGATGTAAAAAATGTCTTTATATACACAATAATAGAACAATCATTGAATTTACAGGGCAAAGGTACTGGATCTGGACATAGAACTCTTTTATACGGCAATGCTATACTTTTACGTCATCATAACAGCGATATGGTACATTTTTTTCTATTTTTTTTTTTAATACATAGTATTGAGAAGTTTACTTATAATTTGTAATTGATTTTAAGTACTTGGCGTGCCTCTCAACATCATCTTCAAATGATAAATTGGCTTTTGATGTGGGTTTGCAACAACATTCACAAGGAGAAGCCTGCTGGTGGACAGTACATCCTGCTAGCAAACAAAGGTTTATTTTTTTTCTCATAAAATTTTTTATTCTTACTTAGAACACATTTGTATACATTCATTTTCTTGTAGATCTGAGGGTGAGAAGGTGAGAGTAGGAGATGACTTAATTTTGGTATCCGTAGCGACTGAACGTTATCTGCATACAACGAAAGAAAATGAAGTCTCTGTAGTAAATGCCAGTTTCCACGTAACTCACTGGTCTGTACAACCTTATGGAACTGGTATATCTCGTATGAAGTACGTGGGATACGTATTTGGAGGTGATGTTTTGCGTTTTTTTCACGGAGGCGACGAATGTCTCACTATACCATCGACTTGGACCAAACAAACGGGTCACAAGTATGTAAACTATCGTTTTGATGGAAATTTTCTCGAATGAGAGACTAGTACTAATGTTTAACTTTATGTTTACAGTATCGTAGTGTACGAGGGTGGTTCGGTGATGTCACAAGCCCGTTCTTTATGGCGCCTAGAACTGGCACGAACCAAATGGGCCGGTGGATTCGTCAATTGGCATCATCCCATGCGCATTCGTCATATTACAACTGGCCGTTATCTCGGAGTCAACGTGGGCAATGAACTTGTACTACTTGCCCGGTGAGCAATTTTAATTAATACACCATTGAAATCAATGCTATGTCACTTTTATTACTAATTTGTTTGATTTTAGAGATGAAGCTACGACTGCATCCTCAACGTTTTGTCTTCGTCAAGAGAAAGATGATCAGAGGGTAGTACTGGAAGATAAGGATCTTGAAATCATCGGCGCTCCTATCATCAAATACGGTGACTCCACGGTTATCGTACAACATTCTGAGTCTGGATTGTGGCTTTCTTATAAGGTATTTAGTTATGAGCTCAAAACTTTGCATGTGCACGTTAACGGTAACCGAATTAAGATAAATTTTTTTTCGTTTTTAGTCATATGAAACAAAGAAAAAAGGCGTTGGTAAAGTTGAAGAGAAACAAGCAGTACTGCACGAGGAAGGAAAAATGGACGATGGACTTGATTTTTCAAGATCACAAGAAGAAGAATCGCGTACAGCTCGTGTTATTCGTAAATGTTCATCGCTCTTCACAAAATTCATTAAGTAAATTCAGTGTTTTATTTTATTTTTAATACTATAGCTAGTGTGGAAAATATATTGAAATTTAAATATTGCGTTTTTTTCTATTTCAGTGGATTAGAAACGCTTCAGGAAAATCGAAGACATTCAATGTTTTTTGCTTCCGTCAATTTGAACGAAATGGTTATGTGCTTGGAAGATTTGATAAACTATTTTGCACAGCCCGAGGAAGATATGGGTGCGTTACTATAAATATTCTATACTATAAAATATGTAGTTGTATAATTCTGAATGATAATAAAATATTTTTAAAATTATTTCAGAGCACGAAGAAAAGCAGAATAAATTCCGAGCGTTGCGAAATAGACAGGATCTGTTCCAAGAAGAAGGTATTCTCAATCTTATCCTGGAAGCCATCGATAAAATTAACGTTATAACTTCTCAAGGCTTCCTTGCTGGCTTCCTCGCCGGAGATGAATCCGGACAAAGTTGGGAAATGATATCCGGATATCTTTATCAACTACTCGGTGAGTTCAGTTCATATCATTTGCATACAATAAATTAAATGGCGAATGTTAATTCATTGTTTAATTTGCAGCCGCTATCATTCAGGGCAATCATACAAATTGTGCTCAATTTGCTAATAGCAACCGTTTAAACTGGTTGTTTTCCCGATTGGGCTCCCAGGCATCCGGTGAAGGTACCGGCATGTTGGATGTACTTCACTGCGTACTGATTGATTCACCAGAAGCCCTGAACATGATGAGAGTGAGCTCAACTAAATATCAATTCGTACATAATTACAAAAAATATATATTTTATCTTATAAATTTAAATGGTTTTTTAGGATGAGCATATTAAAGTTATCATATCTTTACTGGAAAAGCATGGAAGGGATCCTAAAGTATTAGATGTACTATGCTCTCTGTGTGTCGGTAACGGTATGGCCGTACGTTCATCTCAAAATAATATTTGCGATTACTTATTGCCGGGAAAAAATCTTTTGCTACAAACTCAATTAGTGGATTACGTATCAAGGTACGTTCAATGATATTTAACATAATTTTTTAACTATCATCCAATTAATACATATATTGATTCTAGTATTCGTCCAAATATATTCGTCGGACGTGTCGAAGGCTCTGCCGTATATCAAAAGTGGTATTTTGAAATTACGATGGATCACATTGAGCAAACAACACACATGATGCCTCATTTGAGAATCGGTTGGGCCAGCACTGCCGGGTATGTGACTTCAGTGCTTTAATTTATAATGCTATTTCCTATTAATCTGTCTACAATATATTTATATTTTTAAAAGGTATATACCATATCCTGGAGGTGGTGAAAAATGGGGTGGAAATGGTGTAGGAGACGATTTGTATTCATTTGGGTTTGATGGTGCATATCTTTGGACTGGTGGTAGAAAAACACTTGTAAATCAAACAAATGCTGTAGAGCCTTATATCAGAAAAGGTATTCATATATTATTCGTATGTTTTGTATGTTTTGAATAAAAGTATTAAAATACAATTGTATCTGCAGGTGATGTCATTGGTTGTGCTTTGGATTTGACTGTGCCAATAATAACATTTATGTTCAACGGTCAAAAAATTCCCGGTAGTTTTCGAAACTTCAATCTCGATGGTATGTTTTTCCCCGTCATGAGTTGTTCGAGCAAGTTAAGGTTTGTGCTATTCATAAAATGATCACTGAAGTAATGATATGTAAAGTATTTGTTATAGTAAGTTGTTTTGTAGTTGTCGGTTCTTATTCGGCGGCGATCATGGTCGATTGCGTTACGTTCCACCGCCGGAAATGTCTCCTTTGGTTGAGAGTCTTCTTCCTCATCAAACCCTCGGATTGGATCCGTGTTCATATTTTGGTAATCTGAACAAATGTGTTTTGGCAGGACCTTGGTTGGTAGAAGACGATACTGCATTTGTACCGACCCCTGTAGATACCGGAATGGTATGTTTTGTATCTTTATAAAAAATATGAGATGTTTAAATGGATCTCTCGTCGTTCATATTTTCTCTTTATAGATAACCTTATCAACATACATCGAACAAATTCGAGATAAATTGGCAGAAAACATTCACGAAATGTGGGCGATGAATAAGGTTAGTGTTTGATTAGGATTGGGAAGAGATTCGACGCTTCTCAAATGTATGTTATTTAATTATTTTATAATTTTAGATTGAAGCTGGTTGGACGTATGGTGAAAAGCGTGAAGATCTTCAAAGAATTCATCCTTGTCTTGTACAGTTTGAACGGCTACCGGCTGCTGAGAAAAAATATGATAGTCAACTTGCCATACAAACTCTCAAGTATTAAACTCCTTTCAAGTATTATAAATGGTATGAATTTGATTTGTTTAATACATATATAAAAATATTGTTTCGTGTGTGAACTAGGACTATTTTGGCATTGGGATACTATATAAGTCTTGACAAGCCTCCGGCGCGTATAAAGAATGTACGTTTACCCAATGAAGCATTTATGCAATCGAACGGCTACAAACCAGCACCTTTAGATCTATCAGCTGTTACACTGACTCCAAAAATGGAAGAGTTAGTGGATCAATTAGCCGAAAACACGCATAATCTCTGGGCGAAAGAACGCATTCAACAGGGATGGACATATGGCTTAAATGAAGTATGTAATTTTATTTTTACTTTCAATATTATTTTCAATATGAAAAGACTTTTATCTTTAAACTTTTTTTTAACTTTTCAGGATCCTGACATGCGACGATCGCCTCACTTAGTGCCTTATTCTAAAGTAGATGAAGCTATCAAAAAGGCTAATAGAGATACGGCATCGGAAACCGTGCGTACTCTATTAGTGTATGGATATAATCTTGATCCACCGACAGGAGAGCAACACGAAGGTACGCATTGTAAAATGCTATAAATAATAAATTTATGGTCATTGGTCATCGTGCTTATTATTGTATTGATTGATTTAGCTTTGCTGGCTGAAGCATCTCGCTTGAAACAAGCTGCGTTTAGAACATATCGAGCTGAAAAGAACTACGCCGTTGCTTCAGGAAAGTGGTATTTTGAATTTGAAATATTAACAGCTGGTCCAATGAGGGTGATTATTTGTTTTTTTTTTATGAACATTTTAGTTTATACATTAGTGTGATAAATATAATAATACCGTTCTTATATTGTCTAGGTTGGATGGGCTCATGCCGATTGTCCACCAGGAATGATGCTTGGACAGGACGAAAGCTCTTGGGCTTTCGATGGATACAATGTAAGATAATTTATACCATTCTACAAAAGTACATAACGTACAGTATTCGAATTAAAACCAATATAAAACTATTTTACTATACATTTCATCACGTTTTCTACTGTAAGTCAAAATAGCATATTTATTATATTTCACAAAATGATTATCCAATAACAAACTAGGTACAAAAAATTCACGGTGGTTCGAGCGACTCGTTTGGTATACTCTTCAAAGTCGGTGACGTAGTGGGATGTTTCTTAGACGTGACGGATCAAACCATCAGTGAGTCGACCGGTTAACTGTGTAGTTAGTTAGCCTGTCACACTGTGCTTAATATCCATTTTTTTTTTGTATCTGACAATACTGTTTATTCTAATTCTAACAAAAAATATTTTTGAATGACATTTCACCGTCCTATGTATTTTGTATATATCTATATTACATGTATAGTCAGCATTTGTCTTCGTCAAGTCATTGTTTTCCTTGCACTTGTGTTTATAAAACAATACTACCGTTTGTGATTTAAAAGCACACATCACAAAACATCCCTCATAAAATAGTACGAGTGAACAATTTTTTTATTAACTTAGTTCGAGCATCGTCGATCGGAGACTTCATTTTACTTGTACGCACACGATACATCTCTTAAATGCATATATTTTCTTCCAGTCTCATATGTCTGTTTTAATCTGAAATAACTTCTTCATTTCGACTCTTTTTATTTGTATGTTAACGTGTTTTTCAATAGGAAAAAAAAGTTTACTGCGGCAGTATGGAGTCGTTCGGTAAACAATGGGCTGTTGGTGATATAGTTGGAGTGTTTCTGGACTTGATCGACAGAACCATCAGTAAGCCTCACGATGTAGCACTCGCTAAGTCATTCTCTTAAACTGCTCATTAACAGTCACCTCTAATTTTAATGATAATGCATCGTACCGGATGCACAGAGGCTTGCAATGTTTTTATTTTAATGAAAGTAATACATTAAAAAGTAAATGATCATCATCAATAATAATAATGAAAAATCTGCTTATTTCATTGTAATGGAATATTTATTTTTACAAAAATCCTTTGCTTATATCACTAAACTTGATAATAATATGAATTTTTCACAGCCAAGCTTATATCCAAAAATGCCAGTGCTTATGCTGCATGATATTATTATAAATTAATGGACATCTGAAACGCAACTATATAACGTCTTAATGAGGTTTTCATCGCATGTTTATTTATAATATTTTTCTTTCTTTGCGAAATAATGTATGTATATGTCAATTACAACGTTGATTCTCATACTGCTAATTTTATCTTACTTCAAAATAATAATTATTTAATCATCTATCTTGCCTTTCAATTACACAATTTTCACTCGACACATACATTTCTAATGTTTCATGCATTAATCGTGCACTGTCTTTGCTTTATAGTATCGTCCTTATAGTATTTTGTCGAGTTTACCTTTTAATCATTACATTCTATCACTACCTATAAATATAATGTTGAATGTCTTGAATTGTGCCTTAACTGCTTATTAACTATAATCCATTCAATCACACTTTCCATCTTGTATAATATCTTTGTTGAAATATATATATATTTAAAAAAAGTATAATTTATTTGTCTAAATTAAATGACTTTTTAAAACATAGGTTTTTCGCTAAACGGCGAATTGTTAATGGACGCACTTGGAGGTGAAACGTCTTTTGCTGATGTACAAGGTGAAAATTTTGTACCTGCATGTACTCTCGCAGTCGGTCAAAGAGCCAGGTATATAAAAATAATAGCAATGTAGTGATAATAAAATATCATAAATAATAATGTAATTGATATTTTTTACAGACTCACTTTTGGTCAAGATGTGAACACGTTGAAATTTTTCACAACGTGCGGTCTTCAAGAAGGATACGAACCTTTCTGCGTGTAATAATATTTATTTATTTTGTTTAAATCCTGTATATTGTTTCATTTTCATTATTATACTTGTTATTTTAGTAACATGAAGAGACCTGTAACGTATTGGTACACTAAAGATCAACCGATATTTGAAAATACCGAAGATATTCCCGACACTAAGATCGACGTGACGAGAATACCAGCTGGCTCTGATACTCCACCTTGCATGAAAATATCTCACAACACGTTTGAAACAATGGAAAAAGCCAATTGGGAATTTTTAAGGCTCTCTCTTCCGGTTATATGTCTTTCTGAACTTATCGAGTAAATATTTCACATCTTACTTTATTTAGTGGATTTGAGTGTAAAATGCGAATATAATATAATTTTTTTTGTTATCAGTGAAGCTGAAAAGGGTCGTCGATGGCAAGAAATCAAAATAAGACAGAATCGATTGTTAGCCGAAGCCGCCGAGCAAAGCACACCTGCACACATCGAACAAATTATGAAGAGTGGATTTACAATGAACGATATCAAAGGTTTTGTTTGATCAATTTTTTTAATCATTTGGGAGTAGTATATGTACATATATAAATATTATTGCATGTTTAAATTTTTTAGGTTTGCATCGGAACTATGAAGATGGTATGGATCCAGATATGGATATGGGTACTAGCAGTGGACCTGGAGGAAGTCCTAGACAAGGTCGCTTACCAGCTAAACCACCAAGAAAGGGATCATTGAGCAGAAGTCCACAACATGACCAGCAAGGTCCTTCATCTCAACTTATCCTAAATTCAATATCTTATTGTTAGTTTTAAAAATATTGCTTATGTATTGTTATTCTTTAGGTATGGTTAATGGTCTCGGTATGCCACGTTCTAATAGTGAATTAGAAATGGCACAATATACTGAATCTTCCGCTAGAGAGGACAAGAAAGACAAGAGGGGAAGATCTCCATTTAGGTAAAATATATTTGACGTGTCAATTCAGTTCGCCGGATCTATCATTTTATTTCTGATCAATTGAATAGTATTACATATGATACGTGTATCTTTTGTAGATTCTTCTCTCGAAAACGAGGCGAGAGTGGAGATCGTGCAAAGAGCGGTAAAAGTAAATCACCGATTGGAGATATAGAAGCCGAAGCTGAAGCGGCAATGTCTGCGGATCAACGACGTCTCAATCGTCAACCGACACTCGCTCGAGGCGCCAATCCTCAAATTAAAGTATCTCAAGTAAGAACTTGCATTTAAATGTCTTTAAATACTATATTATTATTTTGCGATACATGTCAAACTTGTCAATTTTAGTCAAACTTGGCCGTTCAACCGCCGGCAGTTCCAGATCGACAAAAACAAATGACCACGAATGCCTTAACAGGCACCGGTACAGAGATGATCGGTAATGATATCTATGATGCAGAATGTTTCAAATTAATGGATGAATACTTTTACGGTGTCAGGTAAACTTTATTATTTATATCATATGTATTGGTAGTATAATAGAAAAATATTAATTTATTTTTAATTATTTTAGAATATTCCCTGGTCAAGATCCAACACACGTATACGTTGGCTGGGTAACTACACAGTACCATTATTATTCCAAGGAGTTCAATCAGACTAAAGTGCGTAACGCTTCTGTAATCATAGTCGATGATTATGATAGACCCGTTGAAAGGTGAGCTGCTTTGACATTATACAATACATTTTAGAATGTTAATATTGTAGCTAAGATCTATTGTTTTTTTAGTGTCGATCGACAATCATGTTACATGGTACGAGCCGATGAACTATACAATGAAGTTATGGCCGACGCTACTGGAAAAGGTGCATCGCAAGGAATGTTCGTAGGTTGCTTTGTAGATACGGCAACCGGTTACATTTCCTTTACGTGTGAAGGAAAAGAAACTTCTCACAGATTTAAGGTATACCTATATATATATACACTTTTTTTTTTTTTAAAACAATTTTGTATTTTAAACTTAATTAATAATTTATTTTTTTTACTCAAGATGGAACCAGAAACAAAACTCTTCCCTGCTATATTCGTAGAAGCTACGTCTAAAGAGATCTTGCAGATTGAATTGGGAAGAACTGCAACAGCTTTACCGTTGAGTGCAGCTGTATTACCAACTGGTGATAAGCATGCTATTCCTCAATTCCCACCTAGACTAAAAGTACAATGTCTCAAACCTCATCAGTGGGCTCGGGTATTATACCAAACTCTTTTTGGATTTATGATCAATATAAATTTGGTATATGTATTGATAGAAGATTAAATAAATGAATTTTAAATTGTAGGTACCAAATCAATCTCTACAAGTGCACGCTTTGAAATTATCAGACATCAGAGGATGGTCAATGTTGTGCGAAGATCCTATTTCAATGCTTGCACTTCATATTCCCGGTATACATACACAGTAATCAAAATACATTTTTTTGTATGTATTAGATACTATTTATATTAATTTATTTTCAATTACAGAGGAAGACAGATGTATTGATATATTGGAATTGATCGAAATGGATAAACTATTGAGTTTCCATGCTCATACTTTAACGCTGTACGCGGCCTTGTGCTATCAAAGTAATTACAGGTACTGTTTACATGCAAATTATTACCTATAATCGTGCTGAATTAATTCTGTCGATTAATGATCATATATTTGTTTTTTAAAGGGCTGCACATACATTGTGTCAACACGTAGACCAAAAGCAATTGTTGTACGCTATCAAATCGGAGTATATGTCGGGTCCTCTACGACAGGGCTTATACGATCTCTTGATCGCATTACATTTGGAATCTCACGCTATTACAATGTACGTTGATATTTTTAATATTGTTACGTATTTAATTTGTAAACATATACTTAAATATTGTTAATTTATACAGGGAGGTGTGCAAAAACGAATTTATTATTCCTCTCGGTCAAGAATTGAAAGAACTATACGAAGATGCAGCGATGCGACACAGCTTACGTTCGTTGAAAACTGAAAGTGTTAGGCCGCAAATGAATATGACTGACATCAGGTAATAAATAATTTTAATTTTAATTTTAGTACAATATAATAAAAAATAATATTTCGAATAGTACAAATATATTTATATAATATTTATTTTCAGTGATAATATAACGAGTATAATGAATTTATATTCTCCATATTTTCCATTGGATGTAGTCAGAGACTATATAATGTCCGCTCTCGCCGAAGCAGTTGAAATAAATCAAGTGCATAACAGAGATCCTGTCGGTGGCAGCAATGAGAATCTATTCCTGTTTGTATTTTTATAAAATTGATATGAAATATGTTAAACAATTTACTATTTATATCTTGTGTGTTTTTGTTTTGTTAGACCATTGCTAAAATTGACAGATAGATTATTGTTAGTCGGCATGATACGTGACGAGGATGTAGAAAAATTATTGATCATGATTAATCCTGAAACTTGGGATCCTTCATTTGAAAAAGGTTTAATATTTTATTTTAATTACAATTACATACTAGATTTTATACCGAATATAAATTTTAATAAACTGAACCTACTTTTAAGAAGGAAAAGATGAACATCGCAAAGGTTTATTGCACATGAAGATGGCAGAAGGTGCTAAATTGCAAATGTGCTATTTATTGCATCATCTTAACGATATCCAACTGCGACATCGCGTTGAGTCAATTATTGCTTTCAGTTTCGATTTCGTCGGAGATCTTCAATCTGATCAATTGAGGTAGTTATATCGATTGCATATAGTATTGATCGAGATTTTGCTTTGTATTTATAAATTTTTACGATATTACAGACGTTATATTGAAATTAAACAATCGGATTTACCGAGCGCTGTGGCTGCGAAAAAGACGAGGGAATACCGTTGTCCACCGAGAGAACAGATGAACGCCATTTTGAGTATGTAAAACTCAAACAAGTTTAATCATTTTAATATATAGGTACAGTATAATAATTTATTTTTGCTTAGGCTTCAAGCATATGGAAGACGAGGATGATATTCCTTGCGGTGAAGATCTTATTTCTAGAATGAACCAATTTCATTCGGATCTCATGACGCATGTTTCGCTTGCTGCTCTACAAGAACCTGTAGAAGAGGTTATTATCCAAAGCGACATTAAAAATAATCATATGTAAAGTGAATTCTAATATATTGATAACGCTCTAGGTGGCAGTTGAAACTCCGGAGAAACAGGGTCCGATCACTAAAATATACAACTTCATAAATGCCGTTAAAGAACTGGAAGAAGAACCCAAAGTAATCTTTGTTTTCATAAAACAATCAATATTTTAATATGCATACTAAAATTAATATATTTTTTATTTAAAATGTAGATTGAGGAACCACCTGTGAAAAAAACACCCGAAGAGATATTCCGTAAAGTACTAATCACCACAATAGTAAAATGGGCTGAAGAATCTCAAATTGAAACACCCAAACTAGTTAGAGAAATGTTCAGGTTAGATACTTAATAGTAAGTTATGTGTTTGTGTTTGATATGTATTATTCACGAATAGTTTCATTTCAGCTTACTAGTACGTCAATACGATGCTGTCGGTGAACTTATCAGAGCTTTGGAGAAAACGTACGTTATTAATTCAAAGACAAAGAAGGATGTAGCTGAAATGTGGATTGGTCTAAGTCAAATTCGTGCCTTATTGCCGGTACAGATGAGTCAAGAGGAAGAAGAACTCATGCGTACTCGCCTTTGGTATGGTTTATTTTAATAGCATCATTAACTTCATACAAGAGAAATTATTCAAATTTTTATGTTGTTTATATACAGGAAACTTGTCAACAACCATACTTTCTTCCAACATCCAGACTTAATTCGGTTTGTATAGCATTTATATCTATAAAAAATTGTAATTCACGCATTCTATTAGTATTATAAGTAAATTTATATTGATAGAGTATTGCGGGTTCACGAAAACGTAATGGCCGTCATGATGAATACATTGGGCCGACGTGCCCAAGCTCAAAGCGATGCTCAAGCTCAACCACAAGCTGATCAAGATGGACAGCCTGTCGCTAAAGAAAAGGTTTTAACAATTATTCTAATGTAAAGTGTTTTATTTTTTAACATTGATTATTGTATTGTATATTTTGCTTTTCAGGATACTTCTCACGAAATGGTGGTAGCGTGTTGTCGCTTCTTGTGTTACTTCTGTCGTACAGGTCGTCAAAATCAACGTGCCATGTTTGATCATTTCGACTTTTTACTGGAGAATTCGAATATTCTTTTGTCTCGTCCGTCGCTTCGTGGATCTACGCCTTTGGATGTTGCTTATTCGAGTCTTATGGAAAACACTGAATTGGCGCTTGCTCTTAGGTACGTTATTAAATCAAACTATAATGTAAATAGAAGACATATTTTACATGATTAACTGTATATAAAATTTCAGGGAGCATTACTTGGAGAAAATTGCTATTTATTTATCACGTTGCGGTCTACAATCAAACTCGGAGTTAATTGAAAAGGGATATCCTGATTTGGGTTGGGATCCAGTAGAAGGAGAAAGATATTTGGATTTCTTAAGATTTTGTGTTTGGGTTAGTGTTGTACAACACAATATGTATAAGAATTTGTAGTCTATATTCTTTTTCATTTTGTAAAATTCACAATTATTACACATTACAGGTGAACGGAGAAAGCGTTGAAGAAAATGCTAATTTGGTAATTAGATTGTTGATCAGACGTCCTGAATGTCTTGGTCCAGCTTTGCGTGGAGAAGGTGAAGGTTTACTTCGTGCAATCGTCGACGCTAATACCATGTCGGAGAGAATTGCCGATAGACGAAAGTTATCCGACCTGGAAATTAGTGCTGATGTAACTGTACGTGTACATCTGATTACATCAAAATGATAAATAAAAGCAGTGCACTTGATTATTTAACTTTTTTTTTTTTTCAGTTCTCTCACCCTCTTCCGGAATCAGAAGAAGATGAGGACTATATTGATACGGGAGCTGCCATACTTTGCTTCTATTGTACTTTGGTAGATTTGCTCGGAAGATGTGCTCCAGATTCCAGCGTCATTGCTCAAGTATATTAGATTGAGTTAAAAACATTATATAATATAAATAAAAATAAATTACTATGACTTTAATTTTTCATAGGGTAAAAATGAATCGTTGAGAGCTAGAGCTATTTTGAGATCATTGGTACCATTGGAGGATCTTCAGGGAGTGTTGAGCCTCAAGTTTACTTTACTGAATCCAGCAGCCGGTCAAGAAAGACCCAAATCGGGTACATATTTATGTTAAATGTTAATGTAAACATATTAAAATTGAAATATTAATGATTTTTGATATTGTAGATATGCCAACTGGTCTTATTCCCGGCCACAAACAAAGTATAGTATTATTCTTGGAGCGTGTCTACGGCATTGAAACTCAAGAATTATTCTTCAGAATCCTCGAAGAAGCTTTCTTGCCCGATCTGAGAGCGGCTACTATGCTAGATAGAGTACATATTCATATTATGCTTTAAAATTAATTTTAAATGTTACAATGTCATTTTGATTATTAACAATGTATTTAAATTGTAGAATGATGGTTCTGAATCTGACATGGCACTATCTATGAATCGCTATATTGGCAACTCAATTCTACCTTTACTGATTACTCATTCGAGATTCTATTACGAAGCTGAAAATTATGCCAGCTTACTCGATGCCACTCTACACACAGTATATCGGTAATTTACTTCTTATTTTGTTTTAATTCAACATTGTAAAAAATCTGATTCTTAATCTAACAAAAAATGTTTACTGCAGATTATCCAAGAATAGAATGTTGACTAAAGGTCAACGTGAGGCTGTCTCTGACTTCTTGGTCGCTCTTACATCACAAATGCAACCGTCCATGTTGTTAAAACTTCTAAGAAAACTGACTATAGATGTTTCTAAACTATCAGAGTACACTACTGTTGCTTTGAGGGTATGCATGTTTTATTATTATTAGAGTGTATTATAAAAATTAATGAATGTTTCACAGTATTGTCTTTATTTCAGTTGTTGACGCTACATTACGAGCGTTGCGCTAAATACTATGGCTCAACATCAGGACAAGGTCTTTACGGTGCTAGTTCAGATGAAGAAAAGCGTCTTACTATGATGCTTTTCAGTAATATTTTTGATTCACTCAGTAAAATGGATTATGATCCGGAATTGTTCGGCAAAGCTCTTCCGTGCCTTACAGCTATTGGTATATATTTAATTTTTTTTTTTTAGCTAATATTATATTCATATAGAGCATTACTGATTTATTATATTTTTAATTTCAGGATGTGCTCTTCCGCCTGATTATTCCCTATCTAAAAATTATGATGATGAATTTTATGGAAAAGAGACGTCTTCCGGTAATTAATACTATCTTATAGTAGAAAATTTCACTCTTGTAAATTACATTTTATTTAAACTATGTATATTAAATGTGCAGGTGGACCTGATAATCCTCAATATGATCCACAACCGATCAATACCAGCTCCGTTGCTTTGAACAATGACTTGAATACCATAGTGCAAAAGTTCTCTGAACACTATCATGACGCTTGGGCTTCTAAGTACGATTGTGTAGCAATATTTGTATACATTTTATTGACTTAAACTAATTTTATACTATTTTTTTTCTAGGAAATTGGAGAACGCGTGGGTATATGGCGAAGCATTGTCCGAATCACAAAAAGCCCATCCTAGACTCAAGCCTTATAATATGTTGAATGACTATGTATGTATTATTCTTATCAAATGCAGTATTTTTTATAATAATGTATATTATTAATATGATAATATAATTTTAGGAAAAAGAACGCTATAAGGAACCTGTCAGAGAGTCCCTCAAAGCTTTACTTGCCATCGGGTGGTCCGTTGAACACTCAGAAGTCGATATCCCCACATCCAACCGAAGCTCCATGCGTAGACAATCTAAAAGCAATGTGGTAAGATATATTTTTAAGCTGCAATTTGTAATAATTGCTTTTTTTTTACCTTGAATGAGCCACCCCCTATTTAATTATCCATTTTGTGAGAATAAAATATTATTCAATATATGTATAACAATTTTTACCCCATATATATATTTTAACTAACAAAAGCTTAATATGTATAAAATTTCGTCACGTTTATGCTTCCTGTGTTTTCATATGCATTTTTATCCAAATTATTTGTTTCCTGTCTGTCTATAATCATCATACCGATTCTATCATCGGACACAGCGCTCGGCTGACGTCCCCGAAGTCGTAAGTCTTTTCCTCACTCGATATATTATAAATTATAACAATATGAATTTTTTAAATTAAGGTTATTTCAATATGAATATATGTATTAATTTTTGTAAATTGCTTGTGCTTTCACAATTAAACAAAATAAAAATGTTATACTTAGAAAATAGTTCATTATGATTGAAGTTTTATACATTTCTAGGTCGATTCAGCAACACCCTTCAATTACAATCCTCATCCTGTCGATATGACCAATTTGACTCTGTCCAGGGAAATGCAAAATATGGCCGAACGTTTAGCCGAGAATGCTCACGATATTTGGGCTAAGAAAAAAAGAGAAGAGCTTATGACAAATGGAGGTCAATTAAAATTAAAATTAAACAAACCTTTACTGTGTAAATTAATGTATACATATCTAAAACAAAGTTAATGTTTCCAGGTGGAATTCATCCTCAGTTGGTGCCGTACGATCTGTTGACCGACAAAGAAAAAAAGAAAGACAGGGAACGATCTCAAGAGTTTCTTAAATATTTACAATATCAAGGATACAAATTGCATAGGTGACATATTATTCAGTTTCAAAATATACTCTTAAATTGTTTATATGCCAAATAAGTGTGTATTTTGTGTTTTAGACCTTCCCGAGCAGGTCAATCGGAAACTGAACAAGCGGCAGCCGGCATGGCAGTCGAATTGCGTTTTGCTTATTCGCTCCTAGAAAAACTTATTCAATATTTGGATCGTGCCACAATCAACATGAAACTTTTGAAACCTTCTACAACCTTCAGCAGAAGAACTTCGTTTAAAACGAGCACCAGAGATATTAAATTCTTCTCAAAAGTACTTCATACGTTTCATTATAACTTTCTTTATCGATTATAATAATATAAAGAATGATTATTTATTGAATTTAAAATTGATCAGGTTGTGCTACCATTGATGGAAAAATACTTTTCGACACATAGAAATTATTTCATAGCCATAGCGACTGCCACTAATAACGTAGGCGCTGCCAGTCTTAAAAAAAAAGAAATGGTTGCTTCACTATTTTGCAAACTTGCGAGTCTTTTAAGATCTAGGTAAGTTTAAGATTATACTTACACGTTTTCTAAGAACTTTAGATAACAAATATAATTCACCTTTTAGGCTGGCAGCATTCGGTGCCGACGTTCGTATATCAGTACGGTGCTTACAAGTCCTAGCAAAAGGCATAGATGCTAAATCGCTCGTTAAACACTGTCCTGAATTTATAAGAACTTCAATGTTGACATTTTTCAATAATACTGCCGATGATTTGGGACATACTATATTCAATTTACAAGACGTAAGTATATTTACATGTTGTACATATATTATTTTGACAAATTTTATTAATTTTTGTTTTTGTACTCCACAGGGGAAATACAGTCTTTTACGTGGCACGCATTTGAAAACGTGCACCTCACTATTCTACGTTAATAGTGTTATACTTCCAGTGTTAACGGCTATGTTTGATCATCTCGCTGCGTGTGAATACGGAAGTGACCTTCTCTGTATGTAAAAATCTATTACATTCAGTTATAGTTAATTATGTTAAATCTAAATGTTACATTGAAACTTTTCAGTGGATGAAATCCAAGTGGCTGCGTACAAAATGCTCGCTTCAATGTACACTTTGGGGACGGACGCATCGTTGACGCACGATAGGAAATATCTCAAAACTGAAATTGAACGACATAAGCCAGCATTGGTAAGTGCAAAATCGAGCATAGTCAGATTTAGATGTGTGACATTGTTGATTTTAAAATTACTGTGACTTAATTTTAAGGGTTCTTGTCTTGGTGCGTTCAGTTCTACATTCCCGGTGGCTTTCTTAGAGCCGCACTTAAATAAACATAATCAATTTTCATTGCTCAATAGAATAGCGGATCATTCACTGGAAGCTCAAGGTATTTGTATTGTCGTTCATTTAAATTAGTATGAGTGGGTAGATGTATGAAATTGATGGTTATTTATTATGTTTTTAGATATTATGACAAAAATGGAATCTTCAATGCCAACATTGGAAGCGATATTAGCTGAAGTGGATCAATTTGTAGAATCTGATAGAACTTACTTGGACTCGCCACATATCATCGATGTAATAATGCCTCTTTTCTGTTCGTACTTACCGTTCTGGTGGGCGCAAGGTCCCGACAATGTAACACCTACGGGAGGGTAAGAATGGTCTTCTATAATATGAGTAATTAATTATTATTGTATATGTTCGTATTCACGTTGTGTTTATTTACAGCAATCATGTGACGATGGTGACGGCCGATCATATGAATCAACTGCTGAAGAATACTTTGAAAATGATCAGAAAGAACATCGGCAACGAGAACGCACCTTGGATGACTCGCGTTGCCGCTTACACTCAACAAATCATCATCAACAGTGGCGAAGAGCTGTTGAGGGATCCATTCTTACCCTTGGTTGAAAGAGTCCGTCGTCGTACCGAAAATATGTTCCACAAGGAAGAAAGTCTTCGAGGATTCATCAAAGTAAATGATCACACAGTACGGTCATATTATTTTTTTTAACAAAAATGTTACTAATTAATTCAATTTATTATTTATAGTCATCGACCGAAGATACTTCTCAAGTAGAATCACAGATTCAAGAAGATTGGCAATTGTTGGTGAGAGACATTTACGCTTTCTACCCTCTATTGATTAAATACGTTGATTTGCAAAGGAATCATTGGCTAAGAAATAATATACCAGGTAATTAAATATGCATGAATTGATTATACATAGGTATATAAATTATTTCAAATTGACACTTATATTTACATTGATAATTTCAGAGGCGGAAGAGTTGTACAGTTACGTAGCTGATATTTTCAATATATGGTCTCAAAGTCAGTACTTTTTGAAGGAGGAACAAAACTTCATTTCTGCTAATGAAATAGACAATATGGTAAATAATATATGTACTTACAATACGTTTTCAAATGATAGTTTCAATATACATATATTAAAAATTTATCGCATGTTTTAGACTCTTATAATGCCTACGGCTACTAGGAGATCGGCCGTTATATCTGATGGGGCACCGTCTGGTGGTGGAAAGGTAATTGTTTCAATATTAACATGAATTAGCAAAATTGAGCGGTTGAATTACCGTAAACTTCATTTTCAAAATAGAAAAAAAAAAAGCATCGTGATAAGAAGCGCGACAAAGACAAGGAAGTTCAGGCCTCTTTGATGGTGGCCTGTCTAAAACGTTTATTGCCAGTCGGTTTAAATTTGTTCGCTGGTCGTGAGCAAGAGTTAGTTCAACATTGCAAAGATCGTTTTCTCAAGGTAAAATCACATTAAATTTAAATTTAATAATTTTTATTTGTAAAAGTAATGTTGTGGTTTAAATCGTAGAAAGTTTCGGAATCAGACGTCATTGATTTCGCCAGGACTCAACTGACGTTGCCAGATAAGATCGATCCTGCCGATGAAATGTCCTGGCAGCATTACCTCTACAGCAAACTCGGCAGCAAGAAAGAAGTGACAATAAGTGGTGCAGATGCTGCCGAGAAAGGCAAACAAATAGACGAAACCGTAGAGAGGATTGTCGCTATGAGTAAAGTCTTATACGGTCTCCATATGGTTAGTTAACTATTGTTTACTCTTCTGATATACATACATATAGCTTATTTTTTTAATAATAAAATACTATACATTTTGAGGATTAGTTAGAATAGGTTCATTGCTGTAAGAAATGTTACTTTTAGTTTAGCTAATTTTAATATATTTTTTCAAGTCAATGTGATCACAATTGTACACTGAACAATTTATTTTTGATTTTTCATGTTTTTTTATTTTTTTTTTTTGCTGAAGCATATTTTCAACGCAAAGCCTCCCAAAACTCATGATAGTTTTTATAATAATAAAATTAACTATTTTTGTTTTTGTATATTTTTATTTTACTCTAAGAATCTAATTCCATTTACCTTTTTTACATTTTAGTTAATTTTATCCTCAACCACATCAGCTACAATCAAATGAAAACTTATCATGACTTTTGGGACAATTTATTTTATATGTAAAAAAGTAAAATCGGCAGAATGTCTCTATTGATTTATTTAACACTGTACTATCTGGTTTTTGTTGTGAACGAGATTCTCAAAATCCGAGTCTCTCCTTTTGTAATCGTGTGTCCAATTATTTATTTGTCTGAGTGGCCATTTTGTTTTACGGTCCGGTTCAGATTGACCATCCGCAGCAGCAGAGCAAGAACGTTTACAGAAGTTGTGTCTCAATCCAGAGGAAGCGAGCCGTCATTGCTTGCTTCAGGCACCTTCCCTTGCACGCTCTCACAAGGTCTATTTTTTTTTTTTTTCATTTCTATTACGTTTAGTTTCAATTGCACCCCCCTCAATGACCCTGAATGTTATAACATGAAATTTTATTGTTTTTTTTTATTTATTTATTATAATTTTATTATTTTTACACTAACAAATATACAGTTGCTGCATGTACCTATATGCAAAATTTATTAGAATATAGCATTAACTTTTTTATTTAATTGCAAAAATTCATTGAATAATAAAATTATTATTTTGAATAACTACTAACATGATTGCACGTTTGTGTGTGTTTTTTGTGCTGCTTATTCATCAGTCGGCTAAGCCTCGTCGGAGGCACTCTAATTGGAGTCGTGTCCTTTGTGCGGCAAGAAAACGAGCTGCCATGGCTTGTTTGAGAGCAACGCCATTATATAAAATGAGCAGGTATTGCTTTTAATAACTTGTGTTTAATCTTTGTGTCGTTTAAAAATAATATGTTAAATTTTCAGACATCGTTCTTGCAACATATTCTGCCGCACTTACTACGAACTGTGGCTGCAGGAGGAAAATTTCGGCCAAGAAGTTATGATCGAAGATCTTACGGTAGATTTAACATTTGCATTTTTGTACATTTGTAATTTTAATTTTAACGAAACGTAGTGTATAATGTTCATTAAATATTATTCAGCAATCTTTTGAGGACGCCGAGTTAAAGAAAGCTGAAGGCGAGGAAGAAGAAGGAAAACCTGATCCTTTGACTCAATTAGTAACAACTTTCTGTAGAGGTGCTATGACTGAACGCTCTGGAGCATTACAAGTACATATCGATCAATAAATCACCACTATATCTATTATGAATGAATAAAAATTTAATTTCTTAAAATGTAGGAAGATCCGTTGTATATGTCGTACGCGTTCATTGTTGCCAAATCTTGCGGAGAAGAAGAGGAAGAAGGGGAAGGTGATGGAGAAGGAGAAGGCGGTGATGAAGAAGGAGGTGCAAGCATTCATGTGAGTAGTAGAACAATTGTTTCATTGAATAATTTAATAAAAATAATACTAACATACTTTTAAACTTATTTAAATATTGTGCATTTACACATGAAGACTATGGATAAACTAATGGTAAAATAGCATAATTTATTTTATTATTGAGGATTATAAGTTTTATAAGTTGAGGATTATAAGTTTTATAAGTTGTGGAATTAATTGACGATATTAAAATTCAACGTCGTCAATTTCAGGAACAAGAAATGGAAAAACAAAAGTTACTCTTCCACCAAGCTAGATTGGCAAATCGTGGTGTAGCTGAGATGGTACTTCTTCATATATCTGCATCGAAAGGTATTCCTAGTGAAATGGTCATGAAGACTTTAGAATTAGGCATTAGCGTGCTACGTGGTGGTAATATCGACATTCAAATGGTAAATATTTCATTTTTTACACTCTTATATATCATATTAATTATCTTTTCAATGCTGTTAATTTATCGTAGGGTATGCTGAATCATCTAAAAGAAAAGAAAGATGTAGGATTCTTCACGTCAATAGCCGGACTTATGAACTCTTGTTCCGTACTCGATCTTGATGCGTTTGAAAGGAACACTAAAGCTGAAGGTTTTTTTTAATTGTTTTTGTAATTGAAATTTGAGATTTTTAACTGTATACTTCATAAGATAATTTATTTCTAAGGTTTGGGCGTCGGCTTAGAAGGAGCAGCCGGCGAGAAGAACATGCACGATGCTGAGTTCACTTGTGCACTTTTCCGATTCATCCAGCTCACTTGTGAAGGGCACAATTTAGGTTGAATTTTGTTCATATTCAAGTTATTTTATTTTATTTGTATTATTTTATGTAATATCTATAATATTTTTGTATCGTAGAGTGGCAGAATTACCTTAGAACCCAAGCTGGTAATACTACAACTGTCAACGTCGTCATCTGCACGGTAGATTACCTTCTGCGACTTCAGGAATCCATCATGGACTTCTACTGGCATTATTCTAGCAAAGAACTGATTGATCCAGCCGGTAAAGCTAATTTCTTCAAAGCCATTGGAGTCGCTAGTCAAGTTTTCAACACACTCACTGAAGTAATTCAAGGTCCTTGTACACAAAATCAGCAAGCTTTGGCACACTCTAGGTATTATATTATTAACAATACGGATTCATTTTTAAAGTACATCATTTTTTAAATGATTGTTATATATTTAAGGTTGTGGGATGCCGTTGGTGGTTTCCTCTTCCTGTTTTCACACATGCAGGACAAACTTTCCAAGCATTCTTCTCAAGTAGATTTGCTAAAAGAACTTCTCAATTTGCAAAAAGATATGATAACTATGATGCTATCTATGCTTGAAGGCAATGTTGTAAATGGTACAAGTTTATTCTATCCTTTTTTTTGTTAAATGAATAAATTTGTTGATTTTTATTACTAATATAAATAATTTCAGGTACTATTGGTAAACAGATGGTGGATACCCTAGTAGAGTCAGCGTCCAATGTAGAATTGATTCTGAAATACTTTGACATGTTCTTGAAATTGAAAGATCTCACGTCTAGTCCCAATTTCATGGAAATTGATCCCAATAACGATGGCTGGGTGTTGCCGAAAGATTTCAAAGAAAAGATGGAACAACAAAAGAGTTATACACCGTGTGTTAACATTATATACTTTAAACTTGCATTAATTATTTATTTATTATACTTATAATTCAATGTTTTAAATTATGTATTTAGAGAGGAAATTGAATTCTTGTTAATGTGCTGTGAAACAAACCACGATGGAAAAATTGACTATGTTGGTTTCTGTGATCGTTTCCACGAACCAGCCAAAGAAATTGGTTTCAATTTGGCCGTACTTCTCACCAATCTATCGGAGCATATGCCTAATGAACCTCGGTACGACTATTTTTTAATTTAATTCTAATCTAGATATGTATGTACATACATATTCTATAAATATATATTTATTATATTATTGTAGACTTGCTCGTTTCTTGGAAACTGCTGGTTCCGTATTAAATTACTTTGAGCCGTTCTTGGGTCGTATAGAAATCATGGGCGGAGCTAAGAGGATTGAAAGAGTTTACTTTGAAATTAAAGAATCCAACATTGAACAATGGGAAAAACCACAGATTAAGGTATGATTTTATTTAATACAAAATTTTTAATTGTTCTAACATAATTATGAAGATAACGGTGAACTTTAACAATACAGGAATCCAAACGAGCTTTCTTCTACAGCATCGTAACAGAAGGTGGTGATAAAGAAAAATTAGAGGCGTTCGTTAACTTTTGCGAGGATGCCATCTTTGAAATGACGCACGCTTCAGGATTGATGGCTCAAGAGGAATCTGGGGGTGGACCAAGAAACAGAGAAGCAGCGTATTCGAGTTACGTGAGCGAAGAAGACGAAGAACGGTAAATTGACTTTTATCGATATTATTTTTATGAAAAAAAAACGTTTCTTAGGTTTAATTTTTTTTTTATATTGTTATTACAGTTCAGCTAAAGATCCTATTAGAAGAACCATTCAAGCTTGCAAAGATGGAGTATATTTCTTCTTCGCCATGCTGTCCCCGTCAAATATCAAACAACGGATCGCCGAACTGCAGCAAATGTCGCCCGCCGAAATCTTCATCGGATTCTTCAAGATGATCTTCTACATGTTCTATTACTTTGGCTACAGTATAACAGTTGTTATTAGGTAATTTATTATAACACTTACGCGTGCAATAGTTGTAGTTTAAAAATAATTCCAAAACACTCGTTTCATGCTAACGTTATTTTGGATACACAGTGTTTATGTGTAAGTGATGTTTCAATTTACATAGTAAAGGTAAATATTGTACATTTCATTGGCTTACTTTTTCAGATATATATTCGGTATTCTGTTGGGATTGATGAGAGGACCCCACGTTGAAGAACCCGTCGTCGAAGTCACCGAGGAAGAAAAAATCGGTCAGTTGAGGATACGCCCTAACAAACAAAGTAAGGTTTTCCCTACATATACACTGTACGCCAAGCTGCACGGTGAAAGCTTCACATGCGCTGCTACACTGGTAACCATTACATTAACGCTCGTCACCGACAATCTCTCAAAACACAATCAAAACAAAGCCACGTTCAATCATTATCTAGATCATCAGATCCTGATGATGTACATACAAAAAATTCATAATATGTACTAAATTTCCATTACTAAGACATAATTTTCTTTCAATATATAAGTAGTAACGTAGGTTTTAGGCATTTGAATCGCCTGATTATTTATTATCTTAGTAAATATTAATAATATATGTAAATAATTTGAAAAATTCACTTAATGAGCTTTTTCATTAAGAAAAGTTTCATTTTTTTGGGAAAACACGGTATGACGTGCTTTTACGTATGAAAACGCTATTGTGCTTGTTATGGCTTTTTTGTGGATATGCTATGAATGAATGTTGACTTGAGATGTACCAGCTTAACTTGACAGACTTGTGTCTTAATTATATGTATATTAATTAATGAATATTCCAGTATCAAAACCCAATATCTGTCAAGATAAACTGGTATGATTCAATATTGTTAGGTAAGTGAAATGCAAATTAAGGAATGTAGCACGTGTATATAACTATAATTCGAATTATTACATTAAACTATAAGAACTATTCAAAATCCTTATACTCTCTTTACACATTCTAGTGATTTTATGTTTACATTGTATCATACATTTTTCCTTTTAGTGATGCATGTCTCAAATTTAGTTTATATGTACTTCTTAAATCTTACAATATTTTATTTTTAAATAGATAATGTTAAATTTTGATTTGCATGTACACTTTTTATTATTATGAAAATTTTAAAAGATATTCTAAAAACATAAATTTACATACATTTAAGTTTTGCTAACATTGCAACCTTACTACCACAACTTTTAAGCATATCTATAATTCATTTGCTGTTTTAATGTAAAACTATCAAATAAATATTAGATCTTATTGATTATTGTGTGCTTAGGTCCGCTTAAACATCTACCCGCACTACCGGCAGCAGAAGACACCGGCCAAATGCAAGTATCCGCATTTGGATTGGACATTTCTAAAGAGGATGGCGGCCAGTGAGTAGCTCTTCTCATATAAAATGCATACTTATTTGAGTAATTTCAATTGTAATAATTGTTAATTTAGACTGAAAGTACAACCGCACGAATCACCGAGCACTTCTTCACCGACTTCGTCCGGAGAAGAAGGTGAAACATCAATGGAAGAAGGTGGCGATGCAGTCCACGAAGGAGAACCAGCCGCAGATCCACCTCCATCATTGATAGATCTTCTTGGGTATTTTTGATTTTTATTATTGGTGCTTTTAATTGATTATTCATTTTTGACGATTTGTTTTCGTTCAGCGGAGAAGCAGCAAAGCGTCAAGCTTTGGAAAGAAGTGAAGCTCAACAAGCCCAACAAGCTGCCATGTCTGCGATTGAAGCTGAAAGCAAAAAAGTTAGCATTCCAAACTCTATACATACAATTATGTATGTACATCAAATATTTTACAAATTTATTTATTGTTTTGTTAATTGCAGGTTACTGTAGCACAACCATCTGCCTTATCGCAAATGGACTTTTCCCAGTATACTCACCGTGCTGTATCATTCCTCGCTCGTAACTTCTACAATCTTAAGTACGTTGCGTTGGTGCTTGCTTTCTGTATTAACTTCATGCTGCTCTTCTACAAGGTACGTGTATATTTCATATTTTATATAATGAAATCGTACAGTGTTTAATTATTTTTGTTTGTAGGTAACAACTTTGGGTGAAGATGAAGAAGGTAGCGGAAGTGGAAGTGGCGAGTCTTTATTGGATATAATTAGCGGATCGAGCTCTGGATCAGGTTCCGGCTCTGGACTAGGCTCCGGAGACGGTATGCACTGTTCGTTTACACGCTGATTAATTGTGGTTTAACGAATTAATTGTTTTATATTGAAACTTTGTTTTCAGCTGGAAGTGGAGAAAGTGAAGAAGAAGAAGATCCTATAGAATTGGTACACGTCAATGAGGACTTCTTCTACATGGAGCACGTTATGAGATTGGCCGCTTTCTTGCATTCATTTTGTTCTTTGGCTATGCTTATCGCATACTATCACCTCAAGGTACATATATTTTTTAATGAATTGTATGTATAAGTTTAAATTAATGTATTTAAATATATTTGTATGTTAATAGGTACCGTTGGCTATTTTCAAACGTGAAAAAGAAATTGCTAGACGATTGGAATTCGACGGATTGTATGTAGCGGAACAACCTGAAGATGATGATATAAAAAGTCATTGGGATAAAATGGTTATAAGTGCAAAGTATGTTCTTCTTGAATTTTCATTTGTATATTTCGATTGTCTGTTTTCATACATTTGATGAAATTGCGTATTTTCTTTTCAGGTCGTTCCCGGTGAACTATTGGGATAAATTCGTAAAAAAGAAAGTGCGACAGAAGTATTCCGAGACTTATGACTTTGATTCTATATCTAATTTGCTCGGCATGGAAAAAACATCCTTCTCTTCGCAGGAAGACGAAGGAAGTGGTCTCATACATTAGTAAGCTAATTTACAAACGTACATATTACCACTGTAAAATATTTGCAACTTAATAATTGAAATTGTGAATAATTTTCAGTATTTTGAATATTGATTGGCGTTATCAAATTTGGAAGGCTGGTGTGACCATTACGGATAATTCTTTCTTGTACTCCCTGTGGTATTTCACATTCTCAGTCATGGGTAACTTCAATAACTTCTTCTTCGCTGCTCATTTACTCGACGTAGCTGTCGGCTTCAAAACTTTAAGAACCATCTTGCAATCAGTAACACACAACGGCAAACAGGTGAATATCATAAATCGAATCGATCACATAAAAGAAATTTCATTATTTATTTATATGTATGAAAATTTCAGCTCGTATTGACTGTCATGTTGTTGACTATCATTGTGTATATTTACACTGTGATAGCGTTCAACTTCTTCAGGAAATTCTATATATCCGAAGAGGACGATGCAGTGGATAAGAAATGTCATGATATGGCAACTGTAAGTATTATATTTTTTGTATTTAGCTGAAGTATCTGTTACTGAATTTTAATTTGTACGTTAATTTTCTATTTTCAGTGCTTTGTGTTCCACTTATATAAAGGGGTTAGAGCTGGTGGAGGTATTGGAGACGAAATCGAACCTCCCGACGGTGATGACTACGAATTCTACCGAATCATGTTCGACATCACTTTCTTCTTCTTCATCATTGTCATTTTGCTGGCTATCATTCAGGGTTGATACAAAATCAATATAAAATATTACGTCCTGATTAAATTGTATATTAAATTTAATAAAATGTCAAATTTCAGGTTTGATCATTGATGCTTTCGGTGAGCTTCGTGATCAGCTCGAATCGGTGAAAGAAGATATGGAGAGTAATTGCTTTATTTGCGGAATAGGAAAAGATTACTTTGATAAGGTTCAATTTCATTCTCAGTTATTGCATTATAGTGATTGTTTAATTTTTAACTGGATGTGATGTTTAGGTTCCGCACGGTTTCGATACGCACGTACAAAGAGAACATAATTTAGCAAATTACATGTTCTTCCTCATGCATTTAATCAATAAACCGGACACGGAATATACGGGTAAGATCTTATATACAATGCAATCCATACCGAATTTGTTTGAATTTTACATTAATGTTTTGATTGATTTTAGGTCAAGAGACGTTCGTTTGGAATATGTATCAGCAAAGATGTTGGGACTTCTTCCCCGTTGGTGATTGTTTCAGAAAGCAATACGAAGATGTGATGGGAGAGTGAATAAAAATGTTGCATTTCATCTATCATCATCTGTATATTAACATATTCATGAGTCTTTTTATATATACAAATGACAACATAATATACCTATTGTACTATTTCATTTTGTAGGTATTTCAATATAATTGAAGTTCGTTTTTTTAATGAATCGTGTTTCATATTTTTTTTCATTTGGCATATTTTTTGTACATATATTTAACGATTTTTATTTATATTCTGTTATTGCTTTATTTATTTTCATTGTTATTAATTAAATACATATTTATATTGTTGATAAATTAAAATATTTCGATCAATGAGACTATTTTTTTCTCTAGTTTGTAACAATAAAGACTTTAATTAGTTACTTGAATGGAATTATTCTTTTTATAATAAAATATATGTAATTATCTTCCTATTAATTAATTCATGTGATTTTTTCTGAGGCCTTCAAAACAATTGCTATTCCGATAAAAGAATGATTTCCTTGAAATTGATTCAAGTATAGAATTATAAATTGATATATTTAAATGACGCTAAATACAAAACGACATTTTTTTTAACGAAAAAAAGCTTTATTAATAAAAAAAATTTAAATTATTTAAACAATTTAAAATTTCATTACATACAATTTTGAAAATATTTTTCAAACCCATGTAAATATTTCAATTTTTTGAATAAAACTATTACAATTTGAATGCAATTCTTATTTGTTGAACATTTATTGCTACAAGAAAATATTTTATATATAAATTACATACATATCTATGTATAAACAGTAAGTATGTTTATAATGAAATATATTACTAGAATATGTAATCAGTATAAGTAAAATTCACCAAAATTCTATATATTTGGACATACATATTCACATGGAATAAAAATATTTTATGATAAATCAAACTTTAAATCAGCAATCTTCAAAATTAAATCATATAAATCAGCTTTCAGTGAAGCAATATTTGTATTTAATATATAATTAATCGGTCAGTAGATCTATATAAATCAATAAACGGTCAGTAACTTTTCAAGAAAATGGTCAGTATTATATTTAGAAAATGGTAAGTAGCTTTTTCACAAACGGTCGGTAAACTTTAGATATCGACTGTTTAGTATTAATTACTAACCATTTAATATATTTGCTGTGCACTTAGGTACTGACCCTTTATAAAACTATAAACCATTAACTTAAATTACTCACCATTTGGTTAAAATAACTGACCCAATAAATACAGGCCATATAAAATGACACCGAGCAATGAAAATTTACTTTAAAAGTCGGAAAAACCGCAATGTGGTATGGCCGAATTATATAGTCTTTAGACCACAATGAAAAACAAGTGATTAATTTTCACGCGTGAACACTTTTCTTGAAAGGGTAAAACTTATGAAAATTTATGTTATATAAAAAAATAATAATTAAAAAGTATTATGCTTTATTAATATGAATAAATGGTGCATATAAAATTAAAAGCGAGAGATACATATGTATAATACAATAAACTAAAAAAAATTATATTATTTTAATTTATTATCAACAGTTCAATGGTTATTTAATTCGTCGATGCTATTAAATAAATATGAACTGACAATTTTCTTTTTTCCCTTTAGAATTTCCCAGCAAAGCAGTTGGCTGTGAGTCGGCCGTCATAACAGGTACATGTCAAGCTATTTTTAATCCGCAGTTTGAGCCAGAAAAACAGTTTTGGCAAACATTTCATTTCACAATGGCGCGTTTGGTTAACCTCCAGGAATAATCGCTACCGAAGGCCCCACCATGAGCCCTCTCTACGGCTTCCTGCACAAATATTACATACGAGCAGTGGTAGACGATGCTCTAACCAGAAACAGACACACTCTGGACTTGGGTAATCTCGACGTGGAACAGATACCGGAAGCTCTATTCCACAGCTACGAGCTTCATAAATTGTTTCTTCACAAAAACAAAATACAACATTTGGACAGTCGAATCGAGCAATGGTGCAATCTTACCGTTTTAGCACTCGACTACAACAAATTGACTCAAATACCACCAGAGATAAAAGAGTTGAAGAACTTACTCTATCTTAATGTTAGTCACAATCCTCTCAAAAAGTTACCACCGGAGATAGGCGAGCTAAGCGGACTCGAAGCGCTTTGGTGCAATTGTATAGGTGCTGAAAGTATTCCTGAAGAAATATGCAAATTGGTAAATTTGCACACGTTCGGTGCCAGGAAAAATAGATTAAAGCGACTACCCAAACAGTTCACGAACCTAACCGGATTGAGGTAGCTGAAATAATTGTATTTTTGTAACACTGTTTTAGAATTTGAATGTAATTTTTTTAATTTCAGTTGGGTAACGTTGCAAGACAACATAATCGAAGAGTTGCCGGAGGGGCTCGGAGCTCTAGAGCTCGTTCATCTCAACGTGTCCGTGAATTGCTTGAGAGAACTGCCTAAAGATATTACTAATTGTAAGCAATTGCAGTATCTACTGGTGAATCATAATCAGGTTAGGATTGATGAATATCAAATTATTAAAGTATGTATTGCCCATTGACAATTTTCAATGGAAACAAAATAAACTTAAGGGTAATTAAAATTAATTGGAACTATTTTCAGATTAATTGTTTGCCGCTGTCGGAAAGTACAAGATGGGATTTATCCGGAATGGAATCGTTAACCTACATAGATCTTAGGGGAAATCCATTGCTGGACGATCCCAATTATAAAGAATATTTTCAAGTATATTACTAAATTGTTATCTATGTATATGTATATACATATACATATGTACATATATATATATATATGTATATGTATATACATATACATATGTACATATATATATATATATGTATATGTATATACATATACATATGTACATATACATATATTTTAATTTGATTTTTATATTAAAAATTAAATTTTTCACTTCAGAATTATCCTCAATTAAAGAGCAACAATGAATGGGGCATTTTAGACAATAATAATGAACCAGTGTCAGGAACAGAAGAAAATGTTAATAATACGGACGAAGCTCAACAAGTGGATGCTGATGAACATGGTAGTTATATAAAAACTAATAAGACACTATACTTTAATGTATCATGTCAAATTAAATTAATTTGTAGAAGACGTTGCTGCGAGAGAGAATAACGATGATGATGATTCAGACTCGTCCTCATACGACGATTGGGAAAATAGCATATCTAGCAGTCAACTCAATTCGACCGAACATAGCGAGAACGAGTTAGAAGAAAACGAGGTATTTAGTCGTTCCAAAGTTATATTTGAGATGAACATTTCAATGATTACATATTGGTTTATTTGATTTGCAGATCAAAGGCATCAACATACCTGTTATATCACGATTTGCGGGAACGGGCAGTTAACGTTGCCTTTTAATATTGTTATATACCAGATTTGTGATATGAAAAAAAAATTATGTTGAAATTCATGTGTATATACATATAGCGATGGTAAAAGACAAATTTATTTATTTTTGTAATTATTAATTTTAAAAAAAATCGCCGTCGACTTGAAGTACAATTGAAGTTTGCGAACACTTATTTAGTATATATGGTTTTAATCAGCAATTCAATTATTTATTGAAAAGTTAATACTTGTTAATATTGTAATACAACAATTGTAAAAATACGAATTTAAGATTTTTATTGTAAATACTTTTTTTCAAAAAAAAAATATATAAAAAATTATATCATTTAACAGACTTGTATTATCTGTCTACAAAATGAATAACATAATAAAAATTTCAATAGATACACATATATGTACATACAAACATAAATAGGAATGAATAACAATTACATATATATTTACTTTATCATCTTCGTAATGCGAAAACTAGTCGAGTTGAATGAGTTTGTCGCTCTTTTTATATTCCGAACACCATTATAGAAGCTCGTACAAGCGTGGAAATTAATATAAGCAATGGAGATTTGTATGGGAGGAGACCCGAGCGACATGCCGATGAAACTAAACCGCCACCGAGAGCTTTCAATTCAGCGAAATACATGAAGTTGAAAAGAATGGTATTTTAAAATGTTAACTCGAGAAGTTAAGTTACCTAAGTCTTTGTTGATTTGCGATTCGGGCATGTTGAGATCGATTGTGATCTTATAAGTTTGTCCGACCATAAGTAATCGTTGACGCCGAATGTGTGTCGTCGATAGAAATCAGCATATTTATTATATATCTATATAAATATAAAAGATACAACACGCGTTTAATACGATTAGTGTACAAATCTCAATACATATAGTTATAATTTGTATTTAATATAATCTAAATAACATTTATCATTTTGTTAGAGGTTCAACCTTGATCGGTTAATTATCGGCACTATTGTTGACATATCTACATTTTACTACATTGTTTTGCTTTCTTTACGAAACAGTGATGTTTTCAACTGTTTGTTAACTAGAGTTGTTCTAGACGGCCTTTCCAGATTGGATAAAATCATGCATAGCGCTAATATAATTCCCCCGCCGCCGCAAGTCAAGTCTGTCTACCCAGTTCTCAAAATGTATACCATCGGTAGGATCCTGCCGTATGTGTATCCTATGGTATACATTTAATATAAGATTATGTGGACCGTCTTAAATGTTCCATCCATGATCCAATATTCTCCCTCCGTAAATTGGCAGCGGTTGGGAATACCATCTTGCGGGCGTATCCCACTATCCAAACTCCTCACTCGAGTTCTTATAATCTCCATGGCCCGTGCCACTGGAATCTCGTAGGCCGGGACAGCATGATTGTGTTCAGTGCACTTATATACAGCGTGGTCCTCGTTATTGTTCGTGCCAAACAAAAGCCTTCCCTCTGGCGGCCACAGAACCAATAGATTTGTCCCCCGACGTCCTCTCCAGCAGCAGTAGTAGATGATTGCGCGCAATTTATTAGTTTCGGAGAAAACACACAGACAGACACACACACACAAGTACACAGACATACAGACATTTTCCAGAAATCATGAAAACGTGATCAGGGGATCAGGGTCAAAATCTCGAGGTCGAATGTTCGCACGGTCACACTTCCGGTTGACAGATTTTAGAAAACACTTTTATTTATAAAATAAATAATTTTACAAATTTTTTGAAAGATTTTATGAAAACCCTGTGTTAAAAGAAATAGTCCAAATGGCAAAATAGGAAATAAAGATACATATATCGCCAGCCCGGAATAAGATGTGCAGAGTTGATGTTATAATAGAACAAGTTGCTTTCATTAGTTGCTTTCAATGGTGTCTCCTTGCCTAACACCTCTCAATACCAAATTGCTCCGTGTCTTCGAAGAGACGAACTGAGGCTGTTGCCTTTTTGTAGATGGCAGCTAGCAGGCTGACGTACGGTTGCGCAACGCCTTGTTTCTGGAGGGCATTGGTGATTGTTTCAGAAAGCAATACGAAGATGTAATGATAGGGAGTGAATAAAAATGTTGCATTTCATCGATCATCATCTGTATATCACATATTCATGAGCTTTTCATATACAACAGACAACATATACCTATTGTACTATTTTATGTTGTAGATATTTAACTACAATTGAAATTCGTTTTTTAATGAATTGTTTCATTTTTTTTTTCACATGGCATATTTTTTGTATATCTATATATTTAACGATTTTTATTTATATTCTGTTATTGCCTTATTTATTTTCATTATTATTAATTAAATATGTACATATTCATATTGTTCATAAATTAAAATATTCGATCAATGAAAGTATTTTTTTCTTTAGTTTGTAAAAATAAAGACTTTAATTAGTTACTTGAATGGTATTGCTGTTCTGAAATAAAATACATACATTAATTTTGTGAGTGATTTTTTTCTGTGACTTTCAAAACGATGCTTTTCCAATACTAAAATGATTTCCTTGAAATTGATAAGAATTTATGGAAATGAAGTAGAGTTGTAAATAAAATTTAAATATTTAAATGACGACATTTTTTCAATGTATGTATTACTTATTTGTCCGAAAAAAAATATTTATTAATAATAATAAAAACCAATTTAAAATTTCATTACATACAATCTTGAGAATATTTTTCAAAGTAAAAGTTGTACATAAATAGAAAAAAAATGTTTTTTTGATTATTTGATTGTTAAAATAAAATAAAAGAAATTCTAATTTGTCGAATCTTTATATAAAACGTATGATTCACCAAAATAACCTCCAGGAATAATCGCTTCCGAAGCATCATGATCAACCTCATGCACAAATATCGCATACAAGCAATGGTAGATGATGCTCTAACCAGACACAGACACAGTCTGAACTTGGGTAATCTCGACGTGGAACTGATACCGGAAGCTCTATTCCACAGCTACGAGCTTCACAAATTGTTTCTTCACAAAAACAAAATACAACATTTGGACAGTCGAATCGAGCAATGGTGCAATCTTACCGTTTTAGCACTCGACTACAACAAATTAACTCAAAACCACCAGAGATAAAAGAGTTGAAAAATTTACTATATCTTAACGTTAGTCACAACCCGCTCAAAAAGCTACCACCGGAAATAGGCGAGCTAAGCAAACTCGAATCGCTTTGGTGCAATTGCATAGGTGCCGAAGCTATTCCCGAAGAAATATGCAAATTGGTAAATTTGCAAACGTTCGGTGCTAGGAAAAATAAATTAAAGCAACTCCCCAAAAAATTCACGAACCTAACCAGATTGATGTAGCTGAGATAATTGTATTTTTTTTAGCCACTATTTTAGATTTTGAGTGTAATTTTTGTGTATTGTATTTCAGTTGGGTAACGTTGCAAAATAACATAATCGAAGAGTTGCCGGAGGGGCTCGGAGCTCTAGAGCTCGTTCATCTCAACGTGTCCGTGAATTGTTTGAGAGAACTGCCTAAAGATATTACTACTTGTAAGCAATTGCGGTATCTACTGGTGAATCAGAATCGGGTTAGGATTGATGAATATAAACTATTAAAGTATTGCCCGTTGATAATTTTCAATGGAAACAAAATAAACTTAAAGGTAATTAACAATTGAAATTAATTGGAACTATTTTCAGATTAATTGTTTGCCGCTATCGGAAAGTACAAGATGGGATTTATCCGGAATGGAATCGCTAATCTACATAGATCTTAGGGGAAATCCGTTGCTTGACGATCTCAATTATAAAGAATATTTTCAAGTATATTACTAAATTGATTATAATATTAGTCTGATTTTAATATTAAAAATTAAATTTATCACTTTAGAATTATCCACAATTAAACAGCAACAATGAATGGGGTATTTTAGACAATAATAATGAACCAGTGTCAGGAACAGAGGAAAATGCTAATAATACGGACGAAACTCAACAAGCTGATGCTAATGAACATGGTATTTATATAAAAACAAACACAACACTATACTTTAAGGTTTCATTTCAAATTAAATTAATTCCTAGAAGACGTTGCTGCAAGAGAAAATAACGACGACGATGATGATGAACATGGTATTTATATAAAAACTAACAGAACACTATATTTCTTAATGTTTCATGTCAAATTAAATTAATTTGTAGAATTCGTTGCTGCGATAGAGAATAATGATGATGATGATTCAGACTTGTACCACGATTGGGAAAATAGTATTTCTAGCAGTCTACTCAATTTAACCGAATGTAGCTCAAGTGACATGGAAAACGATCTGGTATTTAGTATGATATTTAACATGCACATTTGAATGATTATTTATATATTAGTTTATTTGATTTGCAGATCAAAGTCACCGACATATCAGTTATATCGCGATTTGCGGGAACGGGCAGTTAACGTCGCCTTTTAATATTCTTACATATGTATATGTTTACCAGATTTGTGATTTGAAAAAAATTATGTTGAAATTCATGTGTATATGTATAGCGATGGTGAAAGACAAATTTATTTATTTTTGTAATTATTAATTTAAAAAAAAATCGCCGTCCACTTTGTGAACGCTTGTTTTGTATATATGGTTTTGATCACCAATTAAATTATTTATTTAAAAGTTAATACTTGTTAATACTGAAATACAATTTATTGTAAAAAAAAAAAAAAATGCTAATTTAAGATTTTTATTGAAAATACTTTTCTTCACAAGAAAGAAATACAAAAATTATATCCTTAAACAGTCTTGTATTATAAATCTATAAAATGAATAACATAACAACAATCTCAATAAATATATATGTACACAAAAACATAAATAGGAATGAATAACAATTACGTATATATTTAATCACAATATTTGGTAACCTCTCTCCGCACTACGAATAAAGATAATAAATCGGAATAAGTACATACATATAAAAATATTAAAGCTTTCAAATATAGTTGTATTAACGTTTACATCTGCTGCAATAACGTTCATTCTTCAACAGTAATCGCCTTATCGTCTTCGGTCATCGAGTCTTCCACTATGCTGATATCATCAGACGTATGAGACTCTACAAAGATTCAACACACATAATCAACAATATATATAACGCAAAAAAAACACCAACGAAACATTAGCACGCAAATTATCTTGGAAATCAACTCACCGTCCTCTTGTTTTATACTAAGCGTATCGGGAGCTAGGTCGTCCGAATCAAAAATGAAATTTTCAGTTCCTCCACCGAACGGTTTTTCCTCACCTTTTAACGTTTCTTCGTCGTCGATTTCCAACTGTAGATGATACCAGCTGAGAGCAAACACCAAAGCCATGAACAGCACATTCGTAGTTACCCCTGTGAACATTAATCACCAGAAATTCGATCAACGTTGACTCAGTGAGCACATTTCATCAACGAGAACAGCATTTGATCAACGTTAAGTATATTACCTACAGCTGCGGATAGATACGGCCAGTGGAACATCACATAGCGAAGACCGGTGAAGTGAGCATCCAAGTTCAACTTGGCAGAGTACAACTCAATGTGGCGAGATTGAATCTCGACGTACACATCGGTTACCGGCTGATTCTAAAAAACGAATGATACCATCAATATACATACGCATCGACAGGTGATAATATAATGTAAACCAACGAGATGTACTTTGTCGTCTTCGTAATGAGAGAACAATTCGAGCTGAATAAGCTGTCGCTCTTCTTGTATGCCGAACACCATCATTGGAGCTCGTACGAGGGTGGATATTAACGTAAGCAAGGGAGATTTGTATGAGAGGAGACCCGAGCGACATGCCGATGAGACTAAACCACCACCTCGAGCTCTCAACTCAGCGCAACACATGAACATGCCTAAGTTTAAAAGAATGCTTAAGAGAATGGTATTTTAAAGTGATCCGATACACTCTGGGTGTAAGTTAAGTTACCTAAGTCTTTGTTGACTTGCGATTCGGGCATGTCGAGATCGATTGTGATCTTGTAAGCTTGTCCGACCATAAGTAATTGTTGTCGTTTTGTCAGCCGGACGTGTGCCGATGGAAACGAGCATATTCCTCGGTCCTCGTCGCACGATCTGCAAAAGAAAAAACGCGCATTTAATATGAAAATGTGCAAAGGTCAATACAATCATCTACAATGTGGTTATAACGTGTATATGCATGATGTAATCTAAAATACATTCATCATTTTGTTAAAGGTTTGATCTTAATTGGACAATTTATTGCACTGTCGTTATTGAGGTGACCAAGTATGTATTTAAATCTAAAAAAAATTTTTAATAGATTAACACAATTAAGCAACGCAAGTATAAAAGTAGGTTTAAGAATTAATTTGAATACAACTAAAATTATATTTAATGAATTTTGCACGCAAAACGTAGTCACAGTAGATAACCATATTGTAGAGATAGTTGATAATTATTTATACCTAGGGAAAACGGTGAACATGACTGGGTGTAAAGAAGAAGAGATAAAACGAAGAATGAAACTAGAATGCAGCGCTTTTGGAAGAATGTAAAAAGAAGGCATACAATCGATGCATACTGCCGGTTATGACGTATGGATGTGAAACGTGGATGCTGAATTCAAGAATGTTACGTAAGATCCAGGGCACACAGAGAAGCATGCTCGCTGTATGCTCGGTAACCAAAGTGGCAGATATAGCAGAATGTGTGAAAAAGTTGGAGTGGACACATAGCGAGAAGAATGGATGGCAGATGAACGCGAAAAGTAGTGGAATGATATCTGAGAGGTTGTGAAAGAGAGCAAGGTAGACAGAGTGGACGATGGGCTGATGGATTGAGAAGAATGTGTGCAGTCGAGTGGATGCAGATTGATCAATATGTTTTTTCTTTTGATTTTTTTCGCGTTGTTATTATGCGTTACGTTGCCCAGTTTTTTTTAACGCATTTATAAGGATTGGTTCTCTATGTCACTATTTTTTATTTTCGTCTAAACATACAAATTTGGGCTGATTTTAAGTCGCGTTTAGACGTAGAGAACCAATCCTTATAAATGCATTAAAATAAAAAATTGACCATTTTTTTAAACGCTTATATCTCATAAACGAGAGCTAACTAACAAATGTCATTATCATATTCGGATTCTGTGGGTGAAACTTAGTAAAAATTGAAAAAAAAATTTTTGTTACAGTATAATTAAAAAAAAAATTTCGAGTTTTATGCAACATTACACTCGTTAGTTCTAGCGTGAATATCCAATCTACGACTCACCATAAATACATACATGGTCATAATTCAAAATTGAACTGACCTGAATTGAAAATACACCGGTCTGGAGTGTGTGATACTGGGCATGTACGTGTAATAGAAGGCTATGTAGATGAAGATAGATATCCAGAGTATGAGCGATAGTCCAAGGGCGAGTGCAGCAGCTCGGATCGCCACATGTCTTGCTCCAGTGGCGCCCTGGGCAGCCGCCTCTTGATAACGCAGGGCCGCTTTGACCAAGGGTTTCCTGAGACGAGTTCGTCCTTCTCTGAAGGCTGCTCTTGGCTGCCAAACGGCCCAAGCTGCGGTTCTGGCCGCGCCCCAGGCCGAAACCGGAACCGGAAGTCGCACCATCGCACTTCGTTCGTCACTGTATGTGAACTATTGATAAAACACGACCTTCGGAATTGAGATACCCTGTTAGCTCCCCCACCTGTCAAACTCTCGCGCAATTTTCAAATCTGACGCAGACCGTAACACCGCATATTTTGACCATAAACTATGCACTTTAATCCAATTGCATTTCGTTATTTCAATCATTCGAGTGCTTTTTAAAATAATAAGTAGCTATAATTAGTTGTAGAAAATTATTTTCATCTAATTTTTTTTATTACTGCTTTTTAATTAAATTCGTCTTTCGTATTAAAGGCTTGGTTTCGCGAGTGGCTAACGCCAACGCCGTGATTTTTTTTTTATAGAATTCGACAGATGGATGGAAAGCTGGCCGCAGCCACCGGGGAAGTAAGGGTGCGGGAAGCTTTGTGGCCGCGGCCAGTTTTCTATCCATCTGTCAAATTCTATAAAAATAAAATAAATGATGGCGTTGTTTATTTACAATTGCTAAGCGCTACAGCCACCGACTCACCGTGTCGTCACAATAATAATTTATCTGTTTTTTTTTCTTATTTATTCTTATTATGCAACGCAGTATTATTTAGTATAGTAACTAGTAACTGCCCATTGACAGTGTCACTGGGTGGTGATCATTTACGTATGTGTTACAGAGAAACCATATTTTAAATACATTTACGTAGCAGATAGTAAAGAATTGAGAACGTTTCCCGTGCACGAGTATATCTGGGTGTGAGTGAATTAGTGTACGTGCTGTGCGTTTATGCGAGCGTTCCGTGGCTATCCAGCCGGCCAGTCCTACGCGTTACTATTTATTTATCTTTTTTTTCCTTGTGCAAAAGGCAATACGAATTCAGTGCGAGTGTCTTTCTCAGATACTCCAGGACGAAAAGTCACATGTTTCTTAACATATTACTGATGAACTTTGCTTATCTTTAACGGAACTAAGTGTTAACCATTTATATTTTCTTTGATACTTACATACGCACCTTACGCTCGACTTATAAAAATTAGTATGGGGATTGATTACAAATATATGTAGTTTTAAATGAAAGAAATAAATATTTGGACTTCCTTTATTTTCAATAAGATAACACAACCAGGTAATAATCGTACATGTATATATTTATTTATGTATATATAAAACGTACCATTTTTACATCCATGTTGATATTCATCAGGTGGCGGTTTGCTATATACAAAATCAAGAAAAATTTGGTCATCATTAGACAGTTTAAAATATTTTATATGAAAAAATTTTAAAACAAAAAAAGTGTATCATAGATCGTGTAATCACACGAAATACAAATTCTATGTATAAAAAAAATATATCGTAAAAATGATACACTTTTTTTCAAAATAAATTTATAATAATGAAAAAATAAAAGCAATTATATACTACTTTATGTGGATTGAATAAAAAATATATACATTTGATTACAATTATAAGATTTGGATTTTGTTAAAAGTTGAAAATAAAATAAAATTTGACAATGCGTCAATCAATAATGCCTTAGGATTGGGAAATTCGTAAATGTTACGATGAACCATGAATCTACGTTTCATTAACGAATTTCATATAATTATCATTATACTACTAAATGGTCAGTGGTCATTATGACATGCGCTTATTAGACAAAAACACAGAAATTTTAGATACCAGTTACTCTATATATGTAAAACATCACATCGTTTAAATAAGAAAGTACAACCACAAATAATGAATTAACGAAAAAAATTGCTCAACGAATGATGTATGATCGAATTGTCGAACGATGAAATACCACCAGAATGTCGCTTCTAGTCCACATCACCAGCTTATTTAAAATATTGCAACACAAATACATCGATAACGAATACATTACCAAATTACCTACATAAATAAAATAATTTATTCATTCGAAATGCTATCTACGACGGAATTAATAAAGTATATTAAAAATATATATATTTTACAACCACTTCCACGAAACGATTACCTATACGTGCATCAAATTCGGTGCCATGCCGGCCAACAGCACCATCGTTGATCGATATCAAAATTTCACCAAACCAAAATGCAAAAATATTTATAAAAAAAAGAAGCTCAACTAGAAATTTTTAACCTTATCATGATGAAAAAAAAAAAAATATTTTATGAATAGTGTAATTATATGATTTTTATTCTACTAGCGAAAGGATTTTTTTTGTAACATAAAAATTAGACGCAATGAATTCCGACAACTTAGCTAATGCTAATGCGACTTTGTATCTAATAAGAATTACACCTAGAGAAATAGAATCTTCGCTCGATCACTCTCGTTTTAATAAACATCTTCTTTATATATGTACAATCAACATCTTTTTATGATTTAATCCACATTTTTTTTTTGGAAAGCATCTCGACGCTCAAGTCATTCAGCGGTCTCGTGTATTTTTTCGCCGTCTTCCACTCGCCACTTGTCCATTGACAAACGGAGATGTGCCTCGCGTTCTATACAAATAGAACTAGAAATCAAACTGAACATTTTAAAATTTCACAATATTGATAGTTATTGTAGTACACCAAGTATACACATATGTATTTCTAATGTCTAAATTATTAATAAATGATATTTAACTGAACCATACGTACCGAAATATATCCTTGAAAATGAATGCAAGAATATATGGTCAAGCTAAGCACAATCCTATTCACCCGGTCATAAAATTGTATGGTTTTTATTATTATATTTCGTATTATTTTGTGGAAATGTCATAGATAAAACAGTGCATGTTGCACACTTTGATAAATTACTTTCCGCCCTTACATTTAATGATACAAGTTCTTTCCATAATTTTACCACTACAGTTCTTTGTTTCCCATTGGTGTGGATTCAAAAGCATTATACGATAGATCTCTGACAGAGAAGACCATTATTAATATTAAAATAATATATGTCATATTAGAACCATAGTGGATATATTGTACATCTATTTAATACTTCAAATGGTATCTTAATCATGGTAAGAACGATCAAAATTTTTAGGTCTCCAAGAATTGACTGAACATCTCGTCTATTCGTAGATTAAAAATCAAAGCAAATGTTTGCCATGTTTTCCTGCGACAGAAATTAAGTGTAAATAATTTCACCAAAATCGTTGCAGCAAGTTTCCCATAAGTCCCATTTAAAAATAATATCGCAGCAAGACAAATTTCGACTTATGTCAACGAGAAAAATAATACATCTTATGTCATCAATTGAACAAAAACTAAATTCTAAAATGATGTATTTTAAGCAAGTGTTCGGTGCATTCCCGTCGAATTAAAAATACAATTTTAAACATCATTGAATGTTAATAGTGAGAAACTATTAGTGAATTGATCTAATCGTTTTCAGGTCATCCCGATTGGTTGACAAGAGTCACCATCCAGGGATTGACTGTCGAGCTTAGAAGGCATTTCTACGTTCTGCGTGGTTTCTAGCGATTGTTCGAGTAAATCGCTCTCCGCTGTGTTCATGTGTATGTCCATGGGGTTTGTGGCTACGTCCATGCCCATGGAACTGTTCGAATCGTCGTTTCCCATCAGAGGTTCATCCATCTGAAAGAAAAACAAGAATGAATCATTCGAGAGAAAACTTGCTGCATATTTAAAAATATTTCAATACAGTAAGTTTAAAGATAAGAAATAAAAACAAACCTGACTAGTCGATATTCATTTTGTGTATTGTTTTTTAATTATTTTGTGTTATATTGTATGTATGTATGTAGTATGAGTGATAATTGCAATTCAAAGAGATGATTTTGGGACATACATATATACAATTTATTGATTGAATATGTACAAAAATTACAATTTAAATATTCCAATTATAATAACCATTATGGAAAGTCAATATTGAATGACATTATAAAAGTCTATATAACAGACATACTTTTTTGGATTGATAAAATCCAAAATTCAAATAAAAATTGCATTATTAAAAATTCAATATGAATTACTAAAAGGATCATCTATCCCAGAATTTTTGATTAATAAAATTCAAAAATAAATTAAAATGAGTCAAATGTCAAAGATAAATTGCGTTATCAAAAATTCAATATGAATTACTAAAAGGATGCCTATATGATAGACAGGTGTGAGAAATTTTCAGGAATCATATATTCCAGAAAAATTATAACAGTTCAAATACCCGAAAAATATTACAGAACTAAATATAAAAGTACCTACAAGCTACTTATACAAAATAATAAGCATAAAAAAATCAACTATATAATAAATTTAGCACGATCACAATTGCAATTATTCTGTATGAAAAATGAACTTTGATATAAGAGTATATGAAAGAATGAAAAAAAAAAAACGATATTTATCTGCCTTATCAAATTTCTTGAGAAAATATATATCAATATATAAAAATTAAAGAGAAATTTAATAAGGCAAATAAGTAAGTGATTTGAGTATAAATAATAAAAAGATACAGAGTTTTAAGAATAATATGAACGAGTCAGTTATGAATAATTTTCTTCAACAATCACTCATAATTACAAAGTAACTATGTAACTAAAAAACAAAAATTAATCAAAAACATTCGTTCATATTAAAAATGCATGCACTGAATAAGAATGATAAAAAGAAATATAACATAATAATGATTTCATGTATATAAAGAAAATATATAAGAATAATACGTTGAAGTATGGGTGTTTCCTTCGCATTCTTTGGTTTTTTTTAAGAAATTGCGACTTTACGTATGTTTTCAATGTTGAAGTATGAGTGTTCCTTCACATTCTTTAGTTTTTTTAAGAATTATGGGTGTTTTCTTCGCATTCTTTTTTTTTTTTAAGAATTTGCGAATTCACATTTGTTTTGGATTGATTTTGGTAGTGAGCAGAGGTCTCGTGTTGCCCACTAACCAAGCGAACTTATTAGGAATTTTTGGACAACTTACGCTTGTCTCAGACAATCTCTTCGTTTTCTCGCCACTGGTAGGCAACGTCTGATCTGCGCGTCTTTTGGAATTCGTCGAGGCTGAATTTCCAGCGGCACTTGTGTAAGACGACTTTCGCTCTCGTTTCAGCAACAAAGGAGGCAAATATTGACTCAATTGTTTACGTTTAACGTGTCTGGCCTGCAAAAGACAAACAAAAAACCCTTTAGAAATACAATTACACGGAGAAATACATCGACCAAACGTTTCGATATAATCACCTCAATCGTCATTCCTTCCTTGAATCTCTTTATTTGCACAGCGTGTCTCGACACTGAATCGGTAAAATTATTGATATCATAACGCAAGTCTACATTAAGATTTTCAGTCTTTTGGAATGCTAAGCCGATGAACCACATGGAACAACAAGACTGTAACAAGGGAAAAAACACATCGTTAATTTCATTCGATACGATAAAAAGTCTGTATTATAAGATCGAAGATAAAAGGGTTAGTTTAATTTACCGACTCCGCTGGAGTGATCGTCGGCGGCTGCGGTGTGGGGGTTGTTTTGGTCGTTAGTGGTGGTGTAGGGGTAGCGTCTGCCGTTTCGGCCGGTGGGGTGGTTCCATCGGTCGCTTCAGATCCTGGTGAGCGGATTGCGTCCACGTCGATTATCTCACCAGCTGATACAGCAGTCGGAAATCCACTAGGATTGTTGGGCGGTGAACAGTTGTACATTTCAGGATTTATGTGAGCAATCATGATATGCTGGTTCCTTTCCAAGTTGCCTAAATAAAAAAAAAAACAACAATTAAGAAATTTAAACAGATGGCAGTATTCCAAACGCGTACAAGTAGTTCAAGATGAATACACACCGATTAATATTCTTAACTTGCTGGTGACCAGACCGCACCATTCGAGTTGATCTTCACCCGTATTACTACATACTAAGAACACAATAAAGTGACGATACCGCATGAAAAATGGCGGTGCTTCAAATAATTTCTCCCAATTGTACTGTCCTAACATAATGTCTTCAGTGATTTTTAAGCCTATCAAAAAAAAAGTCAAATTAACTAATGTAATTTACAACATCATTCACGCACACATATTGTAATGAAATGTACCTAATCGAAATTCCTCCATTATTATGGTGCGCGTCGATGTCGATACATTGTAAGTACTGTTTTGCTCTTGGTATGCCGGCGTTATGATTGGCATCAAATGGTAACGGTCTGCGACGTTCACCTGTGAAAAAAAAAAATAGAAATAATTTAACAAGACGTACAAAAACAAACATAATTTACATTCACAAGTTGACCAAACTTACTCTAGGATCCCACACTGGAAAACCGAGGTTGACGGTGTCAGGTTGCTTTAGCAAGACCGGTTGCGGCCATTTCCACTGTGAGAAGACCAAGAAGAACTTATGGACTAGCGTGGCGGGTAAAGCGTTCGGGTACAGTTGGCATGTACGTGCAACTAACATAGCCCATGAAACACCTCCGAGATAACCCAAAGCGTTTGAATAAATTCCATGTCCTGCAAAGAAACATTAAGACAAGTTAGTGAAAAGAAAAAATATTGAATACAGAATAAAAATGCAATAGGTAAAAAAGCTTACGTTTGGCCCATAGCTTGATCGCTCTCAGAGTAAGTCGAAAATGCTGCATATCAGGTACGAGACGAAGTATTTCGTCAGTTACTCTACATCCGTTCAAACTGCGCACACACTTCTTATCGAGATTTTTCAACAGCATATCATCCCTCAAGTCGAATGAATCTAAAACAAAAATAAACAAAAAAAATTTACAAAAGAAACTATTTTAAATATTCGAAGACAATCAATGGTATACTCACCAGGGATACCTTTTAAAGCTAGCCGAGCGAACAGAAGATCAATTTCAATCCCGTCAAATGTCATTTTAATTACAGGTACAAAGGCCTCCTCTACAGCTCTCAAGTCAGTTACCTAAATAAAATGCAAATTGTATTAGATTAACGACTGAACAAATATAAGAATGGTTGATTAGATCAAATCTGCACATACCTCATCTTGCAATTTGAGTAAATCCATGAAGGACGTAAAATAGTCCGATCTATTGACGTGTCGTGGAGCTACACAGAGTGCATCAATATCAGCATTTTTATGGTGAACCTGAACAATAAAAAAACCGATGTTTAATTGAATTGGCAGTTAAACTCGCTCAAAAATGAAAATGCTTCAAATAAAACTTACACCGAGTCTGTATGAACCGAATGTGTAAATATTTCCACCGACTGTGTCAGCTACGCTCGGTGGCATATTTCGCTGTACGGATAGGTCTCGTATCCACTTTCGCACGAGGGAGTGCAGTTTTCCCAAGACCTCCATTCGGTGGTGCATCTCCGGTTCACTCTCAAACACGCCGTAGTTTTCGAGACAAGTCTTCAGCTCAGCAGTCTTTTCATAATCTATCGGCTTAGGACCTGCAAAATCAATGATAAAAATGCATTATTGCACTGAAAGGGTCACATTCATTTGACAAGAGCGGTTGAAAATGTAACATACCCGCTGTAGATATGGCGGAAGTCATTCCCAACGTCTTTAAAGACTGTTGGGACTCCTTCATCTTGTCGGCGTTGACGTTACTGTGAGAATATTGCGTAGCGGGACGCATTTTGAATTAATCTTAAGGACTATGTAAAACTTAAATAATGTCCCCCTGAAACACAAAAAAATAATACATTAGAAATGCTGCAAGTATATAACTGCAAAACAAATAGTTTTTACATGATTTTCATTCCATTCAAAGTGTTGTCCGAACTATGGATATTAAATGAATTATAAGTTTTATCAGATTATTGAAATATCAAAGTGCCAAATTGACTCACATTTCGCAATTCAAAAGAATGCATTATCAAAATGACACAATCTACTGTAATGTCAAAAAATGAGAAATTGTACTCGGCGGCACCGGAACAAGATGAAAGACTGCAAAGTGAATAGTAGAAACGCATGTGGCTACACATGCATTTCTATTATTGCTTTTTAATTTTGCTTTGCTTTTTCTATGCGAGAAACCAAATTTTGCTTTGGACAACCTAACCAATGTTTCAGTTTAAGTCTGAGAAAATTCACCGAGTACAATATATTGAAACGTAGCCAGATTCATTAATTCTTTGGCAAACGACAACTGGAAAAAAAATTATAATAAACAATAAATATATATTGAATCTCAACAACTGTACACTGAAAGAGTGTCACCGAGTCAAACACTCACCAAGATCCTAAAAATTTACCGAGTACAATATATCTAAACGTAGCCCAATTCATTCATCCCTTGGCAAACGACGTCAGGAAAAGAAAGGTTATGATAAACAATAGATGAATCTTGAATCTCATCAACTGTATACTGAAAGAGCGTCCCTGAGATCCTTACAATGTTGACTTCAGACTCCGACGAAACAAAATCTCAATCAAGCTAGAGGCAAAACACCACTCTGGACATTCCAATTAATACACCTGAGAACACAAAGTCTTCACAAAGAAAATTCACAGAGAGTACAATATATCTCATCGTAACCCGATTCATTCATTCCTTAGCAAACGACACCAGGAAAAGACAGGCAATAGATGAACATCGAATCTCAGCAACTATACACTAAGAGAATGTCAGACAAAATCTCAAAAATCTATATGTATAAAATTCAATGTTTGTTTGTTTGTCGTTCCGCTATGCAAATCTACAGTTTTCACTGCCAAACTTGGTATACTATCTCATGATGTCTTATGTCAGACCGTAGGTGGGATTTGGAAGGGGTCGGATCAGGGGGTCGGGGGTTTTTTCATTCATAAACTTTCACCCGCTCGAGCAACTCAGCTAGTTGAGCTATAGGCAAATCCAACTACTACACCGAACAGATAAAGTCTGAGAATATACACAACAGCTCATTCGGCATACGGAATCAACGGAATACAATGAGCGGGCGGGGTGGTTGGGGGGGGGGGCAAAATCGACACCGCAAAAAACATAAGGTTCTGTTAAACGGCAGACGAGCGCGCGCACACCAAACAAAACACAACATTACAAAACATATGGTGACCGAGAACAACACGGCGGCGGCGGCGAAACCCAAACACCAAACAAAACACAATGTGAAATTATACACACTCGGGGTCACGATCCGCAAACCGATCGGAAGCTCCGTCGACAAAATCCCAACGGAGACACCAAACGTGCACGCGAGTCGCATTAGATCGCGAGATTACAAAATGACGCGAGCGGGGTGGGGGCGAAATCGACCTGATAGGTTATGTCGTGCGGGCGAAATTTTGCGCGAGTTTCCAGCGGGCAAACGTCAAACGCGAACAACAAAAGAACGCGAACACGTGCGCGGGGCGCATGCGCACCAAACGTCAAAAGACAAAACAAGACAAGAGGCGGGGGGGGGGGGGGGGGAATAAAGGGCGGAGTCACTGAAAACGATAGACGAGGGGAGGTGAGAGAGGGGGCGAAAGGGGCGGAGCATCCGATAGGGAAGAGTGAATTACCAAGTTGGTGGGGGCGGGGCTTGCGCTGATGACGAAGCGGGCACGATGGAGTAGACAGGTCTGCTCTCTTTGGCGGTCAGCGTCAGAATGAGGTGGCGGCCATTGACGGTGGGAAGACTCGACTCGACCGAGGCGAGGGGAAGCGAAAGCGGGAGCGGGTGGCGGGGAGCTTTCGAGTGTTGTGAAAGAACGCTGTCGGCTCTTCGATCACAACACCCCAGCACCGGCCATATCGCGACCGGTGGCTGCACTGATCCCGCACACACACTCGAGTACGCATGCGCGTATATGACGCGCAATCTTGCAACTGTCGTGCGATAAAATGTATGCGCGCCGTCGCTGCCAACGTTACGCAACTATATTTCAGATGTCGTTTTATTTTTTTTTTCAGTTTTTACCGCTCGTAAAATTCGTATCGCGCGTGATATTGCCTGTAAAAATATCGATGCAATTTTTTAAGTCGTCCGAGTGTAATTTTTCTCGCTCCGTTGAGTGAGTGCTCTCGTTAAAAGTGGTTTTAATATTCTCATAGAATAAAATGATCGAATATTGATGGTTATTATCGTATATATTGTGCACGCGTAGGATTACCTTTTATAATTATTGCGCTCGGTGGTATTTTTTATTCATCGCCTCTTGCTTGGCAGAATCGTCACCGTTCCATTATCTGGCTCGTGTGTTATGTTTCGGTCCCGCTGTGTGATGTTGCTTCAAACACATTAAATGGTGGCGCATTCGATAAGCGTAGATACGCGGTGTGATAGTGGTCGTTTATCGTCCCAGATCAAATTGTGGGAAAATGCTATTGTAAATGATGTCTCCGTTTTAAACCCGACTTTCCGGGTTTATAAAATGAGCAAGCACAATAGACGCGCTTGTGTGTACGTGTACCGATTTTTCAGTTTTATTATTCGAATTTATAAAGATATCATTTCTCAGATACTTTGTATCGTTGAATATAAACATGTACAATAAATTGATGGTGGTAATCGTATGTCGTAAACTTGAATTATAAAAATTTTATTGCTAATGAATAATGATGTTTTGAATAATTTTTTTTTTTACTTGATCCGAAGCTCTATAACATCTGTAAGTCCGTCTTACATATAAAATAACGTTTAACATTGGGTTGATTTGATAAATTTGAATATATATATTCCTCAAAATGTGGTGTCGATTTCGACACCGTAATTTCCCAGAAATGTCAATACAGGTAAAACCCAAGCTAAAAGCTTTCGTTTTGATTTCGCAACGCTAACGTTCAAATCGAATGCACAAAATTGTTCTGTGAAACACCTATTTTGCATCCTCTTTTCATTTATAGTTAAAGATTGGATTGATTTAATAAATTTGAATATACATACGAGTATAGTCTTCAAAATGGCACGGCGTCGAGTTCGACAGCTAAATTTCTCAGAAATGTCGACACGGGTAAAACCCAAGCTAAAAGGTTTCGCTTTGATTTCGCAACGTCAACGTTAAAATCAAATGCACAGAATTGCTTTGTGAGACACCTCTTTTCATTTATACTAAACATTCCATTGATTTGATCAATTTTAATATACATATGTACATACGAGTATTATAGTGCTCAAAATAGCACGGCGTCAATTTCGACAGCTTAATTTCCAAAAAAGGTCAATACAGGTAAAACCCAAGCTAAAAGCTTTCGTTTTGATTGCGCAACGCTAGCGTTCAAATCAAATGGAACACTTTTTTTCTTCGACAAATACAATAATTACAATTTCATTCATACTTAAGTGATTTTCAAATATGCGCCTATATTATGTTCAAATTTCATATACAATTGAATTTCAATCGAAAATTGTATTGCTTTTTTTGAATTTAGGGTAATTTTTTTACATTTATGTAATCGAAATGCGCTAAAATTAATTTTCAGTCCAACAAAACGACTACTTGGGGCTGAAAATCACGAGGTGCACATTATTGATTATTCTGCTTCACAGGTAATACGGACGCTGCTCATCACAGACGAGTCCAAAATATCACAATGAGATAAACTCTCTCACGCACACTGCATTCGAATAACGATGAAATAAAAAAAAATTGAGATATACAACCAAATATGTATGCAGTGGCTTAAAATATCATCCATTCGAAAACCCAGAGGTGTGTTTCGTAATTTAAAATGTATATGCTATATGCACTTGTTACTGTTAATTTTTAATTCATCTAGAAATCAATCCATAGTGAGACAATGTCGGTGAAAGTTTTCTTGGTATTGCAACTGCTTGTTTATAGAGAAATAAGAGGTAAATTTTATTTTGTTTACATTTATATTTACATCATCAATGTATAACTTGATTTAACGTGCATTCATTTTATAGGATTTTCTATCGACAAAACAACACCCCTCTTTGAAACATCTTTTAACAGTGAATCTCAAAATCCGGATCCTGGATGGAGCCAACTGTCCAACGTTCCAATTTTGGACGATAGAAATAATGGCATATTCAAAGCCAAATCTAAGAAATGGAGTCACAGATCGGCTTCTTCGAATTTGTATCCTCCCGATGATACATCACCCCCTAATGAAGACTATGCCTCGTACGACATGGACTATGTGAATCCTAGTAATTTTAATCCTAGCAACTTCAGCGCTCTTATATACGACAGCAATCCTGATAATCCAGCCATATTTCCAAACCCTGAAATGATGGTCTATGATTCTGAGAAAACTGGTACCGAAATTACCTATAGATTTTTGATTACAATAAGAATACATGTCTGAAATATATTATTTAATTTTAGGTGAACCCCCAGAGCCAGTCAACAATGAACCAGACATTCTACCAGAGGTGGATCTACCGGATGACTCGTTGGCCGATGGGGATCTAAGAGAGCGAGATTTAATAGATAGCGTTCAATATGTGTATTTTGGCCGTGGTAATCAAGGTTCAGGGGGAGGAGGAGGAGGATCTAGATCAGGTCGTTGGGGATGTGCCGTACCAGGTGGAGCAGCCGTTGGAGCAGCGGCCATTGCCGTTACTGCCGTAACCCTTTTGCGACACAAGACTTTCAGAAATAGCAAAATGTTCCCAATAGAAATGAACATACTGTCGTGTTTCATGGTTACTAATGTCCTTTTCATCGTAGGAATTGGGGTGATGAAATTTTTTTTTAAACTTTGCTTTCGAAGACCTTATTGTATTGTATTAAAATGCATTGTTTCATTTTAGGATACAAAATCTGAAATACGTTGTGAAATAACTGCTTTACTACTACATTATCTACACCTTGTATGCGCTTCATGGATTTTTGTATATTGCTATGTGATATCTGATAATGTTACCAAAGGCTATATTCCTAATTTGAGATACAATTATCTTTTTGCTTATGGTGTACCAGCCGTCCTTGTAATGGTAATTCTATATTGATACTAAAAAAATACTTAAGTCTGTCTGTCTGTTCATCAGGAACAGTTGACACACTTTTTTTGTATTCATTGAAAACTTGAATTTATTTTTTATATTTGTTAGTTTTTCCAGTAATCCAAATCACATTTAAATTAACCTATGCTTGAAAATTTTCAGTTTTTCTATGCAATATCTATGGAAAGTTATGAAACTAAAGATTATTGTTGGATGTCTTTAGAGAAAGGTATGCTTTTGGGATTCATGCTTCCCGGTACTGTTTTGATATTGATAAATACACTATTTGCAATGATTGGGCTTAAAGCAATATCAAAAAAACAGCAAGAAGCAATTGCCAACACGATACAATCATACTTGACCCAAACGGTGACAAACGAAAACGTCACCGGTAATAACAACCGATCGAACCTGAACACATCCAATAAATACCTGAGCACAAACAGCTCGCTGATAAGTCTAGACTGCACTTCACGCAAAAACAACGACGAACGTTGCAAATCTGAGCTTGACATACGTAGATATAAGTCATGCGATGACTTGGACGATCAGGCCATTCCCGAGGGAGCGTCCTGGGTTGCTAACATATCTAACAATCACTGCAGCTCACAGCTATGCGACCTCAAAGAAATGGACTCGATGAAGAACCTCAGTTTCAAAATTGATTTGAGTAGTCTATCCATCGACAATCTGTCGTGGAAAACCACCGAGCCAGAAGATATGTCCGACATGAGAAAGTGCCTGAACTTTGCTCTCATAATGCAACCATTGTTTTGTGTGTTTTGGTTTATGGGGGTCGTCGCTTTGGAAAATTCAGATCAGATATTGCCACCGTTTATCTTCGCCTTCTTATGGTCACATATGGTAAGAAACATATGCTTATAATCAATTTATTGAATATTAGATAAACCGGTCTCATTTTCAAAAATTGGTGTCTGAAAAAATAATCATTTCATCCTCTTTGATGTTATCATCATCATTTTCGGCCGTTCACCATCCACTACTGGATGAAGGCCTCTCCAATCCTCTTCCATTCCTGTCTGTCTTGAGCAATCTGCATTCAGTTGACTCCACACATTCTTCTCAACTCACCAGTCCATCGTCCACTCGGTCTACCTTGCTTTCTTTTACATCCTCTCAAATACCATTCCAGTATTTCTCGCATCCATCTGCCATCCATTCTTCTCGCTATGTGTCCACTACAAACTTTTTCACACGTTCCGCTATATCTGCCACTTTGGTCATGCTTCTTACCTGTGTATTCCTCTTACGATCTCTATACAGATTATTATTAATGCGAAAATCGGCACTTGAAAAAAATTACCGAAAAAACCCAATAGAATTTTTGTTTATTTTTATTCTTCCAAATTGATATGGGACAATATTGAACCATTCATGTGTCGTTTTATTAGAAAGGTTATTGAATGAACTTTACAATGATTTATTTTTTATCACCATAGCATTATTAGCTTTAGGGATATAACTTTTCGAAAACAGGACCAGCTTTCTAATATTTGCCTTGTATTTAATTTTGTAGCATTGGTTCATATTCGCTCGGTTTGCGTACGTCCTTCCGTATATACCATACGAAGAATGCTGCATGGATGTGGAGGAAGTCAGTCATTCACTTCAAGAGTCCAATATGATCGTACACAGTCATACTAAATCGACTGATACCATACCGCTGCTCGTTACCAAAGTCGAAGTGCCGAGAGACTCCAGAGAGAACACCCGTCCACCAGATTCGATCAGCACAATCAGCAACTAGGCGTACACGAATTGAATGTTTGGGAAATATATGCACACGCTTGACTAGGGTTTGTCATTTGATGTCATTTGATGATACCCGTAACGGTCAAGCATAACGTTTTTATATGGGAGTAGGACATGAAACGTGTCATTTCGTAGTTCAGTCACAGTGGATGACTATAAATTTTCTAGAATGTCACTAACGCATATGCGGTTGGAAAATAAAAACAGGTCTTCCTTAAATTAAAAGACCTAATTTAAAAAAAAACATAGAACATCGAACATAAAAAATGTAATTGATGCATTTTAAAATTTCTAGCGTTAAAGTTTGAGATGTGTGCAACGTTCACCGTTGCAAATTATTTCAAAACAAATTTTAAATGTTAAAGAATAAGATCCAGAAGGAATAATATACATCGATATTATAAATCTTCCAATTTGAATGGACAAAATAAAAAAAAATAATGATGAAAATTTCATTGACTAAAAAAGAATGGGTATTATTAAATGTTAACGAATAAATCGACACGATTATGGCACACTTAGCAAGTTTAAATAAAAAATAATAATATTAAATTATCTTTGACATGTCTGTACGAGACAGATTTGTCCACGTAAGATTAAAACGATTCAGACGAGGCGTCAGCAGTATTTTACTAATTGTTAAGTGGACATTTTTGCTCTTGGGCCACTAAAATAACTGCCTAATTCAAATTTTGTTAATAACTCTCTTAAGCAATTTATAATGAAATAAATACCTAATTGCAAAATTTTATTAGAACAATTAAAATGCACATTTGTAATACAATACATAGTTGACAAAAAAAAATAGTTGGTATTTAGATTGCAAATCCAATATGATATTGATCATAATTATGTAATATTTAGTAAGAATTAAAACGCCTTATTTAACTTAAAGTGTGTTTATTTTTTCTTACAATAATTTATATAAATATCACAACTGTTATGATTCGCCGGGCTACAACATTTTGCAGTTCTGCCTGTAATTAACATTATTTGCTGCATTTGAATAATTAAGTCCACCAGAAGCTAACAGAGAAACTAGGCGTTCTAGAATTAACGTAATGCCACCACTTTGGAGGAATGTAAAGAACTTCTCCAGATTTTAATATATGAAAGTACATTTTCGCTTTGGAAAACTCGGGATAAATTTTATAATCTGGCTTTGTAGGATCTACTTGAGAAGTGTTTTGTAATAAATTTCCCGAATGACAGTATAAATATTGAGTTTCTTCAGGTGCTAGCAAAATTATCAACTTTTCTCCAAACACCTATAAATAAAAATATATTAATTATATACATATATATAATTGGATAAAATGTCTTTATTTACTAGATATAAGCGGCACCTGAGCCAATAAATTATGTTTAGGATCTGTGTGTAAAGGAGAAACCGTGTTCGCTGGACCAAACCAAGCATTCACATCCACCGTACAATCGGTCGTATCATCATCACGTAGACAACAATAATCAGGTATACAAAAGTCTGGAACTAATTCAGGAATCTGATCGAATAGTTGATGTTGCGCTAGGTATCCCACAGTGGAAGGTTCTGCGAAGATTTTAAACATATCAGCATAATATACTCAATCAAATAACTATCATGCATCAAATAATCACCATTCAAAATGTAACCATCGATGAAATCCGACACCGTCATCAACTTTTGTGTCCAATCTGAATCGGTGTATTTCGATCCTAGCTCAACGGGTACCATTCGATCGCCGACTTTTCCGATCAAGTAAGATGGATCGTCCCAAAGAGACAGAGCAGGCCAATTGCTGATGCAATTTTGCAAAATGACTGGCAATCTAAGTTTCATGTATTTTTCACTAAACGTTAGTATTGAGGGACAAGTTTCCATCACTATGGGTATTCCAAACTCAACAGATGTACCGACACTTTGCTTCGAATTGTTTAAACAGCTAAATTTGATGCTGCTAACATTTTGTCTATAATTATAAAAATATAAATTAACATCATAATAATAAAAAGCATTGTAGTAAAACTTTAAATATTGCAAATTTACTTGGTTTTTGTCGACGTTACTATTTCAGCACACTTGTGAAGTAAATCATCATGTGGTGGTGCTAACGGTGCTCCGAATAGTAAACCTTTATCGATTATTTCTAAAACTTTTTTCGGGACAATATTTTCATTCAATGCAACATAAATCCATGCCTAGAATTTTTTAAACGTTTAAAATAATTACTAATAGGATACTACTATCATTTTTGAAAAATACCCGATGGAAGCTCAATAGGGTGATTATTTGACGATCTGATGTAGGCACTTCTTTCCAATTTCCAATATTGAGTTTTTCTTGCATTTTATCTATACAACTATCCACCAATAGTAAAAGTTTGTGATTGGCCAAATCGGGATTGTTCAGTGCATTTGAACATTTCCTATACAAAAATATTTCATGAAAATTAAAGATTCGATTGTATTGTTTTGAACTAGAGATGTAATTGAAGGTTGAGGTTATGTCTGTTTTGAATGTTCGAATACATCATTGAAAGTATGTGCAATGTGCGAAAATTTACACCTGAAAACGAATGCTATCGGACCAGGTGCAATAAGACGGGGGCTACGCCCCCCGCGCCCCCATAAACCACGAAATCGAATGTTTGAATCCATACGTCAAAGTGACAGTTGATAGCGATGCTGCCAGTCTTGAAAACTATTAATCAAAACAAAATATTTTGAATGGTGGCAATATTTTTAAAAAATAATGTATTTTTACATTATTTTGCTCTAACACAATACCTATTCCACTATATCTAACATTCTCAAATCGAATGAATAGAAAAGTCTAGAACGTTTTTACAAATGATTTTTAATTTATTTTTTTGCACGACAAGTCAATTTGTATAAACTGCCATGCATTTAGGTACTTGAGCTTTTCATAGGCAAGTTTGACCAGATTAAAAAACGAATTTTAATGTGATTAAATATGATTTTAGTTTCGCTACTGTTGACGATATTACATAAGCACAACAAACACGGGTGAATAACAAATACAAACCATACACGCAATACTGAAACTGATGATACATTCTCAATTATTATAATAAAATTGTCTTTTTACTAAAAATACTCATCATTTGTTAAATGGTATTGGTAACGTCCTGAAAAACTAATCAAGTGTTTAATGAAAGCTTTAGAGGCTCAACTTAAGTTGAAGGCTTAACTTACCTATGTAATTCTGTTTCATCGTAAGGAAGAGAATTTTGGATTATTGGAAACTGGATACGGGCTTGTTCATATTCATGGTGGTTAATATGTATGTACATTACATATTTTAACAGACTCAATTTTCCATTTATTAAAAATTTCTTTCATCAATAGTTTCACTATCAAAGCGGTTAATTTAAAATCTTAGTGTAAGTGTTACCTATTTCACAAGCAATGTATGTATAGTAAATTTCATTTACGAATCAAAAATATTATAGATATGGTTTAGAAAAAATAAAATGCTTTGCCAATCACTGTTTTACACTATTTATAAATTTTGGCTGAACTCCGCAAAATGTCAATCGTAAAACGTCACAAGTAAGAATAGATTGATTAGATCGGTTTAGATCGCCCTGCGCATATAATCAGATCAACACAATTCATATTCCGGGTCAACTAGATCGAATTGAGTTCCGTGAATTGTCAGCATTTACACAATTTTCGATATTGTGAATACAAGTGAATAATTTTAATATTCGCTCTACACAGATCGAATCAGTGACGTAAACTAAAACAACAGTAACAATGTCGGATGAGGAAATTGACGCATATCCACCACATAATTTTTCATGGGTGCTCCCCAACGAATTAGCTGCGATGGCTTTTCCGAGAAACAAAGAAAATCTACGATTTCTAGTCAACGAAGGAGTAAAACATCTCGTTACTCTATCGCCTGAAAAAACCCCACCCGTAACCGAAGTACCGGAAATTAAATGGACAGAAATCGCAGTGGACGAATTTGAAGCACCATCGATCAAAAACATACGAGATTTCATCGAAATTTGCAAAAAAAGTCATCTAAAAAATGAGGTGAGTTACATGTTTCCATTAACTAACTATGTATTCGTATTTGAAATGTACTAAAATGCAAAATTAGGCCATAGGTGTACATTGTAGACAAGGCAGAGGTCGAACCGGGGTTATGCTAGCTTGCTATATGATGGCTTTTCAAGACTTAGCACCCGACCGAGCTATGACCAATATACGTCTTCTGAGACCCGGCTCGTGCGAGACCGAAGAACAAGAAAGGGCCGTTTGCAGGTATCACGATTGCTTGAGAGGACTCAAAGTAGACTACAACGAAGAAGCCTCAGAGGAAAACGGAGATGAGTGAAAATGGAAATAAGTGTCTCAATATTATAATACATACAGCCAATATTTAATTTTTTTATTACGATAATGCTAATTTTGTTGAAAATTATCAAAGAATTTAACTTATTCATTAAGTATACTATTTTGATCAAATATTTCAACTTCTACTTATTGACAAAGGAAATGTATTATTATTAAAATTACAAATAAAAAATAAAAAAAAAATAAGGAAATAGTTAATTTCTTAAGAAATAATTTATTATTAGACAAAATTTTATCATACTAAAAAAATATGTACACAAAATTTATCACTCGACCCTTTACCACTTACGTAAATTAGCTTAACGTAAACAGATTAAGGATCGGTCGGAATGATATTACAACCGAGCAAACCACGTCCTGACCACGTACGTGGCATTAAGGACACGTTAATAATTTCAGAATTCCTCAAAAGTTTAACGTTGACTCTACTATTAACCGAGTGCTGGACCACTGCAGCGATTTGAGTGAGAGCTTTAAAATTGGATGCATTCACGGAACCAAACTCGACCACTTCATCGTCAACTTTGATACCCTGCAACAAACAAATAAACATACAGAATGTAAATTACACATGTAAATCATCGGATTTTAAGCTAGATGACTCACGGCTTCTTCTGCGGGTGAACCTGTAGAGACAAAATTGACTTTGACGATAGTCTTCGGTTTATTGGAGCCGTTTATAGCAGAAATTGCACACATAGCGGCCACCTCAGAATCGTGACCATTCGTATGAGGCTGTGCCGGTCCGTTGGATGTCGATGGACTCTCTTCACCTGGTGTACTTTCTGCGGAGCCACGCAGTTGAGAATGCAGGTGATGCAAACTTTTTTCGATTTCGCTCATGAGAGCTTTGTGATCGTTTTGAAAACCTAAAAATGCAATAAGTGCTTTCGATAGTCGACTATGAAATTTACAAATAAACATACTTAGGGAGACATTTTAACGAAATACTGTATGTATATTAAAACTGCGGATTATTTGATATTTACATAAGATTTGATGACGCGCATTTCGAACTTGATAGACATCTATGTCGTTTCGAGGAAAATCATTTTCGTCCACCAAACTATCGTTCATTCCGACTCCATTCTGGAAAATAAAATAATTCACATATTACTAACAGGTTCAAGTTCAAGGAATACAGTATTAGCAACATAGGACTCGATTTCTGAGTTTGAGAGGTGCTACTGAGGATACCATATTCAATTAACAGTCTAATGTAATTTAAAAACTTACACGATACTATACAATAGGGGTTCTTAACCTTATGCGCTCTTTTCCTCCCTTAGAAGTGAACACAGGGTTCATTCCTGCCCCCCCCCCCCTTCCTATTCCAAATTCAATGAACCAATTAAGACATACATAATTAAAATAATAAATGATTTTTTTCACCAATTATGTTCAGAAAAAAAAACGATTATGTCCGACGTCCGACAGATTCGTAGTTTTTGTCTTAATACTGACTAATGTTTATAATCCAGATTCGCAACGATACATACATAGGTAAATGGAATTAAGGCTGAATGTGCTTTATTTGCCAAATCTGGATATACAACTGTTGGAGGGTACCAAAATTCATCATGGTTTTGATTTGAGAATTCTTGCTTCGGTAGAGCTTTGCTCTGTACGTCGTCCTTCTGCGTGTCAGCATCATCCATAGAATCCAAATTAAAACGGAAAGAATCTCGATCCATCCTTCATTTTTTAAATCAGGTTGAAAATAATCATTCAGGTGTAGCCCATAGTCAACACTAATCTAATCTAATTATCTAAAATCGAAAATATCGACGAAGATTTTGAAACTGCTAAAAAAATCTGTCAATATTTAAATATTTCAACAAACATGGATAGAAGATATGTATATACATATCATGTGATGAGGCATTAAACAATGAAATTAAATGTTGTAACGACTTCAAATGCGAACTAAAGCACAGATTTATTGTAATCATCCAAATTTTATTGACAAGATTCAAACGATTATGTCGTTTAAGATCTTACGAGAATCTCATTCTGATGATGTCGACTTCGTGGAACTTGAGTTAGGGTCATTAAAGGAGCATTTTATAAAATTTGACACCAAAGAAAATACATAATACATATGTGTCGCTACATATCAAACGCGGTTATCTCCACTTTTCAAAATTTTTGTTGCATGACCTGACGCAACTGTTTTTACATATGTGTGTTTTCTCAAAATTCTTCTAGCTCCTCGTTAAACCTATAAAAAATTCGATTTTAGTAAACACTTTTTTCAAACTATGATATCTCCACAAATTTGTTATATCAAAACTGGGTAACTCCTTTCTGACCAATCCTGTTGCGTGATTTTTCAAAATGGCCGTGCAATTGCAAACGAACTTCAGTTGCAAGCAGTGCGTTTTGGTAGTTTTTGTGTTATTGTTCTTCGAATTAAACAAAAATATGGTTGAAATTGTATTGTCTAATAAAGCATGCAATAGAAAAACAACAAAAACTCCAGCAAACGTGCTTTAAATACTGCCGGTATAGCCGGTATATATATTTAAATAAAACCGGTTAAATCCAAGGGGTACATATCAAACTCAGTTATCACCATATTTAAAACCGATATTTCTTATTTCCTATGAATTTTTCAACACAGAGAATTTGATAAATTATATTCAATGTCAAAAGTGCGTCGATTAAAAAAGTCAAACTAAATTAATTCTCAAATTTGACTGCTCAGGAGAAAAAAGTCGTTTTACTCCGTTTCAACTTTTGTGGAGATAACCGAGTTTGATATGTACTACAATATCTTATTTAATTTTTTTCCCACAATTTATAGTTGCCGCCGTTACGTACCCAAACACATGCCAATAATAAAAACTCCGTTGCTTGTCAACCGACAATACTCTAATTATAGAAAATAAATAAAAATGTAGATTTCAGCAGTAACTGTTTGAAGCACGGCCGATAGGCGACTGATCTCCGCTTCCAGTTCATCCTTCTTCTTCATCAGCTCCATCAGCTGATCTCTACCAGGACCTGACATCGTCTGCACGACCATAGCCTCCGTACAACCCCCACAACAATATCAATCAAAACAGAAAATACACCGCACAAAAGTGACACTTCGCGCGAGTGTTGCCACCCGCAATATTATACGTACATTACGAGGCAAAATTTTGATCCGAGTCTCTTTTTTTTTATATTTTTTCATTTAATTTTAAATTTTTTACATCTATTTTTTTTAAATTTCGCAAGAAATTCACTAGGTTTTGTATAAACTTTAAAAAAATGCGCCACAAATGAAATTTTTTGTACACGGCCATAGATATAGAATATTCTATATCTATGGTACACGACATATCCTTTATATCGGAAAGCCCAACCTGAAGCACTAAAATCTCAGACGAAAATTGTTCATTGTTCACTGTTCATGCGATCAACATAGCCACATACTTTTTTCAAAGAGGGATATTCTTTATTTAAGGGGTAGGAATCACGACTTTCGTCAACTATATTTTGTATTGAAACCCAGTATGCCTAAAATAAAATTAAGTGGAAAATCCTAGTTCCCACAAATAAGTTGAAGTAAAAGGTAATAGTAGAAAGCTTGCTTCTTTACTTAAAAGTGGAAATTTTCCTTTAACTTTAATCCAAAATAATGACAAATTTAATTACTGAAAATCATTTTTCAGTGTAAATGGACTAATAAGGTGCAGAAATCAGTGTCCTTTTATCCGACGGTTTTACTTTACTGTTTCAAATTTCTGCACTGGAAAATAGTTTTTAGTTAATAGTAATCAAAGCTTTGGGATAAAGAAGTGAGATGTGAATTAAGAAGAATGTTTGGAGTCAAGTGGATGCAATTTGCTCAAGATAGGAGAGGATTGGAGAGGCGTTCTTCCAGCAGTGAATGGTGAACGGCTGAAAATGATGAATTTTATTTTAATACATAAAATTAAATACACTCATCAATTATAAATATGTTTTATAATTAATTAACATCGATATAATAAATATGTATTTTTTAACAATAAACAGTGTAATGGCCGTGTATACTGTTGTTAAGACCATCGCAACGGTGCCGATTTTGAACAGTGTCGGTTTGTCAAGTGACAGCGTCTCATAAGTGACGGTTTTAATTTCCGGTGCGCTTTATTACATATTTTAACGCGATTCTGCGCCAATATTTGCGCAAAGAACGTTCACATTTCAATTTTACAACCGGTCTGCGCTTTTTTAATAAGTATTGTGTGACTTGAGTACAGCACAATGGATCCTTTCACCCAGGTGAATATTTCTCCTATATAAATTTCAACCATGTATCACACGTACTATTATCAAAAGTGTAACTTAACCGTAGAAGCATTTGAATGTAACTTTATATCTGAATTAACAGTTGTAAATTGACTTTTTATTTCCAGCGTATGTTGGAGCGTGCAAAGGCTCGTAGAGAAAAGTTGGAGTCTAAACTTCCTCCGTCCGAACAGAATAAACGTCAACGATTGCCGTTGATTGAGAACAACCATTCCGTTGATGTCACGAAGAGTCCTCGCAGTTCCCCTGGAACGAAAAGTCCTCGTGGTACGCCGACAAAAATCGAAAAGACGTATACGGTGAACCAACCGTCAATGTCGATACTCAATGGTGACGATGAAAAGGACGTTGCCGTTCAAATAAACATCGTTCATCAGAATAACATACAAGTAGAGGTTCAAATCGAAGAGAGACACGCTATTATGTCTGAGTATGTGAAAGAAAACGAAAATAATTCACTTAAGAGTCAAGATGTCGACAAAGAAAATAAAGGTACATATTGCTCATTTCGTTCAAAAATAGAATGTGATTTCATAAACCATTAGTAAATTCCTTGAAATTTATACTCTTGTTTATATGTAAATATCGGATTTACTTCAAAGCGAAATTTATTAGTGTTATGTGGAGGATATTTATGTTAAATCGGATATATGTGTTGTTTGTTTTAAGGTGTCACAACGGGTACTAACTTTGTGGAAAGTAGTGACAGATCGTCCGATATGGATAAAGCGGATACCAGAACTGAAATCAGAGATGCTTGCAAGAGTAGATTGCAAAAATTGGGAAAATTCTATTCAGGTTTGTTATACTGCGAATATTATAATGAACAGTCGTCGTTTTGTATCAGTGTTTTTGTACGTTATATATGTTAATTTTGTATACATAGATGGTGGAAGATTATCATCGCCGATTCATCAGAGCAAAGATTTAAATTTGGCACCGAGTGAATCGCATGCAAACGAAGAAGACTTGACGAAAAATGATCAACCCGTAAAAGTGAAGAAGTTCGGAAGACTGGCTGCTCTCGCCGATCATATCAACAATTGGGAAGATGATTTGTCTCATCATGACTTTGTAAGTAATTTTGTAATATTTTAACTTACGACTGTTGTAATGGTCTCCAATTTTAATACGTAATTCATTTTGTTCAGAAGAAAGACAAGAAGACGGAACAGTCAAAGCCCGCCGTTAGAAATTTTGCTAAAATAGAAAAACCGGCAGTTAGCAAACCAAAAGAAAACGTTGCTATTACAAAACCGGCGATTTCGGCAAAGGTCGCAGCGGCTTGCAATAAAATATCGGAACGACCAAAAATCGAAAATACCACACCGAGTAAAGTCACCAGTAACGTTGCAAACAACGTGTTCAAAAAGCTGGATTCGCCTCAAGTCGAAACTGCGCCGATCAAACCTCAAAATTCAGCATCCACTAAGACCATCTCCATCGGTAATATTACTCCGGTGAAAAAAAAACCTGATGAAGCCGTCTCATCTCCTAAAGTGGCCACTGCCAAGTTTCAACCCCACGTCGTCTCTTCGAGTCCGAAACAATCATCGCCGAAACATGCTTGGGACAAGAAGATATTGGATAACTTGGTGAGTCGATGATTTTCAATTGTCTATTTTACTTTTTGTACGTGCTTTTATCGGTTCATTTTTCTATTGAAATTTTTATTTTTTATATGTATTTGCTATTTTGTGACATGTATAATGTTGTTGAACATATTGTTCAATAATGAAATAAGGTAAGTTCAACTTTTAATATTATTTCACATACATTTTGAAATATGAATTAATTATTAATCTAATATTTTTTAACCCAACTTGTAATAATATGTGTAAATACCATTTGGTTCGTTATTTACCATCGGCCATCTACATGAAATTGAAGCATTTGTTTAAATAATGCAAATATGTACAGCCCGATGACCTCGTTTATTTTAAGAGGTTCTTGCTAATCTGTCGTATTGTACAATAATAATTTCGCACTGAACGCAAAACACGTTAAATTAGTCTTTACTATTATCATAATAGACAGGTATTCGACACTTGAGGCAGTGCAACGTGAAAAACTAGATTTCTTCTTCCAGTTTAAAGTGATAGTTAAATTTGATGTGTTTATAATTATTTTATGGATACTCGGAACGTTAACGGTTAATGTGATCTTAATGCAAAAAATTTCAACGGTAAAATAATTTAAAATAATCGACATTTGAATGGGTTTATTTTACACTATTCAATACAGACTATATAACAAGGATACACTTGATAGCTTATCATCTAACTTTACCACAATTCGGTTACTGCAAAATTGTGAATCATTTAACTTTAGAGTCATGGATTGTAAAACGAAATTCAACTAATGCCGTAAAATCTTATTCGTTGATGCAATACAAATATTGTGCAAGGAAAACACATTTTTTTTATTAATGATGAAATTCTTTTCAATCAAAATGAAAGTCATCAGGTGATTTCCAGGTAACGCTACCGTGCCTCACCTGTGCTTTTTCCCCTTCTATACAATTCATTTTATTTTTAATAACAGAGTTATGCCCTTTTGGAACCGAGCACGTCCTCAGTGGTCACGATTATTCTACAATTACTCGTTTGTCGACACAATACTACAATCGAAAATTACTACAGGCGAGTATAATTTAAATTTTCGCCACCGGGTAATCAAATCAGTATATGGTACCTAAACCCTATTATTTTTCAATCGTCATTTGAACGCGTTTCCCACGAAACGACGCAATGATGGTGTAACTACATAACTCTCTGTTAACTGAAAATTGTAACGGGTTCGTCACAAACTACCTGACGATCGCGTATTTTAAAACCGATTTTCGCAGCCGAATCTCAAGGGAATTTATTCTGATAGTTATTGCTATGCATCGGTATGTATTACAGTGGGGTACTCAAGAGAATACTGCAGTCTCCGATCTTAACACGTTGCGGTCGTTAATTTGCCTATTGCTTCTATAATATATAATTTATACTATAGGAACGGGTGAAGATGTATGTACATATGTGTAACGTTCATATTTTTATGCAAAGTGGAGTTTTGTATTTCATTTTTTTTTTGAAGTACATACATAAAATTTTGTGTATACAGAAGTGTAAGTGAAGTGGTCCAGGGTACTGCTTCCGTAAGTACGTCTTGACGAGGTGGTGACGTGATGACGTGCTTCGTGCGCCTAGGTCAGGATCCATGCGTAGTGGCGTGATGACGTGGTTTGAGTGCCTGGGTCAGGATCCTTGCGTAGTGGCGTGCTATGTTGTGGTAGTTTGCTCTGGGCAGCGTGCGTTCAGCTGGCGAGCGTCTATTCCGTCCGGTCCAAAGCTGATGTGAGGTAGCCGGGGTGATGTCGCCATGGTGAGAGCGTTAAGGCCCCCACAAACCTGAGTGGTATCGCTGCGTCAAACTGATATTCGCACCGATATACATAATTCGCATTGGTGCGAATCAACGACGATGGAGGACGTCCACTTGACGCAGCGATACCGCTCAGGTTTGCGAGGGCCTTTATTGGTGCGGTAGAAGCGCGGGGCGTACTGCCTGTGAGTGTGATCGTAAGGCTTCTATAGCCCTCTATTGCGCGTTTGCATTGGTGTTGTTAGTCGGGGATCTCCCATTTTAAGACGCGCGTTTTTTTGTGTGTTTTCTCTATCTTTTGTTTGGTGACACGCGTTTTTAGTGTGTTTTCTCTATTGTTTGCTTGGTGACACGCGTTCCTAGTGTGTTTACTTTACGTCTACATCTTTGTAACGCATGTTTATACATTTGCGTGCATTGACGAGAGTGGTGATTCCTACAGTTCTTTGTATGAAGTATTGTTAGCTCTCGCTAGCTGTTAATCTAGTTTTTACTTTATATTTATTTCGTTTGAAATACATACATATGTATGTATGTATGTATATCCATTTAATGGTTTTACCACTTGGTTTTTCGTTTCGAATGCGACCTCCGAGTCGACAACACCTGATTTTTAATCTTCTGGTTGGGTTTTTTGCCCCACCATTCGGTCAGTGGCCGTGGTACTCCATAGTCGTGTGCTTCTTCGACGCTGCTTTCGAATTCACAAGTTTCCGTAGTGTTTTAAGGTTCTATATCAACCGTATATCGTAAGCATGACTTAAACTGATTTTATTTGATGAATTTGCAATGGTTTTCAAACGTCCCTCAAGTCATAATTAGAAATTCTTTTGTACATCCAGAGAAATCTTTTGTTTGTTGTGTGCGTCGGTGTTATTGAAATTTAATTTTTTTTGTCTGAAACGTCGATTAAAATAAAAACAACGTAAAAAAAGATGGGAAATTTTGATATACATACATAATTATATGCGCAATAGAATAAATAATCCATAAAATGAATCATAATTCAAGTTCATTCTAGTAGGAAAAGAATAGTGTACATAATTATTTATTTTATTCCGCATTCTGTACAATTTGCAATTATTTTTATTTTCGGCTCCTTTTAGCGTGCACGAGTCGTTACTCGTTAACCCTTTGCACTCGTCATTTTCACTCTATCCATATCGGATAAAGTGTTATGATCGTGCGAAAATTCGATCTCGAGATTTTGACTGATATGTATCAGATGGCGTTTTCGTGATTTTTGGAAAATGTTAGGCGGATGTGTGTAGAATTTCTATAACTCAAAAACCGCTGAAATTTAATTTATGTATGTATGTTTGGTGCCGGCCGTTACAATCCATAAGGTTTTTAAATATTTTCCGTCAACCGGAATTGGTATTTCCCCATGTATGTAAGCCACCTCATTTTGAGTTTTCTTTGCGAATTTTTCCCTTCAAAACTGTCCGATCGTTTAAGCTGAAAATTTGCATATACATACATATGTACATACATATATACATAGGTAGTATATGCAATGACTTACTTTGAATACAATAAATACTTTTTCTCCGAAACTATCAAGTCCATCGAGCTGAAATTTCATATTTATAGTTTTCATGTAAAATTAACATAAGATATAATATAATTTTTGTCAAAATCCACCAACCGGAATTGGTTGTTTACTCTTGGACCCAATTTTGTTTTTTTTTTTGGCGCCTTTTTTTATTTGTATAATTTTAAAAGCATTCATATACATAGAACGCGGTGAATGTGTGACGATTTATAGTGCATTGTTCTTGTGCTACATAGTTATTTCCTACAATAAAATAAATCGCACTTTGAAAGCACACCATTTGACGCAAATCTCTCAAGTTTTTTTTTTTCGACGCTGTCGTCCCGATTTTACTCGTTTTTTTTTTTTACTGCATAAAATTGCATTTTATTGAACGAGTGCCCCTTTTTATGCATCAACACTTGGCATTCTCGTTTGTCATAATTATTATTCACCTGTTGGAATTTAATTGAGCGCGTACGCAACTAACGACGAACGTCCACAGCAATTATTTATACAATTTACGTTTATCTATAACGCCAAAGAGCACGCCGGTCATGAAAACGTACAAAACTGTTTGTTATTATTAAAAATTGTTTATGCATACACGAATGTGTCTTTAAAACAAATATGTAATTGCGATTCCGATATCGAGCGAACGTACATACATACATACATATATATGTATGTATATCTGATTTCGCATGATGAAACGTTTCGTAAGGTTGTACGAATCCGGTTATTCGTCTGGTACATACAGCCCGCAGACTATCCGTTGTAAAATTCATACTTTTACCGATACGACGACATCGTTTGACGTGTGCTCGTGTCGAAATCGATCAGTTGGGTAATGTGGATTCAATGTGTAATTGACATTCAAATTTTTAACCGGGATCTAAAACTACATACACATGTACGTACATATGTATGTACGTTCTCGGTGCGGGTTCTACGCTATCGGTGATATTACTCGCGCGAACGACAACTATTCGAAATGCGCGTTCCAATTTGATTACATTAACCGACAAATGCAATAATCGCGCACGTATTCATAATATACTAACGTACATATATCGGCTGCCAATACTATTGTTCGTTGAAGGTTTATCTTTACGAGTGAGTTTCTATTGTTAATCATGTTTTACGTTCTGTTCCTCGGTCGCCAAAGCAAGACGTTGATCGTCGTGACGGTTTATCGGTCACGTTTCAAAGGAACCCCTTTCATCCGCTGGAGCTGTTTGATTGTGTTATGAAAAGAAGATCAGTCGGCAGTTCGTGTTCTTACATGATTCAATTTGTAAACTAAAATTAATAATTTTCATGATTGATAAAAAAGGGTTAACTTTTAAGTTATCGTCATCATTTTCAGTCGTTCACCATCCACCGCCTCTCCAATCCTCATCCATTTCTGTCTGTCTTGAGCAATCTGCATCCACTGGGTCTACCTTGCTTTCTTTTACATCCTCTCGGATACCATTCTAGTATTTCTCGCGTCCATCTGCCATTCATTCCTCTCGATGTGTGTCCACTTTTTCACACGTTTCGCTATATCTGCCACTTTGGTCATGCTTCGTACCCATGTATTCCTCCTACCAAGCATCTTTCCATGCTTCTCTGTGTGCACGGGATCTTACGTAACATTCTTGAATTTAACATTCACGTTTCACATCCATACGTCATAACTGGCAGTGCGCATTGGTCGTGTGCCTTATTTTTTAAGCATTGCGGAATGTTCTTCAAAAAGCGCTCCATCCTAGTTTCATTCTTCGTTTTATCTCTTCTTTTTTACATCCAGTCATGTTCACCTATTGTCCTAGGTATAAATACAATATTGTTATTTACTGTGACTACTTTTCGCGTGCAAAATTCATTAAAAATAATTTTAGTTTTATTAAAATTAATTCTCAAACAACTTTTTAAGTACCAATACAAAAAAAAGTTTTATTCTCATAGTTTAAGAACTCGATGTCACATACTACTATAAAAAATAATTTTACATTGTTTTTACATACCCTATCATCTCATCCCATCGTTGAACCATAAAAGCAAAAAAGCAGCGGTTACTTTGATGTTTCGCGAACTGGTATGCATGTGTTGTGCTATCTGATTATACATTCACGTGTCGTATGTATACGAATATTTCGACCTTTGCCAAAATCGTGCAAAATCGTACCGGTCGCGCAACTTTTCGTATTTTACTTTCAAAATGTGCAGCTCTGTATGTATGCAGGTACTCCACAATATGTACATACATACATACTCGCTTTCGTTGCTCCTTCGTCTTCTGACGAACCGCTTTTGTCTTCTTTCGATCACACAATGCTCTCTTATTCTTCTTCTACTTCACGTCGATGACTCGCTGCATATTCGCGAGCTGTAAAAACTTCGAAAGAGAACCAGTTCTTCTTTATTATTTTCTTCTTTTTTTCTCTCCCCCCCTACCCTGCCCTCCTCTCACGCTCTCTTCACGTTCTTTATTGCTCCTTTCTGTCTGAGGATTGTCTCGCTCTTCTATACAGTGGATGCAGAATCGCCTTTTTCGAGGTATCGGTGCCGGTTCATCGGTTCTTCTTATTCTTCACTTCTTTTTTTATTTTATTTTACTCGGTGGTTTTTTTTTTTGTTTTTTGTACCGAGACGTTGTCGTTCGACTTCTTTTCTATTATCTCCCTTTGTGAACGACAGCTTGGTGTCGATACGTCATTGAACTTGTGAACCCTCAAGATCTGAAGAATTTAGACTTTCACTTCTGCTTTCGAATTTTAAATTGTGCGAAGGCGTCGTCGTCTTCTTCTTCTTTGTGAACTTCTTCTGAAGTGTAATTTTTTATAGCTCACTCTATCCGTCACAATAATATGGCTACCGTTAACCGCTAGACATACTCGTACATACACAGTTGACAGTTGATCGTTCTAGAATGCGTCGCGAATTTAAAACCATATACAGACGTACTGAACTTTTTATTCATTTTTCATTGCAAAGCGACCGTTAACCTTTTCAGTTGTATGTATGTACTTTGCGTGTGCAAATATTTGCAAGTTCGGTTATTTGAGTTTGCCTTGAAGATTTCCAATCCGCGCGATAATTGAACAGCGGATTGTTTTTGCAGTTTGATGTCCTTCCGACCGTTGGTTTTGCATCTTACGTCTTTCAAGCGTTCAGTTTAGTTTGAATCGACTATACATACATACATATTCGAATTGCGTTGACAGAACACGTTTTAATTTATTGCGTCTAAATAATTTAATTAATATGCGAGCGTATCGCTGTTGCGATCGCGACACGTTGTACAATATTTACGGTGAAACGTTTCGTATTCATTTGCATACAATTAAAATACATTTATTATTAAATGTGTGCCTGCTTGATTGGCATATCCTCATGCGTATGTTCGTCCGACACATTTTGATTGTTATTCGGATCTCCAAAGGTATTTTTCGCCATAAATCGTGACTCTTACTCGGACAGTCTTAACCCCGTTATAAATTGTCTCATTATTTGGAAATCGTTCTGAAAATGTCACCAGAATACATACAACGCACACTGTCTTGTTGTAAAAGTGCTTCTCCGTGTTTACTTCCATATAAGGTAGTCACATTTACAAAAAGAAATACCTTAAACTCAGCAGAAGTGAAGTCACAAAAGAATACTCAAACTGGTAGCTATTTGAGTAACCTATATTTCAAGCATTTAACAGTACAAATTTTTTTTTTATATCAACCTTATCAAACAGAATGCTCGAATGTCAAATAAAATACTTACGAGTACATGCATATATCTTTCCTTGTAAATCAATATTAATGTCTGCAAGCTGATTCAGTAAGAGATTAATTTTATTTCAACGTGATATGTAGGTACATACATATGTATGTACTTATTTATGTTGGGCCATCATCATTATCCGTCGTCACATATTTCACGTGACCATTTGCGCTTATCTTAACCAAGTGCGACCTTTCTGCTCGTCTTGATTTTAGTTCACACCGATCTTCACTTATTTTACAACATTCAAATAGAGTTAGATGCTCATTGATCGAGTGCACATGAGTGTGTATTACGAAATGTCGACCGTTTTGTATTTACAGACATTTCTGTCATTGCACAATCGTGCTTTGACGTTCTTCCGTTCACAATGTTCACATCCGCACCCAAATTTCGTCATCGTTTCCTTTATTTCCCTAGTTTATTGTGTGAATTTGATACCTGTGTAATATCTGTCGTTGATTTTGCTCAAAAGTAGATATAAATCGTCGCTCAATCAAGTCTCCTCTGTTCTTACATAGAAGGATTTGCTTCGCATCCAGTTGTGTGTCTTGTTTTTTGTCGTTGCACCGTCTGCTGCGAATAGCATCCAATGAAAAAGATGTCCTTGTCTTCTGTCGCATCTGTAATATATTCCTATGTGTTTGTCTCTCTAATATGTTTTCATGATGATGATTATTATCGTGCGAGATGACCGTGTGACCGCTAATGGCCACTCGGATTTTCTTAGCCAAAGGTTAGCCGGTCCCAAAGAAGTTTTGCACCGTTGATGCTGATGGTGTAAAATGCCGATCTCGATAGGACTTGGCGACTGCACAATGATCGCTCAGGTGTGCTGTGCTAGACCAGGAAATTCGATAGTGTCACACTAGCTCCACCAACTTGGATCATATCGTGTGCTAAGAATTTTTGTATGTACTTGTATGTACATATGTATGTGTGTCGATTATGAGATTGCTAGTCAAACTATATTATAATTATATTTGTGCGTTCAACTGCCTTTGGCAAGGTTACATCGGTTAGCTAAAACTAAACAAACATTAAAAGGAAAAACCTAGTAGCCTATTTAGTAAGAATTCCGCGAATGAATACGTTTCTGTTAAGTTTAGCGCAAGAAATACACAGTAGGCTTGATCTGTGATTCTTTTGTTAGTTCCCATCTGACTACCCAAGTGGTTTCTTGCAAGAGTTTATCTTATTCTATTTATACCCAAATCCGCTTCCTTTCTAACTCTAAACAGTTTGTAATTTAATCGGTGATTATATTATGATTCTTTTTATTACCATGTTATTGCGGCGTTTATTGAATTTAAATTAACGGAAAATTTTCTGAATCCACGAAAAGATCTTTTTATATCTTTCGTTTGATCGAATGAACGCTCTAGCAGTTTTAATGGATAATGTATGTTTATTCGACATTTTATTGGCCATGTTTTTATTCAACTAACTACACTATTGCATTACGAATTTGTGGTACCTTGTTAAATTTGGAAGAGCATCCGGGTGGCGACATTTGGACCGGTCGTTTAAAACGCGCTCTATGTACAATTAAACTGAGTTTTTTTCATTGTATCCAGTTTGGTTCATCATCAAAGGTCATCGTCATACATGTACGTACTAAAATCATGCACAGGACGTTTGCAACGCATCATGTGCTCCACAAGTGCTGTTTCTAGCTCGGTTCGGGTGACTAGATCGCGCATTAATACCGGCTTATTATTATCATCATGATTTTTTTTATGTATAAATTAACTTGTCTCAATTAAATCAGGTTTCGTCCGTTCGATATATTGATGATGTTCAGGAAGATGACTGGTCGTTTCGTGAACGGCGGCGGTTCTCCGATCTTTTTAATTTCAGTTCGATATTTGGTTTTTTTTGTTTTAGTCTCAGCCGTTAAAATATTATAATGTTATTGTTGCAAGTAATCGTCGGTTCTCTGTTTTGTCTTGTCGTGTAATAATTTTTTGTCGGTTTTATTTTTGACTTTTGGAATCGCATTGGTCTTTTTGCTTTATTTTTTGTAGACCCTCCTCTGTTGTGCATACATATGTATGTACATGTGTAAATGTCACGATTTTAAATTTTCGCTCACGTCATAATATTATGCACGTCAGTTTACTTTTCTATTTTAGTAAGGTCTTTTTTTCCCCCTCGTTCTATTTATAGAATACAATTATGTATAATAATTGTACGCGTACGACTGTTTAAAATTTGTATTTTATGCGGGTATTGATTTATATATTACGCTCGTTCAATATGATGGTAAGGGTAGTGAAAAAAAATTGTTGATGTGTGCTTTTTAAAAAGCTTTAATAAACTTCGATCAAATGCGGTCGAAACAGGAAAAGTGTTTAATTAACATTTTATCCGCACGTTTGCCTCCTGGAATTTAGTCTAATTTATATTAAGCATTTCCTCCTTGCGTTACGAATTTTGCAGTTTCTATTTCAGAAAATTGAAAAATATAGCCTTGACTTGCAAAATATATAATGAAATTTTTCCTTTCCAAGATCCTAGGTGAATTTTTGTGTTTACAAAACTCGTGAGTGTTATTCAGTTTTATGAGAAATTAGAATACCTTCTTAATTAGGTATTACATATTATCTTCTCTATTAGGGTACCTTCATTTTTAAAATTCTATAAAGATATAATTTTAATTCATTATAAAACTTGAAAGGATACGCCCGCAAGGGAATTTTTTTATTAAAATAATCGTATTTTTGCTATAAACAAAAATTTAGGTGACTTTCCAGAGGGAGTACCACTTCCGGTTGACGAAAATTGTTGAAATCTGTATATAAACGGTTTTTGAGTTATAGCCATTCTACATACATATGTACATATGTACACGCAGACTTTTTCAAAAAATTATGAAAACGTTATCAGGTGCATGATACCTGATACGAATCAGTCAAAATTTCTAGGTCGAATTTTCGCAAGATCGCGATACTTAATCCGAATACGGTAAAAAGGTTGGGCTTGGGCCCCCACGTATTATAGACGTGAGCATTTCATCCCCCCACACGTGTTCGCTACTAATCTAGTACATCCAAACTCTTTTACAAAAAGTCATGTCAAAAATTAGGCAAAATACCCAGGCACATAAAATTCTTTACTAAATAATTTAATAGCATCAACTCCTCCAACTAAGGATAAAACTACTCTGTATAAATTAATTTTATGTGCCTGGGTATTCTAATTTTCTTATTTATATGGCTTCGCCAATTTTTAGTTTATTTATTTCTTTACTGGTTTGAATATCTCTCCCCTTTTTAGTGGGGGTGAATTTTTTTAGTTGGGGGGTTTTATTTGTAGTGTGTTGTTTAAGATTGGGGGTGTATATAATTATACTATCTGGGTGGTCTTCTAATTATCTTAAAAATAAATCCACAGGGTTCGATTTGCACTACCGTGTACTAGTATTTTAACCAAACATTGCATATAGATATGTTTGTATGTAGAACTAACGCACCCCTTTCACAACGCGGAGAACACATAAATTAACGTGCAGACGAACGACTTGAAAAACGAAACGTTTATGCGACATGCATATTATTACGTACATATTATTCGACAACGTAAATTTAACGAGGGACGTGTTTCGCAAATAATTGTATAATTTCACAAATTCAAATCGATGTCGGTTGGAGTAGTGCGGCACATGGCCGTGTTGCGTTCAGTGTTAAGACCATGGCGTCGGGGTTGTTGTTGCAGGAGCGGCAGGGGTTCAGTAGAGCGCGAACCGGCAAAGCTGACGCCGATTCAATGGCGGCTTGCGCTCCCATCAAAAGGCCACCGCCACCGCCACCACCGACGCCAGCTTCGGTGGTCGACCAGGAAGATGATGACGATTCTCAACTTCCGCTTCCGCTTCCGCTGCGGAGAGATCCTGCGCACATGTCCGTCAGGGAGAAGAAAGCCATGTTCGAACGTAGACCCACTTCAGGTGAATAACAATCAACTACCCCCCTTCACCCCTCGACACTTTTTAGGTTGGTCACTCTGAGTTCCCTTTCGCGTGTGTGTGGTTTGTATGTATGCATGCATGTGTGTGTGTGTGTGTGTGTTGTGATCGATGGTCGAGTGCTTTTTATAAGTTTCGCGCGAGTTCTGCACCCCCCACTCCGCGGACAGTGTCAGGTCTTATTCGCATCACTGTGTGTCTTGTGTTGTGTTTTGATTCGTTTTCACACCTGCGATTTTTGTCGCACGATTGTTTTGCAGGGCATCCCCTACGGATTGTCATTTTTTGTCCCGCGAATGGGTAAATAGTCGCCGGTGTGAAAACGGTTCGCGGCACAGTGTGTACGATGCGACCAGTTTAACTTGAGCATGATGCAATTTTAATTATATTGCACGGTGTATATCAAGTCGGGGGTTCTTAAGCTGTGGCGTTCTCCTCTCTGGGGGAGGAATGAAAGGTCTCTCAAAAAAAATTATAATAATTCGTCGGAGGCGATATTTGAAAAATTTAATTTTGGATTACTACCTGATTTGAAAAATGGATACTAAATCCTTTCAGTTTTAATTTGAGATGTTTGTGTATAGCGAGGGATCTTAACCTGCGTGTTTCCCTTCTAGGAGAGGAATGAAAGGTCTGCAAGGGAGGAGTGAGATGTCTCCAAAAAATTGTAATAATTCGTCGGAGATGCTTCCAGATTAGATTCGACGCTCTATATTGAGGCAATTAGAAAATCTAATGGGAGTCCTTTGACTATTACTTTCAACTTGATTCAAGTGACGAATGGTGGATACAAGATCCTTTCCGTTTTAATTTGGACTCCATAGTTGATGCTGACGTGCAGAAGGACGACTTAATCGCTCTACTTAAGCGAGTATTCTTAAATCAAAACATTAATGAATTTTGATGCCCCCAAACAGTTGCCTATCCTGATTTATTTTTGATCGTGTTTTTATTTCTTTTTTCTGAACATAATTGACAGGGGGGGGGGGAAATGAACATTTGTTTTCACTCCCAACGGAGGAAATGAGCGCATAAGGTTAAAAACCCCCGTATTAAGTATCGTTTTTAGGGCTATTGGGTTAATACATATTTTGTATGGAATTGATAAATTGTTTGAATTGCGAATGGGTGTTTGTTGAATTGTGTATGGAAGATGAAAATTTCAGGTATAATATGACCCCTTTAGATGTTAAAAAAAAATGCAAATGAGATAAAAGAAGATCTTCTTCCCCCACTGTTCCATTTCTAATCAAATACATATTTTTTTTAGACGATGTGAAGAGATTCCCCGTCGTGAATTCCAGACCGAAAGTGGAAACGAATTCGTTCCCCGTTCCCGTGCACGCTCCGATGCATCAAAAGTCTTCCGATAAGGTATCAAATGTCGTTACAAACAACAATAAGGTTACACTTAGCGAACAAGACATTTCGGATAAAGTCAAAAGGGAACGGCAAGACGATATGAAAGTCATCTATAGACGTTTCCAAACGGTAATACACGTTATTTGTATTGATTCTGTTGTGCCGTCTTTACTTTGATTTAAATTGATATATTTTTACTTTTTATATTTTAGCCCGACTTTGACAAAATAGAGCAAGATAACAGAGACGACGATGGATCATCTGAAATCAGTCCGTTGATGGGAAACGCAGCTGTAAAGTCGAGCACGACCAGTCTCAATGCCAAGAAACCGGCGATATTCCACAACCCCAAAGTGGGATTGGCCCAATCGAACGACGAAATCTCAAACTTGAATGATGTAACCGATGCCGTCCTCACCGATCAACCCAAAAAGAGATGTCTGTGTAATTGCACTCAAATTGAATATAAAAAAGCATTTTCCAATAAAATTATCTTGACGTGTGAGTTTTATTAAAATTTTAGGTTCCGTCGATTCACCGCTTGTCGTATCAGCCCTAGATAATGTGAAGAAGATAAAAGTGGCTCCGCCTCGTCCAGGGGGCATTTATCCACATTTGTCCGATGTCGAGGGTCAAACTTCCGAAGAGGAGAAGCAATCTTGTCCCGCTAGGTGTGCAGACTTTGCCCTCGATTGTTGTTTCTTTTTCTTATGCGTATAAAAGACACGAGAGCCTTTGTACATACATACATTTTACCTGTACATACATAAATACTACTTATACGTTTCCAAAATGGATTTAAAAATTTGTACATAGCATTTTGCGATCGTAATTTATTTATTTCGGCTAATGTGCTGTTACGCGATACCGATCTCGTTACATTTATTGATATTAATCATAGTATTAATTAACTTTTTTTTGTAACCTAACAAACTATACCGTGTTGCTTATCGATTGCGTCGTATCGGTAGCTCGCTTATTACTTATAAACATTCTATTTTTATATAGTTAAATATCACTCACGATATTGTCTAAGTGGTACTTACTTTATTTAGAGTTAGGTAGAAGTCGTCATTTACTCTATTTGGATTGAAATTATTGGTCATTTGACTACTTATGCTCGAAATTAAATGCGTGAGACTGATTTTTGCACAGGTCTCGTTAGTACGTATCGATTACGCACAATATAAAAAAAAAATGCTCAGCATATCGATAGTATGCCTATTTTTATGGAAAATAAATACAAGACTGTTAACTACTTAAATGTTGACTTACGATTAATAATAGAAAAGTTTCGATATTTTGAATTTTTACAAATTGAATTTTATCTCCCAAGTTCATACAGATCGAGTCGTGTGAACTTGTAGTGTAGAACTTGCTCATAAATGTGTCTAAATTGAAATGAATATGCTTAAGTGTGAAAACACCGATATTCCGAAATGCTTGCCAAATTTAATTAAATGTAATTTTAACAGCCGATAACTGCGGATTTCATTTATTTCGTGCCATGTGATTTTACAGTTAATATTTTAATTTAAATCATTTATCACACTATTGTTACGTAATTTTTGTCGAAACAAATAGTTATGTATGATCCCGATAGTGCCTTCTTCGTCTACGTTGTGTGCATATGTAGATATTTCTGGTTGAATAATAATCATGGTTTTTCTTTTATACTTTTCAGCCTATATTATCCCCCATTCCTTATCCTTTTGTAGTGGAAATTGATTTAAATGAAATGTCAGTACGAGATTTTTATTATATTAAAAAAAATAGTTTGTTAAGCGTATCCGTATATTTTATGTTTAAGAATAATTGTGAAAGCCTGCAATTTTTTTAAATAGAGAAATAAATTATAATATTTCCTATTATTTTATACGTTTTATTTTAAGTGATCGTGTCTAAGTATTTTTGTATCTGTGATATTCCACTTAAATGTAACAAATAAATAAAATTTTATTTCACTTTTGCATTCTATGTTTATTTTTTTCCCTCAATTTACACGCTTTGCAGATATGTAATAGATTCACAATAAAAATCAGCAAATATTCAAACAAGGATTGATTCAATATTACAGTAATTCAAGTATGAAGCGTTTCGGGTCTTCGAATTATAAATGAGCTAATTAAACAAAATTTACAATACATACATACTTACTTTATTAGCTATGTATATTTTGATCGATGTTTACCACATAATGCAAATTTCGTACGCAATATACAAATTTGGATTTGATTCGATTTAGAGTTGGCTACAAATTTTGAATAATGCATGATCAGAATTTGTATCGAGAATTTTATTTTGACCAAAATTCAATGGAAATCCATTCCCAATCTTTTATGGTATACAATACGAATGACCCAGTTTTTTTATATTCATTGCCATACAAAACGATTGGCTTACTTTAAAAACGAATAAAATGTGCACAGTTGAATGTGAATGCAGTTTTTATAGTAAATGCATGAATGCGTTCAGGGACAGATAGCGATTTTTTTAGATGAAGATTGCCAGAAATACTCAGTTCAATATACCAGGGATAAAATATTAATTACTAAAGTAGGTCTTGGGAGTATATATTAGCCTAAAAAACTACTTTTTTTCGGCATCTTTAATACCGCGATGTTACAGGGGATGAAAAAATAGCATATTAAGACATTTCATCAATGAATGTGAAATGCATTCACAGTATGACAAAATGAATAAAATTTCATTTTGATTTTATTTTACAGTAAAATGTTTCACATTGAATCGATCCTCTTCTTGAATTTAAATGATAATTTTATTGTGAATATACTGTAATTCCATTCTAAATATAATGCAAAAGTGAAGTTAAGTTGTTTTAATTAAGAAATCTCGTACTATACATAATTGCAATAAATCAATTTCCACATGTATTATTATTATTTTATACTTATTATTATTATACTTATTTTTTTAAGTATAGCTGAATGTTGAATTTAAAAACTATGTTCATTCCTCCAAAAGCGCTCCATCCTAGAATTTATTATATACTAATCACAATACTTCCACAGCTTAAACACGAGCTCTGATTCTGCTTATAACGAGCGTGCCGGCAGTGACGAATGGGGCAACACGTCGTTTGGACGCGAAGTCTTACAAGCCGTTGGAGTAAAGAAAACCCCCGAGATCAGTCAAAAGCTCGTCGCAAAGAAGACGAAGAGCAAATCTAGCGACCGAAAGAGATTCATGTTGAACGACTCTTCAGATTCGAGTTTCAACAATGAAAACCTGGACGACTTCCTCGATGAAGCGTTTGATTTCGACGAAAACGGTACGGAAGGTCCAACTCCGCCCAAGCAAAACAAGGTGGGTTGATCATCCCGATCAAGTTTTATATTAATTTAGAACTATATTGGTCTAATCAGCTGAATGTTTTTAGAATGGTACTCAGCCGTCGAACAGTTTCCACTATAGGAAAGGTACCGAGTTTGACGTCAAACCCCAAGCGGACGTGTTTAAATCGCCTTTAAAGATTCCGGCTAACTCAAACAAGCTTCCCGATAAAGCTAACGACGCCGGAAAACCTTTAGTTCACACCGTGAGCTTTTATAGACGATCGCAACAACATGTACTGTATTTGTTCTATCCGCCACATTACTTGGTTACTTGTGTCGTGTACGGTTGATGACATTGATTTTTCTTTAGGGATCCCAACCGAATACGCCTATACGAATCGTACGCATGGAAAGCATCGATAATAACGATGAAAGTAATGAAAAAGCTGCTCGAGAAGTTCAAAAAGCAGCTCAAGAGTCTAGGCGGCGTGTTAAAGAGCTGCTGGAAGAAGTCGCCAAACAAAATGCTATAATTGCTCAAGTATGTTCAACGTTTAACGTTTTCTGATGTTGTATTGTATAATTTTATAAGTAAACATAAATATAAATTACAGGCAAGCCAAGCTTTAAATTTATGCGCTTCTACTATTGAATTCAGTGGATCTACCGAGCAAGCCGAAGGAGAAAGACATTTGTTGATTGCTAGTAAGTTTTCTATTGTCTTTCTCTAATATGTATATTGTATCGGGATTATGTTTTTACTATTACAATTTTTCAGCCCATAGACGTCAAGCCTGCTTACACGAAGTTCAAAGAGTTCAAGTCGAAGGTGTAAACAATCATAAAGGTCACAGTTACACATTGAATATTGAAGAGATTGCACTTCCTCTCAAACGAGAGTATATACGTCAAATTAACGCCGGTATGAAAAATCACCAATCAATTCAACTTGACCGTGATATTGATTTGATCATAATAATGATAAATTCTCATTTTCTTGTTAGACGGAGCAGTCGGTCATTACTTAGTGTGTTTGATCAAATGCCAAGAACGAATTTTGGCAACTTCGTTGGTGAAAACGGCGCCAGAATCATTCACCGTCACATTCCCTGACAAATTCCGTTTCGAAGGATTGGATAGTGATTTTAAGGTATACAATTAATCCATTCTGTGATACCGTGTTGTACCTATATACATAATTGTGACATGTCGAGCTAAAAGTGTACACTTACTTTCTTTAGGTTACAGTAGAAACATATTCTTTACAAGCATCCAAGGAAATTTTGCCCCACGATATAAAATATCATATTGCTACTAAAAAGGTACTTTTTTTTTTACTATTTTTACATCTATTGACCTACATATTTATTAAAAACCAATCTTGAATTTTAGTCTGGCAAATTGGCAACTCCAAGGAAAGGCGCTCGCGGAGCCGATTTAAGATCACCGTTACCAATTTCGTCACCTGGTGGACCTGCTGCAGTACGAACTCCAACTATGCAACCACAAGGCTATTGCATTTTTAGCTACCAACAAATCAGCAGAAATAATTTTACTTTAAGCAAGGTAAAAATTATAACACGGTACTCAAATTGCAATGTGTCATTGCTTATATGTATTATTCAAACGTGTATTATTATATAGGCCGGAGGCTGCGGTCCATTGGAGGGTTCTTTACGTGTAAAAGTATCATGTGACCGTCAGGCAGGACGAGCGCCTTCAGGACGTGTCCATCGAGGTTTCCTCACCATGTTTGAAGACGCTGGCGGATTCGGCGCTTGGCATAGGCGTTGGTGTGTTTTGCACTCGGGTGATCTCTCCTATTGGAGGTATCCCGATGATGAAAAGAAGAAGGTATGTCTGAATTCAAAAGAGACATCATATATATGAAATTGCATTTGTGATCTTACTTTTACTATTTATGTTAGACGCCTATGGGTGGTATCGAGTTGTCTACGGCTACGTCTGAAACTGTCGGTCCGGCTCCTCGTGATTTGTGCGCAAGACCTCACACGTTGCTTTTGGAAACGTCGTCGAATTTTGAAAATGTCGAAGAGGAATCGGCCAGATCTCTCATTATCGCCAACGGTAAACGACGACATCTTTTAGCCGCAGATACGAAACCTGAACGAGACGCGTGGGCCACAGCTTTAAATGAAACTTTGGCCGAGTTGAGAGATGCAAACGATACTTAGTCTTGTTTTAAAACTAAAATTCTAGTGTAACAAAATTTTTTACCATGTATGTAACAACATATTTAAAATATATATGTAGTATGTATAATTTTAAATATTTGAAAATATTCAAAAGGGCTAGAGAGAAATTTGCTCCCTAGCTGACACTTTTGTCCAATATGCTCTGTTTATTAATTTTTTTTTTTTTTATTTACTGTATATTAGATCACTTTTAAAGCCATAAGGATACGTTATTATGAAGCTATAAGTGATGAGTCCCATTTTATATTGTTTAGATTAATTGAAATGTCGTAACATACTAAGGTGTAAATATAGTGAATTTTAAAATCGAATTTTATAATTTCTAATTTAATATAATTTAGATACTTAAATTCTAATACATAAATATAATAATTTTATTCCTTATAATAAATATTCTTTATATCTATGAAATAATAGCACTCCCACATTACATAAAATTTTGTTACATTTTAAATATTTTGTGTACATACAATTTCAAATAATTTTAAACATTGTACTTAATTTTTCCTGGTTTGATACGTTTTATCCACACATAATTTTTTTAAATGTAGCCCATGCTAATTTTTCTAATGAAATTAAATTAAATTTATCATGTAAATATCATATTTTACTAACATTTATTATAATTATGTATGTAAACTGAAAACTACTAACTTTTATACACATAATATTTTATATTTTATAACAAAATATACATATAAAAAATAATATGTATTTCATTGAACGCTAGAGATTGTGATACGTAATCTTCGAAGCCATTATGGCAGCGCAAAAACTAAAAATTGCAGCAGTCCATATAACAGTTGTAGCACTTTTGAATGCACTTATCAACGCACCGAGTGCTATCGAAAGCAGCAATTGAGCGACAAACATTGTAGTGTTAATCACGGCCAAATCTGCACCGAGACCGAGCGATTGCTTCGTCTTTATCGCTGTAATTTCGACCTGAAACATCCAAGATTAGCATCGTTTCTAAATTTACAAACTAACACGTACTTGTATGTAGTATTTACTTACGACTTCTTTTGAATGATAACATCCAATGATCAAATATGGTATATTAAATAACGTTGTGTACGCTATTCCCGCAGTCGCACTTAATACTAATACTGAATTTTTTGTTTTTATTATGACTAAAAGTACCATACCGATGGAGTACACGAGTAAACCACCGATAAATACATACCGTGCCCTAGAAATGAATAGTAATTTGATGTTAGAATTTTATGAATACATGTATATGTAACTGAAACTATACGTACTTGAACTTTTTGATGAGGAATTCTATTATCAGGGAGTAAACGGAGCATGATAGTGCATAAACTGCCAATCCCCAACATCCAAATCTAACGCCCTCATTATAGGCATCTAATTCCTTGGTACCTTGTAAGCCCTGTTAAAAATTATTATATTGTCATGTATTAATGTTGAAGTTCAGATTGATGAAATTCAATAATTACCATTGGATTTCCACCGTATACACATTCTCCCACAAAGTCTGTAAAGTATAGTGCATAGCTGAGGAATGATATCCATGCTAGCAAATTGGTTGCGTATAATATTTTCATCGGTCTTGAAAGGAATACTATTGATTTGATATATTCTTTCATGTTGAACTTTTCAGATTGTCCACTGGCATCATTGGATTCATTATCAATGACTTCTAATTCATTAGTTCTAATAAACTGTAATTAAGTAGTTAGTTTCAGCATTAAATAGTGTAATACAATCTTTATTTGAGTTCTGAATTCAATGGAAAAACTTAGTACTATACTAATTTTTCATCATCTTCATTATAATTTATCGTACAGGTATATAAAATAGATCATCATTTTCAGCCATTCACCATCCACTGCTGGATGAAGGTCTCGAGCAATCTGCATCCACTTGACTCCACACATTCTTCTCAATTCATCAGCCCATCTTCCACTCTGTCTACCTTGTTTTCTTTCACATCCTCTCGGATACCATTCCAGTATTTCTCGCATCCATTCTTCTCGCTATGTGTCCTCTCCAACTTTTTCACACGTTCTGCTATGTCTCCCACTTTGGTCCTACTTCTTACCCATGTATTCCTCTTACGATCTCTTCTTTTTATACCAAGCATATGTACATCTTTCCATGTTTCTCTGTGTGCACGGAATCTTACGTAACATTCTTAAATTCAGCATCCACATTTCACATCCATACGTCATAACTGGCAGTACACATTGGTCGTATGCCTTCTTCTTTAAGCATAGCATATAAAATATATAGTACTATATAATTTGTCATAATGTAATCGGAATAGAACATACTAAACATACGTTTTTATTTTCATCGTCGGATTGTTTCTTGACTTCTTCCAATACTTTCAATGGTATTTCTTGAAAACTGGTCACTGTTACTGTAACGCTTAAAATTAATATAATAGTCGCCGTTAAAAATAAAAATTTTATATTACCACCGATCCAATAACCTAAAACAAGTTTTTACTAATTAACATTTGATTAATATATTTGAACACAAGAGAAATATGATAATCACCAATTTCAATATCATTCCAATTTATTCCACCGAGAGCAAATCCAAGGAATCCTCCAATCCCGGCCACAGCCGTTAACGTACTTAGACCTCTCGCATGATCTTCTACACAAAAAAACTGAATTTAAAACATTTAAACGTATAACGAATTGCAACAATATTTTAATAAACTCTCTATACTTACTAATGTTAAAATATAAATTTATTTATATACCTGGAGTACAAACCTCCATCATATACGTCCTAGTGGGACTTTGCGATACGTCAGCATTGAAATCCATCAAAATCGTACCGAGTATTGTGACTGTAACTCCAATAATCGGCAACGTATTAGTATCGCCTACGATTGCCTCTTCGGTATTGTTAAACGTTGACGTATTCGTTCGATCGAAATTTTCAACATAATCGCCGAGAAGAACACCGACGTCTGCTCCGTAAGGTATGAAGATTAAACCGGCCACAAGTCCTACAGACAAGAAGACTATGAATGGTCTGCGACGACCACATGAAAGTTTGCTTCTGTCGCTCACCGTTCCCAACAACGGAGAAATGAAGAACGCCAGTATCGGCGAAATTGCCCAAACTATCGTCATTTTACTATGATCCAGTCCCAACAGTAGAAGAATCGTTGCCACGAATGCTGTCTCCGCTGAATATGCGAATTCAATGCCTAATATTGCCGCTGACAATCGCAACATCTCAAATGTTGTCTTTCTCCTGTGTAGGAAAATGTTTTTATATACCACCAACGGTTGTAATAAGTAATATGTACATATATATGTATAAAAAAACTAAAGTTAAAATACCTGAATACATGTGGATAATTATTTGTTAGAATTTCACTCTGTGGATACGTCATTTTGAAAGTTTACTTTCATGTGTTACTTATTATACTGGAAAATTAAAAAAAAGTCATGTACATATTTATTGGCAGTATCAGATAATTTTTTATGTTCATTTATATTACCAAATGTTAAATTTTGGTCAGTCACTTCTGTTATCTCAAATGAAAAATAAGCGAAAATGTCAATACATATTAAGTATTGTTGTATCGGTGTTATTGAATTTTGTTAAAATTACACATTTTCGAGTGCAAAGTTCAATTTAACCAGTTTAGCACATGCAATATGTAAAACGGTCTCAATACGTACACAGTTCGTGACACTCGCTTAAGCTTTAATATGCATCTTTGTGATTAGTGTTGCATTTCTAATCTATTTTTAATGACGCACTCGGTTTTTGTGTGGTGTAGTCTTAACGTTATAGTATTTATATTGAAACAATATTTGATAGGACACTAATGAAATGTATCATAGATAACGATATGATTAGGTAACGAAATCCATGTGTAAGTAATCAATATACATAGATAGCTTTTTCTTACCATCACGTTGTCTCCTATGCGTCCATTGTAATGCTTTCCATCGTGGATTGAGCTCTCACTTCGCCAATTGATATTGCAATGTAATATTATTGAAGTTTAATTAAATATTTATATTGTATATTTGCATTTTTGTTTGTGTCTAGCTTCTATATTAATATAATTGATTAAAAATTGTAACATTTTGCTCTAAGTGTGCGATTGTTGAGTGAACTCCGGTCGCGACATTCAGAATTGTCATTATGCTTACGAACACTCATTAAGTTAATATATTGTAATGTGTGTTGATACAGATGTGTTTAAGTGATTGTTTTCTATACAAGCGATCAGTGTAAGTGTTATTACAAAAAAAAGTTAAGCAAAATGAATATAATTAATTTATAACTAATTTCATATTTTTATTTGTGTATCTGCAACAAATTGATAATAGTTTTTATATCGAAATTTAAATTGACTTGTTTTGATTCGTTTACAATTACCTGTTGTATGAAATTTCTATTACCAAAATTATCAGAGCAATTCCTGCAACAATAATCAGGATCAATATTGCCGGAGCAGCTCTTCCCAACGCCACGGGAAGTGTACGACTTTGACCGTCGCAATCGGGAATATTTACATACAATTGTTTCACTGATCGTGCGGTCAAACCGATTTCACCAAATTTTACTAAACTAAAACGACAAAACAATTTACATTATAAATATTTCAGTGGATTTAATAATGTAATTTGTTACCCGATTCTGAAAGCTTCTGCAAAAGGCGAATTTCTTTGAATTATCAAAAAAATTTGGCACTCCAACATGGTGTAAGTGCGCAGATCGCAGATCTCGTCCCTCGTGAATGTATTTGATATTAGAAAATTAGCCGTTTCATCTTCTGTTTGGTAAGCGTAACCTGTAAAAATTAATCATAATTAATTAATTTTCCAACAAAACATTTTATAATACACAAAATTATCAATGTTCACCTCCTTTTCTGACCGATTCAATCCCGTCTTCAGGATTTACATATATGGGAAGATTACTCTTTGCAGCCTCTTTTTTGACTTTGGCAACCATTTGTTTTTCAAGTCGTATAAGATGTTGTTTAAACGAAAAGTTCGGATTCTTGCAATACAAATTTAACCATACATAAACTCCCAATAACATTTGTATAATATGTATGTAGAAAGTAATCTAACCTCAAACAATGCTCTGGTGTATCCAATGTCTTCAAATATCAAATTTAGGGTTCCTGAAACTAAATCTTCGAGCTTAATGTCAGCTTTAGGTGGTGGACTCAAAAGAGAAGATACAATGCTTGATGTATAATAATTGAAGACGAGAAGGCTACAGAAGAACACGACTAAATATGTTATACGAGCTGATATATGACGAGGCTCCTGAATGGCATCTATTAAATGACAAAATTGATACACAAATTCTAAAATAAGATTGCAAATATGTATTGTACATATGTATATACATACCACTGTGATCGTAAGTTTTTACTTCTCCTTCTGGTATATTTTTTTTCAACGGTGAGGGTCCTACTTGAAATACTAAAATATTAATACATATATCTATGTTAAAAACAGTTCCATAATAAGATGTCAATTACAAGTTGGATTTGTAACACTACCTTGTTGACAGAAAGCTGCAATAACGCTAAGAACGGCATAAACGACTCCAGCTTCTTCGTCTACCCATGCGTGTTGATGATTTTGATGAATAGATACTATAGTCAGGGTTATAATCATGACCACGGCGACACCGGCACAACAAAACCAACTATTGTGACTCAACGGTTCGGCAAATTTACTCTGAACGGGGCCAACACCTTCTTCTATATCTCTAAAGACGAAACTGGCCCTATTAAATGAGTAAAAATTATGAAATAATTGATTTATCGGTACCAGTTACAAATAATGCATTGCATACCTCAAAGTCCACGTATTGAGCAAGTAATGAGCGAAGGCAATTCTCTCCGGTAGATACCTTATCCCCGTTCCTATGTCGACTTCTTTCCTTTGAATTTTTCCCATCATACCCTAAATTCATATTTGTGCAAATTTCAATTGCTAAAAATAACATTATACATTTATATTATTAAATGGCATATAATTACATTTTGGGTACCATCAGACATTATTCCGCCCCACACCTTATCTATGGTATAATTTACCCTGAAAGTTTATCAATGTGACAATGTTATAAACTAGAGTAATGCCCGTTAAAGATCAACGGGTGTTTTTTATTGACATATGTATGAGTGGGGTAATAATGGTGGTAATTATGTGCCAAAAAAAAATTAAAATTTTCAATGAAACGAGAAATGTGTTGAACGTTGATACTTCTTTCACAAAGTTTCAAGCGTTTTGAAAGGTCAATAAACAAACCAACATACTCAATCTATGTACATATGTATATGAAGAAATTCCATAATAGAATTTTCCTACCTGAAATTATAATAATCAGATAAGAGTCTAAGAAGTGTTGCGCATTGTTTTGTCATTGCGTTAGCACCAGATTTAAACGATATATCTTGAAGAGCTTTTTCTATCTCTTCGGGAGATTTAGGTGACATCTGGCAAATAGAGAATCACAATAACATATTTAATTATATAAATATAAAAATACTTTAAAGCTTTCTACTAACGACTACAGATGCCCTAATGATGAGTCTATCAAAGTTTCTCCTTTTGACGAATTTCGATTGCTCAAAGTAGAAATTAAACCCTGTATAAACAAAATCAATTGTAATTGCATGAAAAAATTTAATAAAACAATAAAATTTAACCAAACCTTTAACAGAATTCCATTTTCCTAAACGTTGAATTTTTACTTTTCCATTTACCATGAAATGTGTATTATAAACATCAAACAAGATGAATTCGGGAGAGTCATCATCAGAAGTACCTTGAAAAAGTATAACATAATGTTCAAAGTCTACAATATGCTCTCAATACCAACTGATTTACATACTTGTATAAGCGACTGTGATATCAGTGTCTACCGACATGTTACAATGCATCAATGTATTCAAAACACTACTATTTTCGATGAATTTTTGTTGCTTATTTTCTATTATAATCCATTTAAAAGATGAATTAAATAATTCAAGATTGGATGCCTAGAATTTCAATACAAAAATCATTAGATACGATCCAACGCGTGGAGAAAATATACGAAGCTTATTACTTGTTCTAGAATTATATCACTTCCTGGGCAGTGGTAGTCCAGCATGACTCCTAATTCAGGATGATCGAGTTTTAAGAAGCTTAAAATAGTTTCTATTTGTTCCTCTGTATTCATGTAGTATACACGCTTTGAATCAAACAGTGAAAACCTTGCTTGATTAGTTTGCGTTGATCTTGAAAGTTGTATGTAATCTTAAATAAGACATTACATGGAGATAATATTTATGTAAGTTAAAATACATACATATATTAGTATAATTTTAATAGTTAACCCTTTTCAGCAATGCATGCCATTAGCACAAATACGTTGATTTTCTTTTCTACAAAATAATCTAATGACAAATTCACAGCATAATTAGAAGTAGAATATAATGATATCGAATCATTAAGATGAACGTTTCCTGATTTATTATCGAATAAAATTGCACATATTAAATTTGATTTGCTAAAAAGTATCAAAATTAGGTGAGTTATAATTTTCATGATTGTGATTTTGTTATAGTAATTTATCTCTTGTACTGTTTTGTATTTTGTAACTGATATTTTCCGCAAATCACAAGCTTTATACCATCAGAAGCATAATTTTTAGAATACGTTATAAATATAGCATGCTTCTAAAACTGTTGCATATTAAATACACATATGAATATGATGTATTTTGTACTAAAATTAATTATCATTTTATCTGACAACATATAAATTTAATTTAATAATGTATTTTTACTTTATCCTAATCGGATAAAGTTTAGAAAAAAAATTTAAAATGGCAGTTTACTCTTGAACGAGATTTCGTTTTTTTTTTTTTTCAACCTTTTAAATATTTGGTATCTTCATAATATTGTAATATTATAATCTTTAGGGCATAGCCAATATCTAATCTATAATAAAATAAATCATCAAAATCGATCAACCGGAAGTGGGACTTTTTTATTCTAGAATAGATAAAAATCGTGTTACAAGCAATATTTCTGAAACTACCAAACCAATCAAACTGAAAATTCATATTTATAGTTTTCGTGTCAAATTTAAGAGTTGATAAGGTTTTGGTGAAAATCCGCCAATCGAAAGTGGTAGTTAACTCTTGAACGAAATTTCGTTTTTATTTTTTTTCAGCACCTTTAATATTTTGAATTTTCATGATATTATGAAATTTATACCGTTGATGAGCTATAAAAAAAAATATCATCAAAATCGGGTTACTGGAAGCGGTAGTTTTTCCTATACATACATATGTATATGCCGCAAATCGTTTGTAAGCAAATGTTCGATTGACATACCTTGCTTGGATATACACCAATGAGCAAAATTTGCTATCAAAATTATTTTCGTTACTTTGTATTCCTCAACAAAAATATGAATAAAGTCATCGGTTTAGCCACACCTGTTTTTTTTTCTTTGTCATTTTATAATCTTTTGCTTATGTTTTTAACGAGCAATCGAGCATATTAACGGCTAGAAAGTTATACTACTGTATTTACCAAAATGTATGTTGAGAAACTCTATAAACTATTTATTATGTATTAAATAAAATTCCAAACGACCGAATCGAACAATTTAGAAAATTTTTTAGATTTTCCTCCAATTCTTCCTTTTGAAATAATTTTCGTACACTGTTTACTTTGTCGACAAAGAGAATATAATATCAGCTACAATCAAGTAAAATCGTACTCGACTGGAAATATCTACTTACATATATGTACATATGTATATTATATGGCCGTAGCAAGGAGCCAGTTTTATTCATACATCGTAAATTATTTCAAAAAACATTGTGATAAGTACATAAGTAAAATACCACTGCAAATATATATCTATGATAGTATCCTGAATTTTTTTCAAATATTAAAGTTGAATTTGAATTTGATTGACGCGTTATATACCCAAGATAATGTTTCACGTCACTGTAGACTCTGTAAAGTACTGAAATATTAATGAACAATTCAATTTAGAAATGGAAATTTCATTCAAACCACAAATCAACCCTGCCTATATATGTATGTACATACATATATCATTTGTCATAAAAACTTTACAAGAAAATACAAATAATGAAAACTAGCCATGATTATATATGTATGTAGTTCTGTACTTTTGCTCATTGCTATTGCTAGGCTAGCGGCTCTTTTTATCTATTATTTAATTATTTAATTGCTCCTTCAATTCGGAGTCTGGATACGTATTCCATTGTATGTGTATATTTAGCTAATATTCTCATATATTATTATAAATTAAAGAGGAACGACATATGTGTATCAACGAGTTAGCCCAAATGAGGGTCACCTGTTTGTATCACTAAAATAAATAATAAAAGATACTATCTCTATAATGCTAATAAGGTAATGAACACTGGGATATGGCTAAAGCAAAATAACTATTCGGCATTTATTTATTATGGAATTACCCTGATCTAAAATAATTTACCATTACTAACTGTGGATATCTAGAAAACCCATTTTAAATTAATTTTTATAATTAAATTATGACATAGTGATAATGGATTTATCATTAACGGTTCATTCGGAAGGTCACATGACCTGAGATTAGTTAAAAATTTTCCCTATTGCATTGGTGAAATTTGATTCAATATTATGTATGGATTTAATCCTTTTTGCAATGAATATGTAGTTTGGTAGCCACTGGTCTACTGGAGCATGCAAAATCAATTTTCCAAACTGGTCAATATATATACATATTATGCAATAAAATAAATTAAATATTACCCTCCTATTCCTTAATTTCAAAAGATCGCCTCGCAATAGAGTGCACTGCAAAAAAAAAAGTATTATTTAAGATATTAGGCTTTCAATATAAATTAGTTTAAGTAAAAAATTTGAAACTATTAAAGTCACCATCACAAATTCACTATCAGTTTACGAGTACGGTACTGTTTCAGTTAGATTCACACATTCATTAGTGTGTCCAGTTTTAAGTTGTATTCACCATTACGACAATTATGTACATACATGTTCAACGAATTTATTCATTCAAAACATGATCATTTATATACTGTTTATCAAACATATCATACATCTTCTGTGAAGGCAATTTTATAGTGAATATTTCCAACACATATGTATGTGTATGAAAAAGCGTAGTTATCATCAGTCAAAATTTTATTCAAATCACTGTAACTTTATTAACTTTTACGTAACATTATGACTGCCGAAGATGATGGAAATAGTGTTCGAAATCAATACTTGGCCGCAATCGTCAGTAAGTGCAACATTTTATTATTCATGCTTAAATCGATTGACCATATCTACATATAAGCTGTCTTCTTTTTAATCACAGTTTGTTACACTCTTATTCTTTTAAATAAGCTTCAAAGTTTAATAAATCCGATACAATCAGCATTAAAAAAATTAGACTTATGAATACTTAAAATGGACTTAATAGTCATTTTTTTGAGTCTGCGAAAAAATACAGAGCTTTACACAATTTTGTCAACAGGTATTGTCCGGTATTGATTTGACACAATTCCAGTATATGTACATACATACATATGTATATGCAATCGAAAACCAATTATCAAAAACTATCACACGTACTTACATACATACATACATATGTACATATATTTAAAACCTTGAATACCTCGTTAGAAAATTTTGCCCCACGGAAATTTTGAAATAATTTAAAAATCGATTATGATTGTTATGATTATTATTACGATTATGATTACGATTATGATTGACGTGAAAATTACGAATTGAATTTTTGTGAGTTTGATTAACTTAGTCATGCATAAAATCGTTGTACAAGTAAATTTTCGTATAAATAGGATTACTGAGATATTATACCTATAGATATGTACATAAATAGATTGGATATTTTAAAATGGCATATGTACAAATTGTAATTCTCGCGATTCTCGTAGAAATTTTTGAATTAGCCCAATAATGTGCGAACGATTATATTGAATTTATACCAAATTATCATTTTTTTTTTTCATTCACAGTACATTCAAATTTAGCGACTTTGTTAATAGTGAATTTTCTGATGGTACATCACTTCATCAGGCAATAGTCGCCTGATATCTTGATAACGATATTTGTTTTAATCAAAATCAAGCGTACTGAAATCGTTTTATAAGATTTTTCAAGTATCTTTTCATATCAACGATCTTAGTTTGATATGAAATTTTTGAACCTACTTACATACATGAACATGCTATGTATGTATGTGTGTTTGAGTATAGAAAAAAAAACTATTCAATACATTTATCTATTCAACAAATTTAATTCATAATTATTATTAGAGGTACGAAACCGCTTTTATTTGAATTGATATTAGAAGATAAAATTTTACTATCTTATCTATGTGATGTGTGAACGCCTACTGTTATTATATCATATTATTTATTTTAATACTCACTGAGCCTTAAAAATACAAAAGAACATTCATTATTATTATACATGAATTTTCCATTATAAATCAACTTGAACGATAAGAACGTTACACTTAATCAAAGTTCAAAAGAATGTCATTGAAAGTCGAATGAAAATCATAGGATCTACATATTTGCCGAATTACAATATCAACGATACGGTCGAGTGATTACTATAAATAAATGATACTAAAGAATACTTATATTGAAAAAAAATCTATTCAAATATCCGCAACAAATCCTCATCGCGGCACGTGTAGTGTTAAAAAACTGTTTCCGCGTGAATTATGGGTTTTCCGTTGGGGCGATCGTCAACCTTTTAATCAAACGCACAATTTTATTTTAAATTCTACATATGTCGTTCAATCAATTATTCATTATTATTCATTATTCAAAGCTTGTGAATTTCAATCTCTACATTGCATTGTTATGAGTCATAATAATGTCACATTCATGTAAACACAGTTTAATTACTCAACACAAAGGATCATAAATTAAATTACAAGCGTCTACAATTTAAAAAAATTACAAATTTAATAAATACTTATATATGTATGTACTAGTTAACGCCCGTTGACAGTGTCTTCGGGTGGTTATCATTTATGTAATGTACCTATTAGTGGTAGTAGTTCAAAATCTTGCAAAAATGTAGCCTACTATAGTTAAAAATGTGAGTTATATAGTAGTTGTGAATATAGTTTAAAAACTACCTATGTACCTATAGTTGAAAAATGTGAGGGCTTCGAGCTACCCGTGCCTGAATGTGTGCGAGTGTTCCGCGACTACCCAGGCAAGCAGCCGACCAACCAGGCAGACCCTTGCGCTACTATTTATAATCATATATCGGCAATTAGAATGAACATTGTTTTTAAATCCAACATCCCGCTATGCTTAAAAAGAATACGTACTGCCAGTTATGACGTATGGATTTGAAACGTGGATGCTGAACTCAAGAATGTTACGTAAGATCCAGTGCACACAGAGAAGCGTGGGAATATGTATGCTTGGTATAACAAGAAGAGATCGTAAGAGGAATACATCGGTAAGAAGGATGACCAAAGTGGAAAATATAGCGGAACGTGTGAAAAAGTTGAAGTGGATACATAGCGAGAAGAATGGATGGCAGATGGATGCGAGAAATACTGGAATAGTATTCGAGAGGATGTGAAAGAAAGCAAGGTTGACCGAATGGACGATGGGTTGATGAATTGAGAAGAAGTTAAGTGGATGTAAATTACTTAAGACAGACAGGAATGGAAGAGTAAATGGTGAACGCCTGAAATGATGATGATATATAAAAGTAATTGAGTCTGGCTGTCCGTCCCATACTCAAATTCAAATAATATACATGCGTTAATACAGCGTTTCCCAAACTGGTCGCGATCCACTTGTGGGTCGCGAACCGATTTTTAGTGGGTCGCAAAAAATTCAAAGTTCAAAATCCACATTCCAAAGAATGTGATTTTTTTTTAATTATTTAAAAATAAAATGTGAAAAACTGGGAAAGTAAAAATAATATGCAACAAAATTAAAAAAAAAACAAGACGGCATAACAGAGAATAGGATGCTTCCGAGCAAATTGCGTTGGCATTTTGTCACGAAGCATCCGGATTTTAAAAACAAACCACTAGAATTTTTTGAAAGACAACTGGAACAGCTTAAGTCGTCGAAATCGAAGCTTTCGCATTACACCAGCATTAATAAAAAAAATCTATCCACGCCTCGTACCTGATTAGTTTGCAAATCGCGCAAGCTAGTAAGTAGCACACAATTGGCAAGACTTTACTGCTACCACCAATAAAAGACACAGTTGGAATTATGTTTGATGATAAGAGCAAGAAAGAAGTATAGAAGTTGAAACGATTTCGTTTATAATACGATTGCACGCAGAATCGATGAAATGATCCAGTGGGCAGAAGATGAGCTGATTCGGTGCTGTCTGTATGAACTCATTCCCAACAAGCCTTTCAGAGATTTCCTTGTATAAAATTCATTAATGTACTACTATTCTGATTTATTGTTCTATCATTGTAATTTTACGAAGGAAAACAAAGGTTATCGTTAATTGCATGCTGCGGACTTCCCCGGCCAGAGTCCTCGGAATCGTGAGATGTAATTGTTCGACACATTTCATTTTTTTTTTGTATCGATCGCCATAGTTATGTGCACGATCTTGCGATTTAATTTGAACAATGTCCAACGCTGTGCACACTTCGTACGAATCCGATTGTTTAGATTTCGCAAACCGCAAAGGCGATATGCAAGATATCGCATCGCGGATCTGTGAAATCCCGTTTCCCGGAAATTTCGCACGCCTGGGACCTTTTGCGTAAAAAGTTTGCCCTGCTCTGGATCCGTTTTTGCCTTCGATCATTACCGAATCGAAAAGCATAATCGGTAAGTGAGTGTTTTCAGACGATGTTCTCGAAACAGACAAGAGCCGAGATGACAAGGCCAAATGCCCACTATTAATTAAATACATATGTACAAGCACTTAATGTCTTTACTTTCGTTTAAGATGACGATGATCCGTATTTAATGGAAGTTATCTATGTATATGGGTTTATTTAACCGAGCAATAACAACTCGGTTCTTCGAGGACATACCGATTTACATACATATGTATGTACATTTGTATGTATAAAATAGAAAACCATACAGACAACTTATCATACGAAGAAAAACTCCTTGAAGCAAATTTGTTATTATTTGTCCATGCACATATGTCTTCAATATACGGTTCAATAGATGACTTTATTCTGAATAAAAACTCACCATGGAAACGAGGAGTTTTACCTAATTTTTTGGTTTATTTCAAAACTAGTGATTATACGGTCATAAAATGACCATAAATTCATTTAGTAGTGCATCGATCTCGCTTCGCTCGATCTACATGAGTGTCCGTGTAACGAAGCGTTCTGGCCAATACTCTGGCACGTACTCGTGACATGATGAAATGAGCGAAGCTGCTTATCCGTTTTCGTCCCGTTTCTCACAATTTCGCTTTTTTTACTTTATTTTTGTTGAATAGATAAATTCGCGAATTATAGGTGAATGAGAACGTCTTGGGTGCCAAGCTATCGTGCGGCGATTTAAGTTATTATAAATTTCAGTCAACATAATGTCGTTCTGCCATGGTTGCGGTTCGGGATGGGTGGCTCCATTTTTACCAATCATGTCAGGAGAAGACAGTCCTCTGGATTCTCCTTTGACGGCTGCCCAAGCTTCTTTGGTAGCATCAGCGTTGTGCATCGGAGGACTAGTTGGTACTCCAGTCTACGGAGGAATGGCTGACAAATACGGGAGAAGAAAAGCTGTCTTATTTTCGGCAATTCCCTATGCTGTTAGTACAAATCTATTTTTTAGCGTAACACCTCAAATGAGCGTTCATTGGTCAAATGCATTGTTTAGGGGCGGAGCTAGCCCGCAATTTTAAAGAGTATCCATTGACGCCAAGCGAAGACTATATTCGTTGGTATTATTTAATTTTCAGGCTGCTTGGATAATGAAACTGACTTGGAGGACCGCCACAGGCATCATCATCGCTCGTATGTTGTGTGGTTTCGGTGGTGCTGGACCATTCCTCATAGGACCAACATATTGCGTAGAAATAGCATCAGCGAGGACCAGAGGTGCTTTGGGATCCCTGATGGTATTTAGCATCAACGCTGGTATCCTGGCGATGTATATAATGGGTGCTTACCTCAACTATAATACGTGTCTGATGATTGTGCTGTGTTTGCCCGTGGTCTTCTTCGTAACCATGCTTAAGATGCCGGAGTCACCCGTGTTTCTGGTCAAGCAGAAAAGGGACGAGGCAAGTAATTCGATCCTTGCGTTTTAAGGTTTTAACCATTGGTGGTTACTTGTTTTTAATTTAGATTGTGTTTTCAGGAGGCCATGAAGGCTATAGCGTGGTTGAGGCGTGAACCTTTGGATGGTCACGTGGTGCGAAGAGTTCTGTCCAAGTTGAAGCATGAAAATCAGCTAGGTTCAAAGAAGTCAGAAGGTAACAATCATTTTTATTTGAGGTTGAATCATTTACCCGTATAGAAAATTTATTTTGTAGTCTTTGTTTAGATTTGTCCCATTGTCTGTTTTTTATTCATTTTAATAAAAAAAAAAAAATCTGTAATCATTTGCTTCAACAAAATGCTAAAACAATGATACTCAAAGGTCATAATGTTAAAGAGTTACGACTTTTTATGTATTGATATTAACATCAACTTCGTCAGTATATGGAATGGGATGAAACGATTACACTGTGCAACAAAAATAGCTACCGGAGCGGAGACTAGTCAATCTTTACTAAGTTTGACCCACTGAATCCAAATATGATAAAAAAAATTTGACTTAAAATTTGCTAAACAATTACTTTACTTATTACATTAAAATACTTTAATTACTTTAAAGTGTATTTTAAAACTAAAATATCCCAATTAATAGCAAATACATCTGACTATTGCTTCCAATACTCATTTTGAATACAAAAGCACTAAATTTTGAGTTACAAATCGCAAAAGTCAAAAAAATGTAAAAACTGACCATTTTTTCAAACGCTCATATCTTATAAACAAGAGCTAACTAACAAATTTCATTATCCTATTCGGATTCAGTGGGTCAGAGTTAGTAATAACTTTTGGATCTCCGCTCGGCTAACTCAAAAACGTGATTTTTTGTGGCACAGTATTATTATTCTTAGCTCTTAAGGCTTATTCTGCAGACATTGTTCCAAATCAAACCTTTCATGTATTAAATTTACAGAAATTGATTAATATACGAATAACTACTTTGTCTATACGTAATATAAAAAAAATTATGATGCTCATAAAAGGCAATGATTTTATTTTAGCTCAAAATAGATAGAAGGAATAATTATTCGATAAATGTTTTATAAATAGACGAGGAAAAATATAAATATGCAATTTTTTTTAAACAAATTAGATATTACATATTAAGAAGGGCATTAGTATGTATGTAAAATATATAATTCAATACACCATTAATTTTGTCCCTAGGTCATTCAATCTTTGGTTTAAATTTATCCACGAAGATTGTTTAACTGTACATACATAGTTTTTTATTGTAATCAATTAACATTACAGATTTGGAAAAAGTAGAAACCACCCAAAAAGAAGTATCTTCCTGGAAATTCTTCAGTGAGTTTTACAATTACATATACCGATATACCACTTGCTTACACTTCACTCTGAAGAATTTTCAATTTTCTTTATTGATGTACGAACGTCGTTTTAGTCACGTCTGCTCCGACACTGAAGGCTTTTTTAGTCTGCTTTGGCTTGCTCACAGTCCAGGCTTCAACTGGAATATTCGCCATTATCACTTACGCAAATGACATCTTCAGACAAGCAGGCAGCAACCTATCACCGGCAGTCAGCACAATCATCGTCGGAGCTCTTCAACTCATCGGATCCACGATAGGATCTTTCACGGTCGACAAAACTGGCAGAAAAGTAGAAAAAACCCAGTTCAAACTCACCATATAATGATATTGCTTCGAAAGATCTTAACCGTTTTTACGTTTCAGGTTTTGCTCATCTCTTCTTGCACCATTGTTAGTTTGGGTAACGCAGTCATCGGCACTTACTTTTATGCCATATACAGCGGTTACGATGTTTCTAATATAGGATGGATTCCAGTCACTGCTTTGTCATTTTTCGTGTCATCGTTTGCGATGGGTATCGGTCCAGTGCCGTATCTACTACTGTCTGAAATTATCATGGTCCAAGTAAGAATAAAAATACCTTCAAAATCAAATCGAATAATTTGTATATGTAAATCCATTTCCTAATATCTAATGGTACGTTTGATCTACACACTTTTCCGATTTTGTTTATATTTTTTGCTTTTTCATACACCATAGATCAAATTTGTTCATTATTTCAATTAATATGTATATATATTTCAATGTCAGTGCTCGTTTTGATCTTTCGATTTACGTATATCGTTTTGTTTTCAGGCTAGGGGACTAGCGTCGAGTATAATGTTGAGTTGGGTATGGATAGCTTCATTCTTAATAGTTCAAATGTTCAACCCTGTGGTTGAATTGGTCGGTAATTACACGGTGTTTTGGTTATTTTCCGTGTTCAGCAGCTTGGGCATAGTTATCACAGTGATGTTCCTCCCTGAAACCAAGGGAAGATCCTTTGAGAGCATATTGGCTTACTACAGTGGCAGGAAGTCCAACAAAACACCAATTACTCTAGAGAGCGAAAATGGAGAATTTTTAAAATTGTAACTAATAAAAATTATCAGATTGTCCATAAAAATTTTATATCCTACTGTATAAATCTCACTAATAGCATTAGTTAAACAATCTATGTCTATGTTGTGATGAACGCCGCTTATTGTGATCGTACAGTCGGACGTTCGTTTGCGATTATAATAAGCGGCCGATTACATTGAACCAGTAATCAGTGCCATTCTCGCGATACTTTTGTATACAGTAAGAACAAGTGTTTATTTAATAAGAAATATAATATTATACACTTTGTACATAAAACATAGCATGTATTTATAGCAGGTAAATAAATGAGGGTCGTTCGATTAGAGCGCGAGAAAATATTGGCGGAAAAGTGCAATAAATGTATGTGACCTTACACAATTAACATTTTAAATAATTATATGCGTGATTGATTACTTATTTTTTTTATATTAATTATATGTAATTCAATTGATATTATATTGCTATATTTACGAACGCCTTGAAAGTGTTTTTTTGTTCCGTTTTATTTTAAAATGTAAATTAGGCGTGCAATATTTTGTTGTTTACTGAAGAAGATGATAATGAGCTTTTACAGCCGGCAAAATGATTTTATTAAACATTTTTCTCCGAGTTGACAAGAACGAGCAAGATTGTATTGTTTGATGTACGATTTTAACGTTACATTAACAATGATTATGTTAACAGTCTTCGGTCTTCACAAATTTGATTGTTATTTTATCAAAGATAAACTTTATATTTGCATTGATCTTTGATATCAATGTGTCAAGTGGCCAATTCAATCAATTTTATTTTCATTAATCATGCATAGTCTATAAAAATAGAAAAATATTGCAATTGAAACTAATTTGTAATTAGAATTACTTAAACGATTCAAATCCATCAAATAGGATTCGATATATTTTCAAAATTTAATTATTATTTTGTACGTTCTATAATATTAACTGATGATGTGACCCTCGCGAATTTTCAATCACTTTAAGATGATCGGATCATCTCGCTTATTTCACGTCGAACAATCGCAGCATACACTTCCTGTAATACAACAGAGACACAGAACCAACTATGTCGTTAACTTTTGCATAAAAATACATTTAAATCGAAATATTTTGCCTTGGATTAGAATTATTAAGTTAAGTTATTAAATATTCTCTTGAACTTTATATTTGCTAAAAATGGCTTCAAAAACTTATGCGGAAGAAGAAACAAGTGTGATTAAACAGTATGTAGCTGCTATATCAGGTAAAATTATTCAACATTAATTTCATATTTATTTACATATATGTATAATTAAATTAAAACTTTCATTAAGTTTCATTTATATTCATTCTATTCACATATGTATTAAAAAATATTATAACAAGTTTCCAAATTTCAGTTAACATTTTGGCCTTTTGCTACGGTTGCGCTTTGGGATGGGTGTCTCCATCTTTGCCGATCTTAACAGGGACAGACACTCCCTTGGACGCCCCTCTCACCCAAGCACAAGCCTCTTTAGTGGCTTCGTTGATCTGCATCGGCGGATTTATCGGCACTCCAATCTTCGGCTACGTCTCAGACAGATACGGAAGAAAAATAGCTTTGCTATATTCAACCGTTCCGATACTAGTAAGTCTAACAACCTCCAACAAATACTATCACATATTTTATTCTAATTAAAATGAAATTTAGATCAGTTGGGGATTGAAAATGGCTTGGATTACACCAGAAGGTTTATATACGGCCAGAATACTCGCCGGAATCGGAGGAGCTGCTGTATTTTTAGTAGTGCCTAACTATTGCGTTGAGATAGCTTCACTTTCCACAAGAGGAATTTTGGGCGCCATGCTCATCTTCGGCATGAACAGTGGAATAGTAATCATGTACATCATGGGCGCTTATCTTAACTACCGAACAGTGATTATAATCACGTTCTGTTTACCCGTGTTGGCGTTTATTCTCATTATAATGCTACCGGAGTCTCCTGTGTATCTCGTGAAGCAAAATAAGTATCAGGTAAATTAAATGGAAAGTATTGCATGCTGACCGTGTGAGTGTGGTATTGTATGATTTGTTCGGTTTTAGGAAGCTGCTAAAGCCATTGCCTGGTTGAGAAGCGAGTTCGAAGATAGTGCTGTTGTTATTAAAGTGCTGGATATGTTGAAACATGAAAACAATTTGAGTTCGGGTATTATTTTCGCACAATCAAACAAACTAATAAATATATACTAATAAAAATATAACTAATAAAAATATATACTAACAAATATATAAAAATTTTAGATTTTGACAACCAACACTCGGATGATACAAGTGATATATCACCATGGAAGTTTTTCTGTAAGTAAATTGTTTTAGTCAATACCTATACACAGAGTGAACATTAAAAAACCGGTCCTGTTTTCAAAAAACTATGTCTCCAAAACTAATAACAATGCTTCCGCTAATTTTGGCATTAATTTGGCTCTAATAACATACTGTGCAACAAAAAAAAAACTACCGGAGCGGAGACCAATCAATCTTTACCATATTCCTAATATTATAATGAATTTTTTAGTTTGTTCTCGTTTATGAGATATGAGCTTTTATAAAATAGACAATTTTTTCATTTTTTTAGCATTTGCAGTCTGTAACTAAAAATTTAGTGCTTCTGTGTTCAAAATGAGTATTCAAAGTAATAGTCAGATGTTTTTCCTATTAAAAATGATATTTGAAAATTTTTTTAAGCGCTCATCGAGCAAAATAAGCGAGAGCAAACCAACAATTGTCATATTCGGTTTCAGTGGGTCAGAATTAGTAATAATGTTTGGGTCTCCGCTCGGCTAACTCAAAAACGTGATTTTTTGTTTCAGTGTAATTTCTTCCATTACCCTAGCATTATTACTTTCAGAAATGCAAATGTTTGAAAACAGGACTGGCTGTTTTGCCGTTATTATTTTTTTTATGTACTAATTTATATTCTGATTTCACTTCAGTAACATCTACTCCAACAAAAAACGCCTTTTCGGTATGCTTTTCTCTCGTAACGGTACAATCTCTGATTGGACTCTTCGCCGTGATCACATTCTCCAACGACATCTTCAAAGAAAGCGGTAGCGACCTTCCACCAAGTGTGAATAGTATCATCATTGGTGTATTACAATTGCTCGGGTCCATCGTCGCATCATCTCTCATTGAAAGAACCGGAAGACGGGTAAATTAAATCTTATCTATGTACATACATATAAGTACCTAGCTGAAAATAAATACACCCCATTCTAATCTTTGTAATTTTTATTGTATTCAGATTTTGTTGATAACCTCGTGCGCAGTCATATCAATGGGAATGTTGGTCATAGGATTCTACTTTTATATTAACGAAAAAGGTTACAATGTCTCCAATTTTGGATGGATTCCCGTCACTGCTCTGTCGTTTGTCATGTGTACTTATTCAATGGGTATAGGTCCCATCCCTTTCATGCTGCCTTCTGAAATCATCATGGTTAAGGTACTGCTGGCTTGATTGCCATGATAAATTAATTTCAAAAGATGTATTAATAAAATTATTCATGTTACATAGGGAAGAGGAATAGCTGCAACTATCATGCTTATGTGGCTTTGGACACTTTCATTCTTCGTAGCCCAAATTTTCAATACATTGGTAAACTCTTTGGGAAGTTACACCGTCTTTTGGATATTTTCCGCTTTTGGAAGCCTCGGTATTGTAATTACAGCACTATTTTTACCAGAAACCAAAGGCAAATCATTTGAAAGCATTTTGGCTTTCTACAGTGGCAAGCGAAGTACGAATACACTGATGAAATAATTTTAAATTTTTTTTTATTATAAAGTGCCGTAATTGTAACATACTGTGATTGTATAATTTAAGTGTAAGTGTTTTATGTACATATATAAAAAAATAAACAGCATTTAAACCAATATTGGTTATATTTAAATGAATTTTTATTGTGTTACATATTTTAAAAGAAAAAAGTATAATACAATATATTATACTCTATCCAACTTAAGAAACGCTTTAGTCTTGACCGACTTAGAATCACTCTGCGCAGACTACCTGGGTCTCAACTGATGAGCTTCTTGGATTTAACATTAACGATAACAAACTCGTAAATGTCGGACAGCCACAAAACCTCTTTTTATTCAGTTGCGCGAAAACAAGGTGCTTCTCAAGTTGGATAAAGTATACTTAGTTTAAAAAAACAACGATTAGATACTTATGTATTGTTGAATCTATGTATCTTTTGATTCTCACATCAGACATATTAAATGAATTGAATTTTTTCTGGATTTTAAAAGTGTTTATGAATTTTCCTCTAGTTGAAAGTTGAATTTGAAAGACGCATTCGCCTGGAGGTTTAACTTTGAAAAGTCGTTCTTTATTGTAACAATATTTTCAGTATTACTTTTAGGTTTACATTCGCATACCGGGACATGTTTGTCGTCAATGCTTACACTTTCAGTTTGCGGTTGAAAATTAAATCTAAAATTGGCATCACCGGTGGTGAGCAGCACCGACTTTCTCAGGAACGTAGATTTGTTATTGGAATCACCGCTGTTCGTAAACGACATTTGATTTTGAACTAGAAACATCAACATACATACAATTAATCATACATAAACACACTGAGAAAGAAACGAATTGAACATATCAAGATTCAAATACCCTTTTTGGCTTTTTTGTCCTGAGCTGCCATCTTCGCCCTATAATCACCGAAATGCATTCTCATCAACTGTCTCTTCCTTATCGCCGGCTGGGTCTGACTTTTCAACACTTTCAAAATATTCGAAGCGTCCTCGACTGCAACATACGTTTCAATATAAAAACTTATTCAACGGTGGATGTAAAATATTTATATACAGATATATGTATATTATACGATACCTTGCTTTTGACTCTGATGTTTGTTATTCGAAACGGAATCTTCCAATTGTGTCACGCACCAGTAAAGCTCAGTCTGAAACTGCTGATCTTGTTGTTGCTGATGAAGTTGTTCCTCTCCACTAACTGCAGAAGTAGTCGGCGTTGCAACTGCTGCACTTGGTACAAATCTGGACACTGGAAAACTCTTCAGCTTTCCGTGACGTTGGTGTAACTTGGCTTTAGGTGGCATTTTCAATGTGTATGCACGCGGTTATACTTTATTTGACGTTTGTTTGACAGCTGCAATCAGTGCCGCCACACGCAAAAAAACATCAAAGTTTGCAAGTGTGAAAAATTAAAAAAATACTCTTCCATGAAAATATTCCCGTTAATTAATAAAATAAAAAAAACGGCTTTAATTTAACAGTAGCCGTATTTTAGACGTTCAAATAATTTATAATTTTCAGCCGTTAACCATCTATTGCTGGGTGAAGGCCTCTCCAATCCCATTCTATTCCTGTCTGTCTTAAACAATCTGCATCCACTTGACTCCACATATTCTTCTCAATTCATTCATTCCTTTCGGATACCATTTTAGTATTTCTCGCATCCATTCCTCTCACTATGTGTCCACTCCAACTTTTTCGCACGTTCCGTTATACCTGCCACTTTAGTCATACTTCTCACCCATGTATTCCTCTTACGATCTCTTCTTATTATACCGAGCACACATCTTTCCATGCTTCTCTGTGTGCACTGAATCTTATGTGACATTCTTGAATTTTGTATCCACGTTTAACATCCATACGACATAACTGGCAGTACACATTGGTCGTATGCCTTCTTTTTAAGCATAGCGGAATGTTGGATTTAAAAACTATGCTCATTCTACTAAAAGCGCTCCATCCTAGTTTCATTTCTTCTTCTTTACATCCAGTCATATTCACCAATTGTCCTAGGTATAAATAACTATCAACAATCTCTACATTATGATTATCTACCGTGATCACGTTTTGCGTGCAAAATTCATGAAACCTAATTTTAGTTTTATTAAAAAGTAGTTTTTAAGCCTACTTTTATATTTGATTGTGTATGTGTTTTGTTAATCTACTGAGTCGCATGCAACTATGACTATGCCGTAATGCATTTTAATTGATAAAAAATTCGCACATTCACATAAATCGATCGATGTTCGCGAACGAACCATCAGTCATATCGAGTCTTTATGCCATGTGAGGTGTCTTGACAATTATGCCCTTGGGAAGAGTAGGCAAAGTGTTATTTGCTTGGTTAGTACCGTCACAATTATCAATGATCATATTCTAGTGTAATATAACTTGTTGCAATGCTTTTACGTTCAAGATGATGTAACTCATTTTTAGGTTATGTACTTCAAGTTTACATAGTAGGCTACTTTGCAATGTTGTTCAAGCTCAATGTTTCTTCATACATACCAAGTGTCAACTTAATATCTGTATAATTTCAGGAGCTTCATAGTTACCGGCGGCATCGGAGGCTTTATATACTCGAAGAATTCCATTACCACGAGACGATCCGAGGATATGAAGATTAGGCAACGTATAAAAGAAAGCAATATTGGTGAATACAAACGAAGCGACAGAAGGTTTTCCTGAAATATCTATCAGGTAATCATCTTCACTTTATTATTATGCATTACTTACGACTTTCACTTTCATCGTCTCACTTGTGGTTAACATTTTCAGATTCGTACGTTGCAATTAAAATATCAAAGTTGTTTAGTGTAAGTAAATTTAATCAATCATCATGGCAATGCCTCAATTGGACCCATCGAAGATGCAACTTGTTCAGGAGCTGGAAATAGAAATGATGTCGGACATGTACAATAGGTTAACGTCGTCTTGTCACAGGAAGTGTATACCTCCAAAATACCACGAAGTAGAACTAGGTTTAGTATAACTTCCATTCGGTTTATTCTGTATAAGTTTGTAATTTTCATTCTAACGATTAGTTACTTACAGGTAAAGGCGAGTCTGTGTGTCTCGATAGGTGTGTGTCTAAATATTTAGACATACACGAGCGAATAGGTAAAAAGTTATCTTCCATGTCTATGCAGGAGGATGAAGCGGCGAAGAACGTCTTGAAATCATAATTTGTTTGTTTGGAAGATTATTATGGCAGTGCCATTTGTGACTAGCGGATGTTAGAGTTATTTGATTTAATACATGTGTATGTATACGTAGTTTACAATAATTTGAAACCATTATTGAATTTCTGTGCTATTCCGTCTTAAACGTATTTCACAGGAAAATGTATTTAAATTCACTTATTGAATTACTTTGCAAATGTTATTTTATGTTTTACTTTGTTTGGGTATAGTTTATAGATTAGAAATTTTGAATTGTGCAACATTTGTTGAAATTTGTCAAGTTGGCATTTAAATAAAATTATGATTTGACATTTTGCATTTTTCATTTTCGACAACATGTACATTTTGGTGGAAGTCTCATTTTAAGATAAGGTTAAGTAAAGTAACGTAAATAAATAATAATTTTCATTTTATTTTCAAGAAAAACAATTTATTGAAAGCATACCTAAAAAGCTAGAAGATAAATGTTATAAATTGTAGAACTTCATCATCAAAGCACGAATAAGTTTGCAAAACTGACTAATGCTAATTTTTACTAAAAGTCTAACGGGAACAACACAAGCAAAAAAAATCTTAAAGTGTTCCGGAACACTTTATTTCTACATTCAATGCTTAATTCTACCATCATTGAAGTATGTGATAATGCTAGAACGTAAAACACTATTCTGATCTCTAGAGCAGTGTTTCTCAATCATTGGTCTGCAGAAAATTTCTGGTGGTCCTATTTTCAGTGGTCCACAGATGTAAAAAGGTTGAAAAACACTGCTCTAGAGTATTGTACTACTTATAAAATTTATGAAAACACAATAGAAAAAGACAATTCCAACTTGGCCTCACAAATTAGAATATGTGTATTAAGTAGATATAAATGTATCGGTTATTGTGATAATGATCAAAAGCCACATTGATTCTACAAGTTCAAACATACTATGAACCCAAATTGACCCTCACAAGAATCAATCCTGTTTGATTTCGTATACTGTGCTCGGTTTGTAATTTCTTATCAAATTATTGAGTATGTACAGATTTGAACAGTAGAAGGCGACGCCGGCACACCATATATGAAAGAATACATTTTTACCTTTGAACTCAAGTTGGTAGGCGAAATACAACCAACACGCTTGGGCAATACCCCAGAGGCAACACAGAAACAGAGCTCTCTTCTTACTCATATTCAAATCAGCGATACACAACGGTATCAAAGATGCAAACCATACAAAGTACTGGGATGTTACGACCGAATTGTAGACAACAAGGACGATAGCTTGTGCGAATAGTGCGAAGTTCAAAGTCTTCATACGTCCGTAGCGCAGACCGAAGTAGATTATCAGCAACATCAGAGGCACGGCTTTGAACCAATACTGATTCTTGTTGTCTGGTGTCAAATATTGCAAATAGAAAAACAGCGAAAAGTTGTGCCTGGTGTCCTTCCTTATAATGTGGTATATGTAAGTTTCGAACAGGAATTCGTAGCCGTACAAGGAGTAACACAAAGCGGTCAAGAGGCAGAGACTCGACACGCATCCCACTACCAGATTGAACTGCTTCCAATTCGGCACCAGTTGATACAAATCCGAGAATATTTTTGTGCGTCGGTTGATTTTGTATTCGCCGAGAGCGATGAACATCGGCAATGAGAAGACTATCGGGTAGATTCTAAAATGGACGGCGATCCCTAAGAACACACCCGAGATGAAGTACTTCTTTAAACCTTGGATTATGTTAGTCTCGTGGAAGAGTAGAGACACAATGACGAGGAACGACGCTAACGTATCGGCGTTTCCACGTGTCGCGATCACAATCGACAGTGGATTGTAAATCCAAAACAAAGCACTGTGCGAAGCTATTTTGTTCAACGTCTTCAAATCAACACTTTCGCTGCTCGGTACCGAGAGCATTTTACTTTCGCACACCAGTTTCTTGATCGCTATACCTACCAATATGTCGACGAGTGAGAATAGAATTTTGCCGAAGTTTGAATTCAGCAGGATGTTGGGTATCATGAGGAAGGCCAGAATCGGCGAGTATCGATACGTGTGCCTCCTGTACGGAGACTCATCGTTCAGCACGTGTCTAGCAGCATCGGTGAAGACTCTATAATCCACGTCGGTATACGGCACAGCGTACATTTCATCGTGAAACTGTCCGTACAGTATAAGAAACAGTCGCACAATGGTGCCGATGACTAAATGTGTGCCAAATGGCAAATTTAAAAAATCTGCTAAAACACTCATTTTGGACACTGATAACACTGGATGTTTTACATTTTGGTTTTCAAATCCTTGGACGCTTTAACAAGGCATGTTTTAAAATGTTCAAATTCCTTGAGGCAATCGTTCTTTTTAACGGAATTGTTTTGGGTTACGCACTTTGCATAAGCACCAGCACTCTCGCTACATTTGGCTAATAGCTGTGGATAGTTGCGAAGTCTAGCGCGAGCTCTCCTCACTGATTCCATACTTACTTCATACGCTCAAGATACTTTCGGATTCTGTCTGAAGGATCGGGCAGTATCGGAGTTGCGATAGCGATCGGATACTTATCCCGAAAGAATATGTCGTAGATGGGTCTCGAAAAGAAAATGCTTAATAGTACGACTGTACCGACGACATTAAAGGTGAGCGGATATCTATAAATGATACTCTGTTTTCCCAATACTTGCTTTCGCTTAAGTATAGGTCTTTGATTGCCCCACCGTCCCTCTTCCATTCTGTATCACAATCTTTTCCTTGTTTATTGTTCGTTCCGGGTCTTTTTTATATTGAGTTTCGTTTCGGCCTTTTCAGCTGGCGGGTCTAATTTAATTCCGGAACAACATACAGAAACTGCATGCCAATCAAGACAACATTGTCGCATTGCTTCGAGGACATCGGCACATTTTGATTCTTGAAAGTTGTTTTCTGAAAATCAACAAGACGATTATATGCAATATGTGTATGAAGTTTGCATCTTCAATGTTTTATGCATAAAAAATATCAAAACAACAAAAATATTAATAATGCATATTAAATTAGACTTTTTATGTCGTCTTACTTAAAGGTACAAACGTTCAGATCAATATTAAACGATTAACAAGAAACATGCGATAATGTTTCATAATTTAAAAATACTTAAATGGATTGAAAATATTTATATGTATTTTGCATATAATGAACTATTATTACAACGTTTCAGAAACACTTCCGAGATTATCTTCCGACTATTCTTTATATTCAAATTTTTCATCATCATTATTTTCAGCCGTTCACCATCCACTACTTGATGAAAGCCTCTTTATTCCTGTCTGTCTCGAGCAATCTGCATCCACTTGACTCCACACATTCGTCTCAATTCATCAGCCCATCCTCTACTCGGTCTACCTTGCTTTCTGTCACATCCTCTCGGATACCATTCCAGTATTTCTCGCGTCCATCTGCCATCGATTCTTCTCGCTGTGTCCAGCCCATTGCCACTTCAACTTTTTCACACGTTCTGCTTTATCTGCCACTTTGGTCATGCTTCTTACCCATGTATTCCTCTTACAATCTTCTTATTATATTGAGCATACATCTTTCCATGCTTCTCTGTGAGCACTGGATCTTACGTAAGTATAAAACATTACTAAAAAATTGTACATCTTAATAATATGAGGTGGAAATTTTGAAAAGTAGTGTGTGTTGCTATCACATGATTATGTTTTGTAATTTAATTAAATTAGCGACTCCTACGATCAATGATTCAAAATGAAAATATCGAATCTATTCTTTATTTATATATATTTAATAATATTATTTATATATAACAGTCATTGAACGGCGTTCAAACAATATGGACATTTGTACAAGTATTATTAAACGGTAAATAATTTACAAATCAGCAATATAAACAATATTTTATCTATGTAGAAGTGTACGTATCTCGTAGGAAATAATATGAGTGTTTACACCGATAATATTTCAGACGAGAACTTTAACTTTGATAAATAAGCATTGTTGTTCATAATATAAATGTATTTCCATTTATACACATCGAAAATACAAGCGAATAAACGAAAATCAAAATTTTATCAATAACAGTTTTACGCTAGATATAAGGATATTACATTTTAAAAATGTACAAATGTCTAACATTTACTTAAAAATTTATATAATATATTATGTTACCTATATATTCATGCTATGACTTTACATAATTAATTCTATTACATTATATAACCTATATAGAAAAATGTCTTGTGAAATACATGTGAATAAAAAAGTAAAGAGTAATCAGGACAATTTCAATTGAAACATTGAAAATTTTTGCTACGATACATTTTGCACTTTCTATATCTACAGATGATATCACAATCACGCACAAAAACATAGTAAAATGCCAACCATTTGTGTGAACTTAACAAAAGTATAAAAAAAAACGTAACATATGTACTTGTATGTCTTCTCTGTTATTCGATACTAAAATTACACAAAGGAATCTAAATAAATACACAATTCGGGAAATCGATGCTTCGTTTTTGAGCGTTTAATAATTACGTAATTTACTAAATCGGCACTCTACTATGTATATAATTACGCCATTTTCCATAAAAAACAAATCAAGTATAAAATTTTTTCGTAGCAATTATTACCTGTATACTGTATATATCATCAAAAAAATATGTATATAATATAAAGAATATTTTTATGCATAAATTATTATATTACAATATAATATACTATGGTGATTATACAATCAATACAATGGTTTTTAAATTATTTAAATATTAATTTTCTTCTTATACCAAAGTTACATGCAGTGTTAGTATAATATAATTTTTTTGGATGAATATTTCAGTTATGTATGTATATCTATTATACAATCATAATTTGACCATTCATACAATCTCAGATTCGATTATAACAATATATTATATTGAATTAGTTAATGAAATAACTATTATTGGGCATGTGATATGCGAATATACATGACGTTCAACTTCTCGTTATTGTTTCTTAACAAATAATAAACTAACACGTAGGGAATGTGCGCAATAAAATATTTTAAGGTTTGTACATTTGAACGATCGGACAAATAGGCAATGAGATTAAGATTGCAAACTATGAACAACTACATTAGTCTATTGTATCTGATCTGATCTGATCTAACGGTAAAAATACTTTCAATATCAATTCATTTTAATTTTGATCGTAATACTGACTTTTATAACTACCAATCCATATATGTATGTACCTACTATGTACATGTATATAAAAACTTAAATCAGTCTGTCAAAAGCGCCCGACACACTTCTTTGAGTTAATTATTTTTTAATATTTAATTTTTTCCCTAAATCCAGTGACCGCTATTGTTATATCGCGTCCTCAAAACACAAAGGTGACATGTTCATGATTTTGCAAAAAATGAGTTACGAATGCAAAATTATTCAAGTCAAGTGGCATGTTCGAACGAACAAATTTTTTTGGCATCACAAAGTACAAAAGTTCTACTAATATTCTTGACTTTTTCCATGCAATTTAAAAAATTTACTTGTCTTATCAAAAACAATGAAATGGCATCTAAAAATCCAGAGTATATATTGTATATGTCCAATTATGATTTTTATATAAAGTTGACCAGTTCAAAGTTCAAAACTGCTGCCATGAACAATTTCATATTTTGGACATGTCACTTTTGTGCTCCGAACACACGATACGTCAATAGTAAACACCCGTTGATCGTCTAGTAATATGTAATTCTCAAGTTCATAGGACAGTATCTACTGGAGATAATAAGACGTTAAACGACCGATCGTTCAATATACACCTTCGCTAAAACAAAAAAGATCAAAAAACAGATAAATTGTTGGTATAAAGCCTGGGATATACATTTGTGTCAACCTTTTGACTTTCCGACGTGTTGACAATAATCATTGTCTGTGTATTCCCCGGCGTAATAGATTACAGTTGAAATGGCCGAGTCTAATAAAGAACGAATCCATTACGGTCTAATAGGAATAATGCAGAAAGCGGACAAGGTCTAATAAGAATAAGGACAGCTCATAGGGTCTAATAGGAATAAGATAGAAAGTGGATTTGATCGAATTGTAAAAATATCGAAAAACTTAAATAAGACACAACGACAAGTAGGTAATTCCTTTTGAGCTTTTAACCAGTGATTCTCAACCTTTTTCTAATCGAAGAATGTGTTGCATTTTTTCGATATTTTTAGCTTGCGATCAATCTTATTTATATTATACCTTAGGGGTCATCCATAAATGACGTCACACTAGATTTTGGGTATTTTTTTTATCACATTTCGTCGCAAAATTTTTTACCGCCTGTCTAAATTACGTCACATTATTAGACCTCATCCGTTTTCGACATTTTCCTTTCAACCATTTCAAAGCCTCCCGACCTAATACACGTGAAAAAGACAAAAAATTCTATACAGCCTTAAAATACTATGTATGAATTGTGTTTGAAATAACCAAATAACCAGTCACACACACACACACATACTCGTTCCAATATTGCTATACAGTTTATTTGCCAAAACGAAAATCCGATTCTACTCATATCCTTTGCAAAACTTTATTCTGCATTAACGCGACACTGTTGGCGCAGACCTCGCAATCCCAAAAGGTCCGCACGGTCGTCAGCAACGGCTATTGCGCCGGATCAGCCTCCGCCAACGGTACCTTCACCCTCTCCTTCTCCATCTTCTCGACCTTCGGCTTTGCGACGTCCTCCGTCGCCGTCGAAACCTCATCCGGAGCCACCGAGACGGACCGCTCGACGAACAGCGGATTATCGGCTGCGTTCTCCATCTGCTTAAAATTCTCCTTATTCTCGACCGAGTTCTGCCGACTGCTCTCGTCGTCCGATCCCCCCCGAGCCAACGGATCGCTCTGCGGCCTCGTCGGCGACAACCGTTGCATATGCGGCTGCGATCCCACCAGATGCTGGGGCGGATTGTTCGCCTGGGCCGAACCCAGCGTACGAACCCTATCGCTCTTCCGCCACAGCGTCACCTCCTGCTGCTTAAAATACCGCCTATCCTCCGTGTCCATCAACACCAAGTTCAAATAGTAACGCACCGAGAACTTATTGTTGATGTCTCGCATCGTCGGCGTCAACTCATACCCCGCCAAGAACACCCTGATCGGAATACTCTCACCCTTGACGGGTGCCCCGTCCATTATCTCATACTTAGCCACGGTTTCGTTCTCAGTGAAGGTACTCGCGCCGGAGCCGGTCGTCTCCCGCTTAATAATCGATATCTCCATGTGCTTGATCTTGATGCGTACTAGCAAAAAGTAAATCTTACCGACGATCACGTCCCGTAGGTGATAGCGGGATTTGTTGTATTCAAACTCGATATGGAGGCAATCCTCGATGCCGACTTCCATTTTTATGGAATTGTGAGCGTCCGGATAGCTGCATAGTGTATGAACGGCCACGTCAACTTCTTTGGACACGTCGGTGATCCGACGTATGACCGTAGCCCTTACAAAGTATCTTAAGCGGACGTTGGAACCTGTGTAGACTTCGTACGGCTTTTCAACGTTTGCAAACTCGAAATTGTAGGACATGTGCTGTAAGAGATCACCCGGCCGGGCCAATTCCTTGACCAGGGATATGAACTCGTGGTGGTTACCACGGTCGTAGAACAGTTCGATCTGGCCGATGAGTTCGACTTTGATACCTTGGTGTTCTAGTTTGGAGCCGGGTTTGCGGACTGTTACATTGACCTTACCGGATACGGTCTCGCCGTCGTAGAACAGCAACTGTTTGTCCTTCTTGCCATCGTCTGCGTTCTTGACTTCGACCAGCTTCCTGTGTTCGGCATCGTCGAAGACGATCTCAATATCGGCCGACTGGCCGAATCCGAAGAAGCTCATCTCGGCGACTCGTTCAGATCTTGGTGATTTGTTCAGGTGAGTGGTGGAAGTACTAGGGTGTGGTGTTGCAGTCGGCCGCGTGCAGATGGCGCTAGGTGTGATCAAGTGTGATTGAGGGTTGGCAACATGGCGGACGAACCGGTGTATAGAGCGTCGTTCTCGGTCTGATGAGGTGCGGTAACTTTTTACTCACCCCTGAGGCAGGTTTGTATGCGGCAGGCTGCCCTTTTGCAGGGGTCTCGTTGCGCCACGCTGATGATTGACGATTGACGAATGACCGACGGTCACACGTCCCTCTCGTACAATGTACGTTCACGTTATCGTTTTGAGTAGGTAGGTGTGTGTGTGTGTATGCGTAAGTGTGGTTGGCTGCCCTGTTTAGTCCACTGTGTAAGCGGTTTATGTAATCAATTTATTTTCGCCGTGAACATTTTTACTTTATCCTAATCGAATTAAGTATTGTGATCGTGCGAAAATTCGTCCTCGAAATTTTGACTGATTTGTATTTTGAAATTTGACTGTGTACTGTGTGTGTGTGTGTGTTTTCTCCGAAACTATTAAGTCGTATCAAGCTGAAATTTCATATCTATTATTTTCACGTAAGATATTACTAAGATATATGCTTCCTCGCTACATTGCCGCCCAAGGCTTAAAGGCTTGGTTGGCGGTTACTGCAGCACGAGCCGGTGCACGCTGCAGCTACAAGGAAGAAGTTCTGTAGCACGCGTTTGAGCGAGATGTGCTTCTTCCTTGTTGTTTCAGCGTGCACCGGTACGCTCTGCAGAAAGCTGCTGCGTGCGCCAAAGAAAACCTTTAGCTGATAGTTTATTTTCCTCTTGCGAAGTCACCGGACTGCATATTGAACTATGCCATATGGAACGCAACGCATACACGCCTCGAGCGAGACCGCAGATACGTAAGGGCATCGGAGAGAGCGAGTAAGCGCTATCTGGTCTTGTGTGTATCCTTTGGCGGGGTGCTCAGGAGTACTCCTCGTATACGCACACAACAAAAACACAAGCGCGGCACTTGAGCGTAGAGTAGTAATAATGGCCCCGCCAAAGGATTCCGTTGATCGCTACACGCGAAACGCATACAAGGCCAGACAGCGCTGTAAAATTTATGATTTGGAGTTTTTCGCAGGCAGCTCGAAAGAAACCTCCATCAGTCTAGGCTCACGTTAAATATGCCTTAATACTGTGGAATGCGAGGGGAAAGGCGGAATGTGAAACACGCAGTGGACGTTTTGGTAGTATTTATTGTGTGAGGGACGGATACCGAGTGGGAGTGACCTGTGTAACACTCGGTCGCCGGTACCAAGGTTGCCAACTGTCAGGTAGACAGTTATGCCAACCCCAGCCTATTGGTTCCCAAGCACACACTACCAAACTTTAATGAAAATATAAAATATGTTTTTTTTTCTATCGATTTTTATTTGTACATTATAATACATAAGTAACAAGTTAAGCTGAAAATGATTTTATTCAAACAAGTCAGAGCGAGCCTCAGCCTAGTGGCACACGTGCCAGGTGGATCCACCCGGCACCGGGCCGATGCCGGGTAGTGGGCGCTGTGTTGTATGGGTGAGTACTGTTGGTGTCACACGTACCGGATGAAGCGGCCGGCGCCGGGCCGGTCGCTTTCATACAACACAACGGCTACTACCCGGTGCCGGGCGGATCCACCCGGCACGTGTGCCCCTAGGCTCAGCTCACGCGGATAATGTGATCAAAGCATTAGATGCTTTGAATAAAAAGCATTGATAACAAGTTTCTTCTGTAACTTTTAATGATACATTTTATACAGATCAATCGGCGCCGCCGATATTCGACGACTGCTCAGGAGACAACGGAGTCAAACCTTTAGCCATATGCGACTGCCTCTTGCAATGCAATGCAAAACTCGCCGAAGACACAAACGTTTTTCCGCACGGAGTGCATTGAAATGGTCGAGCTGGCGGGTCACGAGGAGGAGGCGGAGCCGCCGCTTCAATTGAAGCTTTACTGGTTTCCTCACTATTAGTTTCCATCTCACGCAACTTTTCCAAATGGTACTTGCGCGTTTTGTGTCTCTGGTGAAAATAAAAAATACAATTACAACAATTCAAAAACAGTCGTGAATCAAAACGATACGAGGTTCCATCAAATATTCTCAAATTTAATACCTATGCGTTGTCTGAGTAAGCGGACGCGGGGGAGGTATCCTTGGCTGCGTGTGATTTTCTTTTACAGTGTAAAGCTAATCTAGCCGCACTTGTGAAATGCTTATTACACGGAAGACAAGGGAAAGGACGAGGCGGTGGATCCCGTGAGGGTGCCGGAGCCGGCGATTCCCCACAGGCTTCGCGTTCCTTCTCCGCATGATACTTGCTTTGCTTGTGTTTCTGCAACACATAATAACACATAGTGGCATCATTTCTGATTGAATTTGTTGTCGCTTGGAAACAGGGTTGCCAGACGTCCCGATTTGAGTGGGACTGCCCCGAGTTCAACAGACAAATCCCAAGTCCCGCACTGCCTCCGAAAATCCCAATAAAAAAAAAATTGTATATCTAGAAAAATGTATTTAGTTAAAGAGACTAGCTTAATTTTGAACTTCTATGCGTTTATGTCTGTTTATTACGCAAACGAGAAAAAAGCAATAGATGAGAGATGGATAATATTTTTAAAGATCATCACGCTTGCAATAGTTTGTATAAAATCATGGCCCGAATACTCTCAATTCCACATTACAATGCAATTTGCAAAAGAATATTTACTTTAACGAGTGCAGTCTGGAGAAAGGAGGGAAACAAATTATTGTTAAAAACTGCAGAAGCTGAATTAATGATCAAACAAAAATTACTTTTTTGAAATTTTATCGAGCAAAAATGGCGAACATATTTTGAACGAGCTAAAAGCTCCTGTGATTGTATCTAATCAATATATTATAATAACTATTGATTCCTGCGAATGATTATTCTGTGACTATGTTTTACATGTACCCTTCTGTATATGTACTTATTTGCATATGTTGTCCAACATCCCGCTATGCTTAAAAAAAAAGGCATACGACCAATGCGTACTGCCAGTTATGACGTATGGATGTGAAACGTGGATGCTGAATTCAAGAATGATACGTAAGATCCAGTGCAAACAGAAAAGCATGGAAAGATGTATGCTCGGTATAACAAGAAGAGATCGTAAGAGGAATACGTGGGGAAGAAGCATAACCAAAGTGGCAGATATAGAGGAACGTGTGAAAAAGTTAAAGTGAACACATAGCGAGAAGAACGGATGGCAGATGAACGCGAGAAATACTGGAAAGGTATCCGAGAAGATGTGAAAGAAAGCAAGGTAGACCGAGTGGACGATGGGCTGATGAATTGAGAAGAATCTGTGGAGTCGAGTGGATGCAGATTGCTCAAGACAGACAGGAATGAAAGATTGGTGAACGGCTGAAAATGATGATATTTTTTCTTAATTTTTTTTTTTGATCGTTCGAAATGGTGACTGTCCCGATCTGTGATTTTGTAAATCTGGCAACCCTGCTTGGAAAACATAATCGAACTTTTTGGTTGAGAATGTTTGATGGAACATTTGAACCGTGCGAAAACTTACTCTGAACTCTCCGTGTCTCGCGAAAGCTCTGTTGCACAATTTGCAAACGTACGGCCTTTCGCCGCTATGACCCCGTCGGTGCTCCGTAAGATCGTAAGCTTTCGCGAAACGCTTCGAACATATTTCGCATTGAAAATCTTTAATGCCCGTGTGACTCACAAGATGCGAACGCAAATGATCAGGCCTGAAACGATAACGATACATCAAATGAGTATGCTATTATGGTAGTGGATCAAATGTGTGTGCCTATCAAATTACCTGTAACAAGTTTTTCCGCAGAAATGGCATTCATATCGGTTTTTATGTGTATGCTTACGCATATGAGACCATACCGAGTTCATACTTTTGAACATAGTTCCGCAAACTTTACACGGATACCTCCTGCAAAAAATACATAAATACAATGATATCTGCACTCTGTGTCCAACTTGAGATACACCCTAGTCTTGACCGATTTAGTATCGGTCTCAACCGATGAGCTTCGTCACCGTCTCGGCTTCTTGGAATAAACATTAACGATAACCGACCAAAGTCGTAAATCTCGGACAGCCGTTTGGTTACACGAAAACAAGGTGCTTCTTAAGTTGGATAGAGTATACATACATGAAAGGCGAATATAATTATGTCTAAGCTACTGTTCACGTACTTAGTGTGATCGTGAGTTCGTTTGTGCTGCCTTAGATATTGACTTTCGGAGAAACTTTTCTCGCAAAGATCACATTGATAATCTCTGGTACCTCTATGAGAGTGGAGATGACGAGCTAACTTTCCCTTATCGACGAATGCTTTATTACAAATCTGACACACAAACGGTTTAACGCCTGCAAACGATTAAATTTGTATTAAATTCAAAATTATAACTCATTCTATTACAGATTATATACCTTCGTGTCTTCGTATATGAGCAATGAGACTGTACGAAGTCGTCATACATTTACCGCAATAATGGCACTTATGCGCTTTTTCTTCGTGAAGCTTCTTATGCGACAGGAGATTCTTTTTCTAAATATAAAACACATTTAGATAATCATATTGTAGAGATAGTGAATAGTTATTTATACCTAGTACAATTGGTGAATATGACTGGATGTAAAGAAGAAGAATGAAAATAGGATGGAACGCTTTAGGAAGAATGAACATAGTTTTAAATCCAACATTCCGCTATGCTTAAAAAAGAAGACATACAACCAACGCGTACTGCCGATTATGACGTTTGGCTGTGAAACGTGGATGCTGAATTCAAGAATGTTACGTAAGATCCAGTGCACCAGAGAAGCATGGAAAGATGTATGCTCGGTATAACAAGAAAAGATCATAAGAGGAACACGTGGGTAAGAAGCATAACCAAAGTGGCAGATATAACGGAACGTGTGAAAAAGTTGAAGTGGACGCGAGAAATACTGGAATGGTATCTGAGAGGATCTGAAGGTACACCAAGTGGACGATGGGCTGATGAATTGAGACGAATGTGTGAAGTCAAGTAGATGCAGATTGCTCAAGACAGACAGGAATGGAAGAGGATTGGAGAGGCCTTCATCCAGTAGTGGATGGTGAACGGCTTAAAATGATGATGATGATGAAAACACACTATTAAAAAGTACATTATTGAAAATTCGAAACTAAAACGCACCTGAAATGTCTTATTACATATGTTACACTCTATAAGGGCGTATTTAAATCCTAAATGAACGTGTTTGGTATGAATACGTAAATACCTGTAACAAAAATATATACGTGTACAATATGTTACTTACACAGGCCGACGTGTATTTCGTTGTTTTAAGTTTGATTTGGATTCTTTGCTAATTTGGGTCCGCTGATCACGAATGTGATTCATAACGTGAGGAGTTTATCAAACCATCTGCAAAACCTGCTCTTCATGGACCTGATGTCCAAGATTAAGCCACGATTTGTCTACTAAAAATGATACCGATGGGTGTGATCAAATGAACGATTTCGAAATTTAAACAGCAACCACAAGTTTTCACACGAACCGAACTGAATGATTTGATAAGAGATTTAAGTTATCCGATGCTGCACAGATTCTGGGACCAAGACTTCAGGATAAACATCCACTAGCTACAGAAACCGATCCTGACGTGGTAGCCAAAAACCAAGCACACCACTGAGTTCAGAATGGTCGACTTATATAAAAATAGTTATCAAACGTAAAACAAATTTGAAATTTCTAGGCCTGTGTTATTATATTAATGTCATTCAACTGAAGCATAGGAGTCGGCATCAATAGTAAACCTGTCCGTTCGGAATGCTTTGTTGCAATATTCGCAATGGTGCCGATCGCTACTATGGCTGCGCATGTGAGCCGTGAGATCATTCTTCAAGCTGAAAGTCTTTCCGCAAACTTCGCAAAAGTGAGGTCGCTCTTCCGTGTGCCATCTTTTGCGGTGAGCCATTAGACTCTGGGTGTGATGGTACATCTTGCCGCAATCTTCGCACTTGAAATTCCCTGATTTTATGTGACACACCATGTGCAACCTGCGCAAGTGGAACTTAACATTGTTAATTAAAGACTCGAGTAAAATTTTGTATGCAAATTTATGTACAACGACCTTAATTCTTTGATGCTCTGGTATACTCTATCACAAGTTTTGCATAGATAAGTGCCTTTCTGGTCGTGCGTTGAAAGATGCTTTTTCAGCAGGTCGACATCGGAGAATGGCTCTTGACACATTTGGCAGACGAATATGAATTTTGCATTCAATTCAGCTAACTCGACGTCCGTAATATGCTTGACTGCAAGCGTTTTAGATATAAAGTTATTAAATGGTGAATATTCATATGGTAATAGTGTGCATTACCTTTTTTAGATTTTGGTTTAATTTCGACTTCAAGTTTTATTTCGGGCAGATCTTCTAATTCTTCTTCGGGTGGAGGTTCTTCATCGTCATTGTATTCCTTACAAAAAGAAAATATCCATGAGAACGAAACAACAATATAGTATAATAATACTCGGCAATAAGTTGAATTTCAAATTACTAAAATTATTAAAAAAGTAGCGAAACCTAATTTTATATATAACTGTTAACAAAATTGGTTAGGTAACAATAAATTGAAATTAAATATTGATAAAATAAAAGCTATGATAATTAATTATAAAAACATTATTAATAATTTAATATACATACATGATAGAAGATTAGAAATAGTTAATAGTTTTAAATATTTAGGAGTAATACTTGATAATAAGTAAGATTTTAAATTAAACAGAGAGATGATTATTAAAAAAGTAGCGAAGAAAGTAGGATTATTATGTAGATTAAGAAATATACCATCTAGAAATACAAAAATATTAGTTAATAATGCAAATGTTCATCCTCATTTTATGTATTGTGGTTCATTTTTAAATTTAGTAAATATATAGAGTAATTAAAGATAGGTTGCAAAAACTTCAAAATAGAGCTATGCGGAGTATTTTAAATGTCAATAGATTAACTAGTATAAGATATATGTATGTTGAATGAATTGAATTGGATGAATGTAAAGGAAACCTTAAAAGTGTGCATGTTGGTATGTATTTTTAAGTTAGATAAGAATTTAGTACCAAGATATTTCAATAAGTATTTAATAAGGGGATATAATATAAGAATAAGTTAATAGTTAAGAATTCAAAACTAAGTAGATCTAGAAGTATCTTGTATAGGGGTGTTGTTGAATACAATGGACTGCCAGAAGGTGTTAGAAATATAAACGAAATTGATAGATTCCTGGCACCCTTAAAACGTCAACGTATAAGTGCTTATAGCTAATTAAGTTTATTTTGTAATTTTAGCTTAGAGTTATTTTTTGTTTAATTTAGCTTAAATAAATAAAAAAATAATATAAAGTGTGACTAACTTGTTTAATAGGAACTACTGTGATGGGTTCTCCAAATCCTTCAGGCATCATAATATCCGGCAATTTAACTTCAGGTTGCGGACCGAACTTGAAAGATTTAAAGAATTGATTACGGTGAGTGATCGGTTCAGTTTGCATTTCGACGATTTCACCGTCAGTTTCACTAGAACTAATATCATCAGTTTGAGAATCGTGTCCAGAATTCTCGTCGTTGGATTTTGATGATTTACGTTTTAAGCATTTCTCTGAAAAAAATATCAAAAGCAATTAATTTAAAAATGAAAATAAAATAATGTTTTTGTCTCAATTAAGATAATAGTAGTGCATATTACTATTTCTTTTTTTGTTTGAACGATTTTCTATGTCACTATCAATAGCCGTTTCAACTGTCATTGTCAAATCAACGCCATCAGCTTCAGCATCGGTCATCGAAACAATTTCTGTATTAATTTCAGATTTGTCTTTCAATTGCTTTACTGGCATGTTGTCTTCGGAATCTGTAGTATCCTCGGAACTTTCATCTGAATTCCTATTAGAATCCATTTTGATATCAGCTTTGGAATAGGAATTACCTTAAATCTAGTTCACTCAGAACAGATTTAAGAATTACAGAACTGAAAGTACATATATAAAAATCAGTTGACAAGACAGAAGTTATGTTACATTTTTCTGTATACAAAAGAATTGTTAGCAATATAACAACAGTATAAATGAAATTAAATTTGGAAATAGTCAAACCTAATCATTTGTACATTTTGGAATGCTATTATTATAGGTAAATACAGAAAAGATTTCTGTGCCGCACAAACTAACAAACGTCAAACACTACGTTGTTTTTAAAATATTCAGCCTAAACACTCCTAAAACCGCGCAGTATACCGCAGTTTTGCTCAAACAGCAATTTGTGAATAAAAAATATAATAAAACAGTCGCTACTCTGCAACTGCTTGAGACGCGATGCAAAAAAATCAATATTTTGGCGTTCTCACATTTGAAAAATTACTAGCTAACGCAATCAAGCTTAACCTAAACAAATTCAGTTTATTGCTTTGGTTTCGTGCTTGGTTTTCGTGCGCATCAATCGCCTGTCGTAGTTTTTTTATAGTAGAGTATTTGACTGATGTAATAGCAACAGGGTTTCAAGATTTTAGCAACATATCGGGATTTTAGTAAAAAAAAAAGACAAATAAAATTAAAATTTCCCTTCCGGGTTCAATTTTACTTTTTCTTCTTACGTACATTCATTTATGTTTGAGAGTTTAAATTAAGACCCTCTTTCTGATGATATGCGTTTTTTGTATTTCCTATTGGCTTTTCGGCGAGTATGGGCCGACATAGCGAAATTTTCGATTTTTTTTGATTTTTTAACAACAAATAATTTACACCGTTCACTTTTTGTGGCTTAAATCGACAGATCTTGAAGAGATATTTCGTTTGGTAGCAAAATCACCGTGCTAGCACGTCAGAGTCGCGAGACATTATTCTGCTTGGAAATTTCCAAAAACGTCCAAAATAGCCGCTGAAAGATACGCCCTCCTCCCCCGAGCCTCGCGCATGCGCGGTGCCAACTCCAGGTCATAAATATATCGTAGACGTATATCCGACCGAATAAAACAACGTTCACGTCGATCGTATTATTACATAGTAACGAAATTATAGTTTCGGAATGTATGCCCATCCAAACGTAACATCGCCGTTTCCGTATTGGTACCCCATATGCAGTTCTGATTAAAGACGTATTCACGTCAAAAACGCATGTCATCAGAAAGAGGGTCGAATCATCTATCGACCTATACTAACACGTCTGTGACAGAACGAGTGAGACGTATCGGGAACATCAGAAAGTCGAGTGGGGGAACACCAGTTAAATACGAGTGTTCACCTATTCACCTATCTATGTACCCACCCGATAGATAGGTGAAGGAGCTTGCTCCTGGAAACTATCAATAAAAACATTAGACACGATCGATCGATGTAAAAGAGCTTGTCTACGCACCCCGCTAGCACGAAACATTCTAACCGTCTGCGCTCACTGTAACATTGTAAAATCTTTCAAAAATAAAGTATTTTAATAAACTCGAAAAACAAAGTTTAATTCATAGGCATTAATTAGTTCCCATATCTCCACACGATAACCACGATGTCTATAAATATATTAACGTATCCAATTCGATGCTTTCATTTCATTCTCACATTCCAAATAAAATATTGGCCGCTACGCAGACGTATTCGTGAAAAACCCACGGCCGCGTTCGACACAGCCACACCACGAATTTTTACGTTTGCTCTAGATTTGTCTTTGGGGGATCTCCCGGCTGTAGACGCGCATTGTTTACGTCGTCGTTCTAAATTTGTCATACGACTTGTTGTGTCGCGTATTATTAAAATCGTCAGTATTATCCCGATGGACAGCTCATGGACGAAAAGTGGAACACTTACGACACACATCAGTGTCTAGTGTTGTGTGTGTGCGTTTGGCCAGAAGGGGTGTGCGAGCGGGTATGAGTGAGTGTGTGGCGGGGCTGAGGCGAGCGGTATGTCTGGCGGAGGCAGCGGCGCTCTGCCGCAACACCATCTTCAACTACAACACCAACATCACCATCAACATCATCAGCAGCAACAACTTCCGGCCGACATTTCGCGTCGCAACCCTCAGGACGAATACGAGCTCGTGCAACGCATCGGCTCCGGAACCTACGGAGACGTCTACAAGGTATACACTTTCTTCTACCCCTCCCCCTACCCTCTCCACTCTCCACCTCACTCCCCCACTCCATTCTTCTTTCTCCAGTCTTCTTCTTCTTCGCGTCTCACCCCCCCCTCCCCCGTTCCCTTCTCAGTCTCGTAGCCCCTCCCCCTTTAGTGAGGGGGTGTGGCTTCCCCCCCCCCCTCTCCCGTTTGCTGTCATCGCTCGCTGTCAAAACAACGTCAAACGCCAGCTGTCATCTGGGTGCTTGTCGTTTGAGTCTTTGTTCTGTTCGCAATGTTCTCTTTCATTTGTATGTCTTTCGCTTTATCCATATCGGATAAAGTGATGCGATCGTGCGATAGTTCGACCTTGAAGTTTTGACTGACTTTTTTTATTGGGTTTATTTTGCGCTATTCAATACAGACTACGTACCCTCGATGGCTAATCGTCTAACTTTGCCGCAATTCGGTTACTGCCAAACAATTTTGCGAATGTAAATCGTTTTAGTCGTCGATTGTAAAACGAAATTTGACCAATTCATTCGTTGAATGCAAATACATATTGTGCGAGGAAAAGACATTTTAAATTTATCCTGATCGGATAAAGTGTTATGATTGTGCGACAAATTTGACCTTAAAATTTTGACTGATTTGTGTCCGGTATCGTCACCCGATCACAATTTTGTGATTTCTGGAAATGTGTCTGTGCGTCGCTTATAACTCAAAAATCGTTTATCCCAGTACAATGAAACTTTCACTGATATGTGATTTTCAATACAATTTTTCACACACCTAAAAAAATCATTAGATTGTGAAAACTTGAATAGCTCAACATCCTTGTTTGCATACATACAGTATTCTAAAAGTGGAAAAACTTGTGCATAATCGCTATATCTCAAAAACTGTTTGTCCCGTCACACTGAAACTGGTGGTAAAACCTTCCAAAGAGTCACCCGAGTGAAGTGTTACTTCCGATTGACGAAAAATTTTTGAAAATGTTATAAATCGTAAAGATCGGTATCAGACTTATAAATATGCAGTTTCAGCAAGGTGGGTGGGATTAACGGTTTTTTAAATATAGTGATTTCACACACGGTCATTTTCCAAAAATCGTGAAAACGTAATCGGGAGATGATACCCGCTACAAATCAGTCAAAATCTCTAGGTCGAATTTTCGCACGATCACAATACTTTATCTGATGTGGATTAAATGTAAAGATTATTTCAACTGAAGAAGATGAAAAACGGTACAATGACGACGAATAGCATGTATAGTATATTATTTATGTACTCCATTCTGTAGTATCAGTCTAAAATTTTTTTTGACATTGATCATAAGATGCACCCAAATTCATAGACAGCAAAAACGTGTCTTAGAATCGATGAAATACTGAGATGTTGAGAATTGAATTAAGTTCAAAATAATGTTTTGTGTTCAGGTCGAATCAATATAATCTTGGAAATGTTCGATTTCAATTTGGTTCGGTTGCGATTTGGATTATGGATATTCAAAGGAAAATGTTATAATTCAACTTCTGCACCTTCTTTTTGTAGTATAGCACATTTTGCGTAATCTGGGCCACCCTATGAATGTTGTAATAGTATTCGTGAAAATATTTGGGGGGTTATATTGCAGTACTAAATTTACCGAATTGTACAATTTACATCTGCATTGCTAAAAATCACGAACCAAACTAAATTTGCAATTATAAAATGCTATCTATAATTGCAAACTAGCGAACAATTTGCTGTCGTTAATTTTTATTTACTTATTTTCTTTTCTTATTGTTCTCTATTATCAATTTATATAATAACTTTGCACCAATGTCCCTACTAATAACCCGTGACTGAAGGCCTCCACTCTGAATGCCACCCCTTCAGACTGGACTCCCTCCGGGTATCCTCATTAACTTCTTTTTTTTTGCTGCCGTACAGCCATCGCGAGTGATTGAGACCCATGATCCTCGTGCGCGTTAAAAAATAATTACTTGCAAGAGCCTTCTCTGTTAGAGTGACCTCTTTTGGGCACTACAGAGAAGAAGGGGTGTGTGGTGGAGGCGAATCTCCTGGGATCAAGGCTATAATATGCTATCGAAAAATACAATTAAGTTAATTTTTTTATAGTATTTTTTCCTTTGTTCTATTTAGACTCTACAAAAATATTTTAACATTGAGATAAAAGTTCCATACATACTTTGTCCAACTTAAGAAACACCCTAGTCTTGACCGAATTATTACTTGAAATCAGTTAGTTATGTGAGGGTTAGTCGTAAATCTCCGACAGCCACAGGCCTCTTTTTCTGTTTAGCTGCCCAAGAAAAAGGTGTTTCTTAAGTTGGATAGAGTATTTAAGGTAGTGTAGAACCAAAGAACTTTCCATAATACTATTCTATCCGTGGGGTGGGATTTGGTTTTTCCGAGTCATCCATAGTAGTGATAAAAATTAAATTAAACTGTATCGTGCTGAAAATACATATATACATATTTACAGCCATTTCAGTTGATGACACTTTGATTCATTTTCGTCCATCCGGAAGCAGTAATTTGATCTTTCCTACCAATTATTTATGTCATAATATGTATTGCAAATTCATAATACGACTGTTGTGACTAATACACACAGTGCCGTAACTGGGGGGTAGAAAAGTAGGCAGTTGCTTAGGGCGCCAAAATTTGAAAAGCATAACTAAATTGATTGATAAATTTCGATAAATTGATTGATAAATTTTTGGCACGAAGAAATGATAAAATTTAGTTCATGTAATTGTCGTATTTGATTCATGTATCAAATGGGACAATATTTACTTTGGGCATAATGTGCTCTGTTGTACAATAAAATAATTCATTGTGAGTACAGTAAAATCTAAACTCGTCTTTCAGGCATTTCTATTTATCCTAAAAATGAACATGACACATCCTGAACCAGTTTTCAGAGTTTGCTGAAATTCTAAATCAGATGTTCAGTTAAATTAAACTGCGAAGCGTGGGAAAAATATCATCTTTAATACTATTATAAAATTGTATTATTTATTATATATTAATAGTATTGTAAAAAACACACTTTCACGCACCCACATACACTTACTTCTTACACACACACACTTACTTCTTACACACACACATTTAGTATTTTCTCTCATTGATGTTATTAATTGTTAATCGATGGAATGAATGAATGTAATAACTATGGTTACTTTTAAATTTTTTTCTCATTACGCTGTATTTTTAGCGAAAAAAAAACCCTGAAAATTTTGAAATTTCAACAAATTTTTCAATTAAAAAATATTATAGGTGGGCGCTGAAGGCGCGGTCTGCCTATGGCTTCGAAAACCCTAGTTACGGCACTGATATACACACATCCTCACTGTGTACTTGTGCAATATTTTTGCATCAAATAAATTTACCAATCATGTGAAATCGAGGCTACGACGAATTTTAGTACATTTTTAATTGATTTTAAAACAATCAATTCAAGGTTAGGTAAAGTAAAAATGTTAAGCGTTTATTTATATTTGTAATTAATTACCATCAAATTAAGTTTATTGCATAATAAACGAAACACTATCAAACGTTGACTGCCTATCGAAAAATCGGCAACAATCTCGCGCGAAATCGTGCCAATTATTTCGCACGTTTCTGATATTAACTAGGTAGAAATAAAACTGGAAAGTATTCGAGGATGAGTTACACTCGATTTCCATGGTTTGATTGATCGTTTATCAACTTACTTACTGTGACACATAAGTACACTTTAACTTTTTTTTAAATGTAGATATTCAAATGCAATCGTTATCTTCATATTTCGAAGATAATATTCATTAAATACATTACTTATAACACGCACGAATGTTCAACGTGTTAAGTCCTTCACAATTCAGTGCACACATGTATTTAATATTATTGCTACTCGACAAAGATTAGTCATCACGCCTTTTACATTCATTTTCACCTTGTATATGTATTCATAATAATCGCCTATTGTCTATTCAAGACTTTTTTTAATTATTATTAAACAATTAAACTTTTACTTTTCTACGTATTATAGGCCAAAAGGCTCACGTCCAATGAGCTTGCTGCGATTAAGGTGATCAAATTAGAAGCCGGAGATGACTTCGTCATCATCCAACAGGAGATTCTTATGATGAAGGATTGCCGTCACCCGAACGTAATCGCATATTATGGATCGTATTTACGACGAGACAAATTATGGATTTCGATGGAGTATTGTGGTGGCGGCAGCTTGCAGGTATACAAATTACTATATTTTTATCTATTTCGAGTCCTACTTTTATCCCCTATGTTGAATTGGTTGATCAGAATCGCTTTCAATATTTCAACAATTTCGATAACCTCTGAATTATGGATTCTCAGCCCTTATTTCGCGGGTATATTTTAGTATTGCCGCTGCCCACCAGAATTTTCGTTTGAGATTTTGAATATTGTTTATTAAATTTTATCTGTACGTTTAACGTACATATGTACATGTATAAAATAAATTATATATTTAGCTTAATATAAAATGTAATGGATGGCAGATGGAAGCAAGAAATACTGAAATGGTATCCGAGAGGATGTGAAAGAAAGCAAGGTAGACAGAGTGGACGATGGGCTGATGAATTGAGAAGAATGTGTGGAGAGACTTTCATCCAGCAGTGGATAGTGAACGGCTGAAAATGACGATGATATAATATCAAGTTAATAGAATAAAAATGTTCAAGGAAAAATTCTCATCTCAGACAGCCAGCATTTCGCAGAATGTTCCATATTCTGTATAGTACAATAAAAAAAATGCATCAAGAGCATTTTCGCCAATTGGCGACACTAAAACACTATAAAACCTTATTATTTTTAGCTATGTAAGAAATATACAAATAATATTATTGAGTAATTATATGTACATATGTATGTATTTATGTTATATTATAGGTTAAAATATGTTATTATAAATAATTGTTCTGTAAATGATGGAATATGCTAGTGGAATGGAATGGAATGGTGGGTAATGGAATATCCTAAGAAGCGTTTTGGGTCCAAAGGTCACATTACCAAAAGAATCCATAATTCTACTCTTCATTCTAATCACGATCCTTGAGTAATTCCTCAATGTCATTAACAGTTAAATTATTGCGTCCTTGACCTCCCACTGAATCAATTAAATTGTTTAAAAAAAAAACATTACATAACTATTGTAACCGTTTTCTAAAACCATTTTACTGTAAAATTAACTGTGTAAAAAGGACATAAATCCAAATATTTTATTTATATTAATTTGTAATCCATTTCAGGATATATATCACATAACTGGACCATTGACTGAACTCCAAATAGCGTACATGTGTAGAGAAACTTTGACTGGCCTATCTTATCTTCACAGCATGGGGAAAATGCATAGGTACACATTACAAAGCATGTCTTTATTTGTGTATTGATATGTTTATGGACGAGTTCAAAAAACATTTTTTTAAATCAAATTCAATTTTTTTAGGGATATAAAAGGTGCCAATATATTGTTGACTGACTATGGCGATGTGAAATTGGCCGACTTTGGAGTTTCAGCGCAAATCACGGCCACTATCAATAAAAGGAAATCGTTCATCGGTACACCGTATTGGATGGCACCTGAGGTATTTTAAGTCTACCTACATATATATGTATGGTTTATTGTAAAAAATATGGAACTTTTTACGTTATGCCAATTTGTATTCGTCACATTTAGGTAGCGGCTGTGGAGCGTAAAGGTGGATATAATCAATTATGTGATATATGGGCATGCGGTATCACAGCGATCGGTAATATGATTTTTTTTTTTAAATGATTTCCATACGGTAATCAAAATGTGTATATAATGTTATCGTGTGAAATGTTATAGAATTGGCCGAGTTACAACCGCCTATGTTTGATCTTCACCCGATGAGAGCTTTGTTTCTAATGTCGAAGTCCGGTTTCAAGCCGCCCACTTTGCGAGACCGCGAGCGTTGGACTCCAATTTTCCATTCTTTCGTCAAGACTGCTCTTACGAAAAATACAAAAAAGCGACCCACAGCCGATAAGTTGTTGCAGGTTTGTTTTACATGCATAAGTCTCGTCGGATTTTCTTATTGGGCCGAAGTATGATTTGTAAATAATCGATGTTTTGGTTTCAGCATGCATTTTTCCAATCCGACATGTCGAAACGTCTCGCAATAGAATTGCTGCAAAAAGTCTCAAATCCTTCTAGTCTTTATAATTATAATAATGCCGATCCTGATGAAGATGGAGTGAGTAATTTATTTTGTATGGTATTTTTTTTTGTGTTGTAGATTTTATTCATGTGTATTGTTTTAGGCCGTGCCGAATGTACCTCATAGAATTGCCTCTAAACACACGGTGAGAAGTCGTAGACCTATAATTTCTAATCCTGTTGATCTCGGTGTAGCTGCTGGAGCCGGCAGAGCTAGACCACATAGTCTTTTAGCCGACGATAGTCAATCATTAGTGTCGCCGCCGAAGAGGCAATCTGGCGTCTTCGATGATTCTCCGATAGTCGATCTCGACGCCGATGATGACTTGGAAGCGTTGGAAGGGCCCAGCATCGGTGATCATTTCGCCAATCGAAGGGTGGGTAACGGAGAAGACTCTGATACAATGAAACGAGCAGGTACGGTATAAAACATTTACAGTGAACACGATTCAAATTTGTATAGATAATTGTACGCGAATGTATGTGATTTCAGCCGGTGGTAGTTGCTGTTCTGGACGTGTCCAAGATACCAATCATCATCCTTCGAATTGGGACATGCTGGACTTGTTGAGCGACGTCAAAGCCGGTATACAGCTGCATGACAATCCGACTTCGCCGTTGAACTCTTCAATTGATACACCGCTTCCGTACGACACGTTACCCAGTGAAAAGTAAGTCGATTGATACCCGTTTTAACAGTCACAAGTGAATGATTACTATCCCAAATGTTCTCTTGATGGGTTTGCTTTTGACATTTTTTGTCTCGTTAACATTATCAGTAGCATGTCTGTTACTATTTCGTACCTTTTATCTATGTTCAATTGTTTATAAAATTATATTTATCTAGGATGCTAAAATTTTCTAATCGAACTTTCGAAATTTTAAAAAATATCCCCATTTTTAATTTTTGATTCATTTTATAAAAAGTTTTTCAAACTTTTTACGATTCGTATTATTTTGACCTTAGCATCTTAGATAAACATAGTTTGATTACGAAATTGTGTAAATGTCTTTAAATTTTTAAGCATTCAAATATCTATGTATACATTAATTACAGAACACCTTCTACTTTACACCTTCAGATATATGTACCACATCAATTTTATCACTTGACAAAATCATAAATTTATTCGTTTACTCACGTCGGAGAAATAGACGGTTAATTTTTGGAAAATAGATGCGGCACATTATAACTTCCATGCAATGTTGGATGATAAATTTGGTTTGTAATACATTTTATGTGGTTTATAGAGTGAAACATCGCGTAAGGGAGTGTGCTATTACCGGAGAACAAATTATGAAAATGAGTTTAAGGTATTTTGAAGTTACGCGGCTGTGGCTGCTGTTGACAAATTTGCGTGATGTGTTTTGATTTTACAAAAAAAAAAAAGCATGCCCCCTATCGAAATATATATAATTTTTATTTTTAGAAATGTCGCATAATTGACTAATGAATCATGGTATTACTTAGATGTATAATATATTATATTTAATTGTGTGATCACTTTGATTGTTTGAAAGCAATTGTAGTATTTACGGATTGTGTGGAATCGTGTGATCGGCACCGCCTTGTCTGAATAATTAATACATTTATCACATTTAACATTCGACATTATTCACATTAACACTATTTCCATATTACAGTCATCGAGAAATAATTACATTAAAATACATTGGATACGCTTTTCGTGTTCTATTTTATTTGTCGTGCTCATTTCATGTTTTAAATTTATGAATCCTCTATGATCAATGGTAAGTTTCATATAAATATATAGTTTTACATTGACTTATCAGCGGAATTATTTGAAAATTTTAATCCTGACCTAATTGATATGTATACATTTTACTTTATCTCGTACTAAAAATTTTGGTATCACGGCTATCCTGAATCTTTTTCTCGTCCGGTTTGAAATGGATTATTTATTTTCTTGATTTTGTATAGGTACATGGTATTTCGTTTCTTTCTTAAAATTTTCAATTAATACTGCTAATTTTAGCATTAATTTGTTTAAATTATACAATTTTATATGAACTCAGGCTTTTTAATGAACCGATTCATTAAAATGTAGAATCGTTTACGACGTAACATAACATTTTAATCGTTTACCACATATTATGAAAGAATATTTTATTATTGGCTGGTTAAATTGTGTATAGGTAGGTAGGTTTATATATTTATATATATATATTTCAATAATAATTTCAAGTGATTTTTTTTTTTTTTTGAACGCTTTTATTTATGTATTTTTAAGTTTTGTACATATATTTTACTTTATTTTTCTATAAATTTCAGTTTTAACTTCTCATTGAGAGATTCAATTAAGTTAAACCATTTTGACGTTTAAGTTAATGGTGAAAGTATTTGCTAGTGGTGTGTTCAGAATGCAAACACAATATCATAATCACATTATCTTTAACACGTTAACTTCATTTTTATTTTTTTTTACAAAAAAAAATGTTTTGAACATGTACTGAACAATTAATTTGCTTTTCAATATGTAGTTCTGTTTTGTCACCTATTTAGTTGGTTTTTTTCTGTTTTTATCTTGTGTTATGAATTCAATTATTTGCTTTTTGCTTTATATTATATCGTATATTTAAAATTAGACACTGTGTGCGAATTGCACAACTGGTTGTAAATAAACGATGCACACGTATTATTATTTATAATATTTTAATTTCTACGGCGATAATTTTGATGAGACCCGATTTCGATGTTTGTGTTAGTTCGTATTTAATTAAAATCGTACAATTAGATCTCGTATGATGAACGTATCGTAAAATGTAGACATCTCATTACAGACGAAACTAATGCGGATCAATAATAAATAATTAGAATAATACTTTTATTATGATATTATAATTATTCAATTGAAAGTTGAGAATGTCATGCACCGATTTTGATATAGGATGATCATTGTGTGTGTAACGTAACGTGTGCTATTTTTATTAAATGGTCATCTTGTATAGTTTGTTTGTGCATCGGTGACACTCAAAAGTAGTTTAACGTTCTTCGGATTGCTTTCATACCGATATTCATGTGGCTGATTGTCATCTATGGTTTTTTGTATTTTGTTTTAGGAGTCTCTTGCAATATATAGATGAAGAATTAATGCTAAGGTAAACAATTTTTACCAGCATGTTGAAAATTTATGTACATTTGTGTGTTTGTTGTGTAGTATCTCGATTAATTTTCTAATACATATTTGTATGTACTTGCATGAGTCATTTGTGCATGTTTTATTTTAATTTATAATTTGCATTGTTTTATATGCTTTTTGCTTGTGCTTACATAAAGAAATCACTTTCTCTTTACTACTTTTTATAATATTGTTCAATAATAGTTTTTTTGTGAACTGATATTTTGGGGTTGTTTTTTTTTAGTTTGGACACTTTGTTTTAGTAATATAATTAATGTGGTGGCTGCTATTCTGATCTGTGCAAAGTTTATTTTTATTGATTTGCCAATGGAAATTTTTTTTTTTGGCGCTGTGGTTGGTTATATGTTTTTATTAAACGCTACTTCTGTGTCTTATTGATTAATTTAACACTAGTTCAATTGAACTTTTTTGAATCGTTGAACATTACAAAGTATACGTATATCGTGGTCTTATTGATTGAAGTGGTTACTTTTTTTTCTTTCTTATTTTTAGGAAACACTTAGTATGTCACGAACTCTCAAATTCATCATTCACAATATATAGCAACCCTCATTTGATATTTGTGACATTTAAACAACACATTTTTATTTATACATATTTTGTGCATATTATTCGTCACAATTCGTCACAATTTCCAATATTTACAACATATAATCTATATAAAATGTGCAGTAAAATAATCTATTTGAAACGACTCCTTCAACTGCATCACGATTTTTATCAAATATTTTGTGTTGTCAGTAATTAATAGCTTTAATATAATCAAAATTAAATTAAATAATGCCTTTGCTTTACAATTCTTTTTTATTTTTATTATAAAATTGTATTTAATTGGTTATTTTTCTTTTTATTAGGGCAACTCTTCCACTGACGAGCAATGATGGTGCGAACAACGGTCAGAAAAATGATCATGGTAATTTGTACGATAGGCACCTGTCTCAGTGTATTAGACTGAAGCATGATTATCTACATTCGCAAAGTACCAGTAAAGATCTGTCGGTACTTCCCGGTGAAAGCAGTAACAAAAACAGGCACACGAACGGCTGTCAAGTCAAAGCAAACGATCCGTCTCCTCTGCCGAGAGATGCTTCGAAGACGTCACTATCGAGCGGCGATCATCTATGCTCGAAAATGGCCGGTTACGGCAGTGACATCGTCTTCGCCGATCAATCTGGTAGTGATGTTTTAGTGAATTCTCCGATTGTTTGTCAAACATCTTTGAATAACTCTGAAAATGCTTGCCCGTGCGGGCTATGCCCGAATCAGAGCGGTTCGAATTTGTCTAGGCAAAGTCATTCGGGCATACTTAGTGATTTACAACAGTCGGTTTCGGCGTCTAGCAAAAAGTGTCTATGCAAAGGATGCAGTAAAGAAAACATTCAACTAAACAGGAACATCAACGCTAATGAAACATTACAAGAATCTCCCTCTTCAGGCGTTGTCTTCTGCGAATGTTGTAATAAGCAAAAGATTTCAGTCTCTAATTTTAGAGCGTTGCAAATTGCAAATAGGTTAAATTTAGCCGATCAAGGTGGAAAAATATCCGATCAAAATCATCCCAATAATAATAGCTATTTCGAAGACGATCTGTGTAAGAGAATAGACTTGTCGTTGAACATGGACACCGATATCGAAACTAGGATGAAAAGTGCTTATTCCATAGCCGGAATTCCCAGCATTCAAGGTAACAATCATAGGCAAAATATCAAAACGCACGGTCGACACAGTTCCGATTCAGTTTTCGATCACAGCAGGAGTCATCGAGCATTTGATTCGATCTTTAGTCCTACTGGCAATAATTCGGATAGTAATAATGGAGGAATTGATCTCAATCAGTTTTGCGTTTGCGAATTGGAGTCCGACGCCGAACCGCGAAGAAAAACTTCGTCATCTGTGGACGAAATATTTAACCTCTCGGTGACGGAAGGAAATGTTAAAATTTCTAGAAATTCCAATCCGGTCGAACTGCACGGTAGAGATAGGGAAAGATTGGATGGTAGTAGTCAACGACAAAGAAGTCTCTCGGACAGCCAAAGAGATAAAGCTAAAGTCGACAACACCAGTGAGTGCATTCATATAATTTTAATTTAAATGTATTTATTCTTTTGGCATATTGATACAGTATTTTTATTTAACAGGTGTAAGTGGTACTCCGGATGTCGTAGGAGGAGGTGGAACTCCACCTGTTCCTCCTCGTAGGTCACATCGGAATCATCGTGTGCGCGCTCTCACACCGCCGCGTCCGAATACCAACGGTCTTCCTCCAACACCTAAAGTTCACATGGGAGCTTGTTTTTCAAAAGTAAATCTATATGCATACACATTTTAAAATGAATGTACCATGTACATTGTTGTTGCTTTTTATAATGCTGTGATTTTGGTGTAGGTTTTCAACGGTTGTCCTCTTAGAATAAATTGCACGGCGTCTTGGATTCATCCCGACACTAGAGATCAGCACGTGCTCATCGGTGCCGAGGAAGGTATCTATACGCTAAACTTGAACGAACTTCACGAGACTGCTATGGAACAATTGTGTCCGAGAAGAACAGTGTGGATGCACGTGATAAAAGATGTTCTAATGTCGTTATCAGGTATAATGTTTTTTTTTTTCTATTGATTCTACTAAAATGGAATGAACGTAAAATTATAATGAAAGCGTTTTGGTTTATAGGAAAAAGTCAACAATTATATAGGCATGATTTATTAGCATTGCAAGGACGTCAAGCTAATCGGTTTTCTTTACGAGTGCAAAGAATGCCGGAAAAGCTCGTGCCGAGGAAGTTTGCACTTACTACTCGTGTACCTGATACCAAAGGTATATCTAACGTTATGTTGTCAATAAAAAATTTTCATTCATTTTATCTAAAAATTAAAATTTATATTCTTAGGTTGTATAAAATGCACTGTCGGAAGGAATCCATACAATGGATATAAATATCTGTGCGGTGCAACTGCTCAAGGATTATTTTTAATGCAGTGGTACGATCCTCTACATAAATTTATGTTGCTCAAAGTAAGTAAATATCATCGATATGTTAGTTCAACACGCTTAAACGGAACTTTTATAAGTTTTCATTTAATATTTTAAGCATTTGGAATGCGTACTGCCTTCTCCAATAAGAGTTTTCGAGATGATCATCACTCCGGAGCAAGAGTATCCGCTCGTATGTATAGGAGCCAATCGTAAACCGCTCAAATTAGACTTGCTCAACATGAATTCGGGTAATTGGACACGAAATTTTAGCATAGTTGTTACTGTTTCGTCGTGCACAATTATAATTATCGTATTGTTTTAGGCGCTAGTTGGTTTCACTCTGATGAATTGGATCCAAACATGAGTGGAACGTCAACTGTGATACCGCGTCCGGATAAACTGCATGGAATTATCGGCATTAAGCAACTTGAAAAGGACGCAGTAAGTGTCCGTTGTATATGTTGTTATCTCTAGTTTTTGATAGGTATAAAATGATTTTGCTCAATACGACTGTGTCTGTTATAGGTCCTTATTTGTTACGATAAACTAATCGAAATTGTAAATCCTTTACCGCCGTGTGGTGATGCGAGTCGATTGCAGCCAACGGCAGATTTGATCATCGGCAGTGGTAAAACGAAGAAGCAAAAGCAATTGATTACCAAATTAGAATTTCCTTTCAATATTGAAAATATTGGTAAATTATTTTGATCCATTGCGTTTTGTTATGTAACTGTGTAGATTGTATTGTAGTGTAACTTATTGTTCTGTGTTTCTAGTTGTACTACCAGATAGTATTTTAGCATTCCACTTGCACGGAGTGCAGGGTAGATCTTTGCGCGATGGCTCAATTACGCAAGAAATTTGCGACCCTTCTAAGAATTACCGACTTTTAGGACACGACAAGTGATTATACCGCAATGAATTAAAATTTTGTTAATTTAACGTTGTCGTAACGTAATGTTTTGTTTATTTATTGCAGGATTGTTGCTTTGGAATCGCACATTCTTCGAACCGGTACACTCACCGGTGAGGACGGTAACGATCTCTACATTTTAGCCGGTCACGAAGCGTCTTATTGAAGTATCGATCAAATCGTAATAGTGTGTGCAACTAGATTTCCCGTTCCAGTTGATTAATAGATATTGTAGATATCTGAATATGAGAGATGATAGAGGTTGTTTATTTATTATTGTATCTCTTTTTTTATTTTATGTTTTTAGATTCTAATGTAATAGAATGTTTACAAATATCATCGAGAGAACAAGTTGCCATTTTCTTTCTTAAGGAGACATTTATTTGTCGGATGTAGATAGAAATTCGCAAGTAGAATAGTTAATGAAATATTCATTTATTGACGAGCGGACGTCGTAAATTAAAGATAGGTTTATCTTATTTTGGTGCAAAGGCTTTCGAAAACGAAATTTGAGTATTTTAAAGTTTTATAGAGATATATATATATATATATTATATTGTTAGATGGTATCGAATAACATATTATTAAAAAAATGTATGTATGTATGTATAACAGAGTTAAAAAATTCTACATGTTGGTACATAAACAGATTTTTCTTTTTTGAAATTATAGTATATATATTTAATTAATACGTACATGACAATTTGTTGTATTTAATCGTATTTGTAATTCTTTTACTCTTTAGTACGTATTTGATTTTAATATTTTTATTACGTTCTGCTCTGGACCATATTTTATTATGAAAAATTTCGTTTTTGGCATTCTAGGAATTGAATTTGACACTCTCAATGCATCATTCTCCAGTTGTAACTTTTAAACTACATACATTTGTTTTAATTTGATACCGGTAATCCTGCGAAAGTGACTGCTCCTCGTTTTTGCGCATTTGTAATTTGCGAAAATCTCACTAAACGCAATGTATGACATTGGCCGACACTGTACCTGATTGAGTTTTACAAATGTAAAAATTGTCATCGCAATGAAAAAATTCGCTTGCTGCATTTTGCTCGACTCTAAAAAAAAAAACTCATTTGGTATATAAATAGTGCGCGCATCGTTATGTGAAACATGTTTATTAGCATATCTGAAACGTACCTTAATTAAAGTAATATAATGAAGATATAGTTATTTTTGGGATATATAGAATATGACAGAGTTATATTATACATAAAAGGAATTAAATTGTATTTTTTTGATTATATCAAATTGTTTGATTATACAATACGTATACATACATATGTATATTTATTCATTATTTGTTTCGATTGAATTTCAATGTAATTTTTCGATTTAAGGAAATCATTTGATGATGTTTTAGATACGTTCATAAGAATTAGAATCGATTCGAACTTCTCGACTAAAATTAATTTGATAGTCGAGGAGTCGGAGACCTCATTGATTGTCCGATCGTTCAAAATATGGACTGCCTAAAGATAACACAACTTCGGTGTGTGAGTGAGTTATTTTGACGTTGTTGCAACTTTAAATAAGTAGGTGTGTAGTTTACATAATTGTACATACGGCTAGTCTTCGTTGTTTGGTGGATTTTTTATTATTTTAAAACAGGAATTGTAGCTGTGATTAGCAAAAAAATATTTAATTCCATTGTCGGCGAAGCTGATGAGTTGTTTTTGTTGAAATATGATTTTGATCATGTTCAGAACTCAATTGGATAAAGTGTCATTGCAATGTAGGAGGACTAGCTGTATAATTTGTAAATAAACTTAAGAGATTATTTATATTCTCTTTCAAAATTAATTAAACATAATGATTAATTACGAAGTATAACGAATCTACAATGTTGATCGTCAATTAGTGTACATGAACAACTGGACACAACTTAAATCCAATAAATTATCATTAAATTGCTGCAATAATGGCGTTTGATTTTCATCTAAACAATAACTCTGCATGAATTTGCGATTTATTTAGCATAAATATTTTCCAATGGTTTTTTTATGAATGTATATTTTTAAATGATTTTATTATTGAAAATAGTCATTCATCAGTCGTATATGCTTTGAACCAAAATGACAATGTAAGTCGTTATAACTACATATATAAGATTATCAGTAAATTAAATGAATTTTCTTTATGTAGTCTCATATTTGTTTATTTTTCGGTTAAGATTTCGACTTTCCATTGATAATAATTACCCTACTGTTTTGTTATGTCCAATTATTATTATAACGTAATATTCTAACAATTTTATTAATTAAATTTTATACGCTGCCTCTTTGGCTATGGCGTTTTGTTTTATTTTTATTTAATTTTTTTTTTTTTGTGAAGATGCATAATTGTATGTAATTGTGGAATGTTTTGCTTTGGCCATCTCAACCAGACATTTGTATGAACTTGACTATGTGAATTAATTTATTAACCCAAATATATTTTTTAATATTTTTGTATTACATTATTATTTGTATATGTTATTCCCTGTACATAATGTATGATTCAAATAAATAAATATATACACAGACTTTTCTTTTCAATTGACAATCTAATACCAAATATGCTTTTAACATTATGTGGGAACCTAAAACATATTTTACATTATGTATTGATAAATCGAATAGTAAACCGCTCAGTATTTAATTCAGTTTTGCTCAATTATTAAATTATCGCGTAACGCGCGACCGAGACATAAACGTTCATATTTTCATACAAAGTGGACTTAAGTATTTCATTTATTTTTCGGCGTACGCTAGTTACAAGTTATGTATTCAGAAGTATAAATGGATACATAGTTACATGCGACGAATCAACTACGTGTGGTCCAGAATATCACTCCAACGGGTACTTCTCGACTATTCGTCGATGCGTTGGTGCTCGTGTTCGTCGAGGGCTGTTGTAGCAACAGCAGTGCTCGAATTCAGCGGGAGCGGGCGTTCCCTTTCGCGAGATTTGAAAACGTAGCGTACCCTTTCGTGAAATTTAGCGCTCCCTTTGGTAAAAAACCAAAATTTCCGTGCTCTTTCAATAATTATTGCCGAAAAAATGTTAGAAGGTGAATTTTTTTTACATTTATGACTCCTAAATCACAATCTTTGACTGAAAGTTAAATTCTTTACATTTCAATTTCGACAAAGGCATCTTATCTGTAGCCAAAATCCATTTAAAATATTATTATATTTTGAAAAAGCTGGATGCACTTGTGTTACTTGAAGATAACATTTAGAATTCGAGGGTTTTTATGCGCAAAAAGTTTTATTGCTTTATGGTCGGCACTGTCTGTCACACTAAGGTCGAACTGCAACGGGTCCCTCTCAGGGCATCGGTCATTTCGATAATTTACGATATCTTTCTTTGAATTGTCGGCTTTCTTATTTAAAAAAAAATTCTGAAGTAGCTGTACCGCTACCATTATACTAAAGAAACCAAAATACTTCAGTCTTGCCTGTCCCTCTGATGAGAGAACTTGAATTTATCGAACGTATTTGCAATTTCAATCTATCATCGGGAATCGCTTGATTATTTTTTTTATTTGTATTTTATTACTGCACTTCATCACTAACAAACACTTTTCTAGCAACATTTTTTATGTTGTCTGAATTATAATTACTGCACGTGACTTAACTAAATAGTGATATTAACAATTATTCAAATTTAAAAAAATTAACCGTGTAAATTGTGCATGTATGTATGTAATACAGTTTCTATAATAATAATACTAATAACCTAATATATACAACCATAAATTCATTTATATTGGTGTACATATGTTACGTATATAGTGTTTTGGTGCTATAATATATGTATGTATAGAAATGTACGTACATTTTCTATACATATAGTTAAAAAAAAAGGTCGTTTGATATTTTTTGAAAATTATCGAGCGCTACCATTCGTGAAAATTTCCATTTCGAGCACTGAGCAACAGGTGATGGTATGGGTTCTCGATGGAGTTGGTTTAAATGGTACGAGAGGCCGAACGTAATGCTTTTTATATCCTTCAATTAGTTCAATTGCGCGTTTGCATTAGATTTGTTTTTGGGGGATCTCTCGTTTTAAGACACGTATTTTTTGTGTTTACTTTACACGTTTGTGACGCATGTTTATACATATACGTGTGTTGGCGAGAGTCGTGATTCCTACAACGTCTACAATAGTATATTCCAAGTTAATTTAATGCTCGTTTTGCCAACTATTTTCAAAAACACCTAAAGATTATTCGGATTATCAGTAGGCTGATAAATAATAAAGAAAGTCGATTAGATACACATTGCTCAAGCCAGATATGAATGGAAGAAGATTGGAGAGGCCTTCATCCCGCAGTGTTTGGTGAATAGCTTCCTAGCTCGGCAAAGGAAATTGATTCCTTTACAATTTTACATTTGCAGTTGGCAGTACTGATTGCGGCTAACCATCAAATAGATGGCAGCTGTCTATGTCAATAATTTCAAACTTGTCACATTAAATACTCGGCCAGCTTATACTCCAACTAACACCATTGAAGGACTTCAAAAGGTGGTCTGCCCATTATCTTCGACACTTGACAAACGCTGAACTAAAGGTTCACAACTTTGCTATTTTTGAAAATTAAACCGTTACATATTGATGGTCATTTGATTAAAATTTTGAAATAGCGTAACATTTGATTTTATATTACCTTCATGAAAGCATTTGTTGAGTTATCACAATGTCTTTTAGGCTTCTGTTGTGTAGTTCGACTTTAATTATTTCTTTGAGGTTAACCGTGATCTTGTTGTTACAGATGGATGATACGATCAATGCACATACTATTGCAAGAACTCCCATTCCAAAGCAACGTGAGTATATTTTTAAATTTATATTCGAAATGTTTATTTAGATTTGCGACTAATTATCTTCTTTTGATATTATAAAGGATTTGCAAAATTATGTTTGAAAAAAAATGTTAGAAGTTGCCCTCCTAAGTCTTCCTTAACAAATGGAGAAAATTTCAACAAAAATAAGAATATTGAAGAAGAATTAAACCATTTATCTCCTATACTTAACGATGAATATATTTCTACTCCTCCTTTTGTGGTAAATATATTTTTATGAATCTCCATATTTAATTTACGTATATGTACATACCTTAAAAAAATGCTTATTTCTAGACAAAGTATAGACCGCCTCCGCGAAAAATTTCTTCTATCTTATTCAGCAGTGGAACGGTTAGCAGTAATAACTCTGCAGCTGATAGTAGATTATCGAATTCAAACTTTTTTGAAAACATCCTTCCCAACACTCACTCCACTCCGACAATCAGCAACGAACAAGAAATTCCAAAATATTTAGAAAATTCAGTTGATTTTTCAAATGACAAAAGTGTTGACTTAATCAATTCCACCGAAGATGCTAATTTAACGCCGAAAAGTTCACATTCTTCACCTCCACCAGATATGCAAAATCTCATGGATAAACTTTACGGTCACGTATGGAGATCTACTCCAGGGCTATTTAAGAAAAAGCAACGTAGCATTCAGAAAAATGACGATGATCTCGTAAACGAATTGAAGTCATTGAACTTATCAAATCATGCAGATTCAAATACGGTATGCGATAGTGACGATAATCTTAATAATAGCGTATTGAATTCCGTATCAACATCGGTAAATGCTCATGACAATGGTTCTAAATCTGCATTTGAAATTAGTTTAATGCAAAATAACTCTAACGATGTAATTATTTTAAATGATACAGATGTTTCTGTTGCAAAAGAAGATATTATTTCTAATATCTTAAAAGAGCAAAATAATACAACTTCAAAATTGAAATCAAATTCTAAAGAATCGTTGAATTTGGATGAATCTGATTTTTTACATACCACCAAAAGAAAAATTCCAGGTAAAAATCCATTAGAATCTTCAGACAGCAACGAAGATGCAGATCTTGAACCGAGCAAATTAAATTTTTTGTTCAATGATAGAGAATCAAAGAATATAAAATCCAACAAAGAGAATATAAACAAATTAGTAGATAAAAAAGCAATTACGAAAAAGACAGCAACTGTTAGAGAAATAGTTGATACTAAACATCGAAAATCAAAAATTCCCATACTGACTGAAGGCGCCGTAGAAAATATTCAACAGTATAGTTTCATGGCATCGTTATCTGGTAAGTTAAAGTAATTTATTGGGTTAGTAAACAAAATCCACATTCGCAATTTTCTAATGCCATCATTTTAGATGATGTTCCATCGTGGCGCAGAGAATACAAAGCAAAACACTATCGGGACAATTTCAAAAAGAAAAAAGAAGAACTCGCCAATATTTTATTCACAATGTTCAATGAAAACGTATTCGACTCGCGAATATCTCCCACAGTGTCAATAATATGGAGTTCCACACTCAACAAAACCGCAGGGTAATTTATAATTTTACATTTGCACACAGTATACGCAATCCAATGGTATTCAATACAATATTTTACTATCCATAAAGACGTGCTCACAATAAAATGGTAAAATCAAAAGGAGGCAAAGACGGTATGACTATTAGTAGACGTTCTCACATTGAGCTCTCCATCAAAGTGGTCGACACTGCTCAACGGCTCCGAGATACCCTCGCTCATGAAATGTGCCATGTTGCTACGTGGCTGCTTGATGGCCAATTGCACGATATTCATGGACCATATTGGAAATCATGGTATAAATTTACATCAAATAAGATAAATGTACAAAAACGTATTTAATTGATTGGTTGTTAAATCTCATTGTTTGTTTAGGGTTTCGAAGGTTCTTCAACGTTATCCTGAATTAGGTTCTATATCGGTTCGACACAGTTTTGATATTCATTTTAAGTACTCATACAAGTGTGTGAAATGCGGTTACAAGTAAATACATATATGTTAATGTAAATAATGAATATCAATTTTATAGCAATTTACTTAATTAATAAATAATTTTTCTTTAGGGTTGATCGTCATTCAAAATCAATCGATACTAAAAGAAAAGTTGCGGCTATTGTTACGGTACCCTTCAATGTCTTCTCAATAAGAAGACAAAAGAAGGATTAGTCGTATCGACTCCGGTGAAGCAAAGGACTGAAGTAACTGGATTTGCATTGTACGTGAAAGAAAACTATTCCAATGTTCGAAGTGGTAGTACTCCTCACAAAGATGCGATGAAGTTTCTCGGTCGACAATACACTAAAACTAAACAGTTATCCAAAGAAAAGGAATGTGTTAAATAAATTTTATGTATTTTCTATTGTAAATTTATTTTATATATTCTTAATGTGTAAAATATTTTTCTTATACATATAAACATTTAAATATATCTTAAATGTACCTAGTTTTGTAATTATAATGTACTTTGTATATAATATTTATATATTTTCTATTTGTGTATATGACGTATTGATACATTTTTATGTGCTATTTATTTGATTATTTAACTTTATGAACGTATGATTGGTTTGTCTTAAATTATCATAGATTGGTTGAATTTTGGCTTTCCTAATTATTGTGATACTAAATTCATGACGCGGAAGTCACAAATTAGACTTCCTATTATACTGAAACATTTGTAACTTGCAGAGCATTTATTTAAATAAATTGAGACTGATATACAATACAATTGATGTATTTATCTTACATTGTATGTTAAGTTAGAATAAATAGATTTGGTAACACAAATTAAAGCATCGGGGATCAGGCTGGTTTCACACTGGCGAAATATATGGAATTATGCATCCATGCTAAGATTAAATTTAACAAGATTGTATTTGTATACATATGTATGTATATGCAAATGGTTATATTTTGTTTATTGCAACAGAACATTTTTTTACTACATATTATACAACGATACAATTTATTGGAATTTGCTTAAAATGGCACAAAAAAACAAGATACCTTAATTAGAAACAAGAAGGTAAAAGTTGGAAATCCAGAAAACATTCAATGCGGTGTATTATTAAGAACACTCGGATAGAATTATTTTTTCCTTTCCACCTTTTGTGCTATCCTTATCTCATTACGATATGATCTTCTACCAGGAGTTCCAGCGCCGACTGTAATTGCCGATCAGCTTTTACGTCTCGCGTTTTTAAAAATTGTCAAAAAATGGTACATCCCTCATCTGATTGAATATTTTCGAAGTACTGTATAAACTCCTCTGCTTCCTTTGCATAATCTCTATTGAGAAATTGGACATTTGATAAGTGTGCCATTTTTGAAGCAAATCTCTTTTTATTTTCATCACTTTTCATTACTCTTTTCGGCAATTCACTCATTATTTTTTTTTGAATTTCCATGTTTACTTCGTCTGAAACGGATGGTTGATTCACATCTCCACATCGCAATGGTTCATAAAATTCCTCAGGGCGAACATCATCGCTTAAATTTGCTATCAAGCATCGATCTTCTGCTTGTGTCTGTCGATTTATCTTAGTACAATGCAAAAACACCAGATTGGTGTTCACCTAAAGTTCACCCAAAGGTTCATGCAAAGTTCACCCAAACGACCCTTTTCAGAGTTACAGTGACAAGAAACTATATTCACCTTACATAGCTGGTCACTCTTTTCGCTTGGTACTTTGAAAATATTTTCGTCATCTGTAACGATCATGCTTTTGAATGCCGTGTGAATGTTTATATGTTGTTTTAAATCACTGTTTGTTGTAAAACATTTTGAACAAATTTCGCATTTGAATTGGTTTTCTTCAGGTTGGCAATTCACATGTGTGTTCAATGTCTCTCCATCCATCTGCAAATCAAAGCAACCAATAAAAAAATAAACTTTTCAAATAATGTTCAAATTAAATTCTACTTTAACTCTATGAATTAATATTTTGTAGGAATCGCGACTCTCATCAACACACGTAAATGTATAAACATGCGTCACAAACGACGTAAAGTGAACACACAAAAAATGCGAGTCTTAAAACAGGAAATCCCTCAAAAACAAACCATAGAGAAAGCACGCAAAAAACGCGTGTCTTAAAACAGGACATCCCCAAATAACAACACCAATACAAACGCGCAATAGAGGGCTATAAAAGCCTTACGTTCACACTCACAGTCAGTACGCCCCGCGCTTCCACCGCGCCAACAACACTCTCATCATGGCAACCACACCCCAGCTACCTCACACCAGCTTCGGACTGGATGGGTTAAACACTCGCCAGCTGAACTGACGCTGCCCAGAACAGACAACCTCAACATAGCACGCCACTACGCACGGATCCTGACCTAGGCACATGTAGCACATCATCATCAAGAAGCAGTACTCTGAACCACACGCATTTAATACATCGCACGCGACTACTTGGTCATTTACACTTCTGTATACACATCATTTGGTGTACTTCAAAAAATAAATAAAACTCCACTTTGTATGAAAATATGAACATTACACAAACACCATCACCCATTCCCATAATTTTAATAATGCTTAATGGAAATATTAACGGTGTACATTTTCGTTCAACGTTATGTTGTGTACACCGTGAAAGTTCATTGATGTTTTTTACCCGTAGATTGGAAGTGGTAATTTTATCCAAATATGTTTCATCTGTGCTGCCTGGTTGTATTTGATCACCTTTATCATCGGGTGATTTATACAGTTGCAAATTGCTATCAGATGGTTCATCCTCCCAAACTAAATCATCTAGTAACACTTCTTCCATTTTAATATCTATGTATTTGGTTAGTCTCAGTCTTGCCATTTTATCATTTTTATCACAAATATTTTTAAAATTAATGAGAGATTTGAGGTTGGATTCACATGACAAACATATTGTATCCGGCAGCCTGTCGTGTTTTTTCACCTGCAAGGTAAATTCACACATTAAACTATTATTTTAGCATATGACTTGGATTAGAGCATGTGATGCGAATGAGTTGAAGAACCAACCTGTGGCTGACGGCAGCTCCAGACGTGTTTCGCTAGTAGTTCAGAGTAGCTATAAAAAGGGACGGAAGATTCTGCTGACACGGAACGTAGACAGAGTCGACACTTCATTATGCCGTACTTTTTACCATTCACAATCCTCAGTACTGGGCGTGTAATACTCACTGTGACGCCACTTAAAGAAAGTAATCACAAGGATACAATTTGTAATCCATATATTTGAGGAATATAAAGAGTAACGAAAAAATTTTTGAAACTTGAAAAGTTAAAAATCAAATTTTGCTCGATTCGGAGAATGTTGACTCGAACGTAGCGAGCAACGAACGAAAGCATCATAATATGAAACAAATTTTCAACGCATACTGAAACACGATAAACTACTGTCAGACCTATACCGATTTTGATGAGTTTTTTTTTAAACTAACCATTGCTATAAGAATTCTTATTATATAATATTATGAAGATTCAAAATTTATAAAAGGCCGAAAAAAAAATAAAATCAGGCGAGTAAACTACCACTTCAACCTTATCAACTCTTACGTCTTATGTGAAATCTATAGATATGAAATTTCAACTTTATCGGCTATATACTTTCGGAAATATTGCGTGGTAACAGGATTTTTGACTTTTCTACAAGAAAAAAACCCAACTTCCGGTTGACTGATTTTAATGATATTTTTTCAACTAGATATTGCTTTAAGTATTAAAATATTACAATATTCTGAAGATACCAAATATTTAAAATGCCGAAAAAAAATGAAAAACGAAATCGCGTTGGCCAAAATCATAATATGTATGTATATCTTACACCTTACGTCAAAATAATAGATATGAAATTTGAGTAGTTTTTGATAGTTTCGGAGAAAAAGTTAATCATAGTTTTGCTGGAAAAACCTTCCAAAGATTACACAAAAATTAGGTGATTTTCCAAGTACAACTTCCGGTTGACGAAAAATTTTAAAAGTCTTAAGGATTGTAATGGCCGGCAAAAAACATATTAATATGAAGTTTCGGTGTAATAGGATAAACGGTTTTTTAGTTATTAGCGATTCTACACAAATGTATACAGACATACAGACATTTTCCAGAAATTATAAAAACGTGATCAGGGGATGATACCCGAACAAATCAGTCAAAATCTCAAGGTCGAATTTTTGCACGATCACAATCCTTTTTCCGATTAGGATAATTGTTGTTGCGTGTGCATCGGTTGTAAGTGATAAAACTATAGCCGATGCACACCGCAGTGAGTTCTCCTCAAGCCACCGTGACGAAAGGTCTTTTACTATAAAGCGGGGATCCCCTACAAGGATCTCGCTACCAGAACTCGGACGTACTTCCCCACCTAAAAGATCAGTATATAACAATAATAATTGTTTTATTAATATACATATGATCTTTAATTGAGATCGCCCTTTGTCTCACAGTACACAGACACGCTTAAGCACACAGCATCCACGCCAACAATAGTGTAAAATCGTTTCGTTTCTATACAAACGGACAGACCGGACGGGTGAAACGATATTGCCATCTCTTTTGCTAGTTATTATTACCGTATGCTCGCATTTGAAGCGCAGAATTGCGAGAAATAAGTTTCGACAGACGAGTGGGCACAAAGTACACCTGTACACCTATACTACGATATGCGAGAAACGTGTCGAACTCTCCAACGCAAACGAACTACCCAATTCATTCTGCGCGGTTCCGCAAACCGATTGTATCATTTCTTGAATATTGTCGAAAAATAAATGACTATGTTCCATCAATCGTGTTTACTCATTGAGAATCATCCATCTCACACAACCTATCCTCCGCTTGCTTTACACTGCAAATAAGTTTTCACTCTACCGAGCGGAAAATAAGTTTTACTTCAATAAAAATATTAAAAATACAAAATTCTACCTTGTATGAATATTGGTAGCAGCAGCATTGAATGCCTTTCGCCGTATTCTATACATTCGACTACGCTGCGCGTTAGTTTTTGGTAATCTTTTGATGGTCGGTGGACGAAGTGCATGGTCTCTTGTTCTCTCAGTTTCCATCTCACGTAACCTATCCTCCGCTTGCTTTACACTGCAAATAAGTTTTTACCCTACCGAGCGAAAATAAGTTTTACTTCAATAAAAATATTAAAAATACAAAACTCTACCTAGCAGCAGCATTGAATGCCTTTTGCCGCATTCTATACTCTCGAGAACGCTGCGAGTTAGTTTTTGGTAATGGTTTGACAGTCGGTGGACGAAGTGCACGCTGTCGCTCACGACGGGCTCTTGTTCTCTCAGTTGATGTTTTCGCCATGATTAATACGATAGAATGCGAATTCTAATGTACACGAAGAAATACAGATGGGAGTACGTAATCACGAATGTGGCTATTGACACTCACACAGAGAATTGGGGGCCGGCGCGCGTACAAAACACCACAACGATCCTACTATCTGACGTCTGCACCGAGGAGTGGGGGTATCCGTTACACTCCAGCGTTGCGGCCAAGGCTTGCATTATCGGTGTTTACCGGTAAATCGACAAAAATACACCATCGGTAATTAATTTATCGCGAATTAAGGACAGATACACTGCCGTCCTAAAAGCCCACTTATCGTAACTGACAAAAATTACGAAAATGAGTTAGATGTGTTTTAGGGGTTATGGGAGTGTATTCTTGTGATTTTTCATATCAAAATTAATGCATCTTCATCCAAAAGTGACTTTTTTAAGCTATTAAATCTAACGTATCTGCATGCGCAGAGAAATAGTATCACCAATACTTGAAAATGCGAAATTGCGAAAATGACGTATCCAATATTTACTTCGGTCACTACCTTATCATGAAAGATTGAAAATACTGAATCTCTCCACATTGGAAACGATGAGATTAATATATATATATATATTATTATATATATAATAATAATAATATAATGATACGGCAACGATAACTTGTTGGTAATGTTGGTAGTTTTGCTAGTGTTGTAAAGCGCTGGCATTCGTTTACGTTTAGTCCTTAGCTCACATTCGTTGCTCGTCTTCGGTCGTGTCGTGTCGTTCTCACGTTCGTCGTCTAACTCCCGTAAGTGTGTTCAACTAGTATCATTTTAGTTTTATTATTTAACTAGTTTTATCGTTTAATTTAGACTGTTGGTAGCACATCGGATATTTAATTATACCTCAACCCTCTCCCTCTCCCCTCATCTTTTACCACTGACATACTTAAATTACAGAGTGACAGTGACTGCATTATTTTCATACTTATTTATTGACGTTGCGTTTCCATAACATTCAAACCTCAATTCGTGTTATTTAGCTTCAATTTTTATGTTGTGCAATGTTTGAGGTTATCCCGTCAGCCGGAAGTTCGCCTGTGGTAAAACGTCAAAAGCTGCACCGAACGAAACGCGCGCGAAATTCCCATCGACCAATCGGTGCGCTTCGGTCAATTCATTCGAATTTCTCATCGACCAATCAGAGCGCGTCAATTAATCGTTCGAAATCCTCATCAACCAATCAGTGTACGCTAATTCATTTAATTGAAATTTTCATCGACCAATCAGCTCACGCCAATTCCTTAATTCGAATTTGAACAAAATCGGCAATAACGTATGTGTACAAATTTGTACAATAATGTATGTACAATACAAATTTACGAATGAAAATATGTAAATATTTTTTATGCCATTAAAACTATAATTATGCATTAGAACGCCAATAGGATATTATCGCCATTGACTCACGCTCGGTAAAAATATTGCACAGCATAAATTCCGCACGAAGAATGCAAGCGTAATAAACAACCATTTGGTTTACAACATACGAAATTCTCCCACGTTATTGTACTACAAGCATAAAAATGTTATTGATTCGCTATCGCAGACTATTTTACGGATTTCCATAAATGCAACCAAGTATGTACATACTAAATTAAGCAGTCGGCGAATAATAGACGCCATTTTGAATCGTTAGAATATGAATAGAAATAAATCAGAAACACCGACAAGGAAAGACTATCATCTGTCTTTAGGCACAATTTTTTTGTCCGTCTATTCTTTTCTGTCTTTTTGCACAATTCTGAGATATATTAACTTGTTTTACTTTATCCACATACTTCGTATAATTATTGTGATCGTGCGAAAATTTGACCTTGACATTTTGACCGATTTTTTTTGTATTGTACTTAATAAAATTGCATTTATGAAATTGTCTGCATGTATGTACAATATTGTTTAAAGGTATCGTCACTTTTCAAACTTTTTTTAGTGTGCAAAAGAAAAATACTGTTATCTAACTTTCACCACATTACATACATACATATGTCTCATATTCTGGCCATTCTTTTTGTCGATATTTGAATTAAGGTTACCAATATTGATTTTGTACTTGACTAATAGAAGGCGACTATTTCATATTAACTCAATTTCTATATACATACAGTAGTGCAGGAATCTGTCTGACCGACCAGCTGGCTAGGTAGCCTAGCCGCGGAACGCTCGCATACCCTGCACGGCACATACGCTCACTCACTCACACGACACGGGTTGCGCTATGCGCTCACGCTACATAACCTCACCAACTCACACTAACAGCTGCGGAACTCGCATACCATGGCACGGCACGTACACGTAGTCAATCACACGACACGGGTTGCTAACCACCCGATGACACTGTCAACGGACAGTTACTAGCTTAGAATAAGTTGGGGAACTAATATTTTAACTTCAGATCATAACGATTTTGCTACAAAGTTAAATATGTACATATGTAATAATTGTAGCAAAATTCTTCAATTGGCAATGAGAAGCGTTCCTCAATCGTAACATTATAATTTTTTTCGTCTATATTTATACACAGGCGACCTTCATTTTTTTTATTGGAAATGAGACCGAACATTTGCCAATATACATTGCGATATTTTTACAGGAAATTTCAAGTCTGTGTTTTTTAGAAGTCGTCGTCGTCGTCGTCGCAATTCCGATGTGACGCAAAATTTCCCCAGTAAATCTCTGACGTCATCTGCCAATTGAGACGATGACCCACACGTCTGGTCTTTTCGTCGATGCATAATATTGTCTTCGGTGACCAGCACCGTTAAAGCGATGCGTCATGGTATGTCATGACGACTCATGACATGGCGATTTGTGACCGAACACATGCATAATTTCGTGTTTATTTCATTTATTAGCGATAACCTGTGCCCTATTAGCGAAAGTAAACTTTCCTCTGTTTCCTCCTACAGACTGTTCCGTACCGTTAGAGACTGATCTGTACCGTCTGTACAGTTAGAGACTGATCATTTCACTTTAAAATACTTCTACATTGGACTACTATCACCTACTATGACTGTTTCAATGGCATTTTAATATGGCGACGCATTCATTTTCACGACACTCATTCCTGTCTGTCTTGAGTAATTTGCATCCACTTGGGCTTTTTTCATCATCATCATTTTCAGCCGTTCACCATCCACTGCTGGATGAAGGCCTCTTCATTCCTGTCTGTCTCGAGCAATCTGCAACCACTTGACTCCACACATTCTTCTCAGCTCATCAGCCCATCGTCCACTCGGTCTACCTTGCTTTCTTTCACATCCTCTCGGATACCATTCCAGTATTTCTCGCGTCCATCTGCCATCCATTATTCTCGCTATATGTCCACTTCAACTTTTCCCTATGTGTCCACTTCAACTTTTTCACACGTTCTGCTATATCTGCCACATTGGTCATACTTCTTACCCATGTATTCCTCTTACAATCTCTTCTCGTTATACCGAGCATACATCTTTCCATGCTTCTCTGTATGCACTGGATCTTACGTAACATTCTTGAATTTAACATCCAAGTTTCACATCCATACGTCATAACCGGCAGTACGCATTGGTCGTATGCCTTCTTTTTTAAGCATAGCGGAGTGTTGGATTTAAATGTTCATTCTTCCAAAACCACTACATCCTAAAACGTCCTTATGGCAGTGCTTCCCAAACTTTTTAGTACCGCGACCCACGTTTTAGAAGGACAAACCTCTGCGACCCATCTAGTTTTAATGGACATGATGGGTGGGGGGGTATTTTAATTATTATTTACTGTTTTTTTATTATAAAATATCGATTCTGCGTGCAATCGTATTATAAGCGAAATCGGTTCGACTTCTATACTTCTTTCTTGCTCTTATCATCAAACATAATTCCAACTGTATATTTTATTGATTGGTGGTAGCAGTAAAGTTTTGCCAATTGTGTGCGGCTTACTAGCTTGCGCGATTTGCAAACTAATCCGGTACGAGGCGCGGAGAGATTTTTTTTTATTAATGCTGGTGTAATGCGAAAGCTTAGATTTCGACGACTGTTCCAGTTGTCTTTCGAAAAATTCTAGTGGCTTGTTTTTAAAATCCGGATGCTTCGTCACAAAATGCCAACGCAATTTGCTAGGACGCATCCTATTCTCTGTTGTGCCGTCTTGTTTTTTTTTAAATTTTGTTGCATATTATTTTTACTTTCCCAGTTTTTCATATTTTATTTTTAAATAATTTAAAAAAATCATATTCTTTGGAATGTGAATTTTGAACATTAAATTTTTCGCGACCCACTAAAATCGGCTCGCGACCCACAGTTTGGGAAACGCTGTCTTATGGCATTCAAGAATCGCCAGATTTCTGTCGGCTATCGATTCCCGCTCTCAATAGTCAATACGGTCTATTTAGCACATTCACGATCCGTTTTAATACCATTATACAATGTCTCGTTAGTAGTTGGATGAAAATGCAGTCACTGGGGTTGGCACACCAAGGAGTGTAAAGTGTGAAGCAATTTCCGTGCACCTTGAGTAATTCAGTACCATTCTATGCATAATATTAAACTACAGGTACAGGGTCAGTACTGCGGCCGATTCTATCGATGTGCCTAAAGACTTAATGGCACCTGCTCAGGGTACCTACGTAATTACATAACATGTACACAGTTACACACAACAGAGCATGAAACATATCGGTGAGTTATAAAAAACGTTTCCATCGAACAATCCATCACGAATTCAGGGTTGCCAGAAGTTCCGATTTGAGCGGGACTGTCCCGAGTTGAACAGACAAACCCCGAGTTTTGCATTACCTCCGAAAATGCCGATTTAACAAAAATTATGTAATATGTAGAAAAATGTATATACATAGTTAAAGAGACTCGCTTAATTTTGACCTTCTATAGTTCTATACGAAGATGTCTGTTTATTAAACAAATTTATACTGAATAAGATTGAGGCAAACGAGAAAAAAACAATAGATGAGAAATGGATAAAAAATTTTCCCGCTTACAATAGTTTGTATAAAATCGTGGCCTGCATACTCTCAATTCCACATTCTGATGCAATTTGCTAAAGAATATTTAGTCTAATTAATGAGTGCAACCTGGAGAAAGGATAGAAACAAATTATTGTTAAAATCTGTACAAGCTGAATTAATTAATTTATTTATATAATATAGTAGCTAAAGCTAATTACATAATCCTTACTAAGCACCTATACAGATATGTTTTTTTAATTAACGATCAAACAAAATTTGAAATTTTATCGAGCAAAGTTGGCGAACATATGTATTTTGAAACGAGCTAAAAGCTTCGAAAAATACTTTAATTAAACTGTTATGATGGATGCAGATTGCTCAAGACAGACAGGAATAGAAGAGGATTGGAGAGGCCTTCATCCAGCAGTGGATGGCGAACGGCTGAAAATGATGATGATGATGATGAATAGATAGGAGGTGCCAATTTTTGGTAGAACCGTCTACAACTAAATAAGATAAATTGGCAAATTCTAACGGGAAACAGCCGATCTGGGTTTAGTCATGTCCAGATCTTGCCAATGGCGATAATTCAGGTCGAGAAAATCATTTTGGCATACGCGGATCGAACCCCGGCTAACCACGGAGCTATATATATATATATAAATATAAATGTGTATGTATGTATGTGACAGTTCTTGAATGTACATATGTCGGAGCGTGATTGAAGTTATTTATCCGTCGCCACAGTTTTCGTTCGGTTTCCCACGCTTTCGCTTTCAAGGGCTTCGCAAACCAGAGCCGATTATTATTATTCGCGAGCCGACAATGTGGTGGGGGTTGTAACACAACGTGCTGCACATTGTGCTACAAAAAAATGATCTACTTTTTTTTTAATTTCTTCCTTGATTTTTTTTTTGATCGTTCGAAATGGTGACTCCCGATCTGTGATTTTGGAAATCTGGTAACCCTGGTCACGATCGTTAACGCCATTTTTCCCCATCCCAACGAGTGTCGGTCAAGGCTGTCCACTTGGATCGATAACGTCACGCGACGCCACTGTGACTCGCCAAAAAGTACGTGACGTCATACGGCTTAATCGGCCGATCGGTAGAGGCTGGTTGTGGGTCACGTGATACCCCACAGATGCCATGAACGAAAATGTAAAAGCCTTCCATTCTAGCGATAGCGGTCGAACAGGGAACCCCTTGGTCCAGGCCAGTGGCGGAACTTCAAATTTTGGCCCCCCCAAAAAAAAAAATATATGCCCCCCCCCTATATACAATTAAAAAAAACCAAAAACAATGGAGAAAAATATTAATCATGGCATAATTATATATATTTATTTAAATTATATAAATTACATACATAAATTAAGAAAATTCTTAAAATGTATAATTTTTCCTCCTACTCTTCATGTTCGCAAAGTCTTGGATTATGTCCTTCGTTTCCATTTTATTCGCTACTTTTGCTTCTATTGTCAATAATGAAAGATCCTATAAACGATTCTGAGACATCGAATTTCGCAAATAATTTTTTATGATATTCAATTTTGAAAAAGACCGTTCAGATGTTGCAACTCTAATTGGAAGTGTCAGTTGATGTAATAATGCGGTCATTACTTCCGAAAAACTAGACACTAGACTAGAATATTTAATAATTAAGAGTTCGGCGAATTCTCAACACATGTTTTAACAAGTTGTGACAGAAAAATTTACCTAGATAGAATACGATTATTTTTATAAAAAAAATTATATTTGAATGAAAATGGGCCCCCTCTGGTGATGGCCCCCCCCGCACTGCGGGGTCTGCTCCCACCTAGTTCCGCTACTGGCCCAGGCGGCTAAAAAGATTGTTCCGTTGGTCAAAAAGGCCGTTTTGGGTGAAGACTGGCGTGGTAAGGTTGATGTGGTGTGATCTAAAAATATGGTTTTTTTTTTAAATTACCGCACACGAAATATTTTCTTGGATAAGTACATTTTGTACCTATATATAAATTATTTTAAATTTCATAAGAAAATCACTCGAAAAAAATAAACCGCAGGCGAGATTTTTTTTCAAAAATACAACATACATATGTATGTAGCTTCTAAAATTTACCGAATTGACCAAATAAAAGATTATCCACCAAAAGCATAAATATGAGTGGATAGTGTTGTAATAGTTCGATGCATGCTCCATGATACCATTTGTCAATTTTGAAAAGAATGAAATGACGCATACAAAATGATATACCGGCGGGGATGTCGGGACGTGCTTTCAAGCCAGGACAATCCCGGTCAAACCGAGATTGTCCTACCTACAGCTTGTAGGCTATAATATACATAAGTATGTAAAAGTGCTCAAGTTTGATCATCGATACTAGTCTGCGCTTATAGCTGTTCTTTCTTTGGTGTAATTATTGTTTTTAATAAATTGGAAATAAAATGAATGTTGCCAGTCCTGATAGAGCAGAAATAAAATATGAAAAATTTTGAATACATAATGAGATGTTTCCCCAAAACCGTAGGTTGTTTGTTGGGTTAATTTTTTTTCGGTAGTGTTAAATGACAAAATTTACCTCTATGGAAATTGATGCAGTTGTTTGTCATGCCATGTGCTAATTGGTTTGAAGCACAAATAAGTTTTCCTACTTGAACTTCAAAGAGACGACTTATTCTGGCGCCGTTTTTGCTATTTATCATTGATGCACGAGTGGGCTAACAGTAGCAGTAACTATGGGTTACTCTTGAAACAAAATTACAATACAATTCCCGACGTAGTATATGAATGTAAAGAGTTTTATTTTATTCAAGTTGAAGTTAAATGGGCTATTTTACTTTCATAAGAGAACAAGTTATTAAGGATAGAAATAGAGTTACACATACCTGATCGATGATGTAGTTTATATTCACCATTTTCGACTTTGCAGTACATGACTCATCGCTACACCATTAAATTCGTTATCCATCGCTCAATTTATCAATGTTTTTTTTTCAATTTATCAATTCAATCAATGACCATTGATCAAATTTTTTATCATTCACACATGAATATCATTCAATCAATGAATGTCGATCATTCATTTACTGCAATTGATGCAAATTATCATTGTGAAATTTCATTGAACACCGAATTGATGCTCTTGCACATTCATTGAACATATTGTGCTATAAAGTATTAAAAAATGTGTAAATCAATGCATATTGTCAATAATTTTTTTTATGTCACATATTGTTTTCGTTATTGTTGACCGTGGCGATTCTGTGTGGTTATTGGCCGATATGTAATCAGTGATGATTACACAAATAGTTAAGCAGCAAAATGAGTGCAAAAGGGCACATCCTATTCAATAGTTTGGTATGTTTACTGAATTGCGTTTTACGTAAATATATATATTTAGTTATATGTCTAGTTGATGGCTGTTTTCGATATTTTTCCATGTTTTTAAAAGATTTTATATTCTAGATAAGATGCCTTACTTTATCATTACTAGCCTGAAAATCGATATTTTATTTACACAAACGGTTTATTGTATCATCAATATTTTATTACGAAATTTTTGTTATCATTTTCCAACACTATGAATCTCCAATTTATTATCAACGGAAATACCACATCAGTTGAATATTTTATTTCGTCGTGTTTTTTTCCCTCAGACTATTGATCCCGTCTAAAACGGTATATCGTTAAAATCCACTTTGTCATTTTATCCTTTTAATTGTCGTAATGTAATCGATGTTTGTCACCACTCCTAATACTAATGGACGAATCTAATCAACACGACATTGTAATTTCGGCAATTTTGATAAGGTTTATCACCCTTTGACGTTGTTTTTTTATTTCATTCACAGAAATCATGCACATCTCAAGCAAGGAGGAATTCCAGACCCAGTTGGCTGAAGCCGGCACCAAGTTGGTGGTGGTCGACTTCTTCGCAACATGGTGCGGTCCATGTCGTGCTATCGCTCCTCGTCTCGAGGAGTTGGCTAACGAAATGGCCGATACGCTCGTCCTACTCAAGGTATTATAGCATACAATGTGATTTAGAATTTAATATATTCTGGCCTGTTTATTAACTCGATGTGTTATTTTAGGTGGATGTTGACGAATTGGAGGAGTTGGCCGTGCAGTATGATATCAAATCTTTGCCCACGTTTGTCTTCTTCAAAGGTGGCGAAAAAATTGAAGAATTCACCGGTGCCAACTTTGATAAGTTGAAATCCACCGTCGCAAGACTCCAGTGAACAAACCCCTCGAACAAAGATTGCATATATATTTTATATACATCTATAAGCTCGTTCGTATTAACGGCCTTTTTATCTACGCATGTTAAAAATGTAATATTTTCATGTACTTTTTTTTGTAAGTTATAAGGTTCTTTTGAATCCCTTGAAATATTATTTATGATTTTGTATTTAAAAGTGACTTATCATTATTTTATATCACCGTTTGCAAATTTTAACACGAAATTAAATAAATATTCTCTTCACTGTACACCGTTATATTGTGTTGCAATGCATTTAGTCGTATTCGATCATGGAAGAGTTACATTAACTTTCTCTCATTTTATTTAAATAAAAATAATATTCCTGAGTGCATTGTAGAATAATGTTTTATAGATGTGTAATTGAATATAAATATACATTGTGATGTTTCATTGCCTAAAAATAAGAATGAATAAACACGTTTATTACAAGCTTGATGAGTATTCTATATACATACATTGTATTATTACCAGTATTTAAAATGTTCCAGAACCATATCCATTTAACTAAAATTAAGAAAACAAAGATATATATATCGTACAAATTATATTTATTCACGATTATACAAGATTGAATGCATTTGAACAAATTTTAAATTAACTCTTTTTCGTCATGTACAAATCTAGTTGGCTCAATTGCAATATTAGTCACACATTGTATAAACATAAATTGGGACATTAATCTCTTCTGCCTTTTTTGTTATGACTGTGCGTGTCTTGGTAGTGGTCTCGTTTGCGACTCGATGATGACTGTCCTGGAGCCGGAGGAGGATTGGGAACCTTATCAGCTCGTTTTACAGTTGACAAGAAACGATCCAGACCGAACGGATCAAAGTCGGCATCAGCACCGCGGTTAGTCACCTACGAAAGAAAAATCATCATTATCAAAATAATTAACAAAGCATTATATATTTTATGCAATGTGCGAAATTAAAATTACCTGTTCTGGAGGTGGCTCTCGATGCCCACCGTCCTTCTCAAATTGAACTGGACCTGATCTCGATTGTTGTCCTGCCCATTTTTCAGTGCCGGAGAATTCTTTATCAGGTACAAAACTGCACAACGAAAAACAAATATAAGTTGACGCATTATTAAATAAAAAATAATCGATCTATATTGTTAAACGAGACACTCACCGATTTGTTTTAATTATGGTTTCGAGATCTCCACCGTAGTTGTCTTTGTCAATGTTTTTAGTAGGACGGTAGAGATGAGTGCCGAGAGAATTCTGATCGCGCCACGGTTTGTCATATACATTATAAGCTTCGTCGTCTGCAAAGCCCGAATCCATTCCTTTCGAAGTGTTGAAAAGTCTCTGATCAAACATTCCCTCACCGGATAGGTTAGTTTTAGCGGGAAGACCGAGAGCGATCTGTTCCGAAATGTCTCGTTCTCTTTCCTTAACCAACTTTGACCTAGAAGAAAACGTATACATTGTTAATACTTTCCAAAATTTTACATACATATATGTACATTTGTGATTTCATCACAATACATACCTCTTATCCGGTGCAGCACGTGCTATATTACGATCACGCTGCCTTTCTTTATGTCTTTCGGCACGCAATCTCTCACGTTCTTCCTCTCCCATATCCGCTGAACCCTCTGTTCCAGCAGCACCGGGAAGAGGTACATTTTCCAAATCTCCATCACCGTGAGTTCTGATTCCTACAATTTCAAAACAGTTAATATATGTACTTATACAGAATAGATAAAATTTGAAGCATGGTTTCATACCATTTCTATGATCACGAGCTTTCTGAGCCATCATTCTCAGATGGTCTTCCTTTTTCTCCTTTTCCCTTTGTGCCAATTTCTTTTCAAGTTGAGCTCTGGCCTCTACGGCTTCTCTCGCCTTCCTATTTTAAAACAAAAAATACAACTGCTTTAAAAAAATGGAAGTATTAATCGCAATCACTATAAAACATATCCATATTTCAATACGAAACAAAAACAAGCAACAAAATTAACCTATCGGCAATATAAAGCGCTTCAGCGAGTTTTGAAAAGTTTTCATTGATGTGAACCTGTTGAAGACCTCTGCCATCGGCTGCCAACCTTTTGTCTAACGGTATCGTGTAACCTAAAAGACACAACAAAACGTTATAGTTTTTGAATTCGACCAAAATATTTTATAAACTCTTCATCACTCGTATTACCTTTGGCATTTTTCCAATGGCTGACACATGGTGGTACTTTCCAATCTCGTTGTTGACGAACGGATACACGCCGAGGAGGCGAATGTAACACCGGAGCTGGAGGTGACGGAGCACCTCGGGGAATTTTGCGACTAATGGCAAACTTCGGCGGTTCCATCGGATCAATTTGCGCTTCAACCATTCTAATAAACAAACAAGAAATATATACATATAAAAACGACAACATACAGCTGTATGTGTTATATATTCATTATTATACCGGATGACTCTTTGTTTAGCACCGGAATTAAAAGCGGCACCTTGTTGGGCAGGAGTATATCTTATATATTGGGCGGGTGCCTGGAAATTATAAATTCTTCAGTATACTTCAATTTTTGCTGTTTTTGTCATTGTACCATTTTAATGTAAAGAGTGACTTACGCTTTTTTCAACACATCTAACAGGCATAGCCGCGGATATCTTAGAACTTGTGAGTTTTTCCAAAGCCTGTCTCGTTTTTTCCGTCGTCTCTTGAATCTCTTCATCGTCTGGTTTCTCAAGCGTGGGATCATCTTCGGCTAAAACTTCAGCCGGCAGCAAGTCGGTGAGTTTCGAATATATAATCTGCAATTTGTAATACACCGGTTGAATTGGACATTTCACTAGACAAAAATTTTAATGGAATTGTATGCACCTTGTCTTTGGAATGTCCCTGTCTGACTATGGCATCGTATTTGATTTTTCCAGTCTCGTCTAGTCGGACTGATAATACACCGCCTTTGCTTGACAATGCCGGAGTGTCCCGAGTGTGTTGACCCATTCCGAGAGGATGTTGCGCAACGAGGATTTCCGGAAAAGCACCTCCATCTAAAATCCAACGAAAATCTTCATTGCAGAAAACCTATTTTCCCTACAGCAGTGTTGTTCAGACTCGTTGAATTAGTATTAGGATATACTATGTCCAACTTAAGAAGGACCCTTTTCTCACGCGCAACTAAAAAAGGGAGGGTTGTGAATGTCTGAGATTTTAATGTGTATTCCAAGAAGCCGAGATGCTGACGAAGCCTATTGGTTGAACCGCTCTCTTTTATGCGCATAAGTACTCTAAATCGGTCAAGACTAGGGTGTTTCTTAAGCTGGACAGAGTATATGTAGATGGGGGGGGTAAATTTCAGATACAGCTGATATTGGCATCAAATCATCAGGTTTCTTCTATATAACGATAAATATAATAAAGAAACGTTAGCCCGGAGAGGTTTCGAGTATCATTACGCTATTTACTTATCATAATTTAAAATCTCCATTTTACTTAACTCAAATAAAATTTCAGAGGCTTTTTACCAATGATTCTCAGCTCTTTTCAATCGAAGAATGCGTTTTAATTTTCGATACGCAAAATATCATTTAACATTTACATACATTGATATTTTTACGTTTAGATCACCACTTCCTACATAATTCATATTAGACCTTATTGGTTTTGGCCATTTCAACTGTAAAATCTGCAACGTTCACCATAATAATACTCCCAAATCTCTAATGGTTAAAGAATATACAAGCCGCCTTGAGGTGAAACACCTCCACATCCTTTCTCCCCAAGACCCTCACATGAGGCCATCACCCTCCCCCCAACGAATATAGTCTGTTGACCTTCCGTTGGGGACAGACGGTCAAGCACATAGTTTATTCATTGTTACATTATTACAAATAAGAAACTGCAATTTTGCTAATAAAACTGCAGATTTCAGACGGGTGCCAAATACTACACATTTAACCAACATTGGCATAAAATACAAGTCGAAAATTTCTTAATATTGATAGTCTAATTACCGCCGAAGTCTGATTCAGCTCGTGGTACCCATCCTTTCCTCTGTCCATAAGGCGGCACACTAGATTGTGTGACCAGAAGTGTGGTGGTTGCCCGTTGGGCTGCCAAGGTTCTTCGTTCATCTTCTCGGTCCCACACGGTCTGACTAGGCGCCGGTAATATACTTAAAAACACAAGCACACACAAATATTGTTATCGTTGATGCAATTGATAGCAAATGTCAAATAGAGTGGCGCATCAGTGTATGTTTACATCTGGCGAGTTTGAACGCATGCATTTAGCGGGGGTGTGTAGACTTGAGGATCAAGCTTCATGTGTGAACAGTACCGTTAAATACACGGATTTAAAACACTCGAAATGCTTAGACGTATACATGTGACGTTTGGTGGGAATTTTGAGGTTTAGGTGGGGTCCCATATGCTGTATTGAACATGGTCACCATGAACATGTCCTCATGGCATACTAAATCAAATAAAACGAGATGGAAAGTCACCTTGAAAGCGCCATGGTTGTCACCAATGCGGAATGCCGACGCTCAACCTCAACGCTCAATGCTGATGGCTGACAGTAAAGGCACTGCCGCCAACTGCCAACCCACGCCGTGTTTACTAGTGCTGCCAACGTATGTTAACTGCAAGGATATATTTTGTGTACAAATTTCAGTTTTTATCGCGGTTTGTAAAGTATCTATTTAGCACCTTCCAGCTGATATGATGTAAATTCAAAAATATTTGTAGGAATCCCAATTTTACGAAACAGTTGTAGGAATCACGACATGAGGGGTTGAGAGGTCAAGGACAAACGTAATAATGTTCATTTTGATGTTGAAGGTTTTTTTCTTAAGGTGCCTGTAAACGATCAACATTTTCACGGCAATGTATTGCCGATAATATTACTGCAATATGGTGATGTGGGCCGGAAATATAGTCGTGTTTTCTGACACTATTGCTGGTATGGCCGTGTGTTAGCGAGTATTGTTGCCATATTGCCGATGATATCGCTCGGTATACGAAAATACGCGGCAATATATGTTTCTTTCCTGCTCTCTCACATACGCGGGTCTCTGCCTCTGTGAGTGGTGAATAATAATAAATAATACTTCGGTGAAACAGATAAATGAATATTCCAGTTTTGGAGAACACGTCGCACAAAAATTGTGCAGTTACGATAAGCGTACACGGGTGGTAGTTGAATTAAAAATTTCTCAACTACTTTACTAGGCTGACTTGGGGATTTTAAGATCTTCGTCGTACAGTACTCATTCTTCCAGTTATTCAGACGTTGTGACACCTAACAGAGAACTGTATACCGTGAACCACTCTCCAGTTTCTGAAAGAACCAACATTTAACCCCAACTCCTAAATTGTTCTACAAATGCTGGCAGAACCGACACCAATACTCAAGCCGAAAACATATCTACGAGGGTTAACAGCACTGCAAATGAAAATAGATTTGTAGGTGATAGCTTTTGGAATCATTGATTTATAAAAGATCTCCCTAGACTCAAATTGTAACAAACTGTTGATAAATTATAAATAAATATTCTTTTAGTATCTTCATACTTCTATTAATGCTTTACACACTTCTGGTACAATATGAGAAATGGAAGAGTCCGATACTTTGAATAAATACATTAAACTCTTGAAAAATCATGATAGCTACTGGTATTGCTTTTCTCATAACCGTGTCATTTTTTGTTTATCTTTGATCAATTATACAAATTAAATCTTCGAAATCAGACTTGGACATCCTTCTAAAATTTTTAATCAGATAATTATCTAGTTCTATTTATTGGTTAATAGGAGTCATCATATCATGTTTATTTAGGTAAGGCCTTATTCACATTCTTCTCTTCATTTTGTAAAATCACATATGCAGCAGCCACAAGGGTTCCGGTGTCGTCCATGATGGCCGAGGACACAATGCGTGTAAACACAAAATCTGGGCAATAATAAAACAGCAACTACTTGCCGACAATCATTAAGCAACACATTGCTGCTACACATATTGCGCATGTGATGCTGAAAATGTTGCTCGTTTACAGACCCTTAAGATATTTTTTTTGAAGGGTGATATCGTCACTACATATACATAAGTTACGCTATGAAGCTATGAAGCTATGCTTATATGTTTAGGGTAAGAACCCTAAACATATAAGCATATTATGTAGACATGAAAACTGCACCGAACTCAATTTTTATATAAATGCCATTCATCCCCATTATTGTTACTATGGAGTCTATATGAAATTTCAACTGTCATACTTTACTCAAACGCAAAACATATACAAAAAAAGAAAGAAGTTTCAGAAACATATTTGTGTAGAGATAATGTGCAGTAAAAAAGATCTCGTCAAAGAGAATAAGATAGTGTCAACAACTTAATAAAAACAACAATCTATGTATTTAAGATAGTAATTATCTTAATTATTTAAAGCCCGTCCAAATTCTTAATATTCATTTTTACATTTTGACTATATTGTAATTGGGGTCAAAATGTGTAGAGTGAAAATGAAAAATCATTTAGGAATTGATATTCAAAATTGTGTCCCCACAAATTTTTGCCACTGTCGGAACAAATATAATGTAATAATAGTACAGAACAATTTTCAATATTAAAAATTGTTTATTTGGATAAAAAAAAAAAGTATTGGTATAAGAAAAATATGCTTTATTACAAATGTAGTGGATGATAATGTTCATTATAATAAATAACAAAATATAAATAATGTTTTAATAGGAACAATTGTGTTTATAAATTAAAATTAAAAGTTTTGTAAAATACTGTTATTATGATTTGATTTTGAAAAGTTGTCCATATAAATTTTATTTATTGCAATAAGAAGCACCGGGAGTGTTGGCCGTTATCCAATTGAGGTATTCGGTGATCCTTGAGTTCAATCCGGGCCTCGTTGTGGCACATCCATATCCTCCTACAATGATTCCAACTAGATATTCTCTACCTGAACTTGGATCTTGATACAACAGAGGACCTCCAGAATCATGCTAAAAAAAAGTAAAAAAATTAGCTAATGATACGTCCATAATACAAAAATAATACTACTTTTGCTATAGATTTACCTGACAAGCATCTTTTCCACTTGTATAAGTGCACATGGTTCTTGGTGTAACTATATTGCCCAAGCTATTTGCGCAAGATGTTTGATCTATGACCTTTAAATTAACTTTTTGAAGATAATCAGAATCGACTCCGGCAAATGATTGCGTACCCCATCCTATCAGAACATAATATATATTGGTAAAACTTTATAATATGAGTTTAAATTGTAATTACTTTAATCAAATTGGTTACCCAAAGCCTCAACTGTAGATCCCGCCAAAGAATTTAACGCATATTTGAATGGAAGACATGCTGGACCAACTCGGTCACTGTAGATTATGTCCACGGCCGTCTTTATCAGACCGATGTCGTAATCATAGGTATTCCTACAAATAATATTGTTATGGAAAGAACAATTTATTTTAATGGAATAATTTAATATATATGTATAATAACTTACGTATATTGTGGATGTTTTATGAATTGTACTGCATTTATTAAAGTCGTCACAGGACTATCATCTGAAAAATATTTACAATTTTAGTATGCAAATCCAATACAGTATAAAAAGTTGTGAAAATGTATAATGATTTTAATATTTGAATTTCCTTATTAAAGACAGAGCTAGACATGATTAAAATATCATATACTTTAGTCAAAATGCCAAAATTACTTGCCACAAGTATCTACTTAATTCTTACAATATCTTTTTAGTAATAGCTATCTGTTTTAATTCAAACTCGTTTAAAAGCAACTCAATTAAAAGATAAATTTATATCAATTTGGGTTAGAATGGATCGTTTTAAACACAATTAAAAGTATTGTTGAATATTTTTTCATCGTTAAAAAAAAAGTAAAGCTGAATTTTTCCTATTAAACTTACTAATTTTGATGTTGTGCTCTCCGTATAATACCCCAACGTTAGAAACTTGTTGATTAGTAATACAATGTGCTGCCGTTACAACCCATCTCTGATTTATGATGGTAGCTCCGCAATATACGATTCTCAACTGTATATCGACGAGACCCACCATCATTGGGAACTCATTGATTTGGGTTTGCTGCCCGCCAACTATTCTAGTCTGAAAGCATTTTTTTTAATCAACTGATGAGTATACTGTAAATTAATAAGCATTCATTTAGAATTTTGAATATTTCATAAGTGCATTGAATTAAAATTCACACATTCTTTTTTTCATACATTAAAAAAAAAATGTCGTGTAATTAAACAAAATACTAAGTGAGTTTTTATCAACTCTTTTTCTTGATAATGAATGACATTTAAATTGAAGATTACAATAATAGCAACTACAGTATTCATTGCTTCTCATTTAGATATGGTGTAACGGTTTAACCCGGCTAACCTTGCACATAGTCAATGTGGGCTTGTGGGGTTTTTCAAGTACAAACTGATTACTTAGAATAATTGCTCTAGTACACTTGAAATGTTCTAATTCCGTTTTAACTAAGGACTATAAGAAAAAGATTTTTCATTTTGTATACTCCCTCTAATCCGGGCTAATGCTGGGTTGAGGTGAGACGAATTATTGAAAAATACAAATTACACGAATAATATTAGTTCTCATCAGAATTGCATCTTAGAAAACTATATAGTAATTTTTGTTCGAGTTTGAGAGTCTTTTAGTCGCTTTTCCTTACTGAAATCGTGAAACCGAAGTTTCACTGATTCATGTACTCATAAATCTTCGACTGACTGTATAGTTTTACTATGACTAATATGTTCAAAAATAATATTTTTCTCTCTCCTTATGTAACAAATTAAATTTTATGTGGCGTGAAATACGAAAAAATTTTTACCATCGAATAGGTTGTTAAAAATTATCAAATCATTAAGTTAACAATTTAATTGGAATATCCCCACCAAAGCAATAAAAAGTATTTGTTATTTTTAATTTATTGCTTCCAGATTTAATAAGCGTTGCATTTCTGTGAGACTTTTCGTGGAAAACGACTTTTCGCTGATAGTGCATATGTACATATGTATTTTTCTGGACCTACATACATATTACGGTAATATATCCACAATTATCTTTTTTTTTTAATTTTTGGCTAAAAAACCGCACGGATAAGAGGGACTTTACTGTACGTACTTGTTTTTTCCATCCGCAATCACAATTTGTTCCCGTTCCGGATCCTGTTTGAGCGGTTAGTGTGCAAACAAATTTTCCCCCTGGAGAGGTATTTGTAGATACGAATCCTAAAATCACAAAAAAATAACAATTGTATGATATTTATTAGAAATTGTTAAATTTTCTGTATTAAACTCAAGGTTTACACGCCTCTTAGATTTAACAATGCTACAACTATATTTATTCTTTTAAATCTACCAACATTGCACAAGTGCTATGCGACAGAAAAAATTATAACTCAATTTACTTACGAGCTCTAACCTTATCTGTTCATGTGAATTATTTATGACTAACGCAGACAATATTGTAGCTCATTTTGACGTAAATTTTTAAACCAGTCTATTATTTGTTAATTAAAAATTAAAATTCGTGGTATAAATTATAATTTAAGAATTAGGTAAGTTACCAATGGCTATTTTATTAGAAGTGGACAAGACATTCAAGGTGCCTGTTCCACAGTATTTATCAGCTCCTGTTAATGTTGGATCTCCAGATTTAGAGACAAGTAATCTATCTCCTGTACAACCAGTTGTCTGAAAAAATTAAATATGTACTTATTATTTTGTTCAAACATCAAATTTTTTATTTAAATTTAAAAAACTATATTTTTACCGCTGGAATATTTATTTCGGCGCAATTTAATCTGCATACCGTTCCTGTGGGACATTGTGCTTGCCATCGGCACGCTATACCAGGACGATAATTGTTTGGATAATTACTAGAGTATACATAAAACGTTTGTCCAACGGCGACCTGAAATTTTCATCAACAGTATCTTTAATAGATGAATACAAATCTATCAAAGAAAATAAAATGGTATACTTACAGTTTGGAAATAGTCACAGTTGGCATCTTGACCGTAAGCACAATTGTTAATTATTGAAAATATTGTTAAAAGCAGAACAAATCTGCCTACCTCCACATTGGCTGTAATCATTAGAAAAATGATCCTCCTTTAGTACAAATACTTAACGAATTGCAAAAGAAAGTTGTGTATGAAGGATTGCGGTTTTACCTGTCATTCTTTCGTCGGTGTGAGCGGTTCTGTCGTGTTTTCCGAGCTTATCAGAGTTGACTTCTGTTTTATAGACAACTGTGTCGCCCTGAACGAATTCAGTTACTGATTAGCCGAATGCCAGTCGAGAAAATGTCGCCTCGCACTTTTGGGAAAAACAGGAAATTGGCCGGAAAACGCATAAAGCTGCACAAACATTTATTTCATCCATTTCAACCAGAAGTATATGCTAATATGTTACTTAAATGTACATATCTAAAAATTTGTGTGAAAATCGGCATCTTCTATCCACACTGAACACAATACCCTAAATTAACCGATACTTTAACTTTATTTGTTTAATTTAATATATTTAACTTTAACGTGTAATTTATTTTATAAATAATTTTATTTATGTTCAAAGAAACAAAAATAATGGGTCGGTAAATACTGATATGTTATCAAAGGCAACTGAAAAATTAACTTTTCCTAGACATATTTAATTCATATACAAATATGTACGTACACATGTTTATTTACATACACTTTTTACAGCATAAAATATGTATGTTAGGACAAGAATTTCAATATGAAAACTATATAATTTCAAATTATTAATTTATTTACAATTTCATTTAATGTTTAATGGGGCCATGTTAACTTGAAAGTTTTTTTGTTAACTATTTGATATATGTATTTTAGTATTTAACGCCCCATATTGACCTAGCTTTCGACAGAACCAAAAACTAGTGATAAATTGTTTGTTAATTTAATTATTAAATAAAGATAGATATTTTTTTATTATTGTTGAAGTTTTAAATAAATAAATTATTTAAAATTTTATTTTATTATTAATAATTTTTTTTTTACTGGATTCACAGCAAAGTATTCAAGATATTATTTATCTATACAAAGTAGAACGTTTCAGATGATGGCCTTCTGTATAAGTGAATCCGCGACTTTTGCACCTCACACACTAGTAAGCTACGCTTTGATTAATTTGCAGTTTATTTACTGCAATATGATGCATCAGGAGTGTTGGCTGTGATCCAGTCGATGTACTCCGAAATCCTGGAATTAAGACCTGGCTTAGTCGAGGCACAGCCGTAACCACCAATGATTACACCGGCTATGTATTCCCGACCGTTTGTAGGATCCATGTACATTATCGGACCACCAGAATCGTGCTGAAATAATACTAATTTTATTATAAAAGGAACACAATTAATTGACAATATCCAATATAGGTACCTGACAAGCGTCCTTGCCGGCATTGAACGTGCACAAAGTTCTAGGAGTGATGATATTGCCCAAGGTTACTTTGCATTTTTCTTGTTCGACTACTGAGAGATCAACTTTTTGGAGATAGTCCGAATCGATACCGCCAAAGGACTGGGTACCCCATCCTAACATAAAATAATATTTTTATCGTATTACCTAGATACCTTTAGTTTTACGGATTACGATTTGGAGAGTGAAAGTCTCAAACTTTCATGGTTGCATTGACTTTTTGATTTAACCCGGACTTATTTTAATTTACATTTATAAAACATTTGATAGTAACACGCTCCGATTCTGCCAACTATGCGTTCATTAAAAGAAAGCCCACCAACTGAAATAGTTTGAAAAAGGTTCATAAAAATGGACTTAATCCTTAAATACCGAAAAGAAGGATATAAAGTGACTCAAGCTAATGTTACCAAATCTCCCTTTAACATCATTGAAGTTATGTAGCATTTGTTGGCTTAGTATTTTCTAGTTAATTCTTGGTTTGTAATATTGACGAATCTTACCTAAGGCTTCTACGGTTTTATTGCCAAAATAATTAATATCAAATTTGAACGGAAGACATGCAGGTCCAACTCGATCGCTGTAAATTATGTCTTCAGCCGTTTTTATCAGACCTATGTCATAGTCATACCCATCCCTGAAACACCAGAGTTTATGAATTCAATAGTTAGAATGGAATTCACAAATATAAAAAAAAAGTGAAATGTAAGTCAATGTACGCATATTGAGGATGTTGTATGAATTGTTCTGCCATTATGAGCTTTGTGGCGACGCTATCATCTGAAAATTAGTGAATATTGAGTATTAGCTATGTTCACAGCAGTAGTGGGTAGGTATTGTATGAAACTGACCCAATTTTACGTTGTGCTCTCCGTAAAGTATACCGAGGTTGGATATTTGCGGTTGTAGGGCCAAACAGTGGGCGGCTGTTACGACGTATCTGTTATGGATTATAGTGGCACCACAATACACCAACTTGAGCTGAATATCTACCAAACCAACCATCATGGGGAATTCGTTGATCTGGGTCTGGGTACCGCCGACTATCCTCGTCTGAAAAATTACACTATTATACATTCAAATTCGTTTTGAGCGAGTAGTTGTGTGAGTAGTTCACAACCTTTTTCTTCCAGCCGCAATCGCAGTCAGCGGTGAGGACGCTCGAAGTCATGTTCTGAGCTGTCAACGTGCAGATGAATTTACCTCCAACTGTTTTCGGAGTTGTCACGAAACCTAAACATTCATATAAAAATGTAGTTAGGTTGATAGGTCAAAATGCTTTTTTTTCTTTGTTTAGATATTTTCCATTCAGTGATCGTACTGGTACACCAGGTACTTCAAATTCAATTGTTTTACATGTAAAACATGGTATTTGCTAAATTGGTAAAAGGTACTGCTTGTGCATAACCATGTCAATCTTATAAACTAAGGCAGTGTTCTTCTAAAGTGCCCAGCTCGTATCAGGCATGGGGGAAGTTTAGCTAATCTTTAGAGACGGATAATGACATCCACTTTTCAAATTCACATCCAAATGTCATCAAGCAGATATGAACTTTCTCTAGTTTTTTCGGGTAGATAGAATGGCTGCATTCATAGAAAAGTTGGTTTCAAGCTTTGTGCGTATACACTGAGTAGCCACTGGGCGCTTCTGAAGAGCAGCGTTTAGCGTTTGATGAGCCTGAATGTGAAATTTTAACTACCACAGTTAGCATCGTATTTTTAATGATTAGAAAATGAAGACTAGTTGGCACATTCTAGCTCATCAAGCCGGTTGATAGCCCCTATAACTACCTACGGATAACAAATTGGCCGTCGAGGACAAGTCTAAGGTCCCTTTGCCACAATATACATCAGCTCCGGTCAGCTCAGGATCTCCAGTGAGCGACACGAGTAGTCTATCTGAGGTGCAATTGCTCGTCTGTTGATAAAACGAAATAAAAGTAATGAAAATGATCAGTAAGAAGAATTTTTTAAAAGTATATATGAAACTGAGACGCGTGCCAATGATGTTTTAACTGTTAACGCGTTCAGTTTCTTTTTAACTGAAGGACTTCGATGATGGCGGCTTACTACTGGGATGTCTATTTCTGCACAGTTAAGTCTGCAAATGGTGCCAACGGGAGACTTAGCTTGCCATCTGCACGCCATGGACGAATTGTAATTATTCGGATATTTTTTCGAATACACATAGTACGTCTGACCCATCTCCACCTAAAAGCAGACAGCGCGAATCAAATGGCGAATTCTTTCCCGTAATGGTGAAACGGACGCCATTTTGAAAGACTCACCGTTTGTAAAAAGTCGCAGTTGGCATCCTGTGCGTTACCTTGGCCGCAGATGACAATCAAAATGGAGCACAGCCAGAAAGAAGGTTTCCCGAATGACCATTTTACTGAAAAAATACAATACGTTTGATGGCGCGAAAATTATATCAATATCAAATATGATGGAAAACTCTTCCAGACGACCGATATAAAAAATAAAACAAATATGTACATATGTAGTATGTAATCTGTAGGATTAAATGTTAGAATTAAAGCCATTGAAGCTAGTTTTAATGTACCTACTCTAATAAAACATAAAGAAGTTTATGAAGGATGGCATGTCGCATGTGGGTATACATATATAATAGTTAGATTTACGAGTAATTAATGATAATGTTCTTTTAATGACTTTTATATAAAATTTTAAATTGGTTAATGATTTATTGGTTAAAATGTTTTAATACTCAAAAGGCATCTCGCAATCGTTTATCGTTACGTAATTTAAAATTATTCCGGTTCGACTAATAATAATACGACCAAATTTTTATCGTGACACTTGTATCAACAGCGTTTTGCGTATAACCCGTTTCAATTTATTTCGCGCGAAAATATTTGCAAAAACGAAAGATAGTGAATTGAAAAAAACGTGAATGGAATATTTGAATTGGGCTTATCACTCGCGACACAACATTGTATTTTGCAGTGACAACCGCTATGCTTGCTAAATTCCTATGATAACAAGTTGGAATTAAAAAAAAATTGGATAAAGTTTATAAACAATAACGGAATGGAACAACAAACTTTATATTCAAAATGTATTTGCCAAATTTAAATTATGTCAATTGTATGTAAAACACATATTTGCTTTTATTTAAAACGAGTCAATGCCCGTTGACGGTGTCGTTGGGTGATTATCATTTATGTATACATATGCCTTTGTATAGTGTATATATATGTACATATGTAGTAGTTCAAAACATAGCAGGTAGTTGAAAAATGCGTGCACTTCGCTCTACCCATGCTATGAGTGTATGTGTGAGTGAGTGAATGTAAGCGTTCCGCTGCTACCTAGCCAGGCAGATCTTTACATATGTATAGTAATAACAATAACAATGAGCTCATAATAACCATGTGTCATAAATAATCCAATCGATATTAAGTTTTTAGTCTGTGTTAGATTTTAGTGAGATAAAAAACAACTTTTTCTCAAACAAATATGAGCTTATACGATTGTATTAATATTAAATTAAATGGCTATAAACTCTTAAAAAGCAACAATGATGTTTTCAGTTGTAAACTCTTCCTGCCTTGCCCTGAAAAACTAAAATGAATTTTGCAATCAATATTATCATTTTTTAAATTTACCAGTTGAAAACAGTATCATATCGCGTCATTGGCGCACAAAACTGACATCTCCATAATTTTGCGAAAATGAGTTGAATGCAACTTTGTTGTCCCCCGTTGACCGTTGGAAAGGATGAAGGCCTCTCCAATCCTTTTCCATTCCTGTCTGTCTCGAGCAATCCGCATCCACTTGACTCCACACATTCTTCTCAATTCATGAGCCCATCGTCCACTCGGTCTACCTTGCTTTCTTTTTCATCCTCTCGGATACCATTCCAGTATTTCTCGCGTCCACTTCAACTTTTTCACACGTTCCGCTATATCTGCCACTTTGGTCATACTTCTTACCCATGTATTCCTGTTACGATCTCTTCTCGTTATACCGAGCATATCTACATCTTTCCATGCTTCTCTGTGTGCATTGGATCTTACGTAACATTCTCGAATTCAGCATCCACGTTTCACATCCATTCGTCATAACTGGTAGTACGCATTGGTCGTATGTCTTTTTTTTTAAGCATAGCGGGATGTAGGATTTATAAACTACATATGTTCGTTCTTCCAAAAGCGCTCCATCCTAATTTTATTTCTTCTTCTTTATATCCAGTCATGTTCACCAACTGTCCTAGCTATAAATAATTATCAACTACTCTACTGTAACTACGTCATCTAGTCGGAAAGAAAATGTATGGAGGAAATGTTAAAGTTTTGACACGCAAGATGGCGCCATCATACATTTTGAATTCGGATCTTCTGTTTTGTCGAATAGCGGCCAATTTAACACTAATATTTTTTAAATGGCCCAAAAATATTTAATGCATCGATATTCACCTAAATCAAAAGAAATCATGCAAAAAATAAATGACATATTTGATATTTATTTGGTCATGCTCGTCTTTGATGGCCAACACATCGTTTAAAAAAATTCAAATGTTTGTTTACAAATGGCGCTTCCAGGGCAACGAAACGTCAAAACTTTACACCTTCGAATCGACTTACGGACCTCTGATCGTACATAATCATATTTCAATGTGAACCAGATTCGATTTTGACAATCTCAAAATGGTCAGTGATACGTTTCGGGTTCGATCGATACGATGCGGCAATTTTAATCTCCCATTTGTTTGGTCAATACTTGCACATAGTTTGACCCAGTTCGCAAAGTTCCCGTTGACATGCTAGTATCGGATTCTCACCCCAAACGTAAACAATAGCGCATAATTGTGTCAGCGTTGACACCCTTTTGTGTGAAACATCGGCTTTTCTACCGGCACATATCCAAACTCACTATGAACTATCAGTCTGTTTATATGTTCCCTGTTCAATGATTCGTTTGTGTTTAACTGTACATTGTAATACTACACCGTTCTAATTTACTTTTCCGTGTGTATTTCAGACGGGGATTTGTTCGAGATGGGTGCTAAGTCGTCAAACGTCATCACCGAAAAGCAAATGCTTCCCCTCTTCCAAGTTATATCCGATCTAGAGAAAGCACCCACCTCGAGTGCGTCTTTGCAAACGAACTTTTCCAGTTTTGTCGAAAATGTGTCCATTTTAACGGATAGGTCGTCTCCGAGGTACGCCGAGCCCAGTAACGATGTGTGTAGTGACTTTCGTTTAGAAAGCTCGAATGTCAACATTATCGATGTAAACGATAAGAAAAGACACAAGAAACGACGGCGGTTAAAGGAAACGTCTTCCAGGATGTCGAGGAAAGGTACCAAAGATGAAAAAAATGTAGATTTCAAAAAGCGTCAATCCAAACAAAAATCGAAAGTAAGTCGACGTTGAAATATTGATATCAACAAAATTTTAGAATTATATGTAACTGGTACTCAATACTTTTTCTTAGAATCTTCAAAAACAACATAGTACATCTGAGCACAGCGAAGATGTACAAATTTCAGTCGATAACGACAATGAAAGCTATACCAAAGGAAATGGAAGAAGAGTCGGAATGTTCACTGCAATGGCTTTGGACATGTATCGAGACGATGAAATAGATATGTCTCGACATTTCAAAGATTTGAGTAATAACGATTTTGATTTCGATATAGACAAGAATACTAAAAGCAACGATCGCGATTTTCCGATATACGAAGTTCCCACGGATGTAATCTCTCAAGTCAAAGCAGATATTGAAACTAGTCGAGGTAAAGTTAGAAAGAAGAAGAAAAGAAAAGACGACGATATCGTAGAAGATCATTCAAATAGTAATTTAAACAACACGTCGAGTAGACGGAAAGTCTCGAGAAGAGAAATCATAAAGAAGTATGAAAGCATGTTGGGTGCTTTGTTTGAAAAATCTCAACAAAAGGAATTGATCGTAAGTAAATGTAACGTCTTAAATATTAAAAATCCACATGAAGTTTCTCAAATCGACCTGTTTAGTAGTATAAAATAGTAATATTTATATAAATCATCAACACTCACTTGATTGTCACAAAATTGTCGTATATACCTGTGTTTAAGTAACGTTCCAGCATGACAAAGGCGGGATGATCGGTGATAACCAGTGCAGAATGGTATGATTATACCGAGCCTCACTCACTATGTGTACGTGTGTGCATATTTGTCGTTGAAGCCGAAAAAATTTACACAAGTGATAAAATGTTTGCTTGAAACAAACGCTAAGGATGATACTTCGACGCATCGTAAACGCTCGCATTATCAATCAATCAAAAGTATTTAAATTTAATTGTTTTTTGTATCACAGATCAAAGATAATGACCGTTGCGTCGCCAAGATGAAGAAGAAGATCAAGCAAATGTTGACTTACAACAATCAATTCGCCGATGAAAACGAATATATGAAAAGGCAACACGACGATATGAAAGTTTGTATAGAGCAGTATAAAATGTATATATCATCATTGGAAGAACAACGGCTGGGTAGTAACGAACAGAGGAGACTATCGGATGGCGCAATCGTGAACCAAACGTGTCCTCGTTGCAGTATAACGGAGGCAACCTGTATCAAATTCGAAAAAGATAACATTAAATTGAACGAAGATGTGATCATGCTAAAGAATGTCGTATTTCGGTACTTTATTTATATCCAAGTGTTCGGTTGTGGTAGTAATCAAAGAAAAAATATATTTATGTAATATTTTTATTTGTAGATTGAACGTTCAATTGTCGAGATATCAAGAAAAGTTACACAATGCAACGCAATCAATTTCCAAAGCAAATGTTAAAAAAGATGTAAATTCTCAGACTGATTATGATAATGAAGGTGTATCAATACCTTCACTTCCCATATTTCCGATGATGCATACATTAGAAAATATTGGTATTACATACAATTTTTTTAAATTTTTACAAGTCGACAATGGCTTTAGTTTTGTACTCAACAATAAAATTTTAGGAAAAACTGATGAAAGTTTGAATACAGCTGAAAATCTTGATGATAAAAATGAAAGGAATGCCGTTGGAGAATCGCAACGTTCGAAACCCCCTCTAGTTCATCAAGTGACAGAAAATACGTATACTTTGGAATATGAAAGATGTACTACTTGGGGAGATGTGAATACTCATACTCTAGGTTTATTATATTTTGCATTATTTTGAATGGTTTTATTTGTATTGAAAATTGTTTCATTCCACTTGATGTTTTCTCCATCGTTTAGCTCCTCTGCTGAACGCTTATCAAGAATCTCTCGCGGAAAAGGATGAGCTGATACGTGACTACGAAAGGGAATTCAATCGCTTTACATCAAAACTAAAGCAGATACTTGTCGAGAATGACAATTTTCATTTGAGTTCTGCGAAAATGGCCACCGAATTGTCTGCGCTTCGAGAAACCTGCGGAATGGCCGTCAAAGAGCGTGATGATCTCAGAAAGGAAAATTTCACCGTGAAAGAAAAGTCGAACGAATTAGAAACCAAGCTGAAAGATATGCACGAGTGCTATGAACAAAAAGGTCATATTTAAACTAGCTGAATGAAATTTTTTGTGTTTATTACTTTATCCATATTGGATAAAATGATGTGATCGTGCAAAAATTTGACTTCTATATTTTTTGTAGTTGAGTCTATGTCGCGTGATTATACTTTTATACATCAAGAATATTTCAAAACCAAAACTGGTCTGGCCACTGTTCAAGGAAGGTGTCAGGTACTGGAAGATCAACACAAAGCTACTCAGATAGATAGCATGATGCCAGTGAAAGCTCACACTATGAGAATTGACGAATGCAAAAAGTATATTAGTGTTGAAATTTGTGTCACAAGTGTGCCACGCTGATTTAGGTGCTGTTTGCCTATACATTAATACCAATGATGCAATATTTTAGATTGTTTGATGAATTAAAAATACGGTACGACTTGGAAAAGAGCAAAATTTCGACCAGGTTATCCGTCTTGCAAGAGAGTATTGCACTTTTAGAGAAGAAGCATTTGGACGCGAGCAATGAAAAGCACGACGTTGAATCCAAATTGAAGAAGAACGAAGGACTAGTTAGGTAAAATGCTCGTTTCGGTTTTTTTTTTTGGATTACAATGTTGTTCTGTGTGCTTTAATTTATATACATACGTATTGAATGTGTGAATATTGATTCAAGTCCTTTTACGTCGACGTACAGATGTTTTATTTTGTTCCAATAAATTTTAATCAAATACCTCCAATGTGCAAACACAGATGCATATTTTCTTTTTTAATAAAAAAAAACTTATACGTGACATCTAAGTAACAAATGGCATTAATCTAACAACTAATTTTAATTAAATAATCAATGTATTTTAATTAGAAAATATCGGCGAATAGTGGTTTCGTTTCGCAAGGAAGTTACGGTTCTGCGAGCTTCGCGAGATGTTTTTAAACAGCGAGCCGGTCGAGCTACAGATCTCTGCCGTAAAATGGCACTAATGTTAGATCAAGTAGCTGGCGATGATAGAATTGAACATTTGAAGGCAGAGGCAATGGTGATGATTAAACTAAATATTTATTTAGTATTTTTAAGCCTTTGTATTTTTTTTTTATATTTTTTTAAAATTAATTTTTAAGACTGTGCAAAGAGAGGCCCTCAAAGAATTAAATGCAGTCGAAGAAAGAATGAAAAAACAAAACGCCAATTTAGTCCAAATACAAGATGAAAACATGCGTGAAATATCCAAGTTGAATAATATTCTGAAAGAGAAAGATGCAAAAATTGAAGCAATGAGACAGCATATTAACGGTGAAAGGTATAAATTCCCACTCTAAAACAGTTTCTTTGCCATTCTTACTCGCCATTGTGAATTTTTATTTATTTTTAGATTAAAGAAATATACTGGACATACAAGCGCAATGAGAAAACTTCCAATTGATCTCATTCAAACAAAAGCGCAACTTGTGTCTTTGAGGACAGGAAGCAGCGTCCCTATAAAAACAGCAAAAACAGAATTACCTTCATCGTCAATTATTCCTATCAAAGGAGGATATTTTATTCAAAGAGATAAAAGCAAAATATCTGAGGATAAAGAATAACATAATAATTATGCATTATATTATTTAAAACAGATTGTATAAATTTAAGTTCGTGATAAAATTTTATTATTTGGTTTTTAGATCGAATCTGATTTTTGCTTTAATTGTTAATATAGATTATAACATAAAATGTTAAAAAGGCGTTGAAAATAACTGATTTTACATATCAAAATAAACAATTTTAACGATAATTTGTTTTTTAATTGAAATAAAGAAAAGGGTAACAAACATTTGGGTTATGGTCGTAAAAAATTGACTTATTATCAATTCAGCTGTCAAATTAAACTACTTTGACGTTTCTTAGTTGTTATTAGTAGAATCGTTAAATTAGATTACTTTCAATGTCTGCTATAGACAATCCATGTATACAGGTAAGAATACCGGATTTTGTACTATTCTAAAAGTTACATAAATACAACTATTTTTAGGTTATGAAATCGTTTGGTGGCAAAACTGTCTAACCTAACCTAACCTAACTTGTCATCGAGTGGATTTCAAAATTTTGAAAAATCGACATTAAATGTTATATAACCTTTTATTTTCAGGAACAAAAAAAGTCATTTCAATGCTTGAGTAATAATATGAATGAGCGTTCCGCATGTACCATGTATTTCGACAATTACAATACTTGTAAAAAATTTTGGGTTTGTATTTTTTCTGCTCTTGGGTTAGTATATACGTCTTTTATTTAGTGTTCACGTTCTGCTTTTTTACCAATTTTCTAGGCTTTTATTGCGAAACAAAGAAAAGATAATGGAATATTTCCTGAAATGCCTCCACCGGGAGAGCGTGAAAAAATAAAATCAGATTTCATGGCATCCCATAAGTAACACCACTGTAATTATCATTTGCAATGTACTAGAATATATTTATTGTTATAAAAATACTGAATGTTTTATTTGACATTTTTTTTTAAATGAAGCGTTTGAAAGATTTATAGGATTAAAAGGACAATAATTGTACATGTTTAAAATAATATTTCCATTTATTTATCTATATGTACTACAAAATGAAAAAAAAAATCATAAAATGTCATTTATACACACTAAATGCAAACTTTGGAATACTTAACACAATTGAGAAAAATTTAAAATATCATAGGAATGTTTGGCCGAATTCATAAAAATTGTTTTAAATATTTCACAGTTCACTTAAAACTAAAAAATGTTGTATTGTATTAAATACAGAAATAATATCGAAAAAAATTATAAAACATATTCTGATATGTTTACAAAACAGTTCTATCTAGTTATTATTATAGAAATTATGGTTAAATTTTGTACATATTGTTTTTTTTTTCCAAGCTAGCGTTCGTTTTGAAAGTTGCAAATCACGTGAAAATTACACTAAATGTTTATTTATTGTACATGTATATAATAACTATATATTCATATTTATATAGGCACATTGAAAGGAATAATACGAAAATTTTTGGTTAAATGAGATTTGTCAAAAGAAAAGAATCAAATGGGGAATGTCGTTCCGCGACAGCGAACAACTTGACACATTAAAGACAGCATAACACATTGTATAATTAAGAAAAACTTACTTGTCTAAGAAAAAAAAACATTAATAAACCAGTCGAATTAAAAATTAGCGTACTTTTACTTTGTCCATATACGTATATATACATATGTATATGTATAAAGTATTGTTGTCCTGCGTTTTATTCGCTTCACTGTCGAATTAAGATGACATGTATGCTAAAGATGGAATGTGATGAATAAACATTTCGCTTAAAAGTGCGAAATAATTAAATCAATAAAAATAGTTTTCCCGATAATATCGATTAAATAAATAAATCATAAGATGATATTCTTAAATTAGTAAATAAATTAAATGACTTTACAAAAGCTATAAAATTAAGTAAGTCGATGAAAATGGCACCATCTGAAGATATTACATTTTTTTCCTATAGTTCTGATATGAATACTAATCACTTTCCTTCAAAGATTGATTACACTTAACGTTTCTATGCAAGCTGCAGAGTTGTAAAAATGACCCTGTCGTGCTCCCGATGTTCGCGCAATTGGCATACTATTAATAATATTATTATAAAACGGAATCGATACATATTGAGGACGATCATGGAAACTTTGAACAATAACGCTAATCTGTGTTGAAGCTTTCTTAGTTATTGGAAATACAGGAACGTGCTAAATATTTGAAGGCACAGAAGTTGCTACATCTGAATACGCCTACATTCTTTGAAGTTCATCAAAATTCTCAATGTATGCAAGTCTATAAAGAATAGTTTTCCATAAAATGATCGTCCATTGTAAGAATAGACTACGAGTAATGACAAGTACAATACATTATACTTATTTTATAGCAATTGAAATAAATTCAAACCAAACGATTAGGAATTCGTTGCAACTGCGTCAACCGTCAAGAGTGATACATAATCTCAATTCACAACATTAAATAAATAGCAATAAAAAAAAAACATTCTCACTACAATAAACTTGGTTATTTGGTAACCGAAGCGGTCTCTTTTCAACGTATATAAACAAAAGACCAATATACGCAACCCTTTGACTGACATTCACTAGAATTCACACTATCTATGTATTCCGTTCACTCGTCGAAAAATTAACTAACGTTTAAAAATATCGTTTATAAAAATATACACAATTGACTTCAACAATGGCTTACTAGCAATGTACATTCACTAATTATCTAAGTAAAATTATTATCTGACTAAATTTGACTCGTTTGTAAAATTTTACTTAAATATATAATAATAATATTATATAAATATAGGATTACAAGTATGAATCGATATTCACAACAATGGATTTTTCATTTTTAATATTCGTCTGTGACGGTACCGATTGAGGATTAATATCTTTGTATCGTTCGCTAATGTGTCCGTAAGGCAGCTATTAGGCTTGATGTTTGATCTTAAAACAATCCACTTTGAAGTGTCGACACATTTGCCTGACCTGAAACAATTCAGAGCGTTAAAAAAACATATCGGTTAAAAATTATAGAATATTCCATTGTAAATTTACCAAACAGGCGCCGTAATGCAAATGCATCGCTAAAATAAACAAACAGATTGAGTACAATATGAAGAGTTCCATTCGTGGCATTCTTACTGCTAAAAATATTGCGAAAGCAAACGGTATTGCGAGTTTGTTGACCACATCGCACCGAGTGTTGCTCATTTGGGCAACGATCAATCGAGTCTGAAAAATAAAACAGTGGAATTTTTTAGCACAAGTCACGTATCTTACATAATGTATGGTATATTACCCAAATTTTACACTTACTGTGACATTGCTGAATAGAGTGGCAACGATCGTGTATACGATTCTAGGATCGTAGCGCAATATGTCATTCGGCGATAGAATTAACCAAGTCGTAGTCAATACGATAATACTGAGAAGTGCCCAGAGGGGACGTATAGCTTCGAATATGCTACGATCCTCTCCAGTTTTGTCACGGTACGATCTGCAATCGAATTTATCAGGTTTAACCCAATAGTTTGCAACGTTAGGGTAATCTGAAACTACCGACGAAAAACTCACTTATGCACGTTCCACATCGAAACGGGTATATTGCAGCCGAACGTAGTCATATGTATTAAGATTTCAAACAGCGATCCGGAATTCAAGCCGAACGGAAACTCCGTCTTCCACATTTGATGACCGAATATACCTGTCGCCATGAAGACAAACGCCGAACTCTGAAATCAAACAATTCAAATCAACAATCTTTCAACACGTTCGTACATACAATTCATGTGAAAAAAATACTGACAATCATTCCAAAGTCGTACCCCCACGGTAAAAAAAGCACACCGGTGTTATATTTCTCCCAATGACTTAAGTAAAAACTGATTAGAATATTCCAAAGGACTAGATACATCCGCCATACTGGTATTGTATGATCGAGTTGGCCGAAGCACGAGTATAAACATATCGGCACGAGAGAAGCAGCGTACGAGTCTAATCCGTGGTCGAACAATTCACCCAAAGGACCCGATGATTTTGTCCGTCGTGCTTGTTTCCCATCGATTCCGTCTGAAATTGGATACATTTTATTAATACGCACAGTATTTTGCAAAAACATTTGTATGTCGAATCATATATACGTAGGTACCTAGTGTGTAAGCTATGAATAATGATACTCCTATGACCAGCCATAGCCATCGTGGCAAAGGTGGCACTGGTGGATTAGCCGGAGGTATGGCCGATGCTACGAAGTTATAGTCAAAGTAGGCAACTATCACGAAATTCAAAACCGTGAGTAGAAAGCCAGTGAAGGTCATCAGATTCGGAGCCACCCAACGGGGCATGTACTGAAAATAATAGTAAAATTATAGTATGCAACCAAGAACAAATATGTTAGATGAGTTTTTAAATAAAATTTACCTCGACTAATCTGTTCCAGAATGGATGCATGATATAAACACTGATTGGGCTTGTGTCCACCGAACTGTACTGTAATAAAAAAAAAGTACATATGTGAGAATTCCATGGACTATTTGCAAGATTCAATACTCCCGAGAAACGTAGACTTTCAAGTTTTAGTATGATACTGGATGTAAAGGCTCGCACAGACTAGGGACAGTTGGTGAGTCAAGTAGTAAGTTGGTAAATACTACTTAGTTACCACTTACCAGTGAATGATTAGTGCACATGACAGTCCGAACATAAGTTAATTAACTTCCGACAGGCTAGTAGTACTAATGAATTTAATCGCGTTAGCCGAAATATTACAATTCTTCTTTTAGAGGAGATAGAAGAAGAAATTTTCCTTGCTTGCTGAGTATTTCAATACTCTTCGTAACCACTTCAATTACTTATTGGAGGAAATAGACTCAAAAACAACGAAATGATACTCATCCCTAGTCTGTATGTCTTAAGTACGCGGCGTTACCCGGAATGAAAATGTATACATATGTATACATTGAACAAAATGGCATTAGCCATAGTCTACAAAGAAAAACTTTTAAATTTAATAATACTGAAGTATCCTACGAGATCCATAGGATCATAAGGAAATACCGATTAGTCAAACGGTATGGGTATATGTATAGGTATATAAGAAACACATAGATAGATAATATATTATATAGATAAGTAATTTTGCCTTATCAAGTCGATGCCCTTTAAAATTATAATTTTCTATGTACAGAATATTATTGCAAATTTATATATTCAATTCATCGTTGAGTACTAGAGTTGGACTGCAATTATGTGTGTCCCTTATTATTATAATTAATTCATACGATAGCGAATGGAATGAGACGTTATTAAACATGCAATTACATTAATCGGAAATCAATATCACGTCGTCTCGTAGCACGCAACATATTCACCGTAGTTGAATTGCAAATTACAAACTACGTATCCATTCTATTAAAAAAAAAAAAAAAAACAACAACTAAAAACGTCGCTCTTTAAACTACTAAATAATGTATGGGTACTTATTCATTTATTGACTAAACAATGTCAAGTGGCGAACTATTTGCGAAGACCTTAATCCTATCATTCGTGTAATTATTGTATGAATTAAGCAAATTATACACGTTTATGTAAAAAAAATAACGCGAAACTGACTGTCCTTGATTGCCGGTTAGAGATTGGAATCATTCCGCAACATCAACTGTGACTGTTGTTGTTTGGAAATTACCAAATTATGGCCAAGGTCTGTGCGAAAATATAAAGTTGATGCATTTACGAGAAACTTGTTTAGCAGTTTAGTTCACATTTCAGCGATTGGCAGTACCGGATGCAAATTTAGTCAAGTTTTTATTCGCAAATTCTAAAACATGGCAGTAGGGCACCGGAAAGGCTCATCAATAATTTAATTTTACTTCGTAATACGGGGCACGGGTAGCCAAATGTAATAAGTAAACCTCGGAATTTCGGATTCTCGAACCTTTTGCAGGTGAATTTGGGTATTGCCCGCCTGAATTTAAAGTTTGTATACATATGTATAAAATAAATTATATATTTAACTTTATATATAATATACTTTCGTTGCTTAATTATTACGTAAGTATGAAAGTAGGTTTAAGAATTAATTTAAATAAAACTAAAATTATATTTAATGAATTTTGTGCGCGTAGTCACAGTAGATAATCATATTGTAGAGATAGTGAACAGTTATTTATACCTAGGACAAATGTTGAACATGACTGGATGTAAAGAAGAAGAGATAAAACGAATAATGGAGCGCTTTTGGAAGAATGAACACAGTTTTTAAATCCAACATGCCGCTATGCTTAAAAAAGAAGGCGTACGACCAATGGGTACTGCCAGTTATGACGTACATATAAATGCGAAACGTGGATGCTAAATTCAAGAATGTTACGTAAGATCGAGTGCACACAGAGAAGAATGGATATATGTATGCTTGGTACAACAAGAAGAGATCGTAAGACAAATACATAGGTAAGAAGTATGATCAAAGTGGCAGATATAGCGGAACGTTGGAGTGGACACACAGTGGCGAGAAGAATGGATGGCAGATGGACGTGAAAAATACTGGAATTTTATCCGAGAGGATGTGAAAGAAAGCAAGGTAAACCGAGTGGACTATGGGCTGATGAATTGAGAAGAATGCGTGGAGGCCGTCACCCAGCAGTGGATGGTGAACGGCTGAAAATGATGATGATGATGATATAATATCATGTTAAAGTTAATAGAATAAAAATGTTCAATGAAAAACCCTCATATCTTAAACAGTCAACATTTCGCAGAATTTGCCTATATTTCGTAATTGGTAGGAATATTAGAAGAAAAAAATAGAGTGCAATAAAAAAATGCATTAAGAGCATTTTATCGCCAATTGGAGACACCAAAACCTCATTATTTTTGCTTATGTAAAAAATATACCAATATTTTTGAGTAATTTGAGTATTTATGTTATATATTAAAATATGTTATTATAAATAATTGTCCTGTAAAAGGATGGATAAAATATGTTAATGTTAGAGTACGAACGTGAGTTCGGGTGGATAACGGAATATCCTAAGAGGCGTTTACGATACAAAGGTAGCACGTTATCAAAAGCACCCATCTTTCCGCCGTCTAGTAATAAGTTTTTGTGCATTTGGAATATTTAATCTTTTGGAACTTGAGAGGTCCAATTCTCTTTTCGGCACATGTCGCGATATCGGAAAAGCGCCCTACAAAGGCCCTCACTAACCGGAGCGAATAATTTGACCCTTGGCGTCTGCGACTGACGCGACGCCCCTATTGTCGTCCCATTCGCATTGATGCGAATCAACGACGATGGAGGGAAATATCCAAAAAAACCGAAAAAAAAAATTTCAAAAAATATATTCATAGAAAAAAAACTCGAAAAATCCTATAGTGACGTCATAGCGTCAGTCGCAGACGAAAACCGGTATAGCTTTTAGGGGGTCTGTGGGTGGTAAGGGGCCGGAATGGCTAAAATCCAAAAAAAAAAAAAAAAAAAATTCAAAAAAAAAAAGACACACACACACAGGCCTTTTATTAATAGTATATAATAATTGCCAAAAAGGATGGATAAAATATGTTATGTAGAGTACGAACGTGAGTTCGGGTGGATAACGGAATATCCTAAGAGGCGTTTACGATACAAAGGGGTTATCAAAAGCACCCATCTTTCCGCCGTCTAGTAATAAGTTTTTGTGCATTTGGAATATTTAATCTTTGGAACTTGAGAGGTCCACCTCTTTTCGGCACATGTCGCGATATTTCGAAAGGAATAATTTGACTTTGGCGTCAATCAACGACGATGGAGGGCGTCAGTCGCAGACGAAAAGCGTCAAATTATTCGCTCGGGTTAGTGAGGGCCTTAAGAATTTTGTACGATTTTTGACGTCACACCACGCGCCAAAGTCAATAATATTTTCGCGATGATTCTGCATTCGATCAAAATCGACCGTGCAAACCCGTTTTTGGGCAAGGCTAATGCGATCAACATTTCAATCGACCCGTTCAACCTCGCGAAAAGTTGTTAAAATGCGAAATTGCGAACAATTTCAGGGTCCCTTCGCGGTTCGCGGATCTCGTCATCGCTACGATGCAGATCTAGGCCGAAAAATACGCATACACACCGGAATACAATTTTCGAGCGAATTTCCCCCATTTTATTGATCGCAATTTGTGTAACACGCGACGAAACCCCATACCCGTGTGCTACTATGGCGATTGCGAATCAAAACACTCCACTTTCATTCATACGAGATTCGCTTTTCGAAAAATGTTCGATGGGTCAAGGGCGAGAGTTAACTGCACGTGTAAAATTGATTAAATACGCGTCTCTAACCAGATTCTCGATATTGATTTCACATACACGGTATGTACGGTTAGATAACGCCGTATCCAAAAACCACTACACTATTGTTATTGTACTTCGTTAATCCCGTCATTAGATTAGAAGTAAACAGTCGACCAGTTAATTAAATCTGAAAATTCTAGAGATAAGTTCACGTTATCAGTGACGTGTGGAGTAACGCAATGAAAAAGCGTTAATTTTTACTATCCGTAATAAATATTTGCGACAAATACGCAAAGGTAAACGACCCAATCAAAACAATAATGTTCGATCGAATTTTGACCCTGTGGGCGCAATGTACTACTAAACAACGCATAACTGTATTATATTAATTATCGCAATTGGGTAAAATTGGACGTTTCGTTTTTGGCAGAACGCATTCACTTAATTGTTGATACTGTGTATTTCTCTTTCTATTACATATGTATATATCGAAAATATTATCAAGATTAGCTAGAAAGACTAAAATTTAATCGAATTTTATTATTCTTCAGAAAAAATTGCAACATTTCGTAAACACGTAAATTTTGGATTCGGTACATGTGCTATTGAAACGTACAATGTATGTATGTACATATTGTTTAAAGTATGAAACTTACTCCTGAGAAACTCGAGAGCTTTTAAAATTCCCGAAGTGAGATCCTTTTGAGATCCGTTTTTTTTACTATTATTTATTTAATATCAAGTAACATACAGCTCATAAAGTACAATACAAAATAAAATAAATTCCACATTATACAATATAGCCAAAATAGTTACAAACAAACAACAAATCATAGCAAGAAAGGAACTTTAGGAGTTGGGGCTGGAAAGGAATTTGATTAAAGAAAATCTGAAGGAGGGCAAGGAATAGAGAAAAGGATCAACATGTGCCGGAATTTCGTTGAATGAAGAGCAGGATCTATGAATGAAGGAGTTTTGCGAATAATTAGTAGAACAAATAATTAAATGAAACAATGGAGAATTTCTGACAGATCTAGACAGACAATGGAGAAAGATCCTACTTAGTAAGTAAGGATTATCTGATAAATTATTTAATAGCTTAAATACAAAGCAGAGATCCGAGACTGTCCTACTAGACCGCAGAGGGACATTATCACGGGAATTAGAAGAGGAAAGACGAAGCCTGGAACTTCTTATTCATTTTTTCCAACTTAGTAATGGAATCTTGGTAAAACGGGTTCCATATAGTGATTGACTATTTTTGAAATTGATTGGACTGAACTGACTAATTGTGAGATTTTTCAGTGGTCGGAGGAAACTAAAAGCTCATAAATATGTTGTTTACTTTTTTAAACAAACCCGAACCCGAACTCAAACTTTAATTGTGATTTAAACGAATCAGTACAACAGAAGCATAAGAATTTTTTTTTCTACATATTTTGTACTCATTTTTTAAAGTCAATCTCATTAACATTTCCGCTATTGGAAAGAGTAAATAAATTAATTCCCACGGTCTTCCGTACATATTACTTTGCGTGAGTTCAAAGTCCAAGCGTTTTAGAATCAGTTTTTTTTTCAGAAAAAGATCCAAATAGATACGTAGATTGATCGAATTTCGAATTATGTAAGTAAAAAGCGTAGGCACGATTAAAAGTTAGTATCAGCAGAGCCAAAATGCAGTTGAGTAAAAATTTTGACCCCAATTCGAAATATCAGCGATAAGGAAAAGGTCAACACCATTAGACTGTGAAGAGATGGATCATACCACTTTTGGGGTCTGGAAATGAAAATAATTCAGATCACAAGAGAAAACAAACAAAATTCCAGATAAAACTAGTATGTAACGTCTAGATGTACGCATCAATAGCTGAAAGTGTTTCTACATAACAGAGTGAACCAGACCAAAGTAAATAGAGCTGTACATACGTACATATGTACATAGTTTCGACACCGAACAAATCGTACAATGAACCGCATCAATCTAAACAGACTGTGAACCCCATTTAGAACAGAAGGCAAAAAAGACAATAGCCACGATTCAACTCAAGTCACGCGAATCGCAAGATTAACTATTGTGGAATTGACCCGTTTGTTTGTGGGTCACTGACTATTCACACATAAAGAGAAGTATCACATTTGATTCAATTCCTTTCAGATGAACCTGGCGCTTCATTTGTATGCAATTTTGTGAAGTTACTTAGGTTCGTTTCAATCATTCAGAAAGACAAAATAAAAATCTTCTAATATTGTGAATGATTCATTTTAAGCCATTACTGTTAGAACATTAACATTTTTTCAGCTTCTAAAATTGTACTATTTACGTATTTCTAATCACATTATATACCTACATATGTACATATAGGTACATACACTCTATCCAACTTAAAAAGGACCCTAATTTTGACAGATTTACAATAGAGTAGGTATACATATGTACATAGGTATGTAAAAAAAACGAATGTTGTTAATCCCTGTTCTATTTAGGTCAACATTGATCTGATGCAATTTTCTAATGCGATCATCACTCGTGCAGGTACATACAACAATATATCAACTAATTAAATTTAATATAAATATATATTTCACGTAATAAAGTAAGGTCTTAGTCTATAATACAATTGTTTTGCCACATCTGGTTTATTGTGCCACTGTACTTAATATGTTCAGTGGCCAAGATTTAGATAAAATTCAAAGGTTGCAAAATAGAGCTATGAGAGGTATTTTGAATGTTGGTAGGCTAAAAAGTATTAGAAGTATGTTAGATGAATTGGGATGGATGAGTATTAGAAATTGTTTAAAATTAAGCACATTGTCTTTTGTTTATAAGTTAGATCATAAGTTATTGCCAAGTTATTTTAAGAACTATATCATTAGAAATAGGGATATTCATAGTTATTCTACTAGAAATAAAAACCAACTAGTTGTAGGTAGAGTAAGGAAATCAAAGACAGCTGGTGGTGTTTTTCACAGGGGTGTATTAATGTATAATGCCCTCCCGGAGTGCATCAAGTCTGCTAAGACAATAGATGCATTTTTGAAAAGTGTGAGGAGACACCTCTGTGAGAGATAGTAGTTATGCATAAGTATAGTGTATAATGTGTAATAGATTTAAATAGTTGTTATTAATATGTAATAGATGTAAGTTAAATTAGCTAATTTAGCTAATATTATATAAAATAAATAAATAATTATTATCTTCGTTCTCCTATCCCCAGAATGATTAGATATGGCAAAAACTAATCAGAATTAATTGATTTTTTTTTATTTTCTATATGTATATCTTTCGTCCATAAGACAACGACTTATTATTTATTTTATTAACTCAACATAATTTATTTTTTAGTTTGTTTCCCTTTGTGTTTTTTTTCTAATATAATTTAATATTATGTATTTTATATGTAAAAGCCCTAATCGGCGTTTAATAAATAAATAAATTATGATATACAAATTCAAGTAAGTACCATTTTCTCAGTTTCAACAAAAGTTAACCAATTTTACCCTTGAACTCTATCCAAGTGGGTACATCAAAATATAATCTTATCAATAAGCGAAGTTTAGCATACAAACGTCTTAATTGATTCATTTCATTTACACATTCATTCGTATAGTTTAACTGTAGATTTTTTTCTAATTTAATATATGTACAAGCCCTAATAGACGTTTAATAAATAATATAATTTAAAAATAATTATACATCGATTTTATTTTATTACGAGTGTATGCCTGTTGAAAAATCAATGGTTGAATAAATTTAAAATAAATTCGGTCTATTCATTAATTCAATATAAAAAAAAATAAACAAAAGAACGTTTGAATTTTTTCTTTGATATATTAAAAAACTACATTAATTAAGCAATTTACCACCTTCCTGCGTAGTGCATAAGGAAGAAAGTTGTTTAAACGGAAGAAAACTTTGACGGATTTTTGTTTTTACTTTCATATTAAATAGAATACTTACGTTCTTCAGATTTTATTTACATATTGTATAGTATTTTTTTAATGATACGTAACTTACTTTAACGATTTTTTATTAATTTATAATCGCACAACTCAATTTTTTTTTTTTTTTTGGATGAAAGATAGCGTCGTTATGCGTTCACGAACATACAGATAAAATATTAGTAATCGTATACATACATATATAGAAACCTTGAGAAGTATATATTACAATTATAAAAAAATATAATTAAAACTATTCTCACGATATGCACCAAGTCAACATAAACATTCGCCAATGATATGTATATCGAAAAGAAAAATAAAAACTTACATAATAAAACACTCAATTGTATTGAATTGAAAATACCTACATGCACATTACGTAGAATAATACTATTTTTTTTTAATTTAATGATAAACTTTCAAAACAAATTCAATTGTTTTAAATTTTCCCACAATAAAAATCGAATCCGTGCAATACGATCGTATTGATTTTGACAACAACGGGATACGTCACATTTGAGGTTATGCTCACGGGAATACCGGGTTCGCGACCGAAATCGGCGAAATGTCTCGTTTTATAAATGAAAACGTACATCAAAAGAACATACGAGTTGATTTGAACGAAGACAGATAAGAATCATTGGGTTTTACAGGAAGTTTAAGTGTCAAAACGGGAATTTAAAATGTGGGTGTGTTGTATGCGGCAAACCTTATATTTATCGAAGCCGGTGAGCTGCTCGTCAGATAAGTATTCGAAATCCATGGCAAAGCTGTCAAGGGGTTAATGGAGTTAAACGAGCCGGTGGCCTGAATGATCACTTTAAATCATTGAAGAACGATGACGATACCGATGATGATAACACTAATCACACACCTACTAGCTAGCCGTCATTTACGGCTACTGGCCGATTTGGCCGATGCACGTGCGCGCAAATGCTCTACAATTGTGGTCTTAACGTCACATTACACGACCTTACACCTGTACGATTGTTGATTTTGATTTTGAGATTTAAAAAATAGAGAAGGGTGTAGGAAAATTCGACGATGAGCTAATAATTATATTCGATATTGATTTAATTTATTTTGTATCCCTTTATGAGCTAGCAGTAGCGTAGTTGTGATTTGTCCAAAAGGAGATATGAACAAATCAACAAAACCATTTATATGTAATTTTTATGGATAAATTAATGAGTTACATTGTCAATCTGCGAATCTTTGTTCTTATGTTTGATAATATATGTTCGGCGTTGATGGTATATTTAATAAAGGTAACTTTTTGTAGTTTTAGTTTTTGTATTTCACATAAAATCTTTGGGTATTGATTGTACCTACCAAAGATGCTGATCCGTTTTGAACTGAACCAGAAAATTACTGTAATAATAAATTATGAGTAGGCTTACCATGGGTCCCGGCCGGTTTATTATTTTGTTTCAGTTTGCCATTTTTGTTCTGGTTTGTCATTTTGTATGCCTCTATCGTTTAATTCTTTGGATAATTGACAAATGGCGAAACGCGGCATGATTGTGCGCAAGATATTATCCACTTATATTTGTGCTTTTGTCGGAGAGGGTAGGTTGATGGCAATTGTTAATCAGGATAGTGCATAACAGTCATCATTGTTCTTTTGTCTTGTTTTACTGAATTCGCTAAATTTTATAAACGATACCCTTTTTTTAGTGATTTTTATGAAATACAAAATAATTTAGGTGCAAAATGTTTTTTGCAAAAAAATATTTCATTTGCAGTGAATTTTTGCAAAAAAATCGATCATTTTAAAATTGTACAAAATAAACATATTTTTTTCCTAAAGTTTGCCAGTTTAAGATAAAAATAATCTGGTGAGCGTAATTAAAGGGAACCAAAATATTCGCAAAATGAATAAATTAAAAAGTCAAACATTTTATTTTGTTATAAATAAAACCAGATTCTAAAAAAAATGTTTTGCTTTGTTGTTTTGTTTCTATGCAAAGAAAATTTTATTGAGAATTTTATAAATACTAAACTCAGCATCAAATAATTTGTTAATAGTTATTTATTCCAATAATAATACATGTCAGTAAACAAAATGGAACATTCATCATGGATAATAAACACACATTAATATATCGTACTTCACAAATAATAATATCTACACAATAGGATAAGTTTTAAGACAACAATAATAATTACAACTTACAACACGTTTTTATCTGGAAAATTTAACGATACATCAGGTTTCGGCGTCATACAATTTCCATCGGGGTACCGTTTTTGAAAAGCTTGAATCAATTCAGGATCAACCAGTCGCACACCGTCCACTTGATTCCCGAGCGTAATCCTACATACAAATAATATTAATTTATCATCAGATTACACTTATATATTTACTTTATATACATGTATATTTATGTTTAAAGTTTACCAATTTGGCTGTACGTTGTGTGGTCGACCAAACAATTCGATCTTACGAGTGCCCGGACTCAAACGTTCAATGATGCCATATATTTCATCAGGTTTGTGAGAAGTCGCTCTCACTTCGGCCACAATGACGTCACAATCTAAGCCCCTATTCAGATTCGGAGGTCTACCTTTCATGCCGACCTAAAGAATAATATTGTCGTAATGATATTTCCTTTTTAATAATAAATAATACTAGTAGAATTCATAATAGGAAATATTCAGACGAGGCAATGTTCTTTTCCATGATTCAACCAATGGCCTGTGCGTCCAGTGCGTATTATTCTTTGAAGTTGGTTTGTTTTCACCCAAATTAGTTCGTCAACTCTTTCGTATCCCCACAGCTTCAAACACTCTCTACCTAATTCCATAGCTCTGTAATACAAACATATATTGTATATTTATTTATTTATTTAAGATAGCTTAAAAAGCTAATTACAAACAAACAGTAACTTAAAGTTAAAATTATAAAATAAACTTAATTATCTATTAGCACTTATATAGAGGTGCTGTTTTAAGGCTGTCAAGAATCTATCAATTTTGTTTATATTTCTAACACCTTCTGGCAGTCCATTGTATTCAACAACACCCCTATACTTTTGCTAGATCTACTTAATTTTAAATTCTTAACTATTAACTTATTCTTATCACTAGTATATACATATATTAAATACTTATTAAAATATCTTGGTAATAAATTCTTATCTAATTAAAAAATATATACTAACATGCACACTTATGAGGTTTCATTTACATTCATCCAATTAAATTCATTCAACATTGTACATCTTATACTAGTTAATCTATTGACATTTAAAATACTCCGCATAGCTCTATTTTGAAGTTTTTGCAACCTATATTTAATTACCATATTAACTAAATTTAAAAAAGAACCACAATCTATAAAATGAGGATGAATAATTGCATTATGTATTAACTAATATTTTTGTATTTCTAGATATTATATTTCTTAATCTACATAATAATCCTACTTTCTTCGCTACTTTTTTAATAATCATCTTTCCGTGTTATTTAAAATCTTACTTATTATCAAGCATCACTCCTAAAATATTTAAAACTATTAACTATTTCTAATTTTCTATCATGTATGTATGTACATATATTAAATTATTATTAAAGTTTTTATAATTAATTATCATAGCTTTTATTTTATCAATATTTAATTTCAATTTATTGTAACCTAACCAATTTTGTAAACAATTTAATTTTAAGTTTAATATTTCAATCTATTTTTATCTACTATGTATATTAATGTATTATCTGCAAACAAATGTATTTTACACTTATCAACTACCTTAACAATATCATTTATATATGAAATAAAGAGTAAAGGACCCAACTTCGATCCCAGAGGAATACCAAAATCATTAGTCAATTCACTAGATGCCATACCACTCACTTTCACTCTTTGTTTCCTAATCTACTAATTTGATACAAGTATTAAAAATTTTATTACCGGCCAGTGACCCAAAGGAAAATAAGTCCCTGATCTTGCAGTTGTGGCACACCCAACTGTCTCATCTCATCATCCGACATAGTACCATACGGTAACTCCATGTGAATATCCCACGGTGGATCTGCCATTATGACGGCAAATTTTCCTAAAAATAAACCGTTTATTAGATGGAATAAATTAAAAATACAATTATAATAACTTGAATGAATACCCAGAACCGTCATATCTAAAAATCTGAGATCACATTGCACCCACTGTGGAGGATATAGAGTCGTAGAATCACTCGGTCCGACGCTCATGCCAGAACCACGACTCAAAGTTGAACCGCCAGAAAGTCTCGAAGCTGAAAACAATTGGTTGCAAAATTATAGTCGACACTTTTATGTATAATCAAATGGATGTTGAAGTAAATCACCGACTTGATCCGTTTTGGGTACCGCTAGCTGCGTTCAGAGATTGTAATGTTTTACTAGAAGAGCTGTTTCCGTTGGCGCTGTTATTTTCTGAGTCTTTCGATTGACTAACAGCACCGTCGACTTTATAATGAACGTACCTGATAAATATAAAAATGCTTATCATGACAATGTTCAATTGATTTATATTAAATTAAGTCGGTTAATCTTTAATAATTAATCTTCTCACTTGCAAGTGTCCATGTGAAAGCAAGTGTTTAAGAAAGAACAGTCTCCGAGTGATTCGTCCGTGTGCAATTGGATGATTTTTTTGAAATGCAATTTTTCACAAGAGTAACCGGTTCCGTTTGCCAAATTGTTGCCTTCAGTTTTTGTTTGAGTTGTATCTTTAGTGTCTTTTTCATTTGTGCTGGTTTGTTGAGTGTTAGCACTGTTTTCAGATGTGTTACTACTATTGGACGATTGTTTGTTTGCGTTAAATATTCTCATACATTCAGCTCTAGTTCCATACTGACAATATTCTTTCACTTGAGTTCCTGTAAGCATTTATTGACTTTATTGTATACTATATTTTACATTGGATGTGAAACGTGGATGCTGAATTCAAAATGTTACGTAAGATCCAGTATACACCGAGAAGCATGGAAGGTGTATGCTCGGAATAACAAGAAGAGATAGTAAAATGAATACATGGGTAAGAAGCATGACCAAAGTGGCAGATATAGCGGAACGTGTGAAAAAGTTGAAGTGGACACATAGCAAGAATAATAGATGGCAGATGGATACGAAAAATACTGGAATGGTATCCGAGAGGATGTGAAAGAAAGCAAGGTAGACCGAGTGGACGACGGGCTGATGGATTGAAAGGAATGTGTGGAGTCACGTGGTTGCAGATTGCTCAAGACAGACAGGAATGGAAGAGGATTGGAGAGGCCTTCATCCAGCAGTGGATGGTGAATAGCTGAAAATGATATTTTATACAATTTAATAATTTATAAGAAAATGAACACACCTCCCTGAGATTTAAATTTTTCAGCAAGAGATCTTTCTTTAGCAGTAGGTTTACTGAGCAAATCTAGGATTTCTTCTCCCATTTTTTTTACTTTCCTTTTCTCTACTTGACGGCATCGAAAGCAGTGACTATCACATAAATATGCAATTTATAATTTGCCACGAAAATATTCAATTTACATTAAAAACTGTTAAATATAATTACCAATATATCGGGTTCACCTTTTTTTGATTTTTTATCATCTTTCTCATTACCAGATTTAGTTACTTTGTTGCTAGACGTTTCGCTTTCATCATCACCTAAAATAAACAATCAAGTAGATTCAAATGTTGAAGCAAAAGTTTAAACACAAAATAAACGTTGAATAGTATAATACCTTTTCTTTTTCTAGAACTAGCACTATCGTCTAAATTTTTGGTACTTTTATCGTTGGATTCTAATCCCATTTCATGTACCATTGCCGCTAATTTGATGTGTTCTATCGATTGTACTTCTAACTGGATTTGTGACGTGGGATCCTTCATCGTTTCTTTAACACTAAAAACAATGTATATTCAACTATTTACATGAGAATATACAAAATACCATAAATCGTATTGATGTATTCAATACACTAACACAATTAAAAGTTGTGCTGAAAATTTCTGCAACAAACTCGCAACCGTGTTTGGATTCACATCTTTCCCGACGAGTGCTGATATTTCTTTACAAGTTATCGGCAACTGTAGAGTCAAGTTTGATAATACCCGTAAAAGTCCGTGTTCAGTTTCCACCATCTCATCAAATTTAGACTGCGAATCGGCTGAAAGGATCCAACAATATTGTGAATATCTTTTGTAAATAGTTGTAGTCTAAGATACATTATAATGGTTTACAATTTTCATTTCTTAAAGTGCAAGGACTTGGTACACTTCTCTCAGTTCGAATCGCTCCGGGTGAACCTTCGGCACTGATTGGAACTCCAAGAGATGCTCCTAGTATGTCTTGGCGTTCTTTCTTTCGCTTTTCTAAACGTTCTCGATAGCTGTTTTGTTTGCTTTTCATTGCTTGCAATTGCTGCCAAGCGTCAGACATTTTTGTATATGTTTTTATTTCTCTCAGTAATAAAAAGGAATTGCTGATTCTGAATTGCTGGAAATGATGAGCATGTCAAATAAGATATGTCGTCATACTCTGAAATAGCAAAGTCATTACATTAGGGAGCAATGAATGACAATTGTTCAACAGTGGTAGTATTCATTTGTAAAAATTAGCTGTCAAACTTTTGAGGTTATATTCGTTGTTATGCTGCCATTTCAATCAAAAAACTGTTGTTTCGCAAATAAAAGCAATCAAAACGAGTTTATTAACGTTTAATTGACATGAAGTTTAATTATAAACGTATATAATTGACAATTTACAAACCAGACGACAAACTATACAAGCAAATCTCACTGACGTTTAGTTTTTGGCCATAAGAGCATATATATTCAACCATACCTTGGAGGAAAATAAAAATATTTTACGAAATACAATAGCGTTTTTCAATGTTTAAACCTTAAAATAGCGTTAAAAATATAAATATGAATGTAAAAATATAAATATTTAATATTGAATCTATAATTTTTATTCGAATTAAGGGGAAAATAAAACGATATTTTATAAGTAGTTATGCACATTTTTTAATCTTTTCAATTCATTATATCGCGTCATCAGAGCACAAAGGTGACATGTCCAAAATAATAAATTGTTCAGGGCACAATAGCAGTTTTAAGGTTTGAAATGGTTATCATAAATCAGGGGACTTTATATAAAAATGGAGATTTTACATATTATAATCTAGATTTTTAGATGCTCATTGTTATTTAATTTACACAAGCAAATTTGTCAAATTGCATGCAAAAAGTTCGGACTTGTTTGTTTTAGCGAAGGTGTCTATTGAAGGGTCGTTAAACATCTTATTATTTCTGGTAGATACTGTCCTATGAACTTAAGAATTACATATTACTAGACGATCGGCAAGTGTTTACTATTGACATAATTTTTTTAGTGCAGCAGTTTTAAACTGGTCAACTTTATATAAAAATGATGATTGCACATATTGTACTTTAGATTTTTAGATGTTATTTCATTGTTATCGAATTGACACAAGTAAATTTTTCAAATTGTATGCAAAATTGCATTGAGTTGTCACTTGTGTGCTCCAAGAATATTGGTAGAAATTTTTTACTTTGTGATGCCAAAAAAATTGTGACGTCATTCGGATATGCCACTTGACTGTCCTGATAGAATAATTAAAGAGGAATAAAGTTGCATACATTGCTCATTTTGGGAAAATCTTGGACATGTCACCTTTGTGCTCTGTGGATGCGATATGTATAAGTTGTTTTATCGCCACCAACCTAATGGTGAGTTGGAATTTTCCTTGTATTAAAAACTAAATTGAGAATGGCGTTTGGATCAAAGTTATTTGATAAAGATAATATTCATAATATCACAATGAATGACGAGACGTCGTACATGCGTGCAAATATATTTACATGGTAATAAAAATTCACACAATCTTTTAGCTTAGCATTCGATTTATTAAGTTTAGCATTCTTCGTACAAAATAGCCGTTTCGAGGACTCATATTATTATGTGCAAAGAAAACAAGATAGACTGTGTGAAAATTCTAATACGAATTCCACGACCTCGAGACAAAAATTGTTCATTAGTTTCCCACCAAAATTCCCCGTTTTTATAAATCTATAATCAACAGGGTATACACGTTCACGACTTTGTATCGGTGATGCACTTTAGCGACGGGATAACAATAAAACCCAGCATATCAAAAAGGACTGAAATTCAGATTTTTAGACACGCAAGTCTAGAAATTTAATATACTTTATAGTCATCGTTTAATATGAGGGGAATTCTTCGAATTTCGACAGGAACGTCGATCGCCAAAAATCTTTAACCACCCAAAAGAGTTCTGTAGGTGATTAAAGGTTCCCTTTTTAATTTATATTATATTTTATTACAAAATTTTCGTGCTTTCACGAGAATCGGAAAGATGTTAGGAAAAAAAACCACACATAAATCATGGATGACGAACATTTTCTTGATAAATTGCCTCATTATACCCGGCCTCTCGTTATAATTCAACCGCTATATCAAACAATTCTCGCACCCCAAAAACAAAAGGAACCATTTTTGTAGAAAAAAATGTTTTTTGTGCCGTCGTCAGTGAGATCGTGCAATCCATAATGATACTTCTCAAACATTTTTCATCTTCGAAATACAATGGCGACACACGAAAAATTTTTCAACCCTTAATCTTATCAAATTTATGTTGACAAATGGAACCACAGCTTACTAAATCACAGAGCCGCCATTTTGGATAGTATTGGCTTTGTGGGATAGTGTCAAAAAAACGGCAGCCATTTATTTTTTTTCAATAAAACACAAATGTCATTACTTACTGCTTTCTTATTTCTTGGTCGCTGGAATGGCACAAAACAGAGGTCAAGATTAATAGAAGGCACTTGAGCCATTTAAGATTCGCCGACGACATATGTACATAGTTATAGTTGCATGCGGCTCAGTAGATTAACAAAATAGATTAAGCAAATAAAGTATGAAAGTAGGTTTTAAAATTAGTCGTAGCAAAACGTGGTCACAGTAGATAATTATATTGTAGAGATAGTGGATAGTTATTTATACCTAGGACAATTGGTACATATGACTGAATGTAAAGAAGATTAAATAAAATTAAACTAGGATAGTTTTTAAATCCAACATTCCGCTATGTTAAAAAAAATAAGGCATACGACCAATGCGTACTGCCAGTTATGACGTATGGATGTGAAACGTGGATGCTGAATTCGAGAATGCTACGTAAGATCTAGTGTACACAGAGAACCATGGGAAAATGTTTTAAGCTTGGTATAACAAGGAGCGATCGTAAAAGGAATACATGAGAGTAAGAGCGATATTACATTGAGCAACAACACCAGCACCAGATTTTTTTTGGCGGTGGCGAGCATCTTATTACATTGCACCACTTTTCACTCACCAAGCTACCTGCTCATCTCATAATCTTCATACAAAAAAAAAATACTATACGAAACTAGGTACTCTATGTAGACGTAGAAAATATATAATATTCAACCTCTCGTATTTCTTTCTGAATGTCATTGTTTTCGAAACAATTGCGTTGACGTTGCGTTGCGTTGACAATTGAGTACGACGATGCAAAAAAAGGTCAGAAAAGGGTTTTTGGTGAAGGTTTTTTTCGTCGAACATTGACTTCCAAGAAATTTTCATGCAACTCAGAATCGCATAATGTAATACGCAGCATCTGGACCTGTATATCTATCTGGTAGTCGAGGTTCAAAAAAAATCGGGTGTTGGTGGAGTGGCTAAGTGTAATATCGCTCTAAGAAAGAAGACCAAAGTGGTAGATATTGCGGAACATGTGAAAAAGTCGGAGTGGACACATAGCGAGAAGAATGAATGGCAGATAGACGCGAGAAATACTGGAATGGTATCCGAGAGGATGTGAAAGAAAGCAAGGTAGACCGATGATGACTTCTTCTTACTCGTTGTCTTCTCGGGTCGGGGTCATCGTGGATCAAATTGGATCAAATTCTAACATTTTCCTACCATTCCTTTCCTGATTTTTCTATATCCAAAGATAGAGTGAGTATATTGAACAAACGAATGTCGATGAAAGTTTGAGAAGTTCAGCGCTGCGGAGGGTTAATTTTGACCCCGGAGTGACCGGTGTGAGAATAGAGAAAATCGGAGCGATCCCTAAATGTAAAGACAGTTTAATGGGGGGGTTTCGGGGCCACGGACCGCCTAATTGTTGATTATGATGCCCGAAATCGTCGTAATGATACGTTGCCTTCCAGGAACGTTGCTCGTTAGGGTGCAGTCACAACAGAGTTGACCTCACCTGACACAATGTAGAATCGTTTCGAAAAAACCGACAATCGAATTGGCGAGTGCGTCGATAATTATTCTCAAAATTATTTTTTTACTAAAGAAACAACCAGAACTATAACTTGTTGTCGAAAGCATTGTCGTATTCTTTTAATTTGAGACCTGACTAAGCCTTTAAACAATGCATTCAACCAATAAGCGCATACATATCGCGTCCTCAGAGCATAACGGTGACACGTCTAAGATTTTGCCAAAATGTATTATAAATGCAACTGTGTTCCTCTTTAATTGTTTATTTTATCAGGGCAGTCAAGTGGCACACTCGAATGACGTCACAATATTTTTGACATCACAAAGTACAAAGTACAAAATCAATATTCTTGGAGCACACGAGTGATAAGTCCGGAATTCGTATTAGAATTTTTACACAGTCTATCTTGTTTTCTTTGCACATAATAATATGAGTCCTCGAATCGGCTATTTTGTACGAAGAATGCTAAACTAAAAGATTGTGTGAATTTTTATTACCATGTAACAATATTTTCACGAATGTACGACGTCTCTTTATTCATTGTGATATTATCTTTATCAAATAACTTTGATCCAAACACCATTATCTCAATTTAGTTTTTAATACAGGGAAAATTTCAACTCACCATTACGTTGGTGGCGCTAAAACTACTTATAGGTACATATCGCGTCCACAGAGCACAAAGGTGACATGTCCAAGATTTTCCCAAAATGAGCAATGTATGCAACTTTATTCCTCTTTAATTATTCTATCAGGACAGTCAAGTGGCACATTCGATTGACGTCACAATTTTTTTGGCTTCACAAAGTACAAAATTTTTACCAATATTCTTGGAGCACACAAGTGACAACTCCAGACATTTTGCATACAATTTGAAAATTTTATTTGTGTCAGTTCAATAACAATGAAATAACATCTAAAAATCTAGAGTACAGTATGTCCAATTATCATTTTTATATAAAGTTGACCAGTTTAAAACTGCTGCACTAAACAATTTATGTCAATAGTAAACACTTGCCGATCGTCTAGTAATATGTAATTCTTAAGTTCTTAGGACAGTATCTACCAGAAATAATAAGATGTTCAACGACCAATCGTTCAATAGACACCTTTGCTAAAACAAACAAGTCCGGACTTTTTGCATACAATTTGAAAAATTTACTTGTGTAAATTAAATTACAATGAATTTAATATATATGTACATATAATTACCAGTTTTATAAAAAGTTCCACTGATTTATGATGTCCATTTCAAACGTTAAAACCGCTGCTCTGAACGATTTACTATTTTGGACATGTCACCTTTGTGCTCCGAGGACGTGATATGAGCTAGGATTTCGTCTTGTAATGACTAATGAGAACGATACAATTTAGCTCTTCATATCCAATATCTGAAAAAAGCTGGGCTGGAGTGTGTTTATGTACGTGTAATGATTCGCTCCTTGTTGTCGTGTAGATATTATAGTAGGCGATAGCAGTACATTTTAACTGCTATTGCCACACTAATACTAATGGAATAATGGTTAACGCCAATGAGCTTATTTTATCATATTTTTTGTCAACCAATCACTACCCGCCCACATCTTATCTAGCGATCTTGTTTTGTATTGTGAGGCTTATGATTGAAGTTAGCTATACTTTTACTAGTATTAGTGTGGCAGTGGTAGGTAACGCTGAGGTGGTATTTTGACATGTTGAGATGGATTGCATATGCGCATCATCCCTCGCGCAATAAACGCGCGCGCATTTACGACCGGGCCGCAATTATTTATTATAAAATATTTTTTTTTTTTTAATTCGTCCTAAACCGCAGAAACGGAGCAGTCGTTAAAAATAAATTGTAGATAAACGTCGGTCATCTGCCAACGTTGGCGCCGAACAATCAGTTTCCTGGTGGCGATAATGTCGCGATCGACGGTCATTGTCCGATCGTTTATTGTATCTATTGTATATTCCAACCCCTCTCGATTTACAATCGAAATTGTATTTTTAACGATTAGCTTTTATTATCTATAAAGGTAAGGTATTATTTGTAATGGCGACTTGTTATATTATAAATTATAACACTAGCTGTAATTAGGTACAGTAGATTGCCGACGACAACATTTGTTGAATTAATTGAATCCCTTATACGCTTACATAATAAATAATAAAAAAAGTTGCCAAAGAAAACTTAAATTGAATTGATTTACACGGAAAAGTACCACTTCCTGTTGACGAACATTTTTGAAAACCTTATGGGTAGTAATAGTTGGTACCAAAAATATATGTATGTATATTCTACACACATCCGCAAAAATCATCAAAACGTCATCAGAGGACAATATCTATTACATATCAGTCAACATCTCTAGGTCAATTTTTTGCACGATCACAATACTTTATCATACTATACTCGATCCAACTTATGAAACACCTCGCTGTACCACAACCAAAACAAAGAGGATTGTGACTTTCAGAGATTAACGACTTTTTTGATTAAGCCAAAATGGCGACGAAGCTCATTGGTTCAAAGTCTGGTAGGTCGATTCTAAATCGGTCAAGCTTCGGATGTTCCTTAAGTTGCATACATGTATGTATGTATCTGTTATTATAATTTTATATTTCATATTCACACATGCATTATTATAATTAATTTTAGCCTATGAATTTGCATTTAATTGTATCTGGCCGTGGTGACGAATTGGGGTAACCACCTGTTAGGTCATCACGGTATGTTTTTAAAATAAAATAAGGATAAAGTAAAAACAAATAAGCGACAACGCTCATAAAGGTTGACACTCGTGCCTTTCGCACTCACGGTTGTATATTTAGTCTTGAGTCCCTGATGCTGCGTCCACACCGACGAACCGAACAGCGAACGACGAAGGACGAAGGCGATTTGTTAACGTCCGCTAATTAATGAACGTCCACACAATAACAATTTTCCTTCGCCCTTCGTCGTTCGCCGTTCGGATCGTCGGTGTGGACGCAGCATGACGGACAGAAAGTGTATTATTCACATAAGTTAGTGGAAGATCTGACGTTGTCCGAGTGGAGTTAGCGGTCTTCCATTACTCAAACTTCAATTACTAGGCAGAAAATAAATCCTGTCGTTTTCTAAAAATCAAATCAAAATTACACATTTATTGGTCATTAAACTTACACTGCAGAGCGTGGGACTATCGATTACAAACATTATACATAAGCGTAACATACCTACCACCTACATATGTAGCTACTGATTCACACGTGAAGTGTGTTTATTTATAAACAATACATACATACGTAGCAATTCAAACGATCGCACCTAGCATACTAAACACAACCGAACCGACGATTTTCAACGTCGAAATTTAAAACGTACACCGCTTATTAGACACTCGTACGAATTGTACAAATTGGCGGGCGAGAATTGCATACTTTCGCAGCACCCAAATGACAGGGCTTTTTCTCCACGACGGGTAACTGCACTCGGGTCGCTGCGATGGGCGTCAGCCGCCGGGGACCTTCTTAGCTTTTGATTAAGTTAGAGCTGATTGGGGTCCCGAAGGGTATCCGTACGATCGATGGCGAAATGGTTCAACGCGTAAATTTGTACTTCGCCTTTTTTTTTTTCTTCTTTTTTTGCCCGCTCTGACGAACACGAGGTTAGATATGAGGTAGGGTGAGTAATTTAATTAAGGATCGAGGAGTCTGTGGTGCTGGGCTTCGGTAGCCGAACGTGACCGGCCTGATGATTAAGACAGGTAGTCCGACTCCACCTCCGTCGAGCATCCCGAAGCAGCAATCGGGATCCTAATCAACCCCACCCACCCCTTATTAATCAATTAGTTATCTCATCGCGTTATGTAGAGCCACAAATTGGAGACGGAACTCAATTAACGCGGGGGCCAAACACACAGTAGAGCGGTCAAACAGTATGAGCTGTGATCGTTCCTAGAGTTTGCAGATGGTATTTTCCACCCTCACCGTCAAGTGTGGAGTTGTCTCCTCGGTTTGGCGTGATCTAGCGACAGGTTCGCTCAACCGGGGGCCCGCAGGACCTCTTCGCCAATTACCCAGCTGTCACTGGACGCTTCCACCGTGTTATTACGGGGTGTACGGATAGTCTCCGGGGGAAGGGCCCTGCAGCTACACGGTGTAACGAGCCCACGAATGGCAGAAGCAATGGTGGTGGTAGTAGTTCGTGCCACTTGTACCGCGGGTCGTGCTAGCCCGGAGACAGCACGGCGGCCAGTATGAAAAGGCACCGTTTAATGGCCGATCATTAAAATGCGGCCGGTAATGAAGATTCGGCGATGCCGACTATCCAGCGCCTCCAGGGACTCGGGCTACTCGGCACGAAGTTGTCATTCGTCTGAATGTTCCTCTGACGCGGCAATTAGTATGGTATTGGTGCAGTGATGTGGGCTTTGAATGCGTGAAATTGCCACATTGCCAATTATTGCGAGCGTATATGTATGTATTGTACTAGTATGGCTACGCAAGATCCAGTGAACACAGAGAAACATAAAAAGATGTACATACATACATAAATATGTATGCTTCATATAACAAGTATAGATCTAAAGAGGAATACATGGGTAAGGAGCAGTGCTCGAAATGGAAATTTTCACGAATGGGAGCGCTCGATTATTTTCAAAAAATATAAAACGACCTTTTTTTTTTAACTATATGTATAGAAAATGTACATACGTACATTTCTATACATACATATATTATAACAGCAAAACACTTATGTAACATATGTACACCAATATAAATGAATTTATGGTTGTATATGTATATTAGGTTATTAGTATTATTATTATAGAAACTGTATTACATACATACATGCACAATTTACACGGTTAATTTTTTTTAAATTTGAATAATTGTTAATATCACTATTTAGTTAGTCACGTGCAGTAATTATAATTCAGACAGCTTAAAAAATGTTGCTAGAAAAGTGTTTGTTAGTGATGAAGTGCAATAATAAAATATAAATAAAAAAAAAAAATAATCAAGCGATTCCCGATGATAGATTGAAATTGCAAATACGTTCGGTAAATTCAAGTTGTCTCATCAGAGGGACAGGCAAGACTGAAGTATTTTGAAATTTTGGTTCCTTTAGTATAATGGTAGCGGTACAGCTGCTTTAGAAATTTTGTTAAAATAAGAAAGCCGACAATTCAAAGAAAGATATCGTAAATTATCGAAATGACCGATGCCCCGAGAGGGACCCGTTGCAGTTCGACCATAGTGTGACAGACAGTGCCGACCATAAAGCAAAAAAATTTTTTGCGCATAAAAACCCTCGAATTCTAAATGTTATCTTCGAGTAACACAGGTGCATCCAGCTTTTTCAAAACATAATAATATTTTAAATGGCTTTTGGCTACAGATAAGATGCCTTTGTCGGAATTGAAATGTAAAGAATTTAACTTTCAGTCAAAGATTGTGATTTAGGAGTCATAAATGTAAAAAAAATTCACCTTCTAATATTTTTTCGGCAATGATTATTGAAAGAGCACGGAAATTTTGGTTTTTTACGAAAGGGAGCGCTAAATTTACAGATTTCACGAAAGGGTACGCTACGTTTTCAAATCTCACGAAAGGGAACGCCCGCTCCCTGCCGCTCCCGCTGAATTCGAGCACTGGCTAAGGAGTATGACCAAAGTTGCAGATGTACATATATAGATATAGTGGCAGTGCGCACTGGGCAGGACACAGCGAGAAGCGTCCTGGATGCTAAATTCAAGAACTTGGATGCTAAATTCAAGAATGCTACGTAAGATAGACGTACACACAGAGAAGCATGGAACGGTGTATGCTCGGTATAACGAAACGAGATCGTAAGAGGAATACATGGGTAAAAAGTATGACCAAAGTGGCAGATATAGCGGAACGTAGGAGTGGACACAGCGAGAAGAATGGATGGCAGATGGACTCGAGAAATACTGGAATGGTATCCGAGAGGATGTGAAAGAAAGTAAAATAGACCGAGTGGAAGATGGGCTGATGAATTGAGAGGAATGTCTGGAGTCAAGTGGATGCAGATTGCTCAAGACAGACAGGAATGGAAGACGATTGGAGAGAACTTCATCCTGCAGTGGATGGTGAACGGCTGAAAATGATGACTGATGAACTGTTGTCTTAGAATACGCTCCACAGCGATGCGATACATATGTATGTACATATGTACATACATAGGTACATGTTAAAGAAAGACCAAGCGGACGATGGGCTGATGAATTAAAATGAATGTGTGGACGCCAAGTGTTTTATTGAGTATTAACTATTTACTTTTTGACACATATGTCATTTCTTACTGCTATGTACATACTTCTTCTTGGTCGCTGGAATGGCAGAAAACAGAGGTCAAGATTAACGGAAGGCATTTGAGCCATTTAAGATTCGCTGACGACATACATAGTTATAGTTGCATGCGACTCAGTAGATTTACAAAATAGATTAACACAATTAAGCAAAGAAAGTGTAAAAGTAGGTTTAAAAAATTATTTTGAATAATACTAAAATTATGTTTAATGAATTTTCACGCAAAACGTACATAGTCACAGTAAATAATCATATTGTAGAGATAATGGATTTATACCTAATTTGTAGATATGACTGGATGTAAAGAAGAAATAAAATGAAACTAGGATGAAGCGCTTTTGGAAGAATGCACATAGTTTTCAAATCAAACATCTCGCTGTGCATAAAAAAAAGAAGGCATACGACCGATACGTACTGCCAGTTATGACGTATGGATGTGAAACGTGGATGCTAAATTCAAGAGTGTTAGGCAAGATCCAGTGTACACAGAGAAGCATGGAAAGATGTATGCTTGGTATAACGAGAAAATATCGTAAGAGGCAGATATAAAAGTCGGAGTGGACATATAGCGAGAAGAATGGATGGCAGATGGACTCGAGAAATACTGGAATGGTATCCGAGAGGATGCGAAAGAAAGTAAAATAGACCGAGTGGACGATGGGCTGATGAATTGAGAAGAATGTGTGCGAGTCAAGTGGATGCAGATTGCTCACGACAGACAGGATGGAAGAGGATTGGAGAGTCCTTTCAATTTTCGAGAAAATTTAGATGAATCATTTTTAGTGATAATTATGGTTTCGATTCAAGCATTATGTTTTTAATAGTGTTTCGTTCATCCAAATTACGGCGATTCACTGGTGTTTATACTGAGTACGATCCTCAATATTGACGGTACACCAAAAGTATGACATCGGATCGATTTTTTTGAACTCGCCTCTAGGTATCGAACGATTGCAACCGAGCCATTAAGAAATTTGATTGACGACCTGTTCGCGACTCCCACGCATGCACGCACACACACACACACACACTGATATAATATTTATATTTGGTGCAATTATCGAATTCCGCATTAACTCGTGTCGGAGGGCGTGTCCGTGATGCACTCGAGTGCATCACGGGCGAATTGTCTCGTCCCACACGAGAGGGACTAATCTCGAGGCCTATTAGCCGCCAAAAACATACACATTTTATTCGGTCACGATTGCGTCGTCACGTTTTTTTAACCACGTTCACACACACACACCGAAGCGTTTTTTGTTTCCTAGCGAAAGAGATCTCCTGGCGGAGATAGTAGTACAAGAGTTCCGTCCGTCCGTCCGTCCGTGTCCCATCGGCGATTTGCTAAGGCGTTAAATTACAGGGCGCTAAAATTTTTTACTCGGAACCGTTTATTTTCCCTCACATGTAGGCACAATAACTATATAAATAGACATGTTGTATGTTTTTTCTACGTATGTATTGTGTGGTCGAGACGCGCGTGAAAAGGGTCAAGTTTTTAGGTATCATTTTACACGGTTCATATGTATGTACATATGTGCACGTTTTGTTTTAATTTTTAATTTTTTGTTGTTACGCACTATTCATTATTCAAAGCGTTCGACATTCGTGTAATTAAAAGTCGTGTTAAATGTGATTTATTCTCGTGCACGGCAACGCAGAGTCCTTTCGGAACGAATGAGCGGATTCGATTGGAAATGTTGCTTATGACAGAATCATCACGGTTATAAACGAACGTGTGCCGAAACTGAGAAAGAAGTAAGAAATTAAAAAAAAAAAAAACGCATACTTAAATTAAATTATGATATGCGTTAAATTTAACTGCGCCGTTTTTAATGCGATTCGTATCTTTGTGTTGAAAAAACAAAGCAGTTTTTAATTATCGTTTGTATCAACTAATGAACAGAACATCATATATATAATAGTCCTATTCCGTCTGTCTGTATGTGTGTGTGTGTGTGTGTGTGTCTGTCTGCTGATAACGCTCGCCGAGGTAAATAATTAAAAAACCAGAACGTCGCGCGAGTGGGATTTGAACCCGAGATCCCCAGGTTGGAACATTGAGCGCTTACGCTATAATCCAAACGGATGCGATGACGAGCCTGCTACGATTTGACAATATTAATCGTCAATAGGCTCGCGACTTTGCTAAATTGTTACGTTGTTGTATTATAACGCGCCATCTGTGCAACAACTATAAAAACTATTAAATGCACATATACTCACCCACACAAACATTCGTTGATATTCAACGGGCTTACTACACTAGTGTATGTATGTATAACAGTACATGATATAACAGAATATGAAGAACCATAAAGGCGCTCACACACCTTAGCGAAATCGCTGCGTCTAACTTTCGCCCCTATCTTCGTCCCAGTCGCACCGATATAATTCGCATTGTGTGAGCGCCTCAACTGTGACAAAACAGAACTATGACAATTCAGAACAGTGGAAAATTAAAACATTTATTATTGAAATTTTCGTATTTCAATAATGAAATTGTTGTAGAGATTTTTAATCACACGAGTTTGTCCATTCGCCGTTCGATATTTATCTTTCATCCGTTGAATTAATAGTTCGTTTGTACCTGCCATTGAACATTATCATTACGAGCAGCCGAACAGGTATATCAATTCTCGGGAAACGGGATAAAAACGAAACCGCAAAACGTACATACATTTCGGGTCACGGGTCAAAGCGTTTACCGCTCGTGTGCGATTAGACCGAATCGGCGCAGACAAAAGGTTAAACTGACCCGTCAATTAAACGTGCACAAACAACACCTATCGTCGCGAGCGGCGAAACAATAAAGTTCCAGGATTATTATACATAGGTACATATGTTTTTTTTTTTCGATTTCGCACGTATTCGACACACATTCAATATTGCGTAAACCGGTACAGAGTTTTCTTGTACTTTTACACCGCGTATAATTATCACGTGTAAACGTCGATAATCGTTGTAGACACGGCGGATAATTACCGACGTGTACTATTTTAGTTTTTAATTTAAATAATATTTTGAACGCGTCACGAAAACCGTTTACCTGCAATGTCACGTCATTATTTATAATCATTACCTATACGCACCGCATACTGCATGCTAAGATTGCATTACGTATGCGAGTTCGTAATTAAGATGTTAATGAGGATGCATTTTCGACGGTGGAATAAAAAAAAAACGTGGAAAGAATGATGAAATTTACATCGGCTGCTTCTCAAATATTTATTTATATAATATAGTAATATTATTGGGGTACTAATCCGTTCGCGGTCCCGCACAATAATCCCCGCTGGGATTTGAACCGGGCGCGCTCTTCTCCCAGTGGGTGTCCGACATCGTTCGACTACCGGCCCCCATGAATTTGTTAGCAAATTTTTATTATAATAAATTACCAAGCTCACTCTCAAACATATACCATAAATTACACGTACATTTATTATAGGGGGGTGGGTCAAAAAGTGCGATTTTTTAATTTATAGAACGATTAAGTGGCAATACTTTAGGTTTGCGGATAAAACTTATATATGGGCATATATACAAAGTGGCGTAAAGCCGATTGAAATATTAAAAAAACGTTCTGCTATCCAAGGGTTGAGAGTTAATTCAGATTATGTTGGGTGAGGTTAGGTTAGGATAGGTTAAAATCTGGGTGAAACTTAGGTGACGTGCAATTGACTGACTCATTTCAGAAAACTCTCCTAGCTAGTAGTATAATTACAATCTAATTCATCTTCATCATCATCATCGTCATTTTCAGCCGTTCACCATCCACTGCTGGATGAAAGCCTGAAAGTCTATCTTGATTACATACATTATTCTTAATTCATCAGCCCATCGTCCACTCTGTTTACCTTCCATCCATTCTTCTCGCCATGTGTCCACTCCGACTTTTTCACACGTTCCGCTATATCTGCCACTTTGGTCATACTTCTTACTCATGTATTCCTCTTACGATCTCTCCTTCTCTGTGTGCACTGAATCTTACGTAACATTCTCGAATTCAGCATCCACGTTTCACATCCATACGTCATAACTGGCAGTACGCATTGGTCGTATGCCTTCTTTTTTAAGCATAGCGGGATGTTGGATTTAAAAACAATGTTAATTCTTCCAAATGCGCTCCATACTATGTAGTTTCATTTTAATTTCTTCTTTTTTACATCCAGTTACGTTCAACAATTGTCCTAGGTATAAATAACTATCTCTACAATATGGTTATTAAAACGTAGATAACAATCTCGTTAAGAGAAAATTTGATGTAGGTAATTGTTTTTATTAGTTTTTTCAGTCACAATGAAGAAACGCATTGAGGTTTTCATTGATACAGTCGATGACTGTGTTAACAAATTGAAGCTACTGATCAAAATAAAATAGCATACTAAATTGATTTTGCTCCAATACAATATCAGTCAGTCGATACTAAAAAAAAAAACATTTATGACTTATGTATGTACCTCAGTGTATTAGCGATCTTTAAACTTTTAAATGCACAAACATCTGTATTGAGATTATTGAAAAGCTCATCCAGAGCACTTGATTGATTGGCAAATAGTACACTTGTACCATTTTTAAGCAGTGTATTATTCGATCGCACCCCTTCGAGTGAGGGTGGGGTCCTAGGGAACCCTGCTAATTTGATGAAGTGGGTGGGAACGAACGTACACGGTTAATCCGAGTTGAGTGACAAATCGCTTGGACAAACAGCGCATATTTATAATATGAAAGATACATACATACATATATATATACGTGCTTATGATGTTTATTTATAAATGCATGTACTTTTTTTTTCCACCACTTGCGTAATTAAAAATAAATAAAATATAGAAAAAAAGGGATGAAAGGACCCAAAGGCGGCCTTTGGTCTCGGCCTAAGGCAATCACGGGCCGATACGACACAGGGATGGTTGTTCCTTCATCCGCAGGACGTTTCGTTTATGATATCCTTAAACAAAAATCCTTGCCGGAGTTATTAGCTTTTTTTCCTCGTTTCCATCTTCTTTAATCCCTTTTCAACCCTACGAAGACCGCACATTCTTCTTTTTTCCGCGCGCTCTGTAATACATTTAATTAATTGAATAATGTAGCTCGCTTTTCCAGAAGCATATTTTACTACATGTTTGTAAAATACATACAAAAATTGTTTTTCCAACTGTGTGACATGTAAAGTAATTCTGTCTATTACTCTTAATTTTAATACATACACAATAGGAACCTAGGACAATTGGTGAATATGACTGGTTGTAAAGAAGAAGAATGAAACTAGGATGGAGTGCTTTTGGAATAATGAACATTGTTTTTAAATCCAATATTCCACTATGCTTAAAAATGAAGGCATACGACCAGTGCGTACTGCCAGTTATGACGTATGGATGTGAAACGTGGATGCTAAATTCAAGAATGTTACGCAAGATCCAGTGCATGGAAATATTTATGCTCGGTATAACAAGAAGAGATCGCAAAAGAAATACATGGGTAAGAAGTATGACCAAAGTGGCAGATATTGCAGTGCGGGTGAAAAAGTTGAAGTGGCAATGGGCTGGACACATAGCGAGAAGAATGGATGGCAGATGGACGCGAGAAGTACTGGAATGGTATCCGAGAGGATGTGAAAGAAAGCAAGGTAGACCGAGTGGAAGATGGGCTGATGAATTGAGAAGAATGTGTGGAGTCAAGTGGAAGCAGATTGCTCAAGACAGACAGGAATGGAAGAGGATTGGAGAGGCCTTCATCCAGCAGTGGATGGTGAACGGCTGAAAATGATGATGATAACGAGAAAATATCGTAAGAGGAATACATGGGTAAGAAGCTTGACCAAAGTTCGAGTGGACACATAGCGAGAAGAATGGATGGCAGATGGACACGAGAAATACTTGTATGGTATCCGAGAGGATGTGAAAGAAAGCAAGGTAGACCGAGTGAACGATTGGCTGATGAATGTGTGGAGTCAACTGGATGCAGATTGTTCACGACAGACAGGAATGGAAGAGGATTGGAGAGGCCTTCATTCAGCAGTGGATGGTGAACGGCTGAAAATGATGATGATGACATAATAGGTGAAAATTTTCTGTCTATGGAATAATTAAGAGCAGGTTGTGAGCTTTGATTGATATGTCGATGTATTTTTATTGTATCAATTTCTTGGTTAGAAATATCGTATAATTTAAAATTAAAACAATTTACGCTCCAATTATTTTAACCCTGAAAGATCAAATGTTTATAACTATACGAAATTTGATATAGACATTACGCGTAATTTTTTGCGCGTTGATTGTGAGAGTGGTTTTATGTTGAAATTTCGTTGGGGTGCTGGAGACCCGTACGGTCGCGCCCCGGTTCTAAGTAAATCACCCGAAACCCTTTCTATCGGATTTTTTCTTCGGGGGCCATCTCTCGCTTAATCATCATTATAAACCGTTTTGGGGCCTCGACAACCCCGCCTGGGGGCCACGACTCGCTCGCCTCCAACATAAAACAATCGCCTCGCGCAGGGTTACAATAATGACGCTCGCGGGCGATACTCGACGACCGGTAAGGATCCAGGACCCTGATCCTTACCCCGGCACGCGATGATTGATTTGAACCGTATAAACGCGTAAAATGTACCCACATTTATATATATATTTTTTCGAAAATTATCCACACAAGATACGAATGCCTACACGGTACGAATTCAACATTGAAAACACTATGGGATGAATACTGCCGTCCTAAGCCCACTTAATGTAACTGACAAAAATGACGAAAATGAGTTAGATGTGTTTTAGGGGTTATGGGAGTATATCCTTGCGATTTTTCATATCAAAATTAATGTATCATCATCCAAAAGTGACTTTTTTAAGCTATTAAATCTAATGTATCTGCATGCGCAGAGAAATAGTATCACCGATACTTAGCGAAAATAACGTATCCAATATTTACTTCGGTCACTACCTTATCATGAAAGATTGAAAAGACTGAATCTCCTCACATTGGAGACGAGGGGATTAAGAGGTGATTTAATTGAAGTATTCAAAATAATAAATAATCATTATTCATGTGAAATGACCAACCTCATTATGTTCAATGAGAACCTTCATCTAAGAGGTCATACTCTTAGACTCGGAAAAAAAAAAATCAAATAAGATTGTTAGAGATTCATTCTTTTCAAATAGAGTGGTTGAAGTTTGGAATAGTCATATGTATACATTAATAATGAATAATGAAGTGACGTAACTACTAAAGTATTCTTTTAATTTTTCCTTACAATTATCAAAACACAATAGAAAATAACCTAATGCACTGAAAAAAAGTTTAAATAAATCAGTAATATATGAAGAAAAACACAAATTTAGAATAAAACTTTCAAGTCCATTTATCTCGATATTGTTGTTTTGTCAGTTACGTTAAGTGGGCTTAGGACGGCAGAATACGCAACGTTCAATATTTTCAAAACAGTCGACAATTAGTGCGGTCCTAGCTTAAAGGCTCCCACACACAGCTGCGAAATCGCGTATGACAACCTAACGCGGCAAACCTAGCGAATTTCGCTAGGTAAAGAGCAAAGTGCATGACAGCAAAGTCGGCTTTAACCGCTAAATATTCGGGCATAACCACGCGGTGAAAACTTTAGTTTGCATTGAAACGGGCGTAGGGGGTGGCGGGGGCGATTATATACGTCCATTATATATTTGTTAGCTGTTATAATAGATATATTACGTAAAGTAGTGCAAAAATAATTGAATTGAATAACCGAATACGCGTCTACACCAAGAAGGATTTTCCGCCGAATTCCGCGATTCGCGGACTTCGATGACGTTTGTGGAAAAGTTGATTTGTTGTATGTAAATATGTAGCTCTTACTTGAGTCCATGTCAGAATCGTGAGTGAAATGCAAACGTTCCGAAAGCGAGGTGAAAGATGGTAGTTAGAACCGATGCTTGCGCGAGGCCGGTAGACTAGATTTTCCTAGCGAAATTCGCTAGGTTTTCATACGCGATTTCGCAGCTGTGTGTGAGAGCCTTTAGTCTGATCAAATCGACGTTGAACACTGAATGGCCGCGATCGATTCGGTTCGGCTTTATTTATTTTTGTCGCGTTTTTCAAAGACACGATAAATTTCCGCGGCCAGGGGCGTCCGCCGAACTCATCCTTAGGATGAAATTAATTTTTTAGATACCTCACCTAGCTGGCATGGCGCACCGAGATCGTTCGATATCGCGTATTGTCTATAAGTATAGGCTTTCGTTAGATAAAAAGTCGTAATAAAAAAATTTTCCCGTGCGATCGCGCGCCAGATAACCGCTTCGTCGCGCCTGCGGGTCATTCGAATGCATTTGAATATCCTTATCTACGGCAAATAGGGGGCCGAGGTGAGGGGGTTAAAGCGGCGAGATAAAGCGCCATATTGCCCCGAACGAATCCCCTCAACCCTCAAAGTGTGGGGCGAGACTGCAGACTTGTGAATAAATCGGGGCTGTGGAGTCGTTATAAAAAAACGCGACTCCAACTCCGACATTTTCTCATAGTCAGAAATCCCCTATTGTTTCATTTGAATCTTTGTTCTACTAATTATTCGCAAAACTTCTTGATTTATAGACCCAGCTCGTCATTCAATGAAATTTTGACACATATTGATCCTTTTCACTTTTCATTACCCTCCTTCAGACTTTCTTTATTAGCTTTCTTTATCCAGCAAGATTTTCAGCATCACATGCGCAATATGTGTCGCAGCAATGTGTTGCTCAATGATTGCTGGCAAGTAGTTTCTGTTTTATTATTGCCCAGATTTTGTATTTTCGTATACCGAGCGATATCATCGGCAAAATGGCAACAATACTTGCCAACACACGGCCATACCAGCAATAGTGGAACAATAGTGTCGGGAAACACGACTATATTTCCGGCCCACATCACCACATTGCAGTAATATTACCGACGATGCTTGCCGGCAATACATTGCGGTGAAAATGTTGATCGTTTACAGACACCTTAAGTTCCTTTCCAGCCTTAACTTCCAAGATCCTTTCTTGCTATGATCTGTTGTTTGTTTGTAACTATTACGACTGTATTGTATTATGTAGAATTAATATTATTTTATATTTTATATTGTACTCTATGAGCTGTATGTTACTTAATATTAAATAAATAAATAAATAATCCGACTCCAATTCCGACTCGGACTACAATTTAAAAAATTTAAAAATGTCAAATTGAATTTTTTTCCCCATTTTTGTACTTATATGTGTAAGACCATTTCCAGGTACATAAATATAGTCGTAATTTCACCAACCAATGTGACGAATAGGCTAATTTTCGAATTGTCATTTTTAGCTTCAACCTGTCAGGTTCATTAGAACGCATTTTCCATCACTTTTATTAGAATTTCAGGTCATAACGCTTGTCTTGTCTTTTCTCTAATGTCAGCCTTCAGCTGCTGGATGGTTATTGGTTTATTTACATTCACCCCAGACTTTGAGAAGCCAGAAGTCAGACAGACAGGAGTCGACAGAGGAGAGAAGACAGAAAGGAGTCGACGGTCAAATCAGGTTAAACGCCACGGCCATTAGACAAAAAAAAATCGCGATGTTATTCGATCATCAAAATTTCCTCAAAAAAAAGAGCCATACTTTGACTACGTAATCAGTGCACTATCGTGATTCATAACCTTACCCTAATGGAACCACATCTCTGGATTGTGTTTGTTGACCCCCCAAATGTTGACAACGTCTTCTCGTGGAGATTTTGTGGTTTTCTTCAATGTTCTCTTGTACAAGAGCAATATTCTCCTCGATTCGAACCGAACGACGTCTTCTGAAACATCCAGAATTTAGACAGTTCCTTTTTCCCGGAAACGATGAACCGATTGAATAATTGTTGGAGTACTAGGTGCGTCTCGAGCGTGGAAGTCATGACGGTGTGCTTGTTGGGTTAACCAACAATCGAACGTTTGTTTTAACAATTAAATTAAATGTGGAAAAAAGTCGCTCGATTATTTACGACTCCGACTCCGACTCCACAGCCCTGGAATAAATAGCGTTAATTTATTTTTAATACGCACAAGAAAATTGCATTGTTTGATAGCGTCATGTGAGCACGTATTCACTGTAAATTTCCAAACTGGACATTTCTCGTTTGGAAAAGTGCTCTTATGGTCGACAGGCAAAGGCATAGTGTTCTCTCGAGCAGGTGGCCTGCTCAAAACTGCCCAGGGCGAGAGACCGCGTATAATTATAACAGAAACAACCTGTTGTAGCATAAACAACCTTATTATTATAATTTTTACCGAAACGACCGGGACCCGAGTGATTTATTTTGGGTGCGGTGATAAGGGGGCGAGTGCTAGGAAAATACTAGGCGACTCGTCTAGAAAAAGTAAAAGTCGGCCACATACGTTCTATTCTAGTTTCTGGCATTGAAAGGTTTAAAATGGGAAGGTTTTTTCCATTTTTAGAATACTGTAAGTATGCAAACAAGGATGTTGAGCTATTTAAGTTTTTTAAGTTTTCACAATCTAATGATTTTTTTTGGGGTGCGGAAAATTGTATAGAAAATCACACAACAGTGAAAAAACTAACTAATTCTAACCACAGACACGCAGACACACAAGCATACAGACATTTTCCAGAAATCATGAAAACGTGATCAGGAGATGATACCTGATATAAATCAGTCAAAATCTCGAGGTCGAACTTTTGCACGATCACAATATGGTTGAAGTAAAAATCACATTTTTTTTAATCACCTATTTCAAATTAAATTTACTTTTATAAAAAAAACCTTGATAAAATATTTCTTCTACGTAGTTCAATGTCATTATGTTCTATGAAAATATATGACTTCTTAGATTGTTAGTCTATAGTTACATACATACTAAAAGTATTATGGATTCTATATTATGTATGAAAGTGGAAGAATTCTTATACACATGAATGTATATTTTCAAGTAAGAAACACTTCTTTTAATCCAGTGGTCGGGAATCTTTTTTGAGCTAAAAGCCAAATTAGGGAAAACCTTGCAAAATTGGTAAGTTTGAAAGCCGCAAAATATTGTATTCGGATTATATATTCAAAATGAAATTAAATGATAGCAGTAAGCATTTATGAAATGGATAGCAGTAAGAAATAAGCTATCTTCGTGATATTTCTTAATGTTCGACAGTTTATTACGACATAGTATTATTGAAAAACGATTTAGTGCTTTTTATAGCCACGAAGTTATATGTAGAAGTATGCTTAATTTTGATTTTGTGTAAATTGTGTGTCAATGTTTTGTGTTTCGTGCAAAACGTTGGATGACAGCGAGAGCCGCAGGTTTTCGTACAAAGAGCCGCATGAGGCTCCCGAGCCGCTTGTTCCCGATCACTGTTTTAATCTATTAAAAATATGATGGGACACTAGCGTTGAGTATTTCTTTACTAGGTAACACTTTTATCACACATTCGAATGTAAAAAGTAAAAATTGATTCTTGTTTGTCAAAAAATTGTCCAGTTCAGGTTGATAATCCCGGAGCTAAACGTTGAATCGATATTTATTAACAATATAATAGAATAAAAAGATAATAATACAAAAAAAAGCCGCAAAAATGTGCATTGTCCGAATAGGTCGCGCAATTCAGACGACTATACTCTCGCACCTCGCATGCCTCACAATAAATAAATTTACATAATAAATTATACGTTTCGATAGGGGGTGATCAACCTTTTTTTTCGCCGTCATTTTATTACAACCGTGAAAAAATAGCTCGTCTCCTACATACCTACATTATACATAATACGCGCGGCCAATTATCCGGTTAATGTCGTACACGTGTTCGGAATTCGAAATATTTCAAATATGGTTTGGTTTATTTTCGACGGCTTTCGATTTTTTAACGGATGCGCTTTTTAACCCCCTGCCGTCCGTCCGTACACACGGACAAAAGTTATTAAATCAAGTTAAATTAATAAATAGTTAACGATACCAATTTGTTCATAAAATGTGACAAAAATGACACGCTTAGACATTTTACAGAATATATTAATATTAAAATTGTATACGTACAAGTGCGGAGAGATGTGTAGTGTGCGTGTTAAATGAAGGCGAACTTCGAGGCGCAGGAAAAAGGTTAAAAAAATATATAGAAAGAATAAAAGGCGCTTGAAACAAAAGGACGGTACCGATGTCGGGACAAACAGAAAAGTCTTCTCATAAAACTTAAAAAAAAAAAAAAAAATACACACATATACACACTGAGATCTCTTGCTCTTACATAAATCATCTTTATCTGCTGTAGCCCTAAGGGCTGGTATTTTCAAACGCAGCACTCCTATAACAGCTTCCTACTGAAATAATTTAAAAAAACCAGCAAGTACCCGTACTAAAATGCGAAACCGGGCTAAAAATTGAACACACATTGGTAGGTATTATAAACATTCGTGGCATTGGACGCAAATTTGAATACAATTATTCAAACCCTCTCGGGATTTGAATCCTTTACAAATTGGTCTCAAGATAACGATACGTCCCTGCGCACACGCGAATTTAACGCCAAAAACCATTAGCATATTTTTGTGCGATAAAATTATGCAAATGTTAAGTCAATAAAGGACCGCTCGACTATTCAAAACGACGGTCGCAGTTCTTATCTCCACTATAACTATATTAAACTACATAATATATCGAGATTTTAAATAAAGTTTAACGATTTTTAAAAGTCTTTCTATACGTGAGCTTAACGCACCTAGTCCATAAGCTGCTTGTGGATACTGAATTTATGCTAATTGCAATTGAAATTCATACTTTCGCCAAGCTATTAAGAAAATATTATATTTTTAGCTGTATATGTATACAGCTGAAATACTTATATATACTTGAAATGAAATACATCTATAGATACTTATAGACATGTGTGCGTATTTATGCACTTAATTTACGAGTCTCCCCATCGTAAAAGATCAAACGCCATGGGAACTAATGGGTATTAAAAAAAATGCGACATTTGTTTGGTAATATGCTAATAGTCGGGATTAATGAACCCTAAAAATTTGCTACAATGCCGTATTATATACACCCACTACTTTTTAATGTCGATTTCAGTACATACATATGTACATAAGTAATAGCACTATTTGTAAATTACTCATTAGTTTTTTCTTATAAGTAAATATGAGTAACATTATCATTGCATAGTGATACTTTTAAAAATCAGATTTTTTTTATTTGAACTGTTAGTAACATGATTTTTTTATTATTATACTTTCACCACCCTAGTCTCGTTGCGCCCTCGAAAGTACAAATACTGATTCAATTGACTGCGTTTCGCGGTATCGCAAAATCATTTCTTTTTTTCTTCATTTTATTTTTTTTATTCTCTCTCTCTCTTTTTAAACAACCCTCTAGGAATAGGGAGTGATTCCACCCTTGCACAAAAGTCTGAAGAACACGCGCCGAATCTTCAAATTATTCCGCAATCGCGATCCACGATTCCTATCTGCGATTGAAATGCCCTTAAAAAATATCAGAGGGGTTTTTTACACCCCACCACTTCTACTGAAAACATCACAGATTTCGGAGAATCTAATAGATAAGTGAACGCTTTGGTTCGACTGGATAATATTATATGATTTACATCAACTATATGTAGGTAGTAAATTATATCACTATTTTGAGAAATATATAATATTAAGCATACATTCATTAGTGTTAACCAAAATATTTTGAACAAAAATTTCGCTAGAGGTGAACATGTAATTTTCAGTCATACGCATCTAGCACACTAGAACTCCTTTAAGTATAATAAGAAGACTTCCCATTCTACAACAGTATACAATAACTAGTATAAGCCCGTTGAATATCAACGGAGCGGTTTCTCATCACACGTAGTGTGAGTGTTTTTATGGTGAGTATACATATGTGTACGTGCAGTATGTATGTATGTATGTAGCCAGACAGCTGGCCAGGCATACCCTTGCGCTACTATACACAGTAATGCATACTTCAAACTTGACAAACGAGTAAAGTACTAAGCTTAGTATTTATTTCTAATAATATTAAATTTAATAGTTTTTATAGTTTTTGGATAGATGTCGCGTTATAATACAACAACGTAACAATTTAGCAAAGTCGCTAGCCTATTTTTTATTATATAAATAGTCAAGTTGAAGCCTGTCTATTATCATCTGGTTTGGCTCACGCAGACAGCAGACAGACAGACGGAATAGGGCTATTATACTTATACTAGTATAAACCCGTTGAATATCAACGGATGTTTGTGTGGTGAGTATGTGTATTTAATATTGAGAAATTATATTGTCAAATTGAAGCAGGCCCGTTATTATCTGGTTTGGATCGCAGCGTAAGCGCTCACTGTCCCGAACCGGTGATCTCGGGTTCAAATCACACTCGCGCGCGAGGACGGTTCGTGTTTTTTAATTATTTACCTCAGCGAGCGTTATCAGCAGACAGACAGACAGACGGAATAGGGCTATTATATACATACATGTATTTAATAATATGACCCTAAAAGATATGTAAGACGAATGCTGGGTAGGTACTAGAGTTAATCATAGGATTGAATTCCAAAATAAATATTCCACATAAAAAATGGCAATAAATTATATTTAAATAATCCGAACACCCACGCAATAAATGGTGCGTAAAACCGAACCCCATGTAATAATCACCGCAATCGCCCATATACCGCATTGTGCCCTCAACAATGGAGGAACAAAACCGTATCATTACGACGCGATTGTCGCACAAACTCATACACATATGTATGTACATACAATATATATATATATATTTTATATCAAGGGGTACTCGAAACGAAACGACCCCATATGTCGCACACGGTACATTTGTATGTACGTACATAGTACCTACTAGACACGTCTAACGACCCGATCGATATACATTTCACTATCCCCGCTTTTAATTGACGCCAATAATAATCGTTTGACCGCATCCGGGGCTGCGACTGTGCGTTCTATGGTATTCTATGGTATTCTAGGTAGATATATGGAGCGTTTTGCATCTACGTATGCAAATTTGCGGTAATTTTTGCATTCTCTTGGGTCGTATTAGATATGCGCGTGTGCGTGATCGACGGCGGTTGACGATCGTAATAAGAGTCCCTCGGGGTGTGAAGTGTGGGGATTTCGACCCTAATGTATGCAAGCAATTATCCATTTATAACGTAGGTATCGTTTGCCGGTCGGTCAACGTGTTAAAAGTGTTCAGGATTTGTCCTAGAATGCTGGTGAAATTAAATTGTGCAATTTTGTGTATTTTTAAAATCTAATATTACGCTATGCTTAAAAAGGTAGGCGTACGACCAATGCGCACTGCCGATTATGACGTATGGATGTGAAACGTGGATGCTACGTAAGATCTAGTGCACACAGAGAAGCATGGAAAGATGTATGCTTGGTATAACATGAAGAGATCGTAAGAGGAATACATGGGTAAGAAGTATAACCAAAGTGGCAGATATAGCAGCACGTGTGAAAAAAAAGTTGGAGTGAGAAGAATGGATGGCAGATAGACGCGATAAATACTGGAATGGTATCCGAGAGGATGTGAAAGAATGCAAGGAAGACCAAGTGGACGATGGGCTGATGAATTGAGAAGAATGTGTGGATGCAGATTGCTCAAAACAGACAGGAATAGAAGAGGATTTGAGAGGCCTTCATCCAGCAGTGGATGGTGAACGATGATGGTGGTGATGGAACAGTGAATGGTGAACGGTAGATGGTGAAGCATGGAAAAATGTATGCTTGGTATAACAAGAAGAGATCGTAAGAGGAATACATGGGTAAGAAGTATCTATGACCAAAGTGGCAGATATAGCAGTACGTGTCAAAAAGTTAGAGTGGACGCTAAAAATACTGGAATGGTATCCGAAAGGATGTGAAAGAAATCAAGATAGACCGACTTAAATGGGCTGATGAATTGAGAAGAATGTGTGCGAGTCTAGTGGATGCAGATTGCTCAAGACAGACAGGAATGGAAGAGGATTGGAAAGGTCTTCATCCAGCAGTGGATGGTGAACGGCTGAAAATGATGATGATATAGTAATGCTAAATTCAAGAATGCAACTCAAGATCCAGTGCACACAGAGAAACATGGAAATATGTATGCTCGGTATAACGAGAAGAGGAATACATGGGTAATATGCATGACCAAGGTGGCAGATATAGCGGAACGTGTGAAAAAGTTGAAGTGGACACATAGCAAGAAGAATAGATGGCAGATGAACACGAGAAATACTGGAAAGCACCAATTCGTACTGTCAGTCATGACGTATGGATGTGAAACTTCAAGAATGTTATGCAAGATCCGGTGCACACAGAAACATAGAAAGATGTATGCTCCGTATAACGAGAAAAGATCGTAAGAGGAATACATGGGTAAGAAGCATTAAAAAAATGGCAGGCATAGCGAGAATAATGGATGGCAGATGGATGCAAGAAATACTGGAATGGTATTCGAGAGGATGTGAAAGAAAGCAAGGTAGACCGAGTGAAAGATGCGCTGATGAATTGAGAAGAATGTGTGTGAGTCAAGTGGATGCAGATTGCTCAAGACAGACAGGAATGGAAGAGGATTGGAGATGGCTTCATCCAGCAGTGGATGGTGAACAACGGAAAATGATGATGTATGTATTTTAGTTACAAATCCACGGTTGAAATCACGAATATATATAGCATGAGAAATATTTCTAAGCATAATTTTGGAAACTCGTCTACGTAAGTAAGTGTGTACTCGTATATACATATGTATGTACGTACAACGAATAAGTAGCTAATTAAAAGTCGTGTTTTACGCCCTCGTTATATTATATAAGTAATAAACCCATGTTCTTCCGGCTTAGCAGACATTGCAAAAGCGTAATAATTGTCGAAACGAGGATCCTCATTATAATTATTGTACTAGTCTCGCGTGTACCTAAAGATAGGGGAGGAGAGGGCTCATGTTCAGACATGAGGAAATTACAGTATACATACAGCATATATATGTATATATAGAATAATGCTATTTTATGTATATCTACGACATACAGCCAACATTGATGTAAGTCGGCTGTCCAAGTTTAGTTGTTGTAACGGTTCTAACCAGAAATTTTTTGCAAAAAAAATGATTTTCGTCATTTGTGTCATACTCTGTTTTTTTATTCAATGTATCCACTTGTTGACGTACCAGTAAATGTTTTTGCTATGGAATAAGGCTACATTTATAAACATGGCTTATTAAGTTTTAAAAAATCAAATATTGGATGCAAAAATGTAATCATTTATTTTCGGATAATTCGGATTCGAAATTTGAATTGAGTGCAACCGAAAGTAATTGTGTTTATTTTACAAAGTCAGGATTTGTGGTATCCAAACCAGTGTATCATTAGTAGACAGCGGAGAGATGGATGCTTTTGATAACGTGCGAACTTTGAACTTTTTACCTTTGGTTGGGTTACTTACTTGAATTCAGTTTTCGATTGACGCATTTTTTCGTCGATATTTCTGAAAAATGTCTACTTTTCGCGAAGTTAGGTTGGGTACAGGATGGCTTAAATTTAGTTTTCGATTGACGCATTTTTTCGTCGATATATGTGAAAAAAGTCTACTTTTCGCGAAGTTATGTTGGGTACAGGATGGCTTGAATACAGTTTCCGATTGACGCATTTTTTCGTCGATATTTGTGAAAAAAGCCTACTTTTCGCGAAGTTAGGTTGGGTACAGCATGGCTTGAATTCAGTTTACGATTACAGTATTTTTTCGTCGATATTTGTGAAAAAAGCCTACTTTTCGCGAAGTTAGGTTGAGTACAGGATGGCTTGAATTCAGTTTACGATTACAGCATTTTTTCGTCGAAATTTGTGAAAAAAGCCTACTTTTCGCGAAGTTAGGTTGGGTACAGCATGGCTTGAATTCAGTTTACGATTACAGTATTTTTTCGTCGATATTTGTGAAAAAAGCCTACTTTTCGCGAAGTTAGGTTGGGTACAGCAAGGCTTGAATTCAGTTTACGATTACAGTATTTTTTCGTCGATATTTGTGAAAAAAGCCTACTTTTCGCGAAGTTAGGTTGAGTACAGGATGGCTTAAATTCAGTTTCCGATTGAAGCATTTTTTCGTCGATATTTGTGAAAAATGTCTACTTTTCGCGAAGTTAGGTTGGGTACAGGATGGCTTAAATTCAGTTTTCGATTGACTCATTTTTTCGTCGATATATGTGAAAAAAGTCTACTTTTCGCGAAGTTATGTTGGGTACAGGATGGCTTGAATACAGTTTCCGATTGACGCATTTTTTCGTCGATATTTGTGAAAAAAGTCTACTTTTCGCGAAGTTATGTTGGGTACAGGATGGCTTGAATACAGTTTCCGATTGACGCATTTTTTCGTCGATATTTGTGAAAAAAGCCTACTTTTCGCGAAGTTAGGTTGGGTACAGCATGGCTTGAATTCAGTTTACGATTACAGTATTTTTTCGTCGATATTTGTGAAAAAAGCCTACTTTTCGCGAAGTTAGGTTGGGTACAGCAAGGCTTGAATTCAGTTTACGATTACAGTATTTTTTCGTCGATATTTGAAAAAAAAGCCTACTTTTCGCGAAGTTAGGTTGAGTACAGCATGGCTTGAATTCAGTTTACGATTACAGTATTTTTTCGTCGATATTTGTGAAAAAAGCCTACTTTTCGCGAAGTTAGGTTGGGTACAGGATGGCTTAAATTCAGTTTCCGATTGAAGCATTTTTTCGTCGATATTTGTGAAAAATGTCTACTTTTCGCGAAGTTAGGTTGGGTACAGGATGGCTTAAATTCAGTTTTCGATTGACTCATTTTTTCGTCGATATATGTGAAAAAAGTCTACTTTTCGCGAAGTTATGTTGGGTACAGGATGGCTTGAATACAGTTTACGATTACAGCATTTTTTCGTCGATATTTGTGAAAAAAACCTACTTTTCGCGAAGTTAGGTTGGGTACAGCATGGCTTGAATTCAGTTTACGATTACAGTATTTTTTCGTCGATATTTGTGAAAAAAAGCCTACTTTTCGCGAAGTTAGGTTGAGTACAGGATGATATTTTGAATACAGTTTACGATTACAGCATTTTTTTTCGTCGATATTTGTGAAAAAAAGCCTACTTTTCGCGAAGCTAGGTTGGGTACAGCATGGCTTGAATTCAGTTTACGATTACAGTATTTTTTCGTCGATATTTGTGAAAAAAGCCTACTTTTCGCGAAGTTAGGTTGAGTACAGGATGGCTTGAATTCAGTTTACGATTACAGCATTTTTTCGTCGAAATTTGTGAAAAAAGCCTACTTTTCGCGAAGTTAGGTTGGGTACAGCATGGCTTGAATTCAGTTTACGATTACAGTATTTTTTCGTCGATATTTGTGAAAAAAGCCTACTTTTCGCGAAGTTAGGTTGGGTACAGCAAGGCTTGAATTCAGTTTACGATTACAGTATTTTTCGTCGATATTTGTGAAAAAAAGCCTACTTTTCGCGAAGTTAGGTTGAGTACAGGATGGCTTGAATTCAGTTTACGATTACAGCATTTTTTTTCGTCGAAATTTGTGAAAAAAAAGCCTACTTTTTTCGCAAAGTTAGGTTGGGTACAGGATGGCTTAAATTCAGTTTCCGATTGAAGCATTTTTTCGTCGATATTTGTGAAAAATGTCTACTTTTCGCGAAGTTAGGTTGGGTACAGGATGGCTTAAATTCAGTTTTCGATTGACTCATTTTTTCGTCGATATATGTGAAAAAAGTCTACTTTTCGCGAAGTTATGTTGGGTACAGGATGGCTTGAATACAGTTTCCGATTGACGCATTTTTTCGTCGATATTTGTGAAAAAAGTCTACTTTTCGCGAAGTTATGTTGGGTACAGGATGGCTTGAATACAGTTTCCGATTGACGCATTTTTTCGTCGATATTTGTGAAAAAAGCCTACTTTTCGCGAAGTTAGGTTGGGTACAGCATGGCTTGAATTCAGTTTACGATTACAGTATTTTTTCGTCGATATTTGTGAAAAAAGCCTACTTTTCGCGAAGTTAGGTTGGGTACAGCAAGGCTTGAATTCAGTTTACGATTACAGTATTTTTTCGTCGATATTTGTGAAAAAAGCCTACTTTTCGCAAAGTTAGGTTGGGTACAGGATGGCTTAAATTCAGTTTCCGATTGAAGCATTTTTTCGTCGATATTTGTGAAAAATGTCTACTTTTCGCGAAGTTAGGTTGGGTACAGGATGGCTTAAATTCAGTTTTCGATTGACTCATTTTTTCGTCGATATATGTGAAAAAAGTCTACTTTTCGCGAAGTTATGTTGGGTACAGGATGGCTTGAATACAGTTTCCGATTGACGCATTTTTTCGTCGATATTTGAAAAAAAAGTCTACTTTTCGCGAAGTTATGTTGGGTACAGGATGGCTTGAATACAGTTTCCGATTGACGCATTTTTTCGTCGATATTTGTGAAAAAAGCCTACTTTTCGCGAAGTTAGGTTGGGTACAGCATGGCTTAAATTCAGTTGACGAAAAATTTTGAAATCTCATAGATTGTAATGGCCGGTAAAAAACATATAAATATGACACAGGCACACAGACATACAGACATTTTCCAGAAATCATGAAAACGTGATCAGGGGATGATACCCGATACAAATCAATTAAAATCTCAAGGTCGAATTTTTGTACGATCACAATACTTTATCCGATTACGATAAAGTAAAAACCCGGCAGCCAACAGCAGATGTGCAAAAAAACAGCCAACCACACATGTGGTCCGTGTGTTGTACACCGACAGCTAAAAAAACGCGGCAGCTCAGCGGAGACGGGCAGTCAAGACCACCTCTCGACCGCTGACCACACCAAACGTCCTGTTACGATCCACGATGAAGTTGAGACGTTGTTGTGTGGATTTCGATCGTGAATTTGATATTGATGTTTATAATTTCCATCGTCTTAAATGACGATAGGTCGCTGTCACCAGTCTTTGATTTGGGCAAAGACCACCCATAATTTATGAAGATTTATGAAGAATTAATAAAAGATTTATTATGGTTATATTATTTAAGTTATTTATTTAGAACGAAGCACAAGTACACTCGAAGGTGTTAAGTAGGTATGACACTCGTAGGTGCATAATAATAAATGACACTCGCAGGTGCATAGTATAAAATAACACTCATAGGTGTATGTTATATAGACGCTCACATGGCGTATGGGTGAGAAAGGATTTGACTCAACTGAGCTGACTGCTCAACTGGACTGACTGTCCGAACTGGACTAAGGTAAATTGCCTGACTGAGTACACTCGAAGGTGTATAGTATAAAATAACACTCGAAGGTGTATTTTATAAAGACGCTCACATGGCGTATGATTTGAGAACAGACTGAGTTAAAGTAAATTGTCCGACTGGACTAAGGTAAATTTCCTGCCTGAGTACACTCGAACAATAACTTATGAAACGTATTTATTTTGTATCGGTTGAAAATTACATTGTATCAACGAGAAATAATTTTGAACAATGGAGTCGTTAAATTGGGCTCTAGACTAAATACTTTGATACGTGAGAATGCATCTTGTTGACGAGGCATCACGTATGCAAACGAAAATACATTTTGAAGAAGTAAATACAAAGTTGCACTGAGGTAAATCGACCATGAAGTTTAGTTAAATATGAATAATCAAATACGAAAGGTTCAGAATATAACAGTCCGTGTGATGCGATCTACGTTATTGCATACAATTCTATGGTCTGCTGAAACGCGGCTTCAAAAAGCTGCCCAATTGGACCGTCGCCGACCACAAAAAGAGGTTCGTTTGTTGCCGGCTTTTCCGAATAATTTGAACAATTTATTTTTATACATATTATATGCCAACATAAAATGTATTAAATTATATATATAATAGCCGAAATCCGTCTGTCTGTCTGCTGATAACGCTCGCTGAGGAAAAATAATTAAAAAACCACCAGCACGAGTGGGGATCGAACCCACGACCTCAGGCTCAGGAAAAACGTCGTTAGACCAATCTGCTAAAACCAGTTGTCGGTTGAGCCTTTTTTTTTTTAAATATATCGTGACTCGGATTTACCTCAAAAAGAGATCGTAATTCTGCTAATAATACATAGATGACACTATAGAAACTATTATTTTTTTGATTTTTACAAAATCACTTAAAAAAATTATTATTATTATATATAAAATAATTAATAATTATTATATAAATAGTAAAGTAAAAATTTTTTTTTTTTTTTGTGGGTATCGATAGCATTCAATTAGTGGGGATTGCTATAATACATGGATGGCGCGATAAAAACTTTTTTTTTTTTTTTTTTTTCGATCAATTAGTGGGGATCTCTATTAAAAAAGCGCTTTACGATATTTAAAATTCAGCGGGCGTTGATATTCAACGGGCTTACACTAGTAAATAAATAATATTCATCATCTCGAACGAAAATTCAGGCGGGCAACGGCAACACCCAAATATACCCGCCGCAAAAGGGTTCGAGAATCCGAAATTCCCAGGTCTAATCATTGGCTTTAATTCGATTGCTTCAACGAGAGCGATATATACTGTAGATATGTTAAATTAAATTGAAATCACACCATCAATCAATAATATCAATTTTTACTTTATTTTTAGTTAAAAAGAGATCTCAAGGTTTGATATCTAAAAAATGAAAACATTTCGATAATTTATCGCAGTGGTGTATCGAAGCTTTCGCAACCAATTTCATACAAAAAATGTTGCTTTTTTTTATTTATTCAAATATTGATTTGAACCACAATGAAGTTCATTATCTTTGATTTTGCAACTTCAAACTTTAAGAATTACAAAAGATAGTAGAGTAGTAGTAAAGTAGACCTTAAAATGACTGCCCCTCTCCCCTTACCTATACTATTTAATATTTTTTTGGTACCTATTATTATTTTTCCTGCATCATTCCGGTAATCTGGTCGCACCGAAGCACCTGGTCGGATCCTGGGGTTCGAATCCCGGCCCCGGGGCTCGGTTCGGATTAAGCGAAAGCAGCTGGCTAATTTGACCGCTGTAAGGGACGAAGTTAGCGAGATAAAGGTTGGTGAGAGCGAGGCGGGTATGCACGAGCTCGATCTGAATAATTTAATATGGTAATGCGATTGTGGTGTATGGCCGGTTGTAAATCATCGCGCGTTACTACGGTGAGCGAAATCGCTCAAATGAAGCGCGCACGCTCGCCGTTTTAACCCATTCGCCGATGAGTGGCATTTAATTGCGCCAGATTCTCCCGATCTGCCTCTACTGCGCGAAAGCGCCATTTACGTTTGCTTGGTTCGATTCTGTGTTGTAGGCTCGGTTCCTAATCGAAGCCTCCGCTCGATGAACTGTTCGATTTTCTGCGAAATCTCTTTCAAGAGTAAAAACTGCCACGTCCGGTTGGCGGATTTGGACCAAAATCATAATATCTCTTACATCTTACGTGAAAACTATAGATGTGAAATTTCAGCTTGATAGACGCAACAGTTTCCGAGATAAAGTAAAAAAAACGTTGAAAATTAAAAGTACTACTTTCGGTAGGAAAAAAAATTATATTATTTTGAAAGTGATTACACAAACAACATTTGCAAAATTTCAGCTTAATATATACATATATGATAGTATGGTTGGAAAAACCTCCTGAAGATAACAGAAAGTTAGGCGACTTTTCAAAGGAAGTACCACTTCCGGTTGACGAAAAATTTTGAAAGCCTTACGGATTGTAATGGTCGGCAAAAAACCTATAAATATGAAGTTTAAGTGTGATAGGATAAACGGTTTTTGAGTTGTAGCGATTCTACACATATGTACATACATGCCTAGAACAGACATATGTACATACATACAGACATTTTTTAGAAATCACAAAAACGTGATACCTGATACAAATCAGTCAAAATCTCGAGGTTGAATTTTCGCACGATCACAATACTTTATCCGATTAGGATAAAGTAATAATACTTGTTCTGGTGAAATATTTCCATACGAAAATTTTGGAATATCGGAATTAAAGTGGCATAACTACGTTGATTTTAAAGTTGATTGGTTTCGTTATACCAAAGACTTCACGTTGCCTTCTGAAACATTACATACTGTTGTTATTAGAGCTCGAGAATTGGTGGCACTGTCGTCTAAAATGAGTAGATGGGGGGATGGGAACAGGGCCGCATGGGAAATTTTTCGTAATATTTAATACATAGGTACTATGGAAAATTGAAACCAAATGTTCCTTCTAGGAATTTGACCCAGCTGTACTTAAACTGCCATAAAAAAAATTAGACGCTCAGAAAATGAGATGTCACTTGATTAACAATTATAGTGGTGGTGCGTAATATTTGTTTGTGAATATTTCTGAAGCCGTATAACATACAGTGATATTGATATAGAGTTTTATAGTCATATAAATAATGCCAGCCATTAAAAAACCTCTACTCTTGTGAATGAATGGATAAAAGATCATCCCGAAATAATTTTCAATAGTGAAAATCTTAAATGTAAAATTAATGTGGGGATGAAAATGTATATGTAATATTCAAAAACACATACAAATATGCGCATATTCTGCATATATGTAAGGCTGCAACATTCTAAGGCGCAATACCCGAATACGACACATTTGTCGTGTCTGCCCCACGGTCTTTCCCATGCGGCCCTGCCAGTGTGTCTACGGGTTAGTGCCACCGATTCTCGAGCTCTAGTTATTATTACAAAAATTTTTATACATGTAAAATAAAATTTGGAAAAGTGAAAAGGGAAAAGGAAAAAAGGGAAAAAGGGAAGGGAAAAAGAGAAAAGTGGATAGCCCTGCACACTAACTGTAATTTTAAGCACTCAGGTCGATTTCAATGGATTATCGCCATCAACTGCGGCACTGTATTGGAGTTTTAACAACATCACGACCGATGAACACGATTGCGCCCGAACGAAATGATACACAGTGGTGGCTGAGGATGGGGCATGCGCAACCCCATGAGTTATTAAAAAAAAAAAAATTGTGCTTGCCTTAAGGCGTTTATGCAGCGCACAATGCAGCGCATACACTGAAGCATTGCACTCGTCAAATAAACGTTTCGTAGAGGGCACTGTATCCATTCTCTCCTTTTGTACTCACTCAAAAAACAAACAAATCTCTTGTGCACACTCAATTGTTCATTCCGCGGAACACATGCACCGATTTTTGTAAAAAATTCAATACACTATCCATCTCTCTCTTGGATATGAACACACCGTCTCAGATACAACAATTTCTGACCATATAAAATTACCCAATCTGGTATGTATTTGTTTTTACAGGTCCATCAAAATCAGCGGATCAAACTTCGCTTTTTTAAACCATAAAACCCTTAACCCGCGTCGGTTTAAGTCGGTGCTCGGAAAAGGTTGCCGACACCTCGTTTTACATATTTTTTTACGGGCGCTTTCATTTTTTAACGACATATGGCGTCCGCCACGCCTATCGGTCTGTTTTCGTTCGCAATCGAAATGAGCGAAGCACTGAAAAAAAAAGTAAAAAAAAAATAAAGCACTCGCCCGAGAGCGACCGAGCTCATGAATATTGAAATTGTGTTTTGTTTAGGCGAAAACAATATACTTATATATATACCAAAACAATAACAACATCCTAAAGAGAGGAAAAAAAAAACGAAAGCGAACGTATCGATCGACCTTTTAATGAGCAGCTCAACAAATGAGCTAGCAATGGCTAAGCTAACGCCATTATTTATGCACGATATTCTAGTCTAGAATACATACATATGTAGGTACAAAAAAATTGAAAGAAAGAATAGATTTTAATTACTATCCCATAGTAATCTATCAGCGAAGGGAATGTGACGGATAGAAATCCAATTTCGCTGCACGGCCTAAATGGATTTACGTGGCAGATCGAAATTGAAGCGCTCACGGCGAAATGAGTAGTGATATGACGAATGCGAAAAAGTCATCATACAACCTAACTAACCCATTTATATAATATAGAAAATGTAATACGATACTTCAAGTACACTGTACCGTAAAAATATTTTAATATATTGAAAGTTGGTTTTGACAGCAAGGGCGGATTTATAAATTGACCTATTAACTTTATTGTTATACATAATAAGCAAATGTGTACAAGAGTAGTTCAGGTAAATGACCAATAGCTTCAGGTCATCCCCGACGAGACTTTTAGGCCAACGAGCTAGTTTAAGTCTCCTAATCTTCAAGTTTATCTCCACGCTCGTCAACTGATCTCAATTTTTTCGGGCGTCACGCCAATCAATCGATAGTTGCAGACCAATATGGCGACATTGACTTAAGGTGCCTGTAAACGATCAAAATTTTCACGGCAATGTATTGCCGGCAAGCATTGTTGGGAATATTACTGTGATGTGAGCCGGAAATATAGTCGTGTTCCCCGACACTATTGTTCCACTATTGCTGGTATGGTCGTGTGTTGGTGAGTATTGTTGCCATATTGCCGATGCTATTGCTCGGTATACGAAAATACAAAATCTGGGCAGTAATAAAACAGCAACTACTTGCAGGCAATGATTGAGCAATAAAATACAATTTAATAAAAAAAGTAGGAATATTATGTCGGCTAAGAAAAATATTATCTAAAGAAACTAAAATAATAATTTATAATGTAATTGTTAGACCTCATTTTATGTATTGTGGTACATTATTAAATATGTTAGATAAGTCAACTAGAGATAGATTACAAATATTAACAAAATAGAGGTATGAGATGTATTTTAAATGCGGATAGGTATGCTAGTATAAAAAAGATGATGATTGAATTAGATTGGTTGAATGTGAATGATACTTTATGTTCGTATTTATATTTAAGTTAGATAATAATATGTTACCATCATATTTTAGTAAATTTATTGTGAGAGGAATGGATGTATGTGAATATAATTGAAGGAATAAAAATAATTTAATTATAAAAAATGTTAAAATAAATAGAAATAGGAGAAGCATCTTGTACAGAGGTGTTTTGGAGTATAATAGACTGCCGGATGGAATTAGAAGTTCCAAAACTATTGAAAAATTCCTGGCAGTCTTAAAAAACATCTCTGTACAGATGCTTAGTTAAGGATTATAATTAATTAGCTTAAGCTACTATATTATATAAATAAATAAAATACATTGCTGCGTCACACACATATTGCGCATGTGATGCTGAAAAATGTTGCTCGTTTACAGGTCCCTTTAGTGACCGAATATTTGCGTCGCCTTTTAATTGTTTTCCTCGCGGTTCAATGGCTTGCCACAAAATCTCGTTGGCCAAAGCACAACAGATAGCACCGCTCGTTATAATATCAACAATAGGAAAATTATCTCACCAATGGCAAAGATGGGAATTGATAAGGGTAGATCGGCTTTGAGACCGCGTCTCCAATATTTGCCTACGCAAGGGCGAGTCATAGTTAATTCGGTTATTGGAAAAGCCGAGGAGTTTATTAAAATGAGAGTGGTGGCCACGTGACTGCCACGTGGCCATCACTTTCGCCTACAGGGGTCTCAGTAAGTACTGTAAGCGCCCCGGGTGGCTGGAGAAAAACAAGTGAGGGTGCGTACCATTAGCCAAACGCCGATGATGACATATGTACCGTGCACCGTATAGATTTTATTGGATTTGGAGCAAGTTATGGAATGTTCAAAAGTCGACAAAACTACATACATATGTAGATAGACTTTAAAGTTAGAACGTGTCGAAGTAGCTAGGAAACCGAGCAAGATACTGTGTATGTACATATGTATGTAATCGGTATAGATTCAGTCGGTGGTAACTTTAATTGTGGTTTGTAAATGCCACTTGGGCACGTACGAGCCTCGCAGTTAAAGGGTCAATTAATGAACAAATGATTTTTTTTGTCATGTCTTTCATTGTCGATTGTAAGGGATTGCCAAACATACATACATTATTTATATAGTAGAAAATTAGGTCTAATCATAAAACTTTTAAATTTACTTTTTGTAGTCATTTTCAAGCTGTCTTTTCAGCAAAGAAAAATGTACGATTTATGTAATTTTTAAGATGTACCAAAAAGGTCGAAATCTCATGGAATTTATAAACAATTTTTATACATGGCACGGATCAAATTCCTTTGACGAATCGCTTATATACCAATATTTCTAAATATACATATATACACAATGTCGTTGAAGTGACTTACCGAGGCACCCCTCCCGTATATAGTATGTATGTACATATAGACAATGACCGGTTAAACAAGCGCAGTGGGTTTTCCTTTTTATTTGCACTGACAATGGAGCGTGTCTTTGGTTCGAAACCACGGCTCGTCGCGCACGCGAAATATGCTGCAATTAAACCAATCTCCCCTCGATATATTGCGCAGGAAAAATACTCGAAAACACTTCAAATTCGCGCAGGCAAATCGTCGGACATGGCGGTGTTAACGCAAACGAATCTATTTCAGATACCGTATACGAACAGATTGATTCGACGCGGTTTAAATGCGATAGAGCGATGCGACACGTTCGCGCAAAAAATAAATAAAAAAACGAAAACTATCCCGACGAGGGGATAAGTATGTATGTGTGTGGGTATGTATGCGTGTGTGTGTATTCGCTAGTACACGAGCAAACATTCCTCTTCTTTTATTGAGCCGTAGAGCGGGATAGGGGTTAAAATCGCCCCGGGACGTGTTGGACGGCTGTTAAAGGGTGCGTATCGTATACGTGCAGTATAGGGAGACCTTTAGGGGTGTGTGTTTGTGTGTGTATTTCGTATGTTGAAATTCGCACAAAGTATCGTTAGAGCGCGTACAACGAACTCGGCTATAACGAAGTCTTAATTCTTTGAATTAAATTTGATTACATTTGAAAAATATAATAGCCGAAATCCGTCTGTCTGTCTGTTTGTCTGTCTGTCTGCTGATAACGCTCGCCTCGGTGAATAATTAAAAAACCAGAACGTCGCACGAGTGGAATTTGAACCCGGTATCACTGATTCGGAACAGAGCGCTTGCGCGGTGAGCTAAACCAGATGATAATAGACAGGCTTCAACTTGACTATTTATATAATAAAAAAATGGCTAGCGACTTTGCTAAATTGTTACGTTGTTGTATTATAACGCGCCATCTATGCAACAACTATAAAAACTAATTAATTTAATATTATTTTCCAGTGCGGGTGATGAGAACGCTCCGTTGATATTCAACGGACTTACACTAGTTTGAAAATAACAATGTAAATGTCTAAAAAAATATTTCTACAATCTAGCGATACGTAATGAGTTGACTGAAGGTATTAGAAATATGGAGACACAAATTAATTATACATACATATCCCACTTACGATATAATATTGTATAAGGATTTATTGTGTACAAGTATTAATTCAATCGAGCGGGATCAAGGCTCGTCACTGGATGTGCGCGGTGATCTGTTCAGGACACCCTTTGTGGGATTAATTCCCTTTGTGATGTTACCAGCTATACGCGTCTCTAACGAACTTTGTCCCTTTCGCTTCTAACGTTTAAAGGGCTTTTGTCGAATTAATAAACTTGAGTGTATAGCGAGGAGACGTACGCGAACGTACTCGTATATGCGAACCAACCATTTCACCTACGCGAACTAACGAGAGCCCCTATCTAAATCAAAATCCAACCGTTGAAACACATCCGAAATACATTTAAATTACGCTATACATTCTAGACTTTGACTTGACGTGGAATTTTATATTGATTTGATCGATTTTGCGTTGAAAAATGAGCGTTTTTTTTTTAGTGTGCGGCAAACGTGCGAAAGTGTGACCAATCTGTGTATTTCGAGTCCGATTTCTTCGGTGCAAATTCGCATTTTACTTGTGGCTTTGTGGGCCGCGTGCCGGGGCCCATAAAGGCGGGTCGGGGTCCGACGGCGGCCCCCCCGGCCCCTGTAATGAAATTGTAAATAAGGCAGTTAATTCATGTCCGAGGGACGAGAGGGCCCCGCCGGTACCCCGCGATGCGCTTACCGATCGATCGATTTGACCTTCACTGAAAACACACACACATTCGCAAATTTGCACATTGGTCACCTGAAAGTTAACAGTTTAGCTACCGAGTGCTAAACGAATTGTGAAAATCGACAATTTGTTTTGATATGCTCAAAGAAACTAAGAACAAGTTCAAGCACATATAATTGTATAACAGTGATACCGCCAAGACAAGTTTATAAAGGAATTCATACAAAATAATACCTGCCTGAAGCGGGTATTACACAGGGATAGTTTACTCGCTACGATCTCGCAAGTTTACTGACCGGCACGTACATATGTAGAGCTGGTAGCGAGTAGCTAGTAAACCTATTAAGGGGCTATTATAACACAGGACTAGTTTATTCACTACGATCTAGCACGTTTACAGACCCCCACATAGTGCTAGTAGCGAGTAGCTAGTAAACCTATTACACGTGTCAAGTTTACTCGCTAAATGTTGCCACTCGCTGCCGCTAGAGGCGCTGTCACCAACTTGTGATTTGTCAACGTGACGACACGTGTTTTGCGCCCACCGTCAAAATGCCCGCTGAATTTTATATATATCGTAAATGTATCATGTCCATTGAAGTGTACTGTGTGTGTTGAGAGCTCAGACTGTCAATGAAGTGACGTCACACGAGCCAGCTAGTGCGAGTACATATAGTGCGAAACATTCGAACTTCACTCGCGCGGCCGAAAAAGTAGGCTAGTTTACTAACTTCGCCTATTACACGCGGCTATTTACCAGCGACCAGCAAACCAGCGAGTTTGTAGCGAGTAAACTATCCCTGTGTAATACCCCCATGACACATTTCAGAATGCTCTTCTGAAACTGAACCAACACCTTCTATGTATGTAGCTCGCTTACTTCCCGGCTCGGGGAGGTAGTAATAAGATAATTTCGATGTTTCCTCACTTGTCATCGTAAGATACATGTACAATTATGTCGTCAGATGTGGGCTTTATTAACCATCTAGCTCCCAACTTTCGAAAAAGAGAGCGTTCTTAAATGTGTAAGTCTGCGTGGAGACGCAAAAATTCACAAGCGCAATAAAACAGAGGTGCAAAGCTTTTCTTCACATTTAATTTAATGAAATTATGATCTAGTATAGTCATCAGGTTAATTAATCGTAGCTTTCGATTTTGCTGAAGTGTTAACTGCATGCGGAGTAAGAGGCCGTGGGTCATCAGCACCAATTGTCGACACAGTAGGGGGTCCAATATATATATATATATATATATATATATATATATGTATGTATGTATGTAAGTACGCGAAAACGGTATACCACAATTGCATCATTGCACCGGAGTGCCTACAATTCTATTTTAAGTTTATTCCCGCATTTCCTGCAGCTGCGGTGAAAAATATCTACCGATAAATTTTGACTTTGACAATCTACACAATTGGAGGCTTGGCGATGGAGAGATCACTTCGAAATCTAAATATTTGTCAACATTTTGGCTTGCGGACAATAATATAATTAATTGGCCGCCGGCTCGCAGACATTTCGTGCCACAGGAGGATCGAAATATTGGCGTGGGGCACGCGACGGACAAAACAGCGACAAAATACCTCAGATGCGTTCGCTATCAAAATACTAAAAGACAAAATGTGAAAAATATGCATATTACATGTATGTATATTTCTTTGTATGTTTGTCTGTATTTCGGTTCGATACAATCGTTGCATTTCGTCAACAATTTCCGGTCGACCATTCGCTCACAGTGAACATTTTCAGCACAGTCAAACTACCAACACGTTGAAACAGTTTCAATACACATTCGATTACACCAGGGTTTCTAACCCTTTTGCCAGTCAGATGAAAGCAACTTCTCAAAATAAAGTTTTTTAATACAAAAAATTAAAAATTATACATACATATGTACATATGTATGTATATGATATAGTAATACTTTATTTTGTAATATTTATTTTGTAAAGCGTTTCAATGTGAAGGCTGTTGTTGTTTATCTGGAATAAGAACATTGAACCGTGGTGTGGTATTTGATAAGGCAATACGCATGTCATATTGGACATCTAATCGATTTCGAGATTTTGTTTTAATTGTGTTGAAATCCCGATTCGTATAGATACGTTGTTGCAAACGGAATTAAAATTGCCATTGCTCGCTTTACAAAACGAGGATAGGCTACTCTCAGGGAACACCAAGATTTTTCGAGTTGAACACCAATTGTAGTCAGTTGTTTGTCCCAATGCTGCGTACACGTCGACGAACCGAACAGCGAACGACGAAGGTTTGCTATTGTGTGGATGTTCATAAATCATCGGATGTTATTGTGTGGAGTGGTCCACACAATAGCAATTCGCCTTCGCTCTTCGTCGTTCACTGTTCGGTTCGTCGGTGTGTACGAAGCATAAGATTAATGAGTTCATTCTTGGTTGGGACACCATCTTCGATACAGTTTTACAAAGATTGCGTATCCATGGTTAAATTTTCATCTCATCAAGATATAAATAACTTTTAAAAGAGTTCTGTAATGTTTCCAAGTGTAAGCAGATATCTCTTTTCAAAAATATTGATACAGAATTTCATTTCAAGCAATTCATCTAGCATTGGGAAGTTTGCAAGAATGTTGGCCCCTACCTGCCTTCTTCCATATTGGTAACTAAGCCAAAAAAGATATCCAAAATAGTGACTTCATAACCTTGAATGGAAAGATTTATCTCATTCATATGGTGAAAAATATCTGCCAGATAAGCTAAACCCATAGATAAAATCCTTTTTGTTAAAATGTTCCAAGAGTGGACTTTTTCTTTCTTCCAGAAAAAGTGAAATTTCTTTCCTTAGTTTTAATAATAGCTTCAATACTTGTCCTTTTGAAAGCCAGCGTACTTTCGTATGATATGTAGAGAAGCACTTAATATTCTGACGAACCGAACAGCGAACGACGAATGGTTGCTATTGTGTGCACCGTTCCACACGATAACGTCCGATGATTTATGAACGTCCACACAATGGCAACCCTTCGTCGTTCGCTGTTCGGGTACGTCGGTGTGTACGCAGCATAAGTTGATAACTTTTACGGCTGTTGACATAACTTGTTTCTGGGTTGTTGGACCCCTGAAATCTTTCTGGCTGACAACCTCTGGATTACACGTAGGTATACATACTTTGTAAACGTTGTAATATTGTAATTGTTTATCTGTTTGAATTCGCAACGGCCATATATCGCCAACCGGCATGGAATTAAATCATCATTGACGTATGGCCTACGTTCCAGTGCCGGCTCGCACGCCACCGGTCGTCATCAGGGGACAGAAGTACCTCAGGAGTACCTCGGGCCCCCGTGGGGTTCCGAAGCCCCCTGGAGCCCCCTGGGGCCCCCCGATTTGCACACGCCGCTACGCGAAACCGCTCGTAAATAAGCGCAAGCATCATCACACTTCGAATTGTGTGTTCGCAAAAATTATACACACACAATATAAGGAAGCGATTGCACGTAATAAAACAAATTGCTACGACTCTGCGGTATAATTCGTGCATAATAATAATAAAATAAATGATTATGACTCATCGTTGAGAAGCGTTACAATGTTACTTGCGGTAGTTCCACAGCAAGTTTTCCAGACCCATTTTCCGCCTCTCCTAGACACTTTTCATTTACTCGGCTGTGTTTTTCTTCTGTATTGAGGATTGGTGACCCTTCACCCCCGGGTAAGAGGTAATAAAGTCCCGATTTTTACAAGCGAATTACTTGAGCACGAACGTGGAATGCAACAAGGCGAGATACCTGTCGAGATCGCGTGGCCCTAAACGTTGATAAAAAGCAATCATCAATTATCCGCTCAACAGTTTTATGTCCATTTGTTTGTTTGTTTGTTTGTTTGTTCTGTTGCGGTTCGTTCGGTTCGGTTCGTTCGCCGGTTGCGAACATCGCCATAACACGAAAACAATTTGCTAGCGCGCACCGACGCGCATATATCATCCATTTCCGTGCATTGTCGTGCGAGTGGAAAGGGTTAAAAGTGCCCCATTCATTATACGCGAACGTATCAATATATGTATATATGTATATATATCAACCTTTATACATACATATGTACATATATACATATATTGATATCCTGCACATTTGGATCCTTTTCGATATTCCTTGCTCTCCTTCAGAGTTCCTTTCCAGACCTAACTCCTAAAGTTATTTTCTTGCTATGATTTGTTCTTTGTTTGTAACTAGTTTGGCTGTATTGTATTATGTGGAATTAATTTTATTTTACATTGTACTTTACGGGCTGTATGTTACTTGATAAATAAATACAGTGTGATATATGTATGTGTATATTATACATACGTATGTATGTACATTAAAAAATAGTATACTTTTTCATTATTTGAACCTTTTTTTGAACGTGAAACATAAGTCGAGTTTTGTGTTTCGACTTAATAGTGATCATTAATTAACAGTAGTAGGTAATTATCGCACATTAGCCGTTGTTTTTGATCCGTGCTTTGGAATGGTATTTTGATGATAATTATATCAATTTTCGATTATCCTTTAAGCGCTGGATATTAACGGAACGAATTTTCTTTCGTTTAAAAAAAAAATAACATCTTCAAAATTACTACCCAAATTTAGCCGTGACGGATACGCATTTTTTTCATCCGAATCACAATGCGAACGAATCGACATCACATTCGTACCCAATTCGCAAACTGACAGTTTGTGAAATTGGGGTTTACGCAACTTGACGGGAGTTTTTTTTGTATTTTTTGGTTCATTCCTTGCTATTTTTATTTTATTCTCTGTTTTTGTGTTTTTACAAAAAAAAAAATTCCGTCGTAACCTGAGTTTCAAAAACGTCAATCATCGTCATTGCGATTATATACCTGTTGCTATGTCTTTTGCGTTTGCGAACTTTCGCGAATGTGTGTATGTACACATATGTAGAATCGTCACCGTTGTTGTTGTGCAACTTGCATCTGCAAAACGACCGTGAAAAATTGCTCTGAAAAGGTCAAATAAAAACAATGCAACAACAGCGACCAGCGATGCATTTTCATTCGCCCCATATATGTATGTAAATACAAAGTACTCTGCGCTACACTGCGCGAAATAAAATAAAAATAAAAACGACAGGCGCTTTTCAAACTGTCGCCAATTAAATATATTTGAATTTCGAAACGCATTTGAGAATCGCACAATCGAACCATCGCTCTTGACTGTATTGATCTTGGGACCCAATCCACTTATTGATACTCGAGGTAGGATTGCAGATATCCGCGGATTATCCATCTGTGTGCATTTCGCACGAAGAATAGATCGATCAAATCCAATGTGTCCATAGAATCCATTTGAGGTTTTGGTACGATACAAGCAAGCTTTGACAATGGCTTTCAGTTCGATTGAACAATACCCACTGTGAAAAAATTGGACCTATTCTATACATTTTTGTAGAATGAGTGGAATATCTATGGGCTTTTGGATCCATAGTGGATATGGTGCTAAATCGCCTGTTCCTTTGTCAATTAAATTACGCGAAGAGTTTGTAACCGGGAAATGCCGGGTACTGGGGATAGTATAGGCATATTTGTGCGTGGGACAGACAGTTGTCTCGCTAGCAGTTCAATCGGATGGCAGGGGTGCGCACGCAGGAGCCGTATCGAGCGGCCGCGGGCGAACAGTGGACCCTAAAGGGGGCCCCGGGGCCTTCCCTTAACACCCCCTTTCACCCCCTCTTTGTCCCACCCCTTCAAACCCCTCCCCCCCTCCGCTAGCAATGTCGAAGGCTCTCAACATTTTTATTTTCCTTTTCCGCTACTTATTTTCACGTTTTTCAGTCCGCTCTTATACGATTCTAGCTCTGCTGTAAGCTCAAAAGTGTAATTCATTGGCGACAATGGCTATATGCAGAGATGTAGAATAAAAGGAGGGGTGAAGGGGAGTGCAATTAAGTTCTGACAAAACCCGGTGAAAGGAGACGAACACCCTTTTTAATCATTGTGTGTGTGTTCAATGTCCATATGCCAGTACGATCAAGTATTAGTTTTGCACACGAAGGAGTTATGTGGAATGAAGTTAATTTTCCTTTGAATTGAATTAAATTTGGTATTTTTCATATGAACGGTGAGTAGGTAGGTGCCTACATTATTATAATCATTATAATTCATAATTTTCAGCCGTTCACTATCCAATGCTGGATGAATTCCTCTCAAATCCTCTTCCATTCCTCTCTGTCTTGAGCAATCTGCATCCAGTTGACTCCACACACTCATCTCAATTCATCAGCACATCTTCCAATCGATCTACCTTGCTTTCTTTCACATCCGCTCGGATACCATTCCAGTATTTTTAGCGTCCACTTTGGTCATGCTTCTTACCAATGTATTCCTCTTACAATATCTTCTTGTATATACCAAGCATACATCTTTCCGTGTTTCACCATCACCGTTCACCATCCACTGCTGGATGAAGGCCTCTCAAATCCTCTTCTATTCCTGTCTGTCTTGAGCAATCGGCATCCACACATTATTCTCAATTCATCAGCCAATTGTTCACTTGGTCTTCCTTGTTTTCTTTTACATCGTCTCGGATACCATTCCAGTATTTCTCGCGTCCATCTGCCATCCATACTTCTCGCTGTGTCCATCCCATTGCCACTTCAACTTTATTACACGTTCCATTATATCTGTCATGCTTCTCTTACGATATTGTACCAAGCATACATCGTTCCGTGCTTCTCTGTGTGCACTGGATCTTACGTAGCATTTTTGAATTTAGCGTCTCACATCCGTACGTCATAACTGGCAGTAACGCATTGGTCGTATGCCTTATTTTTTAAGCGTAGCGGAATGTTCGATTTAAATATTTTCACAAGCTTGTAGGTGTATGAAAATTAGGTAAAATCTGGATGTGTGTGCTACAACGGAGGCAACTAGTGTCAGCTGAAGTATGTATGTACATAGATAGTAGGTACAGGTACATCGTCCGACTAAAATAATAAGTTCGATAGTGAATATTTCGCACAATGTCGACGTGTTCAAGGTGTACGGCGAAGTACTCGTGCGATCGCAGTTTGCACGTCTGTGGACGAATGTGGGGAAAATGGAGGGATGAAAGTACCACCCCGAGGCAACGGTGGGTACATCAAAAACTTCCAAATCGACATCCTCCATTGTCGGGACGACATGTAAGCCCAAAATCAATATGTTGGAAAAATTCAATATTTCGTCCGTAATCCGGACCTCGTCTCGGCGCGTTCCTCTGCACTACATTCACCCTTTTCCACATTGGAAATTTCCGTTTCCGTTTGACGTAAGAACGTCACCGTTGGAATTTTCGCCCAAATTTATCGTTGAATAGAAATTTCGCACGAAGACATATCGAATTTTCAGGTTTCAGTAATAGCACTAGGTCGAGGTCATTGCCGTAGTCAAAGTTGTGCGCCCCGAGGCTACTAAATAGCTTTACCGTTTTCGGTTTGCCTTTCCAAGATAAATAAAAACATTTATTTATAGACACGCGCATTCAAAAAAGTGTTAATAGGCGCTGTACTGTGAATGAAGTTGTTTAGACAGTTTGACAAATATCGCCTTTTCATACGTCACCGGCTTCAATTTAAATTAAATTATGATACCGATATATTACAAATACACAAGGCACATGTTTACGATCGGTCAATAGTATGATGATAAATATCAGTGTCGATTTTGATTGTCTTGTGTTATATAAAAATTTCGAAGTTGCGTGTAAGCTGGGTACCTATTATAAATAACTATTATTATGGTAGCGTTTAAATTACGAATTTAGTAGAATGTGACGCCTTTTCGAAAGCGTAAGATACGTTTAAAAAAGGCGCAGCGGCGGTTATAAATTTATTACACCCAGTGAAAAATTAAATGAAAAAAAAAAAAGAAAACAGCCGCGTTTGAAGCGTTTTATTTCAGTCGGTAGTAATTCCATTCGAAATAAATCACAATTCAAATTTACGCCGGTGTACAAAGTTAAATTATTAAATTTATTTAATGAGCTCCGAGCAATATGCATTCTCGCGAGATGCTAACGATAGTTACGAGTGCGAAAGGAACGTAGATATGTGGTTGGATTTGGGAAAGAGCGAGATGTACGAGGCGGCAGTATCTCAAAAAGTGTGGGATGCACGTTATTTACAATTGTAGTTTTTTTACGAATTCAATTATTCAATTGAAATGGATTTTTAAAAAAAAAGTGTTTTTTTACACGTTGTTTTTTTTTTCTCGTATTCAATGAATAATTCAACTGCTAGTGTAGTTTGACATGGCGAAACGCATCACGACACATTACGTATTCACAATTATGCAAAATTAATAACGCCATTCATCAATCACAACTATCAACTGCTGTAGCTATAAAATTTCTTAAGGTAGCTATATATTTATTTATTAAATACCTACCTAGGTACCTGTAATATTAAAGTGTTGTTTATTATGTAATAAATGTGATTGACTTTAATATTGTTGCGTGGGGGTGAAAGGACGGGCTCAACGGAAGTAAAGACGTCAATTGGATTTATATCTCTTTATTCGTCTCTGTACGGCTAGACGGCCATGCCAGAACGGGTCGCAAGTCCAGTGTTGCTGCGGCAATACTGAGAATAAAGGCCCTCACAAACCTGAGCGATATCGCTGCGTCAAATTTTTGTCCTCTATCGTCGTTGATTCGCACCATTGCGAATTATATCGGTGCGAATGGAACGACGAATGGGGGCGTCAGTTTGATGCAGCGAAATCGCTAAGGTGTGTGAGCACCTTAACTTGGATTAGGGGGTACCTACCTACCATAAACGCTACAATATTCAACAGAAATTTCCCGATTTTCTGACTTAATTCTAATTGAAAGTGGAAATTTCCAACTGTCGTATAAAATCTTAGATTGTTTTCCACCGAATTTCGTGGTTTATTTTGACTTTCATTCCTACCTTGTTATTAAGTTTGCATAAAAATGTGTACAAAAATACAGAAAAGGTAATCATAAATTATCGGTAGGTAGGATTTTACGGGTTCTAAATAGAATTTTCCACGATTTCACAGTACCTAAGTTAATAATTTTACTTGGATTTTTAAACTATTCATTGTCAGATTTGCTAATTTTATTTATTAGGGTAGCTTAAAAAGCTAATTACAACCAAACATTACTTGAAGCTAAAATTACAAAATAAACTTAATATCTACTAGCACTTGTACAGAGGTGCTGTTTTAAGGCTTCCAGCTGTTTTAGGCTTCGAGGAATCTATCAATTTTATTTATATTTCTGAGAACTTTTGAACATTCAACAACACCTCTGTACAAGATACTTACTTCTCCTGGATCTACTTAATTTTAAATTCTTAACTATTAAGTTATTCTCACCCCTATGATATACATACAACCATACATACAAAGCATAGCTTATATGATATACCTACTACCTTGGAATGATATAGGTACAAAGCTTAGCTTCGCATTTTTTGCCGATGTTTAATTGTTAGTACACCATTTGTTGCATTTAACATTGCACCATGGCAAAGCTAGGTATTTACAATTCGACAAAGCAAGAATCACAATATTACATTACGTACAAATCGTAAAACAGTTTCAGTAGCACTGATTTTCCCACCTCCAGCGACTTTTCCGAACCGAAATAGCTGCGGGCGACGCCAGCGTCTCGGTCGTGCGACGGCAATATCGCTCGCGGACTTTTTCCTTCAGTCAAACGGACACATTCGGCACGCGATTATCGACCTTATTGTCACGTGAATGCGGTCCATTTTTGTACACCGAAAAAGTGCAATTTACATCGTTGCGTCTCGCGACCGTTTCATCGCTGCGGGCCATCTAAACGCGTGAGTGCGAGCGGGAGCGCGATAGAGATCGCTCGCAGCGCTGTGATTGGTGGAAACGCCGCGGGCCGCGCCGGTAGCCACCCCCCCCCACCTCCTCCCCTCGAACACCTACTTTCAGTGACAATCTCGATATTGTACATATACTACATCCGATGTGTATTACATACATGTTATTCGTTTGTTTAATTTAATAATTTTAATTCGAATTTTACAGTGCGTTCAACTGAAATGAGAAAACTTTTAAACATTAATTTTCCGATTTAATGAATTCGACGGTGACGAAATTTTATTATGCGATGATTAACATCAGGGCTGTGTAATCGCTGAAAAAATCGTATCGCATATATTTTACATGTAATAGGTGTTCAAAATCATATTCAATTTAGTGTAAACGTTTTCTCGCCAGATAGCCAGCAGCATGTTTATCATCTTTCCTATGCGTAAGCCCTCACCAGTTAGACGATTATACTCGCAAGAAATATACTGAAAGATTATTGTAATATCAATCATAATATAATTAGTTTATGTTAAACAAATTGGTTTCGCAGTCGAGAGATTTCTAACGATTTTCAATCTACCAAAAAATGTACAAATCCACGAGTTTGACTCCACAGCCCCGATTAAAGCGATACGTTATTTATTTTTACAGTTGAAATGTTTTAATCAATGGGCTTTTGTTCGAAAGCTCTGAATTAAAATTAAACGTAGAAAATAGCCAGCGAAGATAAGTACCTAGGTACCTACGTATTCGTTGAAGGTACTTTATTTTATTTAACGCTATCATTTCCCAAGTCTCATATTGATGATGAACGGTAAAATATTGTCAAAAAGTGAAACAAACCCATGAAAGCTTTTGTAAAATATGATATTTTTATATTTGATGCATTTTAATTCAATTCTAAAATATGAGTTCGTTCGTTTATAATAAGCGTAGGTATTCTGTGACGGGGACTGGGTCAAACTAAGTTAATGAACACCTTCTCTCATACGAGAAAGTGTACACGTTCAGCCGATTATTCAGCGTGTATGTATGTAGCCAAGTTGAACTTTTCGTCGTGTTTGCGCGAAATTAACTCTCGCACAACTCTAATGATACGAAATCAAAAAGTTGTATTTTAAGCGAAATTTAACTTTGGCAGCAAACGTCGTCGTCTCTCAACCACAGCGTGGATTTAAAATTTGAATTCGATACAAATTGATCGTTTTTTTTTCTGTATTGTCGATCGAAAAATTAAATCGCACAATTATTTATACACGTGTGTTGCTACATATGTGTGTGTGTGTGTGTGTGTTAGCGAATGTATCCATTGCTCGCAGGGATTCGAACATGTAGCCGGCGGCTTACAACGATCGTACATTAACGACCGATCCGACCGGAGAAAGGTCCATTAAAATTCGCCATAATTATTTATGCACGCATCGCACCAATAAAATAAAATCAAATAAACTTGTTCGCCGATACGCTTCTATTTATTTGAAATTTTAACGCTCGAATCGTATCGAACGCTACCTAATTAGTGCAGCTATGCTCACAGATGTACAACAATATTGTAGTCAGTACATATCTACTTTGTTAAAATTATATTTCTATAGATGATTGATAAAACGTTAACTATCAAGACTTGTAATTAACTATTTGCAGTCAAGAGAAGCACCCGGGTAACGCAGAGACTATTCTGTATATACTCTGCAGTGGTATTACATACATTGCCTTCTGCAGGGGATGAAGGGAGAGAAGGAGCGGACTAAAGATTGCCACATTGGACTTTGCTAGGCGATAGCTCAGCGGTTAGAGCGTTAAGTTTGCGCACATAAAATTACTATTGCCAAAATACAATTGTATCACCTACACGCTCCGAATAGCGCATACGAACCAAGTTCGAGCGTATAGGGCTTCCTTTAGTCTATTGAGCGAAGGTCCGGGATTGAAATGATCTTCTCGGCGCTTTTTATTGGCATTGCAAGAGCTGGACATTACTAAATCCACATCCAGATAAATTGTTAAATTATCAGGAGACGGCCGATCTTGATTTAGTAACAGCTAAATCTTGGCAATAGCGTACCCAAACTGCCGTCCTAAGCCCACTTAACGTAACTGACAAAAATTACGAAAATGAGTTAGATGTGTTTTAGGGTTTATGGGAGTGTATTAATGTATCTTCATCCAAAAGTGACTTTTTTAAGCTATTAAATCTGACGTATCTGCATGCGCAGAGAAATAGTATCACCGATACTTAGCGAAAATAACGTATCCAATATTTACTTCGGTCACTATCTTATCATGAAAGATTGAAAAGACTGAATCTCTCCACATTGGAGACGAGGAGATTAAGAGGTGATTTAATTGAAGTATTCAAAATAATAAATAATCATTATTCATGTGAAATGACCTACCTCATTATGTTCAATGAGAACCCTCATCTATGTAAGAGGTCATACACTTAGACTCCGAAATGAAAAATCAAATAAGATTGTTAGAGATTCATTCTTTTCAAATAGAGTGGTTGAATTTTGGAATAGTCATATGTATACATTAATAATGAACAATGAAGTGACGTAACTAGTAAAGTATTCATTTTTTTTTTTTAATTTTTCCTTAGAATTATCAAAACACAATAGAAAATAACCTCATGCACTAAAAAAAAGTTTAAATAAATCAGTAATATATGAAGAAAAACACAAATTTAGAATAAAACTTTCAAGTCCATTTATCTCGATATTGTTGTTTTGTCAGTTACATTAAGTGGGTCTAGGATGGCAGTAAAGGTCGAAAACCTTTCGATATCTGTGGATCGAACCCCAGACCTTAGACTAACGCTCTAACCACTGAGCTATCGCCTGGCTAGCACAGCAATTCCATCGTAATATAATCCAAAGTCCTTTCACCCTTACAGTGTATTTAAAGCGCTCACACACGCACACACACACGTTCACATTCACATGCCAATTAGCATTAAAAGGACCCACGACTTAAGCGCGCACCTTTTGCGCAAATCTCCGCTTGAATAGAACCTATCGCCGCTTCGTTACATTCATTGTGACGTAGGTATTATCGCTAACATACACACAGGGACCAGGATCCGAAGGGATTCTCCATCCCGTTTCTCTGGATCCCTAAGGCAACGCCCAAGGGGCGGGAGGACACATTCGGGGTGAGGGCAAACACGCACGCACACACTCGAACCACCTCAAACAAGACGCTTTTACCCCCGTATATTGGATACGTGTCTCAAAAATAATCGCACACAGACAAAATACGGTCGTCGTGTTGTCTTCGTGCGTATTTTTATTTTCACTTTTTCCGCCAAGAATGGAAGAAATTCCGTTTGAAAATTTCAATCGCCCGGTAAGTAGATATTCTTGTGTTTGTCGTGCCATTTAAAATGTGTGTGTGTGTGTGGGCGTTGTGGTTTTAGTATCGCGTATGAAATTGTATAATTTGAAAATTTAGCTCGCTTAATACGTTTTTCCGAGTCATTGAACAATTTCAATAAAGTCTAAAGCTTCAGCGGGTGGCGTGGTAGTAGCTAAAGTTGGCCTTAGGCGCTTCGGGACTTTGGTGCAAAATAGTTAGCGAAATTCTTGCCGTGGAAGTTCGTATCTACAATAGGTATCCACTGTCTTATTAGTGTGTATTGTTTTTATTTTATTTAAATAAAATAAATATTGTTTTTTTTACGGCGTGCTTTTCTTTCGCGAAATAAAATCAGTGTTTAATAACACTTGAAACGAATGCGATAAAATCAATTCACAGTTGAATGTTTAATATCGGATATGTATGCAAACCGTGAGAAACATCAGTGTAATGAAAACATTCGCGCGTAGAGCCTTTGTTAACCGTCTACGAACTACGTTACTGTCAAAGTGAATTGACTCGCAGATTTCAATTTAACCTTTTGCTATTCCACATATATCGAGCATTTCCATCGTGTAACTCTTCTATCCAGGTAAATTTCTTTGATTTAAACATACATAACTAAATTGAATACATAGTTCGATTTGATTAAATTGAACTCATCCGACAGCTATTACTAAATGATTCAAATACTGTATCTATAGGTAGGAACTTAACCAACCGGTCTAATAACACAATAACAGGTTAACATAGTAATAATGGATAGGAGGTGCCAATGTTTGGCGGAACAGTGTCAAAATTAAGTTAGATAAATTAGCAAATTCCAACACGAGACGGCTGATCTGATTTTAGTAATAGCCAGAACTTGCCAATGACGATATATTTTATTAAAGGTCGAAAAAATCATTTCGACATACGGGGATCAAACCTTCGCTCAAAAGACAACGCTCTAACCATTGAATTATCTATCACCTGGCCTGGCTAAAATTAATAAATTATTCAAATTATTGGAATCGGTTAGGATTTTTTGTACCTATAAGTTTTTATTTGAACTAAATTTTATTTCCTACATACATATGTATGTATATGGTTCTTTGTAATAGTAATGTAAATTATATCATTATTTACGTACAATTTACTGTTGTACTGTTGCGAAATTTTCAATCGTTTTCCTAGTTCAAAAAAAAAGTAAATGATATATATATATATATATAATAGCCGAAATCCGTCTGTCTGTCTGTCTGTCTGTGTCTGTCTGCTGATAACGCTCGCTGAGATAAATAATTAAAAAACCAGAACGTCGCGCGAGTAGGATTTGAACACGATATCACCGGCTCGGAACAAGTGTTAGCCCGTTGAATATCAACGGAGCGTTCTCATCACCCGTACTAAAAAATAATATTAAATTTAATAGTTTATATGGTTGTTGCATAGATGGCGCGCTATAAGAACAAAATAACAATTTAGCAAAGTCGCGAGCCATATTATATTCGGCTATAAATAGTCACGTTGAAGCCTGTCTGGCTCACCGCGTAAGCGCACTCTGTTCCGAATCAGTGGTACTGAGTTCAAATCCCGTTCGTGCGACGTTCTGGATTTTTAATTGTTTCCGGGGCGAGCGTTATCAGCAGACAGACGGATTTCGGCTATCAAATGTATAGCTAGTGTAAGCCCGTTGAATATCAACCAAATGTTTTTGACGTAACAATTTAGCAAAGTCGCGAATCTACTAAGGATTAATATTTTCAAATCATAGGAGGCCTCCCATCGCCGATGTTGGACGAACGCGTTAGCGCTAACTCACCCAACCCGGTGATCACGGGTTCAAATCCCACTCGCGACGTTCGTGTTTTTTCAATTAAATTTCAATTTGCGTTATCAGTAGACGGACAGACAGACAGACGGAATATCAGTCCGTTGAATATCAACGGATGTTTGTGATTATATGTGTATTTAATAACTTTTATAGTTGTTGCATAGATGGCGGCGCGTTATAATACAACGTAACAATTTACTAAAGTCGCGAGCCTATTGAAAATTTATAACGTCAAATTGCAGCGGGCTCATAGCGTAAGCGCTCAATGTTCCGAAAATCCCACTCGCGTGACGTTCTGGTTTTTTTTTTAATTATTTACTTTGGCGAGCGTTATCAGCAAACAGACAGACAGACAGACAGACAGACGGATTTCGGCTATTATGTATACCCGGCATGCGTTGCAATGCCCGATACCGTTCCCGTTCCAGATCCCGATCCCGTTGCCGTTCCGTTCCCGGTCCCGATCCCGTTCCCGTTCCTAGTACGTCATCTGACGCGTGAGCAGGCCCGTTCCTGTTCCCGTTCCCGTTTCATCCCGATTCCAGATCCCGGTCCCGTTCCCGATCCTGATCCCGTTCCCGTTCCCGTTCCTAGTACGTCATCTGACGCGTTAGCAGGCCCGTTCCCGTTCCCGTTTTATCCCGATTTTTTTTCCACAGGAACCATCCCCGGCACGATCACAATAAGTCCTGAAAGTTTCATCGCGATCGGTTGAGTGGTTTAGGAGCCTATAAGAGACAAACAGACAGACAGACATTGATTTTTATACATACATATATAGATAGATAGAAGAAGATAGATAGATAGACTAACTGACCCGGCATGCGTTGCAATGCCCGATTCCGTTCCTGTTCCCGTTCCTAGTACGTTATCTTACGCGTGAGCAGGCCCGTTCCCGTTCCCGTTTTTTCCCAATTTTTTTTCCACAGGAACCATCCCCGGCATGATCACAATAAGTCCTGAAAGTTTCATCGCGATCGGAATGGTTAAGGAGCCTATAAGAGACAAACAGACAGACAGACATTGATTTTTATACATATGTATATGTATATATATGTACATAGATGTAGCTTAAGGTGAAGGAGCTTCAACCGAATTTAACAAATAGTAAAATTATACCAATATTGGGAACCTCAACTGTGAATATTCACCGAATTGATTCCACCTGCACATCTATACAACATCCATTGTCGAATTGCACATCGGAGCGCCGCGACGCCCGCTCGTTCGCTCAACGGGCGTCGATTTTTCGCAGCTTCCTCCCCCAAACACATACACACACACATAGCACACGGGACGCACAGACAGACACACACGTGCAAATAAATGTCGTGGGGTTCTCGCGTTGGGGAGGCGGGGCACCCTCTGGTTCGCCCGCAGCGTTAGTCCGCCTCCGGCTGGCGGCGCTTCCGCCGTTGGCGACGGAACGCTCGAGACGCTCTTCCTCCGGCGCCATCTTGCGTCACTTCCGGTGCAAAAACCTCCGTCGCTTCCGGTCGAATCGCGTACACCGCCACGTGGCCGCCGAAGCGCCTGCACACACGTTTACGCCGATTTTCGACGCCTTTTCCCCAGCTTTCGGTGTTATTGTGCAATTGTCCGTGTTGATGATCGATAATAAAATTGCACGGTAATAAAATGACAGGCGTCGGTCTGCGTTAAATAGCGACGCTAAACTGAATTGTGTTTTTGTTTTTGTGTGTGTTTTGCACGTACGTACGTACGTGCGCGAGCTGTCGTACAGGTACTTTAACGTTGTATCCTCACTACCTACTAATACTAGTCGCATTTGTACGGTGTATAATACGTACATACATATAACAGAAGCCAAACTGAATTGAAATTGTTGTTATAAAAGTGTTGATATTATAACCAGGCGTCGGTCAATTCTGTACAAAAGTATAGAAAATCAGTAGTTTGCAGCGATTCGGTTTGGATTTTGTAAGGTTCGTGCGCGCGTCAACAGAGTTTTTAAAATTTAACGTAAGTAAAGTGCATTATATTATTTTACACTTAGGTAATCGCAACATTCCGTGTGTGGAAAGTCAAATTATTTCTGCTGTGAAATTATTTAATTGACACGTGTCCGTTATTTTTGTATCGAGGTTTACGTTTTGTACAAAAAAAAAAAAAAAAATGTACGTTAGTTAAATTATATCATTTGGGTTTTGTATGAGCTATGAATTAATGTGGGTGATAATAATGTGTGTGTATAGTTTTGGTTTAATGTGCGTCGATGGCGCTAAACGTAGGTATATAATATCTTTATTTGGCGTAATGGTAATTTTGGTGTTGGAATACTTTGCAGACAAATTATTGTAATGAGTCAAATGTTAACCTTTCGAACTCGGTGTAAAATGTTGATGGACGTTTATTTATGTGTGGGTATTTTTATTAGACACAAGCGCAAGTTTGCGCATACAATTTTATATGCAGGTTTAGTGTAAAATTCATTTTTATATACCGAAATAAACTTCTTATCTCGTCTTTGTGGCGCTTCAAAGGCGTGTTTTTTTCCCTCCCCTCGTTTTCTGGTTTCGCAAAATTTTTCCCGTTTCTATCTCGACTTGCGACTTATTTTCTTTGCAATTATTACTTATTTATGTAATCTCATTTCCGTTTTGTTTTATTTTTTTGTATTCATTTTCTTTCTTTGCCGTTGACAGTCCCCGGGGAAGATTTTCGTCGAAAGAGGGGTGAACCGGATGAAAAGTAGCGTAAATTTTACGCGTAAATTAAAATGCGAATATTGGATAACATTTTTTTCAAGTTTGTGTATCGGTAATTTTTTTTTCCCTCAAGATTTTTAACATTGAAAACGCTCGCCGACGAATTGCACAATTTTTTTGCACACAACATATCATAAATCATGACGCCTCTCTCGTCAATTATTATTGATCAATTTCGTACAGTGATTTACACACGCAACCGATCGATCGTAATATTACGTAAAAAAATATTACATTTTATACGCATGCTTTATTTAACGACATAGTGTAATTGTTAGTAATTTTAACGTAAAGATATTTAGATAAAGGGTACTTTGAACAATTTTATTTTAAATTTAAAATAATGAAAAACAACACATACGTGTCGATGAAAAAAGACGTTACATATAATATATTTTTATTACGCTATTAATTTCGATAAAATTATTGAAAATACTTTAATTGATAATTTCAGAGTGTTCTAAAGAGATTTATGGTTAGAGAAAGCAGTGCACGTGAGCTTTGCAGTTTGCAGCTCAAGTTCCAGTCATACAAATGTCTTATTTGACACTCGACAGCAATCCGTGGCAGGTAAGTGAAATATCCGATTTGATTTTAATACCGATGCAATTATGCAACTGTCAAATGATAAGAACTGTTCCTAAAATTTACATACAAATGATGTTTCTATTACTGTTACAAAACTGCTCGTTAAGTATGTAATTATATTTTTGTTATTGAAAGTACCAACATGTCCACACAATAGTGGTGGATGGATATTATATACGAAAGTCCCTTATTTCCTAATATACTCGTCACTCGAGTTTATATTGAGTTTTCGCGTAAAGGCATTCGCTCACTTCCTTAAATGAAATGAGATTTCCTGCCCTCGCCGAGGGTCCATTTCCTATTTTCTCGCACACAACGAACGCCTCTAAACTAGTTTATCTTTCGGACGTCAGTTTCTGATGCGGACAAAACGCCCGTTTCCGGTTTTTCCGGATAGTTTCCGGAACGCGCGGCTCTGCGTCGGCGTCCCGGCGCCTTTTCCCTTTGATTTTTTTTTTCTCATTTCACACATATCCAAATATAAATAAATTTACATTTGACGCGAACGTTTTTCTTTGGGTGTGTGTGTGCATTTTGCGTTGATAAAACGGTGGATGAAAATCTCGTTAAAATTATATTGTCGCAATAAAAGTTAACGTTTTAACATGCGATCGTAAATTTTATGCGCTTTACGTATGTACATATATTGTCGTTATCAAAATGATATTTGCATATAATTTTTTGTAAACGCACTCACTGATTTAATATTGTATGGTGTTTACCATTACAAATGGTTTTTTTGTAATGGTAAATATCGTACTGATTATGTAATATGCAAACGTTAATAATTTGCACTGTTTATTCAATGGGTATATAAAATAATTAATGTTCATTGCTAGTTAACAGATCAACGAAAAACCTTTCAATCTTTACTTTTATCATCAAGTTACATCCCGATTACCTTGAATTCGTCTATTGGTATGAATTGATATCCCGTACGTTTGAATCCACACACTCTTCTCAATTCATCAGCCTACCTTTTTTTCTTTCACATCCTCTCGGATACCATTCCAGTATTTCTTGCGTCCATCTGCCATCCATTATTCTCGCTATGTCTGCCACCTTGGTCATGCTTCTAACTCATGTATTCCTCTTACAATCTCTTCTCGTTATACCGAACATACATACATCGTTCCATGCTTCTGAAGTAACATTCTTGAAGTTTGACATCCATTATTATAATATACAAATATAATGTGTCCACCCCGACTCTTTCATACGTTCCGCTATATCTGACACTTTAGTCATGCTTCTAACCCACGTATTCCTCTTACGATCTCTTCTTGTTATTACCAAGCATACCTTTCCAATCCTCTTCCATTCCTGTCTGTCTTGAGCAATCTGCATCCACTAGACTCGCACACATTCTTCTCAATTCATCAGCCCATTTAAGTCGGTCTATCTTGATTTCTTTCACATCCTTTCGGATACCATTCCAGTATTTTTAGCGTCCACTCTAACTTTTTGACACGTACTGCTATATCTGCCACTTTGGTCATAGATACTTCTTACCCATGTATTCCTCTTACGATCTCTTCTTGTTATACCAAGCATACATTTTTCCATGCTTCACCATCTACCGTTCACCATTCACTGTTCCATCACCACCATCACCGTTCACCATCCACTGCTGGATGAAAGCCTCTCAAATCCTCTTCTATTCCTGTCTGTCTTGAGCAATCTGCATCCACACATTCTTCTCAATTCATCAGCCCATCGTCCACTTGGTCTTCCTTGCATTCTTTCACATCATCTCGGATACCATTCCAGTATTTCTCGCGTCCATCTGCCATCCATTCTTTTCGCTGTGTCCAGCCCATTGCCACTTCAACTTTATCACACGTTCCGTTATATCTGTCATGCTTCTCACCCATGTAGATATTCCTCTTACGATCTTGTACCAAGCATACATCGTTCCATGCTTCTCTGTCAAGCATAAATCTCTGTGTAACATCTTGCGTAACATTCTCGAATTTAGCATCCACGTTTCACATCCATACGTCATTACTGGCATCGGTCGTATTCTTCCATAGATATAGAATAACTATTATAATTATAACTAAATAATCAGGGCTCGAAATGGAAATTTTCACGAATGGGAGCGCTCGATAATTTTCAAAACATAACAACCGCCTTTGATTTTTTTTAAATTATATGTATTATATTATATATATGTACATACATGTATATATATTTTTAGCTTTTTCAGAATTTACATACATTTGATATCATTTTTGAAATCTACATTCACAAAATGTTATTATGAATTTAAAAATTATTATCCATCAAAATTATTTATATTTCAGGCACCATGTAATTAATTTATCGAAATTGTCGATTGTATTTTTAGCGAGTAAATTTATTATGTGTCACTTTGTGTTGTGCCATGTATTTTATTCTCTACGAAGCATCGTCAGTAGTGCTGATCGTTATTGCAATTGAACAATTATTTAACATACATATGTACATATATAGATTAACAATACTGTCCGGTAAGGACCATGAAAAGGTGGAAACAAAATACCTTACCGGGAAACGGATATGATGGTAAAATTAGTGCGGAGTCTCTCGGCTGCCTAGTGCGTTATCAAACAGGCAACCACATACATTTTCTAACATCGTTGTGGCTGCGCAGCCATGGCTGCCAAGTGCGTTACGGGCCTAATTGTTATCTTCAAGTAACACGTGCACCCAGCTTTTTCAAAACATAATAATATTTTAAATGGCTTTTTTGGCTACAGATAGATGCCTTTGTCGGAACTGAAATGTAAATAATTTAACTTCCAGTCAAAAATTGTGATTTAGGAGTCATAAATTGTAAAAATAATTCACCGTCTAACATTTTTTCGGCAATAATTATTGAACTTCATTTTTTTTTTCAAAATTAAGAAAGAGCACGGAAATTTTGTTTTTTTACGAAAGGGAGCGCTAAATTTATAGATTTCACAAAAGGGTACGCTAAGTTTTCAAATTTCACGAAAGGGAACGCCCGCTCCCTGCCGCTCCCGCTGAATTCGAGACCTGTAAATAATTATTCTATATCTATGTATTCTTCTTCTTTACTACAGTCATGTTCACCAATTGTCCTAAGTATAAATAATTATCAACTACCTCTACAATATGCTTGTCTACTGTGATTACGTTTTGGGTGCAAAATTTACGAAATTGAATTGATTTTTATATACCTACGTTTTAGAACGGCAATACACACTGAAATGTTCGCATACATCCAACATCAAAATAAACGTTCTAGTGTTTCCAAAACCGAATTATCTTAGTATCTATGTACATGTATTATTGAATATACACGGTCTGTGTTTGCGAGTGACGATCGACCGTCGTCACACTGTGTATCGCATATTGGCGGTCGATCTGATCCAATTGTCGCACCCTCCACCACCGATAACACGATAAGCCACTCATCCAGCAAATTCGGGTCCCTCCCGAGGGAGAAGAGTGACCCTCTGACGAGGACGACGACGACGATGATGATGAGGAGCACTCCCTTCGCCGAGACGAACCAATTTGTCGACGTTGGCCGCGAGCGCTCGTTATTATTATAATGCGCGCGCGCACCACACACAATTTATCGTACCAGATAACCGGGTATGTGCGATACGAAATGAATGAAAAATCCACCGATAATAACGGACGGGTACCATGCGTTCCCGTGATCGATAGATCATCGCGCGATCGATCGTTAAAAATGATGTGTTCCAAACGTGTCGCTCGTTAAATTCGACGAAGAAGAGCCCCCCCTTCTTCGTCGAGTGGCATACTCGACTTCAAGTGTTGCCTTTTTACCATTTTTATAACAATGTATTTTTCCGTCGACAAAAATCGAGACTCGAATAACAAAGAAGTGACCGTTTTCTTTGACACTTCGACTCCCACAACTACGATTTTTATACCCGAGTGTCTTAGTTAGAGTCGGAACATTTTTAGAGCGTGAGTGCATATCTAGACTATTCTATGTATGTACATCAGGGGTTCTTAACCTTTTAAGCGGTAGCGGGCGCATTTGAGATTTAGGATAATAGTCGCGGGCGCACGCCGGATATTTAAAAAAACACGATTTAAGTATTATGTGTTACATTTATTATAATTATATTGATTTAAATTTAAACGCCTGTGAGGGCATTTACAAAAAAAGAAGCAAAAAACCCGTACAGTTACATACATATGTACATATGTAGATACATATACAAAATAAAGAGTAAAAAATATATTCAAAATAACAATGCACAATTAGTGCGATCTTTGACATTGCATTTCACTTACTAATTTCTCAAAGTTGGGAGTGTAAGATGATAATCCCAATCGTAAACAATCATCAAGGTTGGTATTGGTAAGTCGAGATCTGGTTTTTGATTTTATTGTGTTCATGGTGGAAAATAAAGATTCGCACAAACATGTGGAACCAAAACAGGATTTCGATTTCAATAAACAATATTCTTAAAAAATACTAACAAGATTAAATTTGGATTTTTTCGTTATTTAATACTTTGTAGCGGGCGCGTGAAAATAGCTCCGCGGGCGCACATGCGCCCGTGGGCGCAGGGTTAAGAACCCCTGATGTACATCTATGATGACAATGAATCGGTAGATAGGGAAAATGTGTGGTTCTAATTTTGTACGGATGCATTATTTATTTATTTAAGATAACTTAAGAAGCTAATGACAAACAAACAGTAACTTGAAGCTAAAATTATAAAATACACTTAATTATCTGTTAGCACTTATACATGGGTGTTGTTTTAAGGCTGCCAGGAATTTATCAATTTTGTTTATATTTCTGAGATCTTCTGGCAGGCCATTGTATTCTCCTAGATCTACTTAATTTTAAATTCTCAACTATTTACTTATTCTTACCCCTAGTATTATTTCCCCTTATTGAAATATATTGGTAATAAATTCTTATCTAATTTAAAAATATATACTAACATGCACACTTTTAAGATTTCATTTACATTCATCCAATTTCTGTTTATTCCGCATATATCTTATTCTAGTTAATCCAATGACATTTAAAATACTCCGCATAGCTTTATTTTGCAGTTTTCTCAAAATAGATATTGAGAAAACAAAAGTTATGATAATTAATTACAAAAAATTTAAATATAAACATCCATTTAGAAATAATACTTGATTTTAAATTACACGGAGAGATGATTATTAAAAAAGTAGGATTATTATGTATGTAGATTAAGAAATATACTATCTAAAAATACAAAAATATTAGTTTATAATGCAATTGTTCGTCTTCATTTTATATATTGTGGTTAATTTTTAAATTTAGTAAATAGGGTAATTAAAGATATGTTGCAAAAACTGAAATTTTCATATATTCTTACCTAACCAATTTTGTAAACAATTTCAACAACTAAGTTAGATCAACAAATTGTAATATGAGATAAGTTTACTATAAATTTCAGTTACATCCAAATCTCGCCAGCAGCTATGTACTGTACTGAAAACTTTATAGTACATAGTATCGGGAATTGAACCCAATAACTCTCTTTCACGAGTCCAATATGATCGGTCTATCGCTGTGGCTATTTTTAAAGTCGCCTATTATAAATTTTCTAAATAATGTACTTAGGTAAGTGAAAATCAAGACGAACGTCGTTTTGCCGACATCATTACACCCCCTGTGATGTGACAGATTGGATTTTAATCCAATCAGTCACGGATACACGGTCGGTTACCTGTGCTTGGATGGAAAGGCCTCCCTCGAAACTAGACTCGATTTCGAGCTAATATCGCACACAAAATTGCACTGTTACGCCGCTTGCTCTCGTACATACGTAGGTATACCCACCACTTTACGTAGAATAATTATATGGAGAGACGTTCATTATAAGGAAGAACGAGTTTGATGCCTACGTCAGTGGTAGATATGTAGGTTTATACACGTAATAGGTAGTCTTCTTTTGCTCGAACACAAATTGTGGTAAATAATAATCGCGATGGGTCTTTGTCGCGTGGTCGGGGCCCACAACACGCTAATTTGTTATTTTCATGCTCGGCCAGGCGAGTAAGCGGTGCTCGGCATTGCCAGTGTTAATTGAAACGAGTCGCACGCGAATGGGGTGGGCTCAAAAGTCCAACAGACCGAAGCGAGGGTTCGCAAATTGCGTCTGTCCGTCCGCCAGTCCCTCTGGTAGACATCACGGACAAATTAATCAAACGTTGAACTGTTTTCACATAGGTAGAAGCTTGATTTCGTAAATATATCAATTCAATTCGACGTGGGTACCCACAGTGTCATTGTCGCTGAATAACACATCCTCGGCGTATTTACTTATTTGCTTACAAAAGTTTACCAAATCGTCACTGTGGCCAAGCAAGTACACCATAAAAAACACAAAAAAATGTATACATTAAATTCGTTTATTTAAAAACACCTCAACCAACCTCCCATAACTAACATTAAATAAGTAAACGTGTATGGTAGTTTGGTTGAGTAATTCGATGGCTCTTGCGTACAACGGGAGACATGGCTAGCATGTCGGTACGAGCCATCGGTATGGATAACAAATTATGTACTCTGAGTAACCTAAATTGACTTGGTACGTCAATACCCAATTCATTGAGAATTTGCGGACTAGGCACCAATGAATAATTTGTTAAAATGTTTTCCCAGATAAAGTTGTCGACGTGACTCCAGGGAATCAAACTCTAACGCTCCTAGCAAAAATGCACTAGAGTAAAGCCACGGATATCTCCTATACAGCCTTGCGTAAAGAGACCTGAGAAAGCTTTTCTGCACCCTTTCGAAATTTTAAGCAGTGTTCTCTATTACTAGGACTCCAAATAATTGAGGAAAATTTCAGAATGCTTCGTACTAAATGATTCGTAAAGAATCCTAAGCACCAATGCACTCTGAAACGGCTTACTGACTCTTAGAATAAATTCCAGCATTTAGATATTTGGAATATGAGAATGAAATAAAAGCATCAACATGGATACATTAATATTTTTTTATTTAGCATAACGAACAAAGTTTCAACCAGTAATCGATGACAATTTCATTTATCATTGATCTGCGGTAAACAGCGGCCGTCGAGGTGCTTGCGACATTGTTTTCCCTGCGCGCCGCGTTGACTTTCTAATGTTCCCGATACCGTCTCACTCGTTCTGTCACAGACATATTGGTACTGATCGATAGATGATTAGGCTCTCTTTTTGATGATATGCGTTTTTGTATTTCATACTGGCTTTTCAGCGAGTACAGGGCGACATAGTGAAATTTTCACACAGTTCGCTTTTACGGCTTAAATCGACAGATCTTAAGGGGATATTTCGTTTGGTAGCAAAATCACCGCGCTAGCACGTAAAGAGTGGCGAGATATACTGCTTGGAAATTTCAAAAACGTCCAAAATAGCCGTTGGAAGATACGCCTACTCCGCCGCGCATCGCGGTTGTGCGGTGCCAACTCAAGGTCATACATGTATCGTAGACGTATACCCAACCGAATAAAACAACAACGAAGTTACAGTGTCGGAATGTATGCCCATCTAAATGTAACATCGTACTGGTACCCCATATGTATGTATGTATGGGTAGGTACATAGGATTCACGTATTCACGTCAAAAATGACTCACAGATCATTGAAGCTATGCAAATGTACCGTCACCGTAAACGTACCGTATTATAACGAACCATTTATCGCCAAAATCAGACAATGAGTTGGATGGGGGGGAGGTGGGTGGGTGGTCACGGCGTTAACCCTTTCACTGCCGGTGTCAACGATGCGTTGCGGCTCATCCGTCACGCGGCACGCGCCCCACATTGTCCACGTGTCACTGCCGGCTGAGCTTTTATTTGTTTCGCATCCCCGAGGAGGGATACACGAAAGAGGGAATACCCTACCCCCACAGAGTCAATAACAGGAACCTCGGGATTAATTAACAGAACGCGTTGCAAATGAACAATCGCGGTCGCCATGTTGGAACAGGTGCCCTTTGTCTTGGACACATCGTACATGCTTCAATGGCTCACTGTGTACTGTTCACAAAACTTCACTTTTGGTCTAAAATTTCGATTGTAACTAGTAACCGACCAAATAAACGACACAAGCCATACATACATAATTCGAAATTGCGTTGTCGATATCCATGATCCATTCGTTAGCCACAGGATCGTAGAAAGTAGCTGTGCAAAATATGGTCGCGATTAACACCTCTGCACTGCCGTCCTAAGCCCACTTAACGTAACTGACAAAACAACAATATCGAGATAAATGGACTTGAAAGTTTTATTCTAAATTTGTGTTTTTCTTCATATATTACTGATTTATTTAAACTTTTTTTTAGTGCATGAGGTTATTTTCTATTGTGTTTTGATAATTCTAAGGAAAAATTTAAAAAAAAATGAATACTTTAGTAGTTACGTCACTTCATTATTCATTATTAATGTATACATATGACTATTCCAAACTTCAACCACTCTATTTGAAAAGAATGAATCTCCAACAATCTTATTTGATTTTTCATTTCGGAGTCTAAGTGTATGACCTCTTAGATGAGGGTTCTCATTGAACATAATGAGGTTGGTCATTTCACATGAATAATGATTATTTATTATTTTGAATACTTCAATTAAATCACCTCTCAATCTCCCCGTCTCCAATGTGGAGAGATTCAGTCTTTTCAACCTTTCATGATAAGGTAGTGACCGAAGTAAATATTGGATACGTTATTTGTGTACGTATTGGTGATACTATGTATGTATTTCTCTGCGCATGTAGATACGTCAGATTTAATAGCTTAAAAAAGTCACTTTTGGATGAAGATACATTAATTTTGATATGAAAAATTGCAAGAATACACTCCCATAACCCTAAAAACACATCTAACTCATTTTCGTCATTTTTGTCAATTACGTTAAGTGGGCTTAGGACGGCAGTACATACATAATTCGAAATTGCGTTGTCGATGTCCATGATCCATTCGTTAGCCACAGGATCGTAGAAAGTAGCTGTGCAAAATATGGTCGCGATTAACACCTCTGCACTGGTCCTATAGCTTTGCACACAGGACTGTCTTTTTGATTGCTAGTAGTGGTTGCTAAAAGATCAAAAGAATCTTTTGGCTGATCGCACTGATACGCCACGGGTCTCTCATGTAACTAGGTACACACATGTACCCCATCTTTGTGGTTTGTAAGCCGTGTGTCTGACGATGACGAGTCGTTGGCTCTGCAAACACACCCCCGTAGAATGGGGATGAGAGCAGATTTTAATATAGAGAGGCGCGTGGCCCACATGGACAAACAACGCTCTTTTAAGCTTCGGCAAATAAACGACGAGCGCCTCTCAAACGATAGAGAGAACCAATTGCGGCCGTGTCAAAGCGCAATCGAAATATCTTTCTTTCCCCTTGGCGAAAGAGATTCATCAATTCAAAGTATACTGCCGTCCTAAGCCCACTTAACGTAACTGACAAAAATTACGAAAATGAGTTAGATGGGTTTTAGTTATGGGAGTGTATTCTTGCGATTTTTCATATCAAAATTAATGTATCTTCATCCAAAAGTGACTTTTTTAAGATATTAAATCTGACGTATCTGCATGCGCAGAGAAATAGTATCACCGATACTTAGCGAAAATAACGTATCCAATATTTACTTCGGTCACTATCTTATCATGAAAGATTGAAAAGACTGAATCTCTCCACATTGGAGACGAGGAGATTGAGAGGTGATTTAATTGAAGTATTCAAAATAATAAATAATCACTATTCATGTGAAATGACCAACCTCATTATGTTCAATGAGAACCATCATCTATCAGAGGTCATACTCTTAGACTCCGAAAAGAAAAATCAAATAAGATTGTTAGAGATTCATTCTTTTCAAATAGAGTGGTTGAAGTTTGGAATAGTATGATTATCTTTATCAATATTCTTTTTTTTTTAATTTTTCTTTAGAATTATCAAAACACAATAGAAAATAACCTCATGCACTAAACAAAAGTTTAAATAAATCAGTAATATATGAAGAAAAACACAAATTTAGAATAAAACTTTCAAGTCCATCCATCTCGATATTGTTGTTTTGTTAGTTACGTTAAGTGGGCTTAGGACGGCAGTATACGTGTGTGGATGCAGTTCGTTTCAAGTAATGCTGCGTACACACCGACGTACCGAACAGCGAACGGCGAAGGGTTGCTATTGCGTGGACCGCTCCGCACAATAACGTCCGACGATTTATGAACGTTCACACGATAGCAACCCTCTGTCGTTCGCCGTTCGGTTCGTCGGTGTGTACGCAGCATAAGAATGTCAATGGAAACGTACGGTGTTGATAAAAAAAAAATTCGCAGTGTGGCTGTGTCGAACACGGCCGTGGGTTTTCCGTGAATACGTGTGCGTTAGCGGCTAATATTTTATTTGGAATATGACAATTAAACGAAAGCATCGAAATGAATGCATTAATATAGATATTTCTATTTAGCATAACGAATAAAGTCTTAACTGGTATAATCATCGATTACAATTTAATTTTTTAATTTTTTACTTTCTAATGTTCCCGATACCGTCTCACTCGTTCTGTCACAGACATTTTGATACTGATCAATAGATAAATAAAAAACCGAGCGAATAAAACAACATTCGTGTGAATCCTATACAGCGACGGTTACAGTCGACGGTGAAAGCATTTTATTTTGGTCTTTCATTAAACAGATTGAGAAGCTCACTCGATAATATTCAATCGATCCGAAACCTTCACGGTATTATTGAGTATGCGCGAACGATTTTCAAACATTTGCACAGATTCCAACACCGCCAAAGGGTGTCCCTTTGACGACCGACAAATATACATACACACATTCATGCGATATCGTTTTGTGACGCTCAGCTCGTTAAGTACAATAGTTTCAACCGGTACAGTGTGCCAATTTATCCGCCATATGTCCTTTGTCCAACAAACACTGGGTTAAAAGGACATCGGGGATGAAAAGCCCAAAGGGACACGCAAACGTTTAGATACATTTGGCGAGGGTTAATTAAAAAAAGCTTTTCCGAAAGCGATTTTGTTCAACGGTGATACAATTATTATTTGATAGGCTGGCGATTTGAACGAATGCTATGTACGTCGACAAATTAGTAGACAATATAATGTGAATTCATATTTTAACGGTAGACCTTTCAAAAAAAAAAAAAACAACAACAACAAAACATGATGAAGACGAATTAAGAATAACGCGCGCGTGCTATACGTAATGAGCTAGCATACATCAACAAAAAAAAAATTATAAATTTATATACATTGTATGTAATATGCGAGCCTCGGGCTACTAGTACCTACATATGTATGTACATACGTAACGGAGCTTTCGTTTCGTAGAAGATGTGACGCATTCGCGCGCCCCAGTTTTGAAATCTGTGGTATTTTCTAAATAGGGAGGCAAAAATCCTCCCTCTTCTCGTTGTCGGTCGGTGACATCATCGGATGGGCCGGTCCGTCTGTGGAAAAAAAAAGTTATTTCTCGCTCAATTTGAGGTCGAATTAAAAAGCAATTTGTTTTTTTAGCATTTGGGGGATGGGGGTTGAAGTATTATTTACGATTTTCCATGGGGGTGACACCGCATATGAGGGTGTGTTTGTGTTTGTGCGTATTCATACGCACGATTTGAGTACCAGGCTTAAATTTGAATATGTTTTTCGAAAATAACTTTTTGATAGAGTTTCATGTACAAATCAATGATATACTGTATTCAGCATAGTACGGTTTAAAGTGCATTACATTTTTTTAATTATTGTTCTATCCCATTCGTTCGATTAAACGATAAAATTAAAATGAACGGTCGAATTATTTATAGATGTTTTAATATACGCACAATTTATAAGCAGTGATAAATCAATGCAATTTCGGCAGACTAGTGAATAAGCTACGTATGTACATACATAGATGCAGTTTTACGGATTTGGCTTCTTGTTGTGTTTCATTTAGGTAACAAAAAAAGATATTCAGTATTTAAATAATGTTAAAAACGAAGATGTGTATTGTTTGACAACACCAGCACTTGCTTCTTCTTTGTATTTATGTTCCTCTCCTCAACGGACGTTGATTTTATCATCACTGCTATCTTTATTTTGTCATTTTAAATATAAGAACAATGACAAATTAAATGAATGAAATCATATCATATACATAGATATATTGGTATAATAGCCCTATTCCGTCTGTCTGTGTGTATCTGTGTAACTGTCTGCTGATAACGCTCGTCGAGGTAAATAATTAAAAAACCAGAACGTCGCGCGAATGGGATTTGAGCCCGGTATCACTGATTCGGAACACGCGGTGATCCAAACCAGATGATGCGAGATCCCTTTTATTTTGAACATATACATAAATCGGTTGAAAGTTCGCGACTTTGTTAAATTGTTACGTTGTTTGGTGTATTATAACGCGCCATAGATGGCGCATTGTTGCATAGATGCAACAACTATACAAACTATTAAATTTAACATTATTTTCCAGTACGGGTGACGAGAACGCTCCGTTGATATATTCAACGGGCTTACACTAGTACATATGTAATAGCTCTATTTCATCTGTCTGTCTGTCTGCTGATAACGCTCGCTGAGGTAAATACTTTAAAAGACACGAACCGTCCGCGCGCGAGTGGGATTTGAACCCGAGATCACCGGTTCGGAACGGTGAGCAATGATACGCAATAATCCAACGCCAACAATGCAAGATCTCCTATATTTGAACATACAATAAATCCTTAGTAGGACCGCGACTTTGTTATTATAACGCGCCATCTATGCAACAACTATAAAAACTATTGAATTCACATATACTCACAAACACACACAAACATCCGTTGATATTCCGTCTGTCTGTCTGTCCGTCTACTGATAACGCTCGCCTCGGTAAAGGCTGATATTCAAATAACCCAACCCCGTTCACCCAACACCGGTGATGGGAGACCTCCTATAATTTGAAAATATTAATCCTTAGTAGGTTCGCGACTTTGCTAAATTGTTACGTAATCAATTACGTCAAACACGTCCGTTGATATATTCAACGGGCTTACACTAGTATGAAATAATTTTAATAAGACGTACCAGTGTACAATGTATGTATTATATTTTTAACCGATGTATAAAAAAAATGTAAATGTCACTGGATTGACAAATTATGGGGTTTGATATAAATTCATCGAACCGACAAAGGAGTTTCCCCTATCGTGCGACTCGTAATTGAATCAGCGTTCGTTTTCGCGACAAATTCAATACCGTACACACATACGAATAGCCAACCCCTCGAATGTTTTCACTGTGAAGATGATGATGATGATGATCGATGACGTCGTCAGATAAAAAATAAAGCCGTATCGAGTACCTACTCTTTTAGCCAGGATATCCAATTACCTGTTAACGGCACCGTGCGTTCAATACCTGAGGAGTGGACGTGCGTCGGACACGTGTCGATCGTATAACCAATTTTTTAGACGTAAACATGAACCATTGTTAGTAGTCTAAAAAAAAATAATAAACTAAAGGCAACCCTAGTTGCGTAACGGCAAACGTAACAAATCCGATAATGAAGTGTTTGTAAATTAACGATAGGAAAACTTTCGCTGTGAAAGTTTCACATTGAATTTTTTATCACATTTCTGATATAAGTTCGATGTATCAATTTTACTACATATAAATACAAACAAATTGAATCGTTTAGTATGTTTTCCTTTTCCTTGTGACTTGCTTTATACGATTGTGTATAATTTTTGTTTAAAAATGAGTTGTATGTATGTATGTCTTCAATGTATTATATTTAATGGGTGCATTTTGAGAGTCGCTTCTATTATAAATAATCGATACTACTATAAATGGTCTTCTTGTATTGTTATGTATACTAGTGGAGAGTCACGTGCCAGCTAAAAAGCGAAACACGACGTTTCGAGCAGCAACACGCTCCCTTTGTAAAGTTGCAATTGTTGTTATACTCTTAATGTGCTCAAGTGTCGAATTATATACGCCGTTGTTACAAAATATAATTCACTTTTTTTGGTCTTTATTGTGATTATATAATGAATACACGTTTAAGTTTAGATGTGGTGAATCTCAAAATTTTAAGATTTTATATTAAAACTAGTGTAAGCCCGTTGAATATCAACGGATGTTTGCGTGGTCAGTACATATATGTATGTATGTGTATTTTATAGTTGTTGCATAGATGGCGCGTTATAATACAACAACGTAACAATTTAGCAAAGTCAGTTGTGGCCAGCCCATTATCATCTGGTTTAGCTCACCGCGTAAGCGCTCTGTTCCGAATCAGTGATACCGGCTTCAAATACCACTCGTGCGACGTTCTGGTTTATTTTAATTATTTACATGGGCGAGCGTTATCAGCAGACAGACAGACAGACGGATTTCGACTATTATATATTATATATCATTTTCAGCGTTGCATGTAAAAGGTGCAAGCTTGTGATCTCTGCAATATTTATAAATGTTTATTTAAGGACTTTTACATTGTGCAAGTCTCCTTTGGGCGAACGGCAGCTGCAAAGTCGTGTCATTTTCCGGAGAGTTGAAAGTCGCACCAGAGGAAATTGCAACATCAAAGGCGCATATTTGCATTTGCATAACAACCCTTGCAGTTTTAATAACTCACAGGCCTCTCTCTTGAATGGGGGCTTAGGCTCGGCAAGAAAGGGTCACCCGGCAAAATATTCACACATACAAAATGCATACATACACACAAGTACTTGTGGAGATTTTAAATACCCGTACGGACAATGTTTAGAAATTTGAATTGTATATAAATGTACGTGTTTTTCGTACATACATGCATACATACATACGTATGTATGTTAATGGCGATATTTTCGACGATTTGATGTGCAAATTGGCGTTCGGCCAAATCGTGCCGCGGTCGAATTTCGACCGTGCGTGCCATTTTTTGGGTGAAAAATCGAGACATTCGTCCGATTCCCATCCACATTCCTGATTGTGATGGGGGGGACCTGGTCGTGACTGGGATCGAGCGCGGGCCCTCCACATTTAAAGGGGACCCAGGTGAGGGGGCCCTGAGCCAAACGCGACTGGCACGCCCCACCAGTGCAGTCCCTGCGAAAATAATTTGCATACTGTTCATTTCAACCCCATCTAAAACCACCATTACAGTTGTTTTTAGTTAAGGGTATCTGCAATTTTAGGGGGTGTGATGAATTGTTAATGTTTTGATGTATAAATTTAATACCTCTTTCGCTTCAAATCTATGAATGTATTATATGTATTGGGTTGATGCATAAGTAGTGTCGTATTTTTGTAGGGCGAGCGTTTTTTCCCTATCCGGTATCCGAGAGATTGTGAAAGAAAGTAAGGTAGACCGAGTGGAAGATGGGCTGATGAATTGAGAAGAATGTGTGGAGTCAAGTGGATGCAGATTGCTCAAGACCGACAGGAATGGAAAAGGATTGGAGAGGCCTTCATCGAGCAGTGGATGGTGAACGGCTGAAAATGATGATGAAATTAAAAGAGATATTTATACTGGGATATTTTAAGCCATCCACCATATTCTCCTAATCTTGCTCAATCGGATTGTCATTTCTTCAGGTCTTTACAAAATTATTTAAATGAAAAAAAATTCAGGTCAAACAAAGAAGTGAAAATAGCCCTTGATTCATTTTTTTCATCAAAACCGACAAAATTTTATCACGATTTCCATTTGATAAACTTTTCATAAGTATTTATAAAATTTCGTTTTCTTCCAAAAATACAACACTACTTATGCATCAACCTAATATTTTGCTGTGTGAGTATGCCCCGTTGATTATTTTTCGATCGATGTCTGATGACATTCATGAAATTCATTCAGTCTGATGACAGTCAGGTACATTTTTGAAATGCGAATATCCATCAAGTATTTTCAATATTTCTCATTGTGCTTTTGTATGGGGTACACCACTGGTTGTCAGAAGAGGTTGATCATATTGCCGAAACTCGGAACAATTGTTGTATTGTTAAAACATATACAAATGAGTAGCCGGCGTCGAGGTCGCCTTGGGCGTCTCGCGTCCGTTTTGGCGTCTTCGGCGGCCGCTCGTGACGCCCCTAGGACAGCCGCACATTAGCGCCAAAAACCCTTCTGAAACCAACAGTATCCCCTGTGCAATAACTGACCTCAAAAATAATAACAAAAAACCTCTAACTATAGCTGCAAACGTTACTTTGATGTGAGCATTCAAACACCCACTCCAAATCATAAGCGTCGAAAAATTTGCGTTATAATTTTATTTGACCGTAATATGTACATATCACAATTAAGCAACGAAAGTATTAACAAATTAATTTTAATAAAGCTAAAATTATGTTTAATGTATTTTGAATGGAAACGCAGTCACTGTAGATGAGCATATTGTACATACATACATACATACATACATAGAGATAGTTGATAGTTATTTATATCTAGGACAATTGGTGAATATGACATTGAATTGTTTTAAATCCAACATTCCGCTATGCTTAAAAAATAAGGCATACTGCCAGTTATGACGTATGGATGTGAAACGTGGATGCTAAATTCAAGTATATTGCGCAAGATCCAGTGCACACAGAGAAGCATGGAAAGATGTACATATGTATGCTCGGTATGACGAGAAGAGATCGTAAGAGGAATACATGTGTAAGAAGCATGACCGAGGTGGCAGATATAGCGGAACGTGAAAGTCGGAGTGGACACATAGCGAAAATGGATGGCAGATGGACGCGAAAAATACTGGAATGTGAAAGAAAGCAAGATAGACCGAATGGGAACTGATGGATTGAAAAGTCGGAGTGGGATCCACTGAATAGTCAAAAGATGTAAATGTATGATGGAAATCTAAACAGGAATATGTATGACGCATGACCAAAAGATATAGTGGCAGTGCGAATGGGTAAGACACAGCGAGAAGAATGAATGGCAGATGGACTCGATGGAATGGTATCCGAGAGGATGCGAAAGAAAGCAAGATAGACCGATGAACGATGGGCTGATGGATTGAGAAGAATGTGTGGAGTCAAGTGGATGCAGATCCACTGAACACAAAGAGGCGTCAAAAGATGTACATATGTATGTATGCTTGGTATAATAACAAGAAGAAATCTAAACAGGAATATGTACATACATCGGTAAGGAGCATGACCAAAGTAGATATAGTGGCAGTGTGCACTGGGTAAGACACAGCGAGAATAATGAATGGCAGATGGACTCGATAAATACTGGAATGGTATCCGAGAGGATGTGAAAGAAAGCAAGATAGACCGAGTGGACTGATGAATTGAGAATAATGTGTGCGAGTCAAGTGGATGCAGATCGCTCAAGACAGAGATTGGAGAGGCCTTCATCCAGCAGTGGATGGTGAACGGCTGAAAATGATGATGATGACATAATAGGAGAAAATTTTCTGTCTATGGAATTATTAAGAGCAGGTTGTGAGCTTTGATTGATATGTCAATGTATTTTTATTGTATCAATTATTTCTTGGTTAGAAATATCGTATAATTTAAATGATGATGAATACATATCAATACTTGTTGTATGCATGTACTTTTTGTACGAACATCTCATTCGATGGTAAGAATGTGAAGGTTTTTTTTTTTTTAATATTTCTTCTTCACTGTCGCAATAATTGCGCGCCCGCCATTTTGTTCCCTCGAGGGATGTTCAAATTGACAATGCTGTAATTATTACGATGCGTTTACGCGCGCCGGCAATGAAGAAAGAAAAATACATTTTACTGCACCGAGTGTGGGGCGCGCATGACTTTTGTCCCGAGTTGTACAATAATTATTATTAACATTATCGGCGAATTGTGTTGTCACGAACGAATTCAAATTACTTAGTGTGCCATTTTTTAGCCCGACCTCTTCCAAATGTTTCCGAAATGTCGACTTTTATTATACTTTTTTTGTCTGCAAATTGGTCGTAATCAATGATAATTTTGCTATACGTAATACGTCTGAGGAATCCGTTTGTTTGCATAGTTACGTCATTTCGTTTGAAAAGTAACATTAAATATAAATTCGATTTTAATTATTGGATCAGCGTTTCTCAAAATTGTAGGCTGTTTAATTAAAAACATGACTTTTAAACATAGACAGCTACTTTTGCATTCTAATTCTTTAACCGATTTTATCGTACGGTCCAGAAGAGTAAAAAGTTCACCATCCATCTTCCACTCGGTCTACCTTGCTTTCTTTCACATCCTCTCGGATACCATTCCAGTATTTCTCGCGTCCATCTGCCATCCATTATTCTCGCTATGTGTCCACTCCAACTTTTTTTTCACGCGTACTGCTATATCTGTCACTTTGGTCATACTTCTTACCCATGTATTTCTTTTGCGATCTCTTCTTGTTACACCAAGCATACATCTTTCCATGCATCTCTGTGTGCACTGGATCTTTCGTATCATTCTTGAATTTAGCGTCCAAGTTTCACATCCATACGTCATAACTGGTAGTACGCATTGGTCCGTATGCCTTCTTTTTTAAGCATAGCGGAATGTTGGATTTAAAAACTATGTTCATTCTTCCAAAAGCACTCCATCCTAGTTTCATTCTTCGTTTTATTTATTCTTCTTTACATCCAGTAAAACGGATATAAGGATTCGCAAAAGTTTGCACGCGTGCCCGGGTCGACGGGTCGAAGGGGATCATCGGGGTCGTGGGTCGCACGCTCACGTTTCTCTCCTCTCGTTGTGCTTCATTTTCATCTCGATTCGTTTATGGTTGTTGCGTGTGGCTCGCGCCATGATTTCTTCGTCCTATACCCATGGATCGCCATGATTGTTTATTAGACAGTGACTGCAATATGGTTCAAAACGTACCACTAATCGAATTGGGTATACTATGAGTGATGTGATATCAAATCCATTTCATATCCATCAATGTTGACTTTATATCGTAGGTATTTATGAAAATGGGTATCAAGTTCAATTTTGTGTATGTGTGTGTGTGTTTCGGGTTATTGTACGAGCGTGGCATTTGAACGTAATGGAGTGATGATCCGCATACCGTTTGGTTGCGCGGCTCTGACAGCTTTTGTCTTCGGGCAAATCTCTTCGCGATGCCAAATTGCAGCGGTCCAACACGACACATAGTCGGAATTTTTTATTATTATTATTAAACTGTGGTCCGAGCTCGGATCGTGTGTCGCATTTGGAAAATTTTTAAGTTAAACCATACGAATGAATGTCTATGTAAATGAGATGAATCAATTAGGACGCGTGTATGCTAAACTTCGCCTATTGATAAGATTATATTTTGATGTACCTACTTGGATAGAGTTCAAGGGTAAAATTGGTTAAATTATGTTGAAACTGAGAACATTGTACTTACTTAAATTTGTTTATCATAATTTATTTATTTATTAAACCCCTATTAGGGCTTTCATATATAAAATACATAATATATTAAATTAGAAACAAAAGCTAATAAATAAATTATGTTGAGTTAATAAAAGAAATAATAAATCGCTGGCTTAGGGATGAAAGATTAGTATTAAAAAAATCAATAAATTCGGAGTATTTATTGCCATATCTAACCATTCTGGGGATGGGAGAATGAAGATAATAATTATTACGTGAAATATTTTCACAATCCAATAAAAAAAAAAACGAGACCGGTACCTTTTAACGAAAAGTCGAATGGATAAAAAAAGTAGGAATATTATGTCGGCTAAGAGGATTATTATCTAAAGAAACTAAAATAATAATTTATAATGTAATAATTGTCAGACCACATTTTATGTATTGTGGTTCATTATTAAATATGATATATAAGTCAACTAGAGATAGATTACAAATATTACAAAATAGAGGTATGAGATGTATTTTAAATGTTGATAGACATGCTAGTATAATAAAGATGATGATTTAATTAGATTGGTTGAATGTGAATGATACTTTCAGGATGTGTATGTTGGTATTTATATTTAAGTTAGATAATAATATGTTACCATCACATTTTAGTAAATTTATTGTGAAAGGAATGGATGTATGTGAATATAATTTAATTATAAAAAGCTTAAAAAAATATCTCTGTATAGGTGTTTAGTTAAGGATTATGCAATTAGCTTTAGCTACTATATTATATAAATAAGAATAGGACTAATTGATATTTTTCTATAAAAAAATAGCATCAAATATGATTCTTTGTTATATGAATGTTATACTTTTAATTATTTATACTAATGGAAATTAGATCAATTTCAGAATTTTATTCTGATAATAATACAGTTAATTATTTTCAACCTACAATATCAATTATACCATAACAACAGCAGATTTTTTAAATACGATATAAAATTGATGAATATTTCATTTACGACTGTCGAACCTCAGGCTTTCAATTGATTTTATTCATGACATAAAGCTTTACAAGTAAATTGAATAATTTGTAATCTTCTGCCTAATTGTTGAGGTTCTCGTTATAGCAATTTCCCCAATTTTACATTCTTTTATCGTTTATTTTGAGTGTCAAATTGACAGTGTGTATGTGTTATTATTAAGTATGCAAGTAAGTGAGTTGACCGTCCAGAATGTTGACCGTTGTAAATCGACGTGTCATTATATTCGCGTCGGGGACAACTAGCGATAATAATTACATTTAATATATGCTAATGGTGAAATGAAACATATTTATGCGCTTTTTTCGGTTTTTAAAATCATAATAACACACACACACACGCATAAACTTACACGCCCCCACGTATCGAAATTATCGTGTTTATTTGCGCGGTGACATTACGCCCCAAGGTGTGCGAATCTCGCTCGTAAATCAACGTCGATATATTTAATAAATAAAATGTACACTTTTGCAGGTACACACAACGTTTTCGATCTAATCTGCAGTGTATAATCATATTGTGGGAATGAATTAGCGGTGGATATAATGATATCGCCCGCGCGATGATGATTATTGTAATGGACGCGTCGTATAAATACCAATTGTGTATGCAATGTAAACGATTTCATTGGATTAATTACTAAATAAATAAAATTTGCGTATATACAGAGAGTTGGAGAACTTTTTCGCTCGCCCTGTCGTCCGTCGCAAAAGGGAAGAAAAAGTAAAATTTAATTAAAGTCCCAAGTCGCGGATAAATTATTTTTGTTTTCCAGTTTTCTTTTGAATTTTCTTTGTTATCGTTCTTCTCGCAACGGGGGAAAAATTGTTTTCCATTCCGACGAAACCGAGGGGGGGGGGGCAACGGGAGGAGAGGGGGAAGAGTATGGCTAGGAAGAATAACAGGGGGTTTAGAGAAGTGGGCACAATCGTCGAGGAGGTGAGGGTGGTTTTCCACAGATTTTCCCGGGCGGAAAAGTCTGGAAAACCTCGTTTGATCTTCAATTACTTGCCGTTACGTATTTTACAAAGGGAGACGTGTATTTTTCGAACGAGAAAGAATGAAAAGAGAGGGGCACCGGGTTTTTGTTCGTTTAAAACGAAAGGTCATACCTTTGTTATATAATATGTATTATAAATTTATATCGATAATTATTAAATTTCCGGCTGTTTTTTTTTTTTTTTTTACACAATCTTTTTGTCTCGTTTTGTTTTCCCTATTGTTAACTCGCCGCTGAGCCTCTAAGCGTTTTAAATCGTACACGTCTCGAGTCTCAATGCTCGATTCCGTTTGATCATTTCCATTTTGTGCCCTTTATAACAACAATAACATCACAATCGACAATACTATGCTCAATGCGAAATATTAAAATCTTAGTCGATTGTACCCAATCGGGCATTTTAAATTAAAATTTTGCAGTAGTGAGCGTGTCAACGCACCACTTTTCGAATCGTAATATAACCTGTGAGCGCGCTTTCAAAGTGTATGATTACGCGTTTCGTACTCAAATTATAGTGTTATCGAACATTTTCATTTAAACGTATCCTTATTATTACATTACGAAATATCGGTATGTGTGTGAATGTCGAATAGAGATCTAAAGTCGCTTATTTCGAACCGAACCAAAAAAAAAAAATAACACCGATAATAATAAACGCGCGGCTTAGTATGAATTACATATATTGTGTGCAGTGAAATAAACGTGAACGTTCTGTCTGTCCGAGATGGAAAAATACACATTAGTGAATGTGCGCTCGCCAGTTCTACATATTTTTTTTTTTTTTCGTTGCTGTTAAGTAATATATGTTTAGCTTAACGTCCTAAAATACAGGGTGTTAATAAAACGGACACACCCCTTCTTGTACGTCGAGACCCATAACGGCGGCGTGCCGTCTCATACAAAAAATGGCTACACGGTGATCGTGATATATTTGATCTTCGGCCTCGTGCTATAATACAAAATTATTATCTATGATATTCAGTAACATTCACTTATTTAAAATGTCTTGAAGTTAGTTTTAATGGTTGTGCTTTGATTTGTCTTTCTTTATTCTCAATTACTAACAAAATTAAACCTAAAGCCAAGTACACACAGAAAGAATAGTTCCATACATATGAAACATATCATCATCCTATTCATCAGCACATCGTCCATTCCAGTATTTTGGTCCACCTTGCTTTCTGTTCAGTCCATCCTTTTTTCGTTCCGCATACCATTCCAGTATTTCTTACGCGTCCATCTGCTTCACCATCCACCGTTCCATCACCGTTCATATGGTGTCCTATTGTCCACTGCTATTCTTTTTGCCCACACGTTCCGCTATATCTGCCACTTTGGTAATCCAGCTTACTTTTTGCCCATGTATTCCTCTTACGATCTCTTCTTGTTATACCAAGCATACATCTTTCCATGCTTCACCATCCACCGTTCCATCACCGTTCACCATCCACTGCTGGATGAAGGCCTCTCAAATCCTCTTCTATTGTCCTGAGCAATCTGCATCCACACATTCTTCAATTAATCGGCCCATCGTCCACTTGGTCATCCTTGCTTTCTTTCACATCCTCTCGCATACCATTCCAGTATTTCTCGCGTCCATCTGCCACACATTCTATGTGTCCAGTCCACTGCTACTTTTTGCACACGTTCCGCTATATCTGCCACTTTGGTCATGCTTCTCACCCATGTATTCCTCTTATGATCTCTTTTTGTTATACCGAGCATAAATCTTTCCATGCTTCTCCGCGTGCACTGAATTTTACGTAATATTCTTGAATTCAGCATTCACATTACACATCCATACGTCATAACTGGCAGTACGCATTGGTCGTATGCTTTATTTTTTAAGCATAGCATGAAACATATAGCAATGATGAATGTATTATTGTTCACATCCAATAACACACTACTGACACTAATCGTCAAGCAACAAAATAGATAAAAAAAAAAGTGCTGCAAATCAGCCTCGGTACCTAATCCATTACTTGCACAATCTATCAGTACATATTCGGGTTCAATTGCAGATTGTCGATGTGAATTTCTCACTGTAACTTATACACAATTCTAGAAATGCACACCCGTCCATTGTAAGTACGTATACTTAAATCGAGGTTTAGATCGCTCGTTGATGTACACCGTGTACCGCGAATGCTCATAGTGAACCCGACGCCATGGACCACGCCCTAGGCGTCTGGCGCTTGTCCCTCACAAATTCACAATTTTTGACGTAGTATAGTTAGTACCTTCAAAGCAAAAACCGACCCTTTACGGAGCCGAACCCGCTATCCGCTCAAATAGTCGCCACACAATGTAATCGCGCAAAAACATTTCATCGTTCTTTTAACTTACATATCTTAGGGGGGAAATCTTAAATTTGACTCGACGTAACCTTTCGCGATTTATCTATCCGCACATGAGTTTGCCAATAAAATTTACATATCGTGGCATCGTTTGATCGTATTCAGAGTGCGCGCGCCCGTTCCGAAGGCACAACGAGACGATGATTTATTGCGAACGAGAGCAATAAAGACCTTATCTGAGGTAGAGAAGAGTGCGCGGATTTTGACCCTTAGACGGATTTACGTCTTCATAAACGCGTATACGCCTGTACGGGTACACGTATCCGCATACATTCAATAAGGGCAGGTTTAAAATTGGAAAGCGCCATTCCAAATTGAAACACAAATTCAAATTTGCGCGCGACCAGAGCGGCCCGAGGGCACTCGCCAACCTCGCATGACAACCGAGCAAATGAATATATGTATGCTCTCTCGCCGATACAAATTCATACACATATTTGTATTTATACATCTCGTATATGTGCACCTACATTCCTTGCGATCGTTGGCTATTTATTGTTCAGTTCAATATACAACTGAACGTATGTATGTATGTACATGGGTATTGAATGAGACGCGCGGGCAATCCATTAGACGGGTCAAACCTAGTCGAATAAAATATCTCAATGTGAGAATTATTAGCTTCGAGGAATTGCTCGGTGTCTTGAGATGATTTAATACTGTTGTAGTTTCTACGAAAACGGGGCAGGTTTGAATTTTCGGCTAGATCGTGACTTATGTTCGGTACGAAAGGGCGAACTCGGAGCGGTCGTCGCATAATGATAGTGATTAAAATGATATTTGATCAAAAGAAATATTTTTATATATTTGTGTGTGTATGTGTGTGAAATTGTGGGTTTCTGAGACTGTTTCGGGCTCTCGCACATATATTAAACGACGTTTAGGGTCAGCGGCGCAGACGTATAATCAGGGCGAGGGCTCCAAAGGGTCGACCGCTAATTATTGCTCTCGCACAGACGACCCACATAACCAACAGCCACACGCTTTTGTCCTCCTATTCGCGGCTATCAATCCACCGATGTGTCTAAAACGGTTTAAAAACGATACTATTGTGTTGTCAGCGGTTTGGCGTATGATTCCAAGTCGTATCGATTGCGCGGGGATGAAGTCAATGGACTTGATTCAATGGTAGCGCACAGTGGGTATCTATCCTTCACAAAAAGTCGTTAGGTTGACAATGGATGGATGTGTGTATGGCTCATTTAAAATGTCCACGTGCAAAATGATTCAATTGAAATATTTATAGAGGAATTACGTATGGTATAGTCTTGTTAGTGTGTATGTAGTAGGAAAAGACTAACTTGAATTGTGAACTTCGATAAACCGTATGCAGTGCAATTCACATTTATTCAATGTTTGCGAATTAAAATAACATATGCATATTCCAATTTGCCACTTCTATGCATATCTCTGAAGATATTCAAACTATGCAATAGAAACGTATGAACATCTTGAGTCGGAAAAGTTTTCACGAAATTTTTATGAAATCGTAAATTTGGTAAAATAAATATGTACATATGTACATACATATATCTGAAAAAATTCACCAATAAGTTCCGATGCTACGTTCTATTCGAATATATTTTATTTCAATCATTATTCCTCTACTACCAACTATGTAATAAAACTTCATGAGATATATCAATATAGTTAACACTATGTAATAGTTCATCAATAACATTTCAACTATCTATGTATGTAGATTGAGGAGTAATGTGTGTTTTAAAATACCATTTCATTTGGCCAGAATATCGTTAGACGTCATACTGGAATAAAGGTATACTATGCCATTCAGGCAAATTCATCATCATCATTTTCAGCCGTTCTTCATCCACTGCTGGTTAAAAGGCCTCTCCAATCCTCTTCAATTACCGTCTGTCTTGAGCAATCTGCATCCACTCCACATATTCTTCTCAATTCATCAGCTCGGACAACCTTGCTTTTTTTCACCATTCCAGTATTTCTCGCGTCCATCAGCCATCGATTCTTTTCGCTATGTGTCCAGCACATTTCCACATTGATCATGCTTCTTACACATGTATTCCTCCTACTAACTATTTTGTTATACCAAGCATACATCTTTTCATGCTTCTCTGTGTCCACTGGATCTTACGTAACATTTTCGAATCCAGCATCCACGTTTCACACCCATACGTCATAACCGGCGGTACGCAATGGTCGTATGCTTTATTTTTTAAGCATAGCATGAAACATATAAAAATAAAAATGTATTATTGTTCACATACACAAAACGTACTGCTGACACAAATCGTCAAGCAGCAAAATATATAAAAAAAAAAAAGTGCTGCAAATCAGCCTCGGTACCTAATCTACATATTACTTGCACAATCTATCAGTACCTACAAATTAGGGTTCAATTGCAGATTGTCGATGTGAATTTCTCACTGTAACTTATGTATAATTTTAAAAATTCACACCTGTCCATTATAAGTACGTATACTCGAATCACATACTTCGCTGGTAAATTAAAAGAAATGTTAATTGTTATATTGAAGAACTTGCTTTCATTTACAACAAACTTGAATACCTATGCAAGCTTTTGTTAATCGCACCGTCGAGGATCTTGATTCGTCGAATAACTGTGACATTTAATCGCTTTTAAATATCATCAATGCAATACAAACGGAAACAATGGAACAGGTGAACTATCATACGAATGCCAAAGATCAAATCATTCAATCAAAATGAAAAAAAAAACAACAACAACAGCTACCAAACGCTCGGAGCCGAAACCGGCAATGGAAAACCGACACACACACACACAAAATCCGACAGGCGCATGGAGTCAGTCGACTTGGAGGGCATATTGTCGCCGCATTGGCCGTCGGAATCTGCTGAAGAAGAAGCAGTGGAAACTGATGTTTGTGTGGTGTACGGGCATTGGTCTCGAGCTGGTCTCATGGGCTGCACCCATCCTGTTGTTGGACGCGCACGCCGCACCTGCCGCCATAGCTTCAGGCACCGCATACATCACACGAGAGATACCATCTCTCAAACTGAGCACCATTGGCACCAAAGCCATTACCAACTATCTAAATTCGAACAATATCAACCCTGACGAAAAATTAAATTAATAAATAAAAAATATATGACCTCGCTGTGACGAATTGTTCATACGTTTGCAGCGCATATCAGAATTTATGTCCAATCTAAATTGGATCAGATAAGAAGGGCGCAATTGTAATAATGTGCTTCAGTGTAAAAAGCTTACTTAATTTAGTAAGTAGGTTCTTGTGTAAAAAAGAGTTCGCATGCTTCTTATCCGTAAATAATGTAATAATTTTGAGCCGAACACCATCCACTGCTGGATGAAGGCCTCTGAAATCCTTTTCCATTTCCGTCTGTCTTGAGCAATGTGCATCCACACATTCTTTTCAATCCATCAGCCCATCATCCATTCGGTCTACCTTGTTTTCTTTCACATCCTCTCGGATAGTCGGATACCATTCCAGTATTTGTCGCGTCCATCTGCGTTTTTCCCACGTTCTGCTATATCTGACACTTTGATCATACTTCTTACCCATGAATTCCTCTTGCGATCGCTTCTTGTCATACTAAGCATACATCTTTCCATGCTTCTTTGTGTGCACTGGATTTTACGTGGCATTCTTGAATTTAGCATCCAAGTTTCACATCCATACGTCATAACCTTATTTTTTAAGCATAGCGGAATGTTGAATTTTAAAACTATGTTAATTCTTCTTCATTCCACTCGGTCTATCTTGCTTTCTTTCACATCCTCTCAGATACCATTTCCAGTATTTCTCGCGTCCATCTACCTACCATCCACTCTTATCGCTATGTGTCCACTCCGACTTTTTCACACGCTCCGCAATATCACGCTTCTCACCCACGTGTTCCTCTTACGATCACTTCGCATTATACCGAGCGTACATCTCCGCGTGCACTGGATCTTACGTAACATTCTCGAATTCAGCGTCCACGTTCCACATCCATACCTACGTCATAACTGGCAGTACGCGTGCTTTATTTTTACTTTATCGTAATCGGATAGGGTATTGTGATCGTGCGAAAATTCGACCTTGAGATTTTGACTGATTTGTATCGGGCATCATCCCCCTGATCGCGTTTTCACGAGTTATGGAACATGTCCGCATATTGTCCTAGGTATAAATAACTATTTGTCCCAATTGTCCTAGGTATAAATAACTATTCACTATTTCTACAATATGATTATCTACCGTACCACGTTTCGCGTGCAAAACTCATTAAATATAATCAAATATCGTTATAACGGTATAAAATATAAATAGAAAGAAAAAACTTTAAGTTTTTTAGATCTTAAGATATACACTTTTCATATAAAAAGATTTACAAAATGAAAATCAAGTCGACCCAAAAATTTCCCTCGAAAATTTTCCGACCTTCTTCAATTTCTATCATTTGAAATGGAAAATGTAAATACACCATAAAACTATCCTAGAAAGTTTCGCATAATAAAATACGCGTTAAATTAAAATTTATACGTCGGCAGTTAGAACAAACGGAATGTGCACCGTGAGCTGTACATACATACATATGCACATACATACATGTATACGCACACCTATAGTACCTATGTTATTATACATACATATAGGTATATAGTACATATATTGTGGCTTATGCTGCGGTGAGTCCACAGTACCAAGAAGCCATTAATATGGACCACGGTATACATGTCCCATACGTATAAGCTATACGTATAGGTATAAATTACACGTATGGTGGCCACTATCGTAGATTAATAATACACGGACGCCATCTTGAAACGTTCCTTATGTCGTATAGTTATATCGTATACGTATACTAAAATACATCTATCGAATTTAAAACTGAAATGTTCGTACGCGAAAGATCTCGAGATTATTATCATCATTATTATGATTCTCGTTATTTATGCATATTATTATATTATTAAACCTCGTCCCGTTTGTAACAGCGTGTTATTATATTAGTGAACTATTATTGCACATGCCGTACTCGTCATCGGACGTGCATAATTGCAACGTTATACTGATAATTTCGAGCCGCAGAAATGGCAATGATTTATAGGGGGGCTTTTAATTTTTCAATTAGTTTGATTTGAATCGCTCCGTGTGATTTGAATAGTGTAATTTGTGTACCGTTTTAGTTGTCGCGTGTTTTGCTCAACGCTGAAATGTGAAATTAATTTATTTCACGAGCGGAAAAGCGACCCTAATCATTCGTATTGCTTCGAGCGACAATCGAAATTAGGGGTTCTCTAACTGAAATGCATCGTTTTTGAGGTTTGAAAACCGCAACTAATGTCAAGGTGCAACTGAATTTTTTTTGCTTTCGGTAGACTGTGTATAAGTTTTAAGCATTGTAATTTATTGCTTAGATTTTTTTTGATGCTTGAAAAAATGTTTTAAAAACTTTTAATGAGACACGCGTAGGTCACATTATACAATTTTGATGTAACATTAAATAAAAAGGCAAACTTTTCTTTTGTACATTAACAGATTAAACAAGATTCCATACATACCTACTTGCATTCAAAATTCTACCTTCCTAACAACCACAATCCTATGTTTGCTCACATGTCGATTTGACTAGCAGCCAGACGAACCATTATTGATTTTTGCTTCTTGTACAAACTTCTTAATAACCTAGTCTCCTCTCTGAATTATCCTTCAATTGTCCCCCCAGAACTCTCCGTAATCCTAAACTGTTTTACCCAAAGTCCTTTACTTCAAACTTCTCCCACAATTCATTTACCCGTAGACAATGCAAAACTTTTAACAAACTTTCTAATTCTATTGATATATTGTCTTCCAGACCACCAACATTTAAAATTTCTGTATTCAAACATTTTTCTAATCCCTAATTCTTGACTCATACCTAATTAATCTACACAATTTTAAAACTATTGCTCATATTTTACCGTAGAAATGAATTTGATACCTACTCGTGAATTTTACTATTTCCTTTCCTTTTCCTTATACTTCACATTTCTTTCATATTTGTTGTTTATACATTATTTTCTTTACCATTTTGTTCATTTTTGTTCTTACTTGTGAAAATTTTTAATTAGCGTTGTCATTTCTACTGTTTTTATTGTGATCGTGCAAAAATTTGACCTCGAGATTTTGACTGATGTTTTCCAATAAACTTAAATGAAATAAATAAATACATTGTATGAATATGACAATGTACATATCGCACACCTAGATCTAAACAGTATCAACTCAAAAAAACACCTTTTTCAGGAACGACGAAAAACTTGTTGTCATTTCGTGATAGGAATTTACTGTTTTTTTTTTTTATGAAAACAAGCATATTAAAGAAAGTTCAGATTAAAACATTTCATTTTGTTTTGTTGGTTCATGCAGCTTCGTTAGTAGAATCCGAATAAATAATTAACTAAAAAATCTAAATTTTTGAGTTGATACTGTTTTGATCTACATATGTAGGTGTGCGATATGTATTTATTTATATAATATAGTAGCTTAAGATAATTAAATATAATCCTTAACTAAGCATCTGTACAGAGATTTTTTTTCAGACTGCCAGTAATTTTTCAATAGTTTTGGAACTTCTAATTCCATCCGGCAGTCTATTATACTCCAAAACACCTCTGTACAAGATGCTTCTCCTATTTCTATTTATTTTAACATTTTTTATAATTTAATTATTTTTATTCCTTAAATTATATTCACATACATCCATTCCTTTCACAATAAATTTACTAAAATATGATGGTAACATATTATTATCTCACTTAAATATAAATACGACCATACAAATTCTCAAAGTATCATTCACATTCAACCAATCTAATTCAATCATCATCTTTTTTATACTAGCATACTTATCCGCATTTAAAATACATTTCTTTACAATATACAATAAAGTTTCTTTAGTGTTGTAACTTCAGTGAACGTGTGGTAATACAAAAGCTTATTTCGTCAACAGTTTTTAGGTCGAGTATATGTATGTAGGTACTCGGTTAGAATGTTAGATAGCATTTTTTTTGTATAGAGAAAAATTTCTTGATCAGATTCGTGCACGTGTACCTTGGCCGGCCGCCGCCGATCGCTATCGGTGGTCGCATTAATTATCGAACAATCGGCAATAAAAACGTTAATAAATACGTTTTCGGCGGTTGGGTCGGTGTGTGTGTGTCTGTGTCTCTGTCGTGGTCGCGATTGATGGTCACCGCACTCTGTTCGTTTAATTGAAAAAACGTGAGGCGTTTCGAGCGAGCGTGACGCGCCGCGAGATAACGAATAATTTTCACCGTAAACGCGAAGTGTACGGTGTGCGGTGCACCGCGAAAATTGTGGCGAACGTGTGTCTCCCTCGGGCGCACGTCGAACGTTTGGCGAAAAAAATAAAATTAAAATAACGCGAAAATTTTCCCCGCCGCGTGGAAAACCTGCAAACTGACCGTGCTGTTCGTATCATAATGATGTAGGTGTGTATTGTGCTCTTTTGAATAAAGGCTCACACACACTTACCACAAAACGCGAAGTGATTGCGCGACGTGACGCCGTCGCTATGAATTGTGACGTGGGGTGGGGTGTTGCATGTGTGTATCTACGCCGTGCGAAACCATAGAAATTCATGCGTTTTGGATTTTGTTAGAAGACGCGTGTGTGGCGTGGCGTGTCGTATGTGTGTGGGAGCCTCAATGCAAAAATAATTTAAATTAATCGTAAAATGTGTGCGTAATGAATTGTCTTCTATAATGAAACTGTCTTTAAAATCATCAAGTCATCGATAATAATATGTAAATTTTGGATGAATTCTATCGTTTCCTTAAAATTGAAAAGAGTTTTACGTAGAAAGTATACATTATATTACAAATACTAATAAATACCACAAATGTCTATAAACTACACCTTTTTTACTTTTAGCAGAATATTCATCGATTTAATAAGCTTTTCTTAGAATATCGAATTATTGATATTGTCCCATTTCGTGACTGTTTTCTATAACGTTTATCTAAAAGTTGATCCATCAAAAGAATATTTTTATCGCATAACAATCGATTGTCCTCAATTTTCTCTAATATTCTGTATATTACATACTTTAAATTTGCAAAGAAGAAATCCATGTTTAGGTACAGAATAGTGGTCGGGAACCTTTTGCGAGCTAAGAGCCAAATTAGGGAAAATCTTGCATTACATGTACGTACATATGTATGTATATTTAAAATTATGTAAAGTAAATGTTACTCAATAAACATTAATGAAATTAACGAGTGTTTGAAACAAGTTATATGTACACGTGTTACTTTTTAAAGTTCAACAGTTTATAATACTAAAACGTATTACATATAAAGTTTAATCTGAAAAAACGAACTGAAGGCTTTTTATAACCACGACGTTACGACGTCTATGAAAAGGATTCGTTTTGATCTTGTGTAAATTGTGTGTCGACATTTTTTAGACAATAAATACAACACAATTTACTAATATAAAATTTTCGTACGATTAAATTATTGTTCTGTTTGGTGCAAATTGACGAATATTTATTTTCATAATACATACATATACCGTGATGATCTAACAGGTTACCCCAATTCACCATCATGGCCAGATACAATTATTACAAATACAATTAAAGAGTGCCATTACACTTGACTACGAGCTATTATTTCACATCAATATTACAGTCATTTATTTATTTAATCGTATTCATTTATTCATAAAAAAATAACAATAGCACAATATACAAACAAAAACATAAATTGATGTGAAAAATAAAGGAATCTGGAAAGCTGTTGGGGACTTATATTAAACAAATCGATATTCAGTGCAACAGTATTCAGCCTACCAATAGCTCTAGCGAGGGGCGAGTCACGGAGGATACAGAATCTGGCCCAGATTGGTGAAAACAATAGCTGTGATCGAGATCCATGAGGATGCTCAGGCGCCAAAAGCGTCAACTCCTCCAAGACCGGAGGATTGAAGATGTCACCTCTTAATAGTTTGTAAAAATGAAAAACGAGGTGAGCATCTCTCCGAGACGACAAAGTTTTATACCCCACTGCACCCAGGACAAAAGCGCTGGGAAACAGAAAGGGATAATAGCCGAACTCTCTCCAGTACAAATATCTCAAGAATTTCCTTTGGATCCTTTCAATATGTACTGAGTATGTAATGGAAGTGGGACTCCAAATTATAGAACCAGATTCTAAGATGCTTCGGACTAATGTATAAAGTTGGTGAGCTTACGCACGTGTAGGTACATGGGGATGACTCAAACGGGGCACCTCTTCTCCTTCTTATTTGAATTTTTAGAAGAATGCTTCCACTGCAAGAATGTTAAATGTGGATTCAGCGAGGAATGCCAAATGCACTTTTCAAGGTTTCTCGCATTGTTGCGGTGCAAGATGATTTACAAGCGAGGGGCGCGGGGGCGTCTTTGTCGCGGGGGCGGAGGCCCACCAGTCGGACTTCTTGAGTAGTACGACGCCTTACGAACGCCAGGGGCGTAGGCCGCCCCTCAGGAGTCAACTGCTTGAACCCTCTCTCTCTCTCCTCACTCGACGATAATTTATGCGAGCAAAACTATACGATGGATGTATGAGCTAAGCGTAGTAACTGCGAAATAGTTTCATTTGAAAATTTCAATCATTTCCACGGTCGAAAATGTTGTCCGTTAATTTTTTTTTGCTTTTAATATATTTTATTATCGAATTTTTTTTTAATAATGATAGTGTGTGTGTGTATAGTGGCGTAGTGATGTTGTCGAGAGCACGCGCTAGGCATTTCGGGCGGGGGCGGCCCGTTGCCGAGCAGCGTGCTGGTCAAGTGGTAGAGACGAGAGAAGATTTAATCAGGGTGCCTGGTTCGAGGATGGCCTGAGGCCATCGTGGCGGACACTGCACACCATTCCAGTGGTGGTCAATCGTTTTTCTAGAATGTAAATTGTGCAATTTTATCGACGGAATCGATGCGAAAATCGGATATCAGAATGTACTACGTAAGAGTTGCGCTTAAGTTGGAAAATCACTATTTTATCAGCATCAACTTGTTGCATCATTAGAATTTGATCAAATTAGTTGTTGTGACACAATATGATGGTGTTAAAATTTGATTAATGATATACTGAATATACCGAAAAATACACAGCCTCTCGTTATTCGATCATTTTTTCGGTGCAAGTTTATCCATGCATTTTCTTGATGCAAGCAAATTTAGTATCCAGTTGCTGTCAAAAATTTATAAATCGTATATTAGACCTAAACTAGAATTTGCTGTTAATGTTTGGAGCCCTAACTTCAAAAAAGACATTGTATGTTTAGAAAGGGTTCAAAGAAGGATGCCACTTCGATCACTATCCCATAATGAAAGGTTGAAGAAAATGAATCTCACATCTTTGGAGACGAGAAGATTAAGAGGCGATCTAATACATAGAAGTCTACAAAATAATAAATAATAAATATAAATGCCTCCTTACTTTCAATAAAAACGCACATCTCAGAGGCCATACACTGAAATTACTAAAAGACAAATCGAACAAAATTGTCAGAGACTCTTTTTTTTTTCAAATAGAGTGGTCGAAGTTTGGAACCGTCGGCCAAATCAGCTAGTTACTTCCGAAAATACAAATCTATGTATTTAAAAATCATCTCGATAAGTTTTTGAGCACAAATGGATTTTTGTAATCCTTCAAATATAAATAATTAAGAATTGTATGTACAAGTTATGTCAGAACCCTGGGCTCCATCAGCTATGCCGCCTGCCCATGTATTTTAAATTTTAAAGTTCAGTTTCACACAAAATTCCATTTAATACAAGAGCTTTTATTTCCATTAAAACATACTGTCTTAATACGCTAATAAACGTGCAAAATTCACTTCCATAGTATTTGAAACTATTGAGAACATAGCATCTCCTAAAGTGTGGACTTCAGACCTCGTACCTCGTTGCAATTTCCATATTGACAGCAATCTAAGTTTTTTGATCATAGATATATTTGAATAGCTGTATGTTTATTGAAATACATACATACATATATGTACATAACCGTTCAATGGTAAAAAGTTTCTTCTAAATAAATTGAAATTCTTTTACTGTTTAAGGCCCTCAAAAAACGGGGGTGGATTATTATTCGCGAGCGGATAATACTCCGCTCCGATTTGTGAGGCCCTTTAAGGCTCTCAAGTTGACGTTCTCTATCGTCGTTGATTCGCACCAATGCGAATTATATCGGTGTGAATGGGATGACGATAGGAGCGTCAGTTTGACGCAGCGATACCGCTCAGATTTGTGAGGGCCTTAAAGCCCCCGCACACCGCACGAATTTCGCAAGTCGGTCAATTTTACCGCACACACAGGCACGATATTCCGCACGGCTACCGGCCGAATAGCGAACTACCATCTGTCACCTCGCTTTCGGAACGTTTGTATTTCACTCACGATTCTGACATGAACTCCTCAGATCAAGGCGAAGCTCTAATGTTGGCCGCATATTTATATGAATGATTAGTTAAATATTTTTAATTGTTGAATGTAATTTATAACGGTGTGTCATCAAGGATCGGCTGACTCAATCAAGTCAAGTCATATCGTCATCGAAATCGAAAAAATCGTGTACAACAAATTCCGCACGGTTTTTCGGTCGGAAATCCAGCGTGGTGTAGGCAACGCTACCTGCGGCTATGCGATACAACTCCCCACCATACCAATCGTGCAATTTTCCGTGCATTTCTTTGCAATGCGAATACGAATACGCAACGGTGTGCGGGCGCCTTTAAGCTGACTGTTTTGCATACATATTTAGATATGGGATTTTGATTTGATTTGATTCTTCTGTATATTAGGAAGAAAAACGAATAAATCATGATGTCTAAAGAAGACAGTTGAATTAAAATGAATCAAAGTTAAAATTTCGAACGATTGAGCTCGCCTGGATCGCGAAGCTTATCCGACAATGGACAGTAGAAAGAGACTATGAAGAAATTATGCGCTCATTTCGTCAAGTGCGTCCATTGCGCCAAAAAGAGATGGACATATCGCCTGTGGCCGTGCAATTTAGCGAGAGCGACAGAGATGGAAACACAATAATTTGAAAAGAAGCCTTTAAAAGCACTCTGCAACGAATTAAATACAACTACTCGCACTCTCGAAACCAAATGCATCCCCATATATCCGTGCGGCCGCGTTTAATGCTATATTTCATTTGCATGAGATCACTGTTGTAATAATTACGAGACGCTCCTTCTCCTTCTTCTTGTACCTTTTCTTCGCTAAAATCTAACGACCGCACACGGGAGGTTTTTGTTGTTATTTTTGCATTCTGCCGAACGCGGTTGGTCGGTCGGTCGATTGGTCACCATTAAAGACGATAATCTCGGGTCGTATCTGCGGGTTTATCTGTGTGTCCTCATCTCGGGACCCCGTAACGAAATTGTGGCATCAAATTAGCGTTAGCGCAATATTATGGGCATAAATTAGTATAGGTAGTGCCGCGGCACGACGCATAAATTAGTATAAATTTAGTGGCATCGGGAGACCGATCACCGATCTGTATCGGACAATACATATACGTACAAAATATAGATACCTTATGTATCGATTATTATTCTTTTCTATACGCATTCATAATTCATAACCGTCGACTCGGTAGAACGACGGGTAAAAATGACACCAAACTACATACATATACATATAATGGCTTTCATAGGATTTATATCGTATTTTAGAACGATGCTTTATATTTCAAATATTATAAATAAATAAAGAAAAATACGACGCCGTTATTTTGAACAAACGAAAAATGTAGACGAAAATATTTATTTATTCAAATGAATCCACAATTAGCGCAGTGTTATAAATCGTGAAACGTTCGTGATATACTTTGAATTGTTATCGTTATCGTTGATTAATTCGTTCGTATCTCGTTTTATCTTAAGGTGGGTACGTTCGCAACGGAAAACAGTGGTTCATAATGAACTTGATTCTTGATTTTACTCAATTGTTTATTAAACATCTTTTTGAAAGATTGCGGATCTTCTTAAAAATTCTATGCATGGCTATAGGGTCAATTATATTTTAGATTTGGTCGAAAACCTCTCTATATATGTACATATGTACCTACCGACCACTTTTGTATCATAAAATTATTGTTTATATCACCAATTAATATCCTTTTGGGTTTCGATTGAACTGTTGCGTCGATGTCTCTCCATACATACCTATCGGTAAAGTGTGCCCATTAAAAATTTAATGAATTCCTCTCACACCGTAAATTGTATTAATTTGCGCGCAAAATAGAGTTAAGACACTCCACGTTTGGGTGCACATTTAATATGCACGCGTGCATAATTTTAATTTGGGGTTTTGGCTCAGGATGCACCGGTGCTTTATTGTGATCGGCCGCCGCACAACCATATATTATATCCTCCGTGGTCCAATGGGTGCAACGAGGACTGCAACAACCGCAACTGCATCCAACACAACTATAAATACTCGTTTTATACACTCGGCGTTTTAGCGTCGCGATAATGTTAAACTCATCGAATGTTTGCGATCCAAAACGCACATGGGCAACGCTCGGTAACCACTGCGGCTTAACTTTTGTGCTTTTAATGTATGCACGATCATTAGAGCGCGTTGGCGTATCCTTCACGCGACTATTTCTCGTCGGAGGTGCGCGTGTGTAAATTCTTTGGATGCCATCATCCGTCGGTCGGATCGCGAGACGTACGAGTAATTGGTCCATCAATTTGGGTCCGGCCATCGAGAATATGTATGTGTTTAACGAATTACGACGGGTGATTCGTGGCCGCCGAAAGAGCGTTCGAGAAGCACTTCGCGTGGGCACAACAATGGAACGTCGAGTGTTTACGCACCTGCGCGTGCTCAACCAAACACGCATATCTACCGTCTAACATGAATTTTCCAACTCTTTTAGTTGACTGTCAATAGGGGGGGTTTGTTATAAGTTATAACTGTCTTCGATGCGGAAATATTGCCCCTATTAAATGTTGTGTAGGCAGTCGTGTTTGTGGAGCTTTTACTGCTCTCGGTATTGCGTTGAACTTGCTTGCTCTTATGATGGACAATTTATTTATTTATTTAATATCAAGTAACATACAGCTCATAGAGTATAAAATAAAATAAATTCCACATAATGTAATACAGCCAAAATAGTTGCAATTAATTCAACAGATCATAGCAAGAAATGAACTTGTGAGTTAGGGCTGGAAAGGAACTTGAGTAAAGAAAATCTGAAGGACAAAATAATAAAGAAAAATTTCATTAAATGACGAGCAGGATCTATGAATGAATGAGTATTGCGAATAATTAAATTTATAAAATAAAATAAAATAAATTCCACATAATACAATACGGCCAAAATAGTTACAAACAAACAACAAATCATAGCAAGAAAGTAACTTTGGGAGTTAGGGCTGGAACGGAATTTGAGTACAGAAAATCTGAAGGAGGGGAAAGAATAGCGAAAAGGATCAATATATGCAGGAATTTCATTAAATGACGAGCAGGATCTATGAATGAATGAGTTTTGCGAATAACTAGTAGAACAAAGATTCAAATGAAACAATGTAGGATTTCTGACATATCTAGGGGGACAATGTAGAAGGATCCTACTTAGTGAGTAAGGGCTATCTGATAAATTAAATACAATGCAGAGATCCGAGACCTTTCTTTCTAGATTGCAGAGGGACATAATCACGGGAATTGGAAGAAGAAGTGGAAAGACGAAACCTAGAAAAGGAGTACATACGCATGAACTTCTTATTAATTTTTTCCAATTTAGTAATGGAATCTTGGTAAAACGGGTTCCATATAGTACTTGAAAATTCCAGGTGACTTTTCACATATGCATTGTATTGTAGAGGCACAGTATCAAAGGATGTGAAGGGTCTGGATAGGTACTCTCATTATGAATCCTAAACTCCGCATCAATGTGGAAATTAAAATATAATTTACTATCTAATAAAACATCTAGGTCTCTTACACGATCAACTTTCAATACTCGCGTCTGTCTAATAAAAAAATCAAACAATACAGGGTAAGCAAGTCTGAAAATACATTTATCAATATTAACGAACAACTGGTAAATATCACAGTAGCTTGAAAACGTGTCAAGATAATTTTGAAGATTAGGGTAGTTTTTGAGGGAAGGTGTTTTATTAAAAAAAATTATGACATTATTGACAGTTGGATTTCAATTGTGGAAAGCGTCGTCCTGTTGCAATTTCATCCATGCCAATTTTTTTGCTATGATAGTAAGCGCTCTAACGTGTGCTATGTTTGTTATGGCAGTATAATATATCAAAAAATCTAAGCTTGTTAATTAAAATATATCAATAGAAAGTTTAACATTGTAGTTTATGGCAGTATATTTTCTTATAACATCAATGAAACTTTCATTATTTTCCACAGACCCAAAGTGAAATTTTAAGGTATAAATTGCATTCGGCATACAAAAATGCTTTGATGTTTTTAAAGTAGGCGTAGGCGTAATATTCAACTTTCCTGCTATAAGTTTTTGTTGATTTAAATTATTGCATCAATTTCGGGAATGGACATAAAAAATAGGAAATAGCCTATACGAGCTGTGTGTTGCTCGTGATATTTTCATGTTATTTCGTTTAACTTTGACCCAGATGATACTTTTAATAGCGACGAATCGTTACGCCTAATCTGTTGAGTGCTTTTTACAAAAGTGAGCACACATACACAGTGAATCATGCGATTCGAAAGAAATGTTGGCTTTTTTTTGCCCCATTAACGTTTTTTTTATTTTTTATGTATACGTGTAGTGTAGATACGATAGGCATATATAATACGAATGGGTATGTGTAATTTGTCGTAATGTAATATATATAGGTTGCGGGTTAATTGCCCCATCGGCGAGCAACCTCCCGTTGGACAATGCGTCATGACTGAGTGATGGCGTTCGGCCTCACCTCGGGGCTATAACGGACGCCGACGCTCATTAGCCGACAAACAATCAGTTTTCTATCATCGAGACGATTCATCATGAACGCGAAAGCAACAACCAATGACAACTGAAACGTGAGCTTTTCCATCTGCCGCAATTTCCGCGCTTCGAAACCAGCATCCGCGAGTATCCAAGCACGCGACTAGCGCGTGACATATCCAATGTGCACAGGACGTGTGAACACGTTTGCAGCAATTGATTTGTTATGTGTGTGTCGTTGTTGCATTATAATAATGACCCAGTTCGATAGCGATGATTGATGACTCGCCTTGTGGTTAGTGGTAGTGTAGGTAAATGATTGATAGATTAGTATTTTGCGTACGATTGACAAAATCATAATGTTTGTGGTTTGAAGCGTTACCGTATTGTGCCGCTAATTATCGATGGAATTAATAATGAAATAGTGAAAAAATAAAGTTAAGTGATTTTTTTTTTTTGTTCAATAGTTGAGTTTGTCGCTTGAGGCGTCTCAGACGATTAATCACGCGTCGTGGTGACTTTGTAAATTATTTTTTTAATTAAACACGATTTCGTCCATTAGTCTGTCGACTTCTTTCTAAATGAATAAAATCATAAAATCTATTAGCAATATTTTTAAAAACAATCAAAAGATGCGCCATTTGCTGCTGATAATTAAAAAAAATGTTAATATAATCGGCGTAACGTAAATTGTAAATATTCCGTACGATTGCTTTTGAATGATGAACGTTACTTTTACTCATTGGCGTGTATTGAGCGTGTAATCGTCGATTTAATCCAATCGAAGTTCCAAATAACAAACTGCGAGCTCTTTGATATCAATAGTTTCTCGAGGCACATCGGGTCGAGAGTGAAAGGTGCAGATTTTTATGTGAGTGTGACAAGGATGGCGTCGAGATCGCGTGTAACAAACATCGACAGCAACAACAACAACGACGGCAAAAGTAACAAAGCCCAGGGCAAAAAACAAATCGGACCAAAGACCGTCATTACGTGTCTATGCGGCGTCATTAATTCGACGGTCGCTCACGACATCCCTTCGCAGGATTGCGAGGACGTGGTTGTGACCGATTAACTATATGGACATTGTATTGGCATGAAATTGAAACTGAACTGTTTAAATTTCCCCTAACGAGCTATTTATATTCATTATGATTGAATTGTTTTAATTAGATCGTCCCCCGTTCGTTTACCATTATGTGCTGTTGGTTAAATGAGGATTTTCCTTCTTTGAAGTTCGATGAAACTTAATGATTAGCATGTACCCGAATACTTACCTATTGAATTCTGTCACGCAAGTGAATTGTATTGATGCAATTTATAATAAATTTTAATATCCACACTATGTTGATTCACACTGCAATAGTTTCAATGTGTGTTCGTTGTGAAATTCGTCGTAAAAATTACCTGTTTCATTTCAGTACAGTGTCGTAATTTAGGTACATATGTATAGTAATTTAGGAAAAAATAAATTTATAATAACTCTGATTCCATTTATAAATAAGAAAATAACAATATCGATATTGTACATATGTCCAGTTCTGTATTAGAATATTGTAAGTGACATACATACATCTCTTTGCATGAAAACTATGAACGAAATGGACATATTATATACATATTTGAATGAGGCAATATCTTCTCAAATATACTATTTGGACATACAATACTTTTTAAACATGAAGGTTTGATCAATTTTTTTTAAAACTGGACATACAATATCTATGCACTAACCCGTCGATATATTAAGAAAAATAGATACTTAAAAAAAAAAGTAGTTGACTTAAAATATCAATTCATCGTAGAACACATGAAAATTCAGCAAATTCTAGTTAGAAAACAGTTTGGAAAATTTGTGTATTTTGACAAGATTTATTTCATTTCTGACAAAAAAAATTGATGACGCTCAAAATTTACATTATAAATTTAATCTATTAGATAAATGTTCATTCTACTGTTCGACTTTATTACATTTAAAACTATTTACATAAATAATTCGTATGGTTATGAAGAATAGTTACGCGCGGGAGACATCGACGCACGGTCAAAAAGAAAACCCACCGGAACATTTTCCAATGAAAATCAATTAATTTAAACAATACATTATTAAATACTAACTTCTCTTTAAATTCGTTACGGATCCGTATACGTATTACTAATTTGAATAAAATTCCATACATATACAAATATTAACTTTTACGCGAAATTTTATATTACAAACGCACCTACCTACATACATACATATGTATGAAGGTACTAAAATAGTCAAAAATCGACAAACACAAATTGCAGTTCATGGCCAACGGTCAAGTCGGCACAAAAGCTAACCGTGAAAGTTGGCAACGTGGAAACTTTCTTATATCGGACGACAACTTCTTCGACGACCTACCGGCGGGTTGTCGACGATGAGTTGAAGAGGTGTGTTGTCCGTTGCAGTGTATGGTGTCCAAGGCGGTCGCCCCTCTCTCCTTTATGGGGCCACTGGCCAATGGGGTTTTAGGGCTCCGCCCTCGGCGACACCTGCCGCCCCGCATCCCGCCACCAGCCTCACCGCCAGCAAACACTTGCCGCGGGCCGAATGTCAATGTGTGGTGCGCACCACACCATTATAATATTTTTTTCAATCGACAATTACGACCACATTGAAAAATAAAGTGATTTATTGACGGAACGCCAGTGCAAAAGCATATTTGCATATACAAACATCGGTGCATTGATGTGTTTTAATTCAACCTATGTATGTACATACAACTTAATAGACTCGATCAAACGGGGCTCTCTTTGGAGCACTTCAATTTTTTTTCAATGTATATTTTCGTACATTTTCATCAATTGTTAACTATAAAACAAACAAATCCTCGTCCGTTTAATTGAAAAAATTAATACGAAACTGTTTCATCATATGACTCATCATCGTTTAAGGCGTCCACCATCCACTGCTGGATGAAGGCCTCTCCAATCCTCTTCCATTCCTGTCTGTCTTGAGCAATCTTCATCCACTTGACTCAACACATTCTTCTCAATTCATCGGCCCACCTTCCACTCGGTCTACCTTACTTTCTTTCACATCCTCTCGGATATCATTCCAGTATTTCTTGCGTCCATCTACCATCCATTTTTCTCACTAACTTTTTCGCCGCTATACCTGCCACTTTGATCATGCTTTTTACTCATGTATTCCTCTTAAGATCTCTTTTTGTTATACCGAGCATACATCTATTCTGTATGCACTGGATCTTACGTAGCATTCTTGAATTTAGCATCCAAGTTTCACATCGCAGTACGCATTGGTCGTATGCCTTCTTTTTTAAACATAGCGAAATGCTGGATTTAAAAATTATGCTCGTTCTTACAAAAGCACTCCATCCTAGTTTTATTTCTTCGTCTTCTTTACATCCGGGTACATTATATGTAATTAATGATGATGAAAATGTTATGTAATACAGAATAATAGGATTTAGCTTTGGTTTAATCAAATTTGGATTACCCCACACAAATTTCACTGAAAATTTTTACCTTTATCGAATACTCTGTATCTAAAAAGGTCAAGCGTAATTAGTAAATTTTTTATTATGTGTCAATATTTTCAGTACTTAACTGCTTACAGTTTTAAAGGTTTGCAATCAGACATAGCTTCTTATACCATGTTTGGTACTTTCGATTGGAATAATATTGGTATGTATGGGATCTGTTGTGGTTTGTGGTGTTTCTGACGATGGCCGCTGCTGTTGGCGTGCCTTCTTCGGCCGCGTAAACATTTGAGAGCCACTGCCCGAGGCGTTGGTCGCTCTTAGCGGTGCTCAGGGCCTTAGTTACCTGCCAGCAAAGCCGCCGAACGCTTGCCGAGGCAGAACCCGCGGCGCAACACCGGTCCATCCGTGGATCGTCGACGCTTAAAAAAATAATAAAAAAAAAAAACCAACCCCGAGGTACGGGGGACCGACCCAGTAGATACAAGTACAGTGCGATATTTTTAACGCGGCTTCGACGACGGCCCCCGGGGCGGATTCGACGTCTTCGTACACCAAGTGCTTGTAAATATTCAGTCGATAATGTGTACACGCAGCCGGAGGTGATTTCGGTGATATTCATTGAGATTAACCCCCCTTTTTGTTGATTTATTTGTTGTCGCGGTTATATTTGCGTTGCGTAATGTAAACGTGGTTAATGTGCATAAATTTAGTGATGTTCGTTTGTTGACATGTATACGATAGTACAATATTTCTCGTTGAAATAAAACAATCGAGGAAAATGTGCGAGTTTTGTATGGAAAATGTGGTTTGGGTTTCGCGCTTGCTCACTCGTCGGTGTCTCTCCATAGTAAAAGTGCGCTTTACTTTTTAATTTCATTTTTCGGCTAAAGTTAATTTATTTGTGGCACGTTTAAACAGAAATATAATATTAATGTATTAATTTACACCATATTGATGAAATCTATACTACGATTACGACAAAATATAAAAATAATAAAATTTTCAATACCTGTTAGTTTTGTGATAAAATTAGTGATTTTTTTGTATATAATTTGATATATGTATCTGTAAGATGTAACTATCATTACAGTATAGTGTTATAAGTTGTATAATCCATTATATGTATGTGTTACTAGAAATTAATCAAATGGTATATTACATAATTAAATCGGTGAAATTTAGTAAAATAGATCATTTCATCTTTCCGCACTCGTAAACTTAATTATTTTTGATTTAATAACATTGAACGTTACCGTCCGTTATTGTTTATTATATTTTTATTACAATTGGTTTCTTTAAATCAAAAGTGAGACCACACGTGCCGGCGGCCGTCGAGAGTTTTTCGCGAGGATTTAAAGCGACGTAAAAGCGTCCGCGTCCATTAAAATGTAAATTAAAAAAGCGCTTAAACGAAAATAATAAAAATGGAAAAATTTCGCACCTCCGACATAACAGCGACACAAATTGAAATTTATGCACGTTTCGATTTCGCAACTGGTTTGCACTTACATACGTTGAATTCGTTAACAGTGCATGTGCGCAAACTCGCATATATGTACATGTATGTAGTATTCCCGACCGTCTGTTACAATTCAATGACACCGTGTTATTGTCGTTATTTGTCAATGGTAATGAATATGTATTCGACTTGTTGTACGATGCGATCATCCCCCGCTTGAATGTAAAGCGCGTGTCAATGTATATAAATTATAATAATTTATTTTTTCTTATTTCAGTAAATCGTCTCTGTGATAATATACCTACCTATGTAAACAACGAAGATAATCAATATTGTGATATATAAAAATAATCGAGGATTGTTCGAATAATTCGAATATTTTGTGCTGTGGACGTTTGTGTAAAAAAATCGTTCAAAATTGGGCCCTTCGTGAACATGGTACGATCATTCACTTTCTAATTTTATGCATGAAACTCATTTAACAATAACCAATTACAAAACATGTACCTACACATTTATTAAAACTTTTGCTTAAAAGATAACCATAGAATTGTTAGAACAATGCATTCGATCAGATTTTTATTGATCGTTTACAATACAATAGATTTGAAGGAATAAACTGAAAAAACTTTTGTACTTTAAAGGAAAATTGTCTGCAATGAAAAGTTTCCAAATCTATTTCGGAAAAAACCTCTATTCTAAAAAAATATTTCGCATATCTCTGTCATATTTGTACTATCAAACGAAAGGATCCATTGTTGATTTCTGAATCAGAAAAAAACCACCATAAAATAGGGGTATATTTTCAATCGTTTTTGTGCTATTTTAAATGAAAGATTAAGATATTCTTAAACCCAAAGCAAACATTATACTTTTACATACACAATGGTGAAATCTAGTACACAGTATATTCTATGAAACTTTAAAGTTTGATGCGATATAATAGAATCATTCACCCGCATACATTTTAAACCACGTATTATGTGTAATTGTAAGTAAAGTTCAGTTGGTATTAATAAATTTCTTTGTTTTTACGATTCCGTTAAACTTATCGTTACATAGTATTCAATAGAGCGGAAAACGTGAACCGTTAATTTCTCGTGTGACCTCACAGCGAGCCTCAAAATAAGATGTACGCCCCAGAAGGTTGATGGATGCGCTTTAACGAGCTTTCCTCGTTTTATCTATTAGCCAACGCAATGAAAAATAACCAACGATTCGTTTTCCCGTCCAAAACTTGCGCTAACACTCTCGCTTCCAGAAAAAGCTCATCGTTTGCCAGCAAACACCTTGCAATTACAACATAATTTCCGCGCACACACACACACATAACATTCACAGCAATCTAAAATATGCATCTATATATCTGCCAGAGTCGAACATGCGAGTCAATGATGACGTATCGACTTTAACGACCCAAACTGATGGGTCGTTAATGAACTCGAGCTGCGAAAATCGTTAATAGACTTTTAATGTGCACCATTGTCGATTTTGTCACAGTATTGCAATCGACGAGTGCACTTTCGTTCGCAGACATTCCGAAGCCTGCCACACTTTTAAAATGTCTCAATCGCAATATCAGTGTAAAGAGCGTATTTAAATTTACACGATGAATCATCACGTGAGTTTGAATGAAACTTTTTATACGCGGTTAGTCCAATATTGAACGGACGTCAAGCGGTGACACAGTGGGGTGCCCCACTACTACCATACAACGTGTCCGTTCACACTTTTTTACTCACATTAAACGTTAATTTGAATACATTACTCACATGCTATCAAGTAGCTTGATTGTTTCAGTTTGTGTGTAAAAAATAACGAATAGAAATCGGTAGTATTTATGCCTACAATCGTCCGTTTAATGCGCACTTGTCGCATTATACACTTTTAACGTATCGATTCTACCGTGATTGTATTATATAATGTGGAAAAAAAATACATTACGAGTGTATAATTTTAATTAATGTACATACGTTCGTTGTAAAATGTATGCTATAAACTTTACATTGTAGTTATAGAGGATATGTCATATTTACGGAACGCTAAGTGCAGGTACACATTTCGTTCGTTCGATTGCAAATCGACCTTTTATATTATTGTTAGCTTTCTAGTAATTGCAAAATACTTTCGTCATTATCAATAACGAATTTACTTTTGAAATGTACCTGTACCTATTACTCGCATTAATGTGAAAAACCTGTTCGATTTAAAACATCTCATTATCATAATACTGTTTCGACATTCGATAAACAAATTCCTGTATATGTATATAAATGTAGAGACGTGTGATGTCAAAAAAATAATGCTTTTGAGTATTTTTTTCGCATTGTTTATCTTCGTTTGCACCCCCGGGCTAAGAAAGGCTCAATCGTTTCTAAAAAAAAATCCAATAATATACAAATCAACGATAATAGTATATGTTTTTTGAACGGTATCTTATTATGACAAAACATTATAATTGCATAATTAGGTAAATCTATTTTTTTTTTTTTTTTCGATTTAAAATACATAATATAGACTTAGTAGGCGCCCAATTACGATAGAGCACAGCGTGTCGTTAACGCGTTAACGACATGCGGCGTTAATACCGGGTAACGTGATTAACGACCAGAATAATTCAGAGCTGCACAAGTAGCTCGGATAGAGATGCATAATTAGCGGGGTTGTCTAGGTCGATAGAATCATGCGGTGCACAACAGGGGTCGATAGAACCCCGCACAGCGGGCGATCGTCCGCAAAGGGTTAATGCGTTTTGCACAGACCGGTCAGGACTCCTCAAACGACACAATCTTTAACTGTATTTCACGGATGGTACGCGTACGGTGAGCTATCTTCACAGTTTGACGTTCGTCGGTGTGTGTCGATTTCGCGCACTTTTTATAGGTTCGGCGCCTGTTTAAGGTTTCTTGGGGTTGACCCCCCCCTTGTCCGTAAATAAATAGCCCTCAGGGGGTCCTCTAATAGGATTTTTCGATCGGTGGCCGCGAAACCGACGTTTTAACACCCTGCCGTGTTGAGGAGTGAGAGACCTTGCCCTCAGCGACAACGTTGAACGCACACACAGCTCAATATTGAATATATTTAACTGTTATTGATTGTCCGTGTTTATAATATCATTATGTGATAATAATGGATTGTTAAATTTTTTATTATTTTTATTTTTTTATAATAGAATCGGTATGTGCGCTATTGAGTTTGCTTACCGCCTATTGTGAAATGTGGAAATAACATGAGTTTTTTTTTTTTAAACAAAATAATATATCATTCAACGATTTCGCCATAGCAGTATTGTAAGTTGTGTTTTAATGTTTAAATTTTTTCACTGAAATTTACAATCCATTCAATTCTCGCACAATTAACATAGTTAATTTCTATAGATATGTATGTACCTACATTGGTAACAGAAAATAATTGTTATTAACAATGACTTACTACAGCACAGGTTCCCAACCTTTTTCGAGTGGCGGCCTCTTTTTATAAAAGTCAAGTGACCCGCGACCCCAAAATATTTGAAAAAGGCAAAAAATATTATTCAAACATCGAGACACTGATTAAAAATGAAAAAATGCATTCATCGTCATTTTCAGCCATTCACCATCCACTGCTGGATGGAGGCCTCTCCAATCCTCTTCCATTCCTGTCTGTCTTGAGCAATCTGCATCCACTTGACTCCATACATTCTACTCAATTCATCAGCTCATCTTCCACTCAGTCTACCTTGCTTTCTTTCACGTCCATCTGCCATCCATTCTTCTCGCTGTGTTCACTTCAACTTTTTTACACGTTCTGCTATATCTGCCACCTTGGTCATGCATCTTACCTATGTATTCCTCTTACGATCTCTTCTCGTTATACCGAGCATTCATCTTTCCACGCTTCTCTGTGTGCAATAGATCTTACGTAGCATTCTTGAATTTAGCATCCACGTTTCACATCCATACGTCATAAATGACAGAAAATTGCACTATAGTCAATTTTTTTTTTTAGTTTACTGTTTCAGTTGGCGACCCCACAGAAATCCGTTCGCGACCCCATTTTGGGGTCGCGACCCATAGGTTGGGAACCCGTGTCCTACAGTATGTACTATGTACCTAATAATGAAAATTCTATTGATTTTTAAGCATTGTATCAGAAATTTCTAACTGTTGAGATACAGATAAATAGGTAACCTGACGAAACAGAACATGAAGAAACAGACGCGCCAAAAATAAATATTTTGTTTTTCCCCTGTTCTGAATTGTCATGGTTCTGTTCTGTTTCTTTGTGTTCTATTATACATACATACATGTTCTGTTTATTCATGGAACCAAATAAATATATTAGTAGATCGTTGAATTTAAATGATTTTTGTACAGTTGGGCATCTAATCGTGCAAAATTAATGAAAGTCGTAAATAATGTTAATTTTAAGTGTCTAATTTCTAACGTTTTATTATTGTTGTCAGCGTGAGTGGTCTCGATGATTATTTAGCTGGTTTTTTTTTTAGATCAAATTGTCGGTAAACTCCCACGCTTTTCATTCCCGCAATTCAATAATTGACCGTGGATACGAAGACACGGAGTTTTCGTTGTTTTCCCGGAACGACAGCGCATTTAACGATGCGGTCAGTGTTGATTCAATAGGGCGCCATTATGCCCAATAAAATTGTATAATTATACGTATAAAAGCGTGTTGCGCGCGCGAGCCGGGAATACCCCTTAATTATACGAACGTAAACCCCCCTTAATGGGGTAGGGCGCCAATTATTATACCTAGACCTCAAATAATAATTTTTTAGACCCTTGACGCTTTTCGTCTTTCAAATTAATCGCGCTTAGAAACAATTACATACGTATCTCGTCGATATTTGGGTATTGTAAGAGCGCGCGACTCGTTTCGCACTCGATGCGTCTCTCGGATCGTTCTTGTTGCATCCTTAATTTTGTGCAATTGTCAGGGTTGCAAATTGACGGTTGCCGAGCCACAGAATACCTTCGAAAGTCTCCCTGTAATTTCCAAATGACTTTAAATGCCAATCGAATTGGCATCGGTACAGTTTTTGCGATCGAAGTGTATGCTCGCGCTTATGTGAATATTTATTAATTCACAATTGGAATGGCACTTTAATTAATATACAAATAAAAAGTGCACATGGAATACTTCATTAGAATATGTGGATGCGTAAATGTATCATGTTTATTTATATAATATAATAGCTAAAGCTAATTACACAAGACCTTAACCGTGTTTTTTTAAGACTGCCAGAAATTTATCAATAGTTTTGGAACTTCTTATTCCATCCGGCAGTCTATTATTTCAAAAAACCTCTGTACAAGATGCTTCTCCTATTTCTATTTATTCTAACATTGTTTTATGATTAAACTATTTTTATTCCTTAAATTATATTCACATACATCCAATCCTCTCACAATAAATTTACTAAAATATGATGGTAACATATTATGTATTATCATTCACATTCAATCAATCTAATTCAATCATCATCTTTTTACTTTATCCTAATCGGATAAAATATTGTGATCGTGCGAAAATTCAACCTTGAGATTTTGACTGATTTGTATTGGGTATCATCCCCTGATCACGTTTTCATGATTTCTGGAAAATGTCCGTATGTCTGTGTGACTGTGTATATTTGTGTCGAATCGCCAATAACTCAAAAACCGTTTATTATACTAGCATACTTATCAAAATTTAAAATACATCTTATACCTCTATTTTGTAATATTTGTAATCTATCTCCAGTTGACTTATCTAACATATTTAATAATGAACCATGAAAATAATAATAATAAGATATTAAATTAAATAAACCTTTAATTTTATTCAAATTTCATATAATAGATATGAAACTCGATAGCTAACTTAAGCAACAATCTGAGGATGACATTTTTTTATGTTTTCTAATCATAATCAGAATCAGAAGCACAATTTACGACCTTTATGTTTCATTTTGCCTATCGTTTGGAAGAGTGGTACCTAGTGCTAGTTTTACATAAGGAAGTTTAAGAATTAACTTTGGTTTATATGTATGTTTATTTTAGTGGACTAATATTTCAGTATGCGATTACTATAAAATTCATAAGTATTACTATAGTGATCGAGAGAGAGAGAGCCAATGACATATCGGTAGCATCTCCTGCCGCCAAATAACACGTTCCCGACCCACCAACAACCCACAATAATTGCGGGTCACCGGTCGTTGGTTTTGGCATAGCAGTACATACTTGCGCAATAAATTTTCGGCTACCGAATTTATGCGAGATCGGATTAAGCCGAAATTACTGTAATAGTCCAGTGGACGATGGACGGTTGCAACGTTAAATTGGCCACGAAGAATTTGATTCAAACGTGATGAATACACACTGTCATTTTACTCTGGTGGAAATTCAATCAATGTATATTTATTCATATGTAACGTATTGTGATTTTGTTATTCAAGTCTCGTTCGTACTTGGAGAAGAAGTGTGCGCGCGCGGCCACCGACCAATAATTACTTCACATTCATTACTCTCGTCTCGTTCCTTTTTTGTTTTCCGAAGAACGGGGAGAAGAGAAGAAGTCCAATTTTCGAACGAGGATAGACGGACCTACAGGTATTCCGGAACGGGAAAAAAAATTCGAAACAAAACCGACCGGAATTTCTACCGCGTTACGTACAAATTATAACTTCACACAAATAATGGGGATTTCGCTCGTTCGATCCAATTCTTTTTAATTAAGCGTTCGTCTCTCGTATGTGCGAGAGAGGGCAGCCGCTCACGATTAATGGTCTCGAAATTCTAATGGAACCTATACACTTGTGTAAATTTTAAAGAGGTCGATTCTATGTACATACATACATAGCACTGATCGATTCGCGAGTGAAAGATGAAATTGTGCGAGTGAAATTGACATGGTTTGAAATAGGTCGTCAATCACTCGCTGAGGTCCACTCACGTGTTACCTGTACGTTGCTGAATGGGAAAAAAGCAAAAACAATAAAAATAATATGAAAATAAAAAAAAAACGAAACGAGAAAACAGAGCGGTTCAACCCGGCACATAATTAAAATTTCTATTTCGGCCACGGTGTTAACAAACGAGCCCCTCTCTGCTCTTTTTTCTATTGTAGTTATTATTTATCTATATGTGTGTTTTTTTTTTGTTATTGTTTTTGTCGTGGTTTTTATATTTTAGACCGCGTGGCATAAATCAGTGGGTAGTGACATGGTTTGAGCAGAAAAAGGTCACGGATTTTAACAGCTCGTATATGTTCTTGTCTGTGTGTAACAAAATGGTAATTTCACGCAATAGACCATTAAGAATGGATACTCACTTGCATCGTGTGTTATCGAATCGACAATCCACTCATAGCACTAGTACAATATTAAAGAATCTATTCTTTAAAGTGAACCTTTTTGTTTTTGACTCGTCGAGAGAATTGTCAATCAATTGAAGAATAGATAATAAAAGCTTATTTTATTCTACAATATTTGATAAGTATTAAACAAAACTGAGACAGTCAAAATTTATCATACGCAATATATGTAATTTTTCCGTTGTTAAGCGTAGATCTTATCAATAACTGATTTGATTTGAATTGTTTTTGATATCGATTTTAATCATCATCATCATTATTTTCAGCCGTTCACCATCCAATGCTGGTTAAAGGCCTCTCCAATCCTCTTCCATTCCTGTCTGTCTTGAGCAATCTGCATCCACACATTCTTCTCAATTCATCAGCCCATCGTCCACTCGGTCTGCCTTGCTTTCTTTCATATCCTATCGGATACCATTCTAGTATTTCTCGCGTCCATCTGCCATCCATTATTTACGATATTAATATTGGTGATTTATTTATTTATCAAGTAACATACAGCTCACAAAGTATTAATTCCACATAATACAATACAGCCAAAATAGTTACAAACAAAGAACAAATCATAGCAAGAAAAGAACTTTAGGATGTTATGATATTGTATGTATGTACATATGTTTAGACATTCGCCAAAGTACAGATAGCGCGCTAAGGTTATTTATTTTTACGTAACGTTAAACAAATTGGAAAGAGTGTGCGGCGTTACGTTAAATCGTCCGCCATTACTTTCTCGAACGAAACTCATTACGCATGTTAAACGCTTTGTTTACCAATCATCATTCACTCTGACGGACGGACGGACGGACGGACGCTTGACGACTGTCCGTTTTAATTTTTAAATCTTTTTCGTTCTATTTTTTCTTTTCGTTTTAATTATTTTTTCGGAGGTGCTGGGGAACGTTTTGGCGAGACGCGGACGCGTCCATCCGCTGCGAGATTCAAGAAAACCGATCAAAACGCACTTTTTCGTTTTGGTAATGCGCACTCGTTACGTCGCACAGATTACAAACAATACAATGTGTATGATTTTTTTTAAATAAAATATAAATATTAGTATTAAAAGTGAATGCGCAACTCGAACGCTTCGAACGCTCTTCATACCCATAGTATGCGATCGATGTAACTCGTATTGATCATACGTCACAATGCCAATTAAATCATTATCCATGGGTGTGGTGGCGCGGTTAAATTTGCCACACAGTTGAACCGTTCGTTTAATTCAAATTCATTCATGGAATTCGCAACTGTTCGCGGCCGCGCGGATATTATTGAAATTAGCGACGATCCTCGGGACGTTTCCTGCTACCTCGCGAAGGATGTACATACTTACTCGATGGCGATGAAAAAAAAGTCCAAAAAAGCATGTAAAGAATGCTCGAAACCGGCTGATCAATATTCAAACGGTGTCAATATATCAAGAGGGGCACAAAGCGGTGCCGCCCCCATAGAAGAAACACAACCTGGAACGATCGACAATTAGATCGAACCATAATGATCAATGCGTTGTTCATCGACGAGCCGCACATAATTGATTTGTTCTGTTTGTCAAAATCGTGAATTCATTACATTTAATAAATAAAAGTTCAAAACAAAAAAAAATAACACAAAGAAATAACAGAACGTCAATATTTACTTTGAACGTTTCAATGGAAACCATTCGCATCGATAGAACTTACATACGTATATCTATGTTTTAAACTATCTAACTGTGTTAACTCCAATATTCCGCTATGCTTAAAAAATAAGGCATACGACCAATGCGTACTGCCATCTATGACGTATGGTTGTGAAACGTGGATGCTGAATTCAAGAATGGTACGTAAGATCCAGTGGATACAGAGAAGCATGGAAAGATGTACGCTTGATATAACAATAAGAGATCGTAAGAGGAATACCTACATGGGTAAGAAGTATAACAAATATAGCGGAACGTGTGAAAAAGTTAAAGTGGACACAGCGAGAAGAATGGATGGCAAATGGACGCTAGAAATACTGGAATGGTATCCGAGACGATGTGAAAGAAAGCAAGGTAGACCGAGTGGACGATGGGCTGATGAATTGAGAAGAATGTGTGGATGCAGATTGCTCAAGACAGACAGGAATGGAAGAGGATTTGAGAGGCCTTCATCCAGCAGTGGATGGTGAAGCATGGAAAGATGCTTGGTATAACAAGAAAAGATCGTAAGAGAAATACATGGGGAAGAAGCTTGACAAAAATGGCAGATATAGCGGAACGTGTGAAAAAGTCGGAGTGGACACAAAGCGAGAAAAATGGATAGGCAGATGCACTCGAGAAATATTGAAATGCTATCCGAGATTATGTGAAAGAAAGCAAGTGGATTATTATTTTTATATGGTTTCATGCTATGCTTCAAAAATAAGGGATACGAGCAATGCGTACTGCCAGTTATGACGTATGGATGTGAAACGTGGATGCTGAATTCAAAAATGTTACGTAAGATCCAGTGCATACAGAGAAGCATTGAAAAATGTATGCTTGGTGGAACAAGAAGAGATCGTAAAAGGAATAGATACATGGGTGACCATAGTGGCAGATATAGCAGAACGTGTGAAAACAGAGGTTGTGAAAGAAAGCAAGGTAGACCGAGTGGACGATGGGCTGATGAATTGAGAAGAATGCGCAAGATTGACAAGACAATAATTGACGAGGATCGGAGAGGCCTTCATCCAGCAGTGTAGTGGTCTGAATTGATTTTCGGCACTTAAACACCGCATTGCTAATATTATCCAGTGACTAAAACTGTACGCGTCTACAGAATGTACCAATTTTTTATGCGGTCTACGCTAGAATTTCTATTCTCTGCGTCTAATAATATATTCTAAGTTATACATACATTCATATTTTATTGACGTGTGTGTAATTATTACCGGTGGTGTGCATAGCTGGCATACCTTCGTGCTCGCGTAATTGGGCAGCTCCTCACCTTATTATTACATATTTGGTCCCCGGGACTGTTGCTATGGAGACCGTGTTCTCGGGAACAAAACCTGATCGAATTCCCCCAAAACACGCAACGGCTTAACCGGATTATTCGCGAGAGAGTTTAACCCTGGAGCGCGAGCTTTGCAAAATTTTCACACTTTGTATGGTACGGGTGGTTCTAAACAGTGTATTTTTTAAATAATAATACATTGCAGCAAGTGTTTTGATTACAATTTCATACTAAAATACAAAAGTAGTAAATAAATCCGTACTATATGAATAGTATAGTTTTGATTTATTTATAGGGTATTCTTACGATATAAAACTCTTATTTTTACATAATTAAACATAATTTTTAAATTAAATCAATTCCAGTCCCATCTGTTACTTGAATTGTTTTTGATATCGATTTTAATCATCATCATCATTATTTTCAACCGTTCAGCATCCACTGCTGGTTGAAGGCCTCTCCAATCCTCTTCCATTCCTGTTTGTCTTGAGCAATCTGCATTCAGTTGCCTCCACACATTCTTCTCAATTCATCAACCCATCGTCCACTCGGTCTGCTTTGCTTTCTTTCACATCCTGTCGGATACCATTCCAGTATTTCTCGCGTCCATTCTTTACGATATTAATATTGGTGATTTTATTTATTTATCAAGTAACATACAGCTCACAAAGTACAATATAAAATTAAATTAATTCCATATAATACAATACAGCCAACATTTTGAAATTAAATCAATTCCAATCCCATCTGTTAGTTGATTAATTATCAATTTAGTCAAATAATAAGATGTGTAGTAAATACTCTTATATTAAGTTTGCTAACAAATATTATTCATTGAAGTATTTTCAAATTGGTTTATAAGCATTTTGATTAGAAAATGTACCTATAAGATTTCATATTGTTGGGGTGAAAGTTTTGAAAGTAAATATTTTGCCAATATTTGTGAAGGTTTTCACGTTACAATATGTTTAAACGTATGTATGTATGTGTGAATGTAGTTTGATCGGAGCAAAATGTATGGTGTTATTGTTAACTCTAACAAAGTATTATACGAAAGAAGGCATCGCAAATGGCATCAATAATGAGCTTAAATTGAATCGGTTTAATTTTAAAATTAAAACGTAAACCTACATGTAAAATGAAATATATTGCATTGAAGTTGATCAATACGGTCCCATTCATCTCGCGTTCGCCTTTTATTTTTCAAGGAACCGCTAAAGGGGAAAATTAAAATTTAATATCGAGCAACGAGACAATTTATTGGGTAGCATCCGGACAGTGATCTATAGATCATGATCTATTGGAAGGTGAGGGAGTTTATTTTTTATTTTCATTATTATTATTTTATTTTACCGAAATTTACCTGTCTCCTCCCGCGTTATTTATGTTTGGTATTCTAATTTGGAGCGCGCCGCATTTCGGATTACACATATTTTAGGAGCGAAACACCACAACCAACGTCGAGACGACTAAAACAAAACACGGATAAAAAAAATCAACATAATAATAATTTATAATAATAAAAAAAAAAAAAAAACAAAGCGATCAATTTTTTTTTTCTCCTTTCGGTCGTTAATAACAATGCGGCAGCATCCGAGTACCGAGACGGTTTCGGAAAATTCTTCGAATATTTTTGAGCATTTTTTTGTTTTGATAGCCGGCTGTTGACGAAAATGATGATTTGATATGATCCTTTTGATTCTGAACTATAATTTAACGAGACCTGAAATGGGGTATTCAATTATTTTTTGGTGGAATTTCGAGTATTCGAAATATATCTACATAAAGTAGGTATGCTAAGTATAGTGTAAAATCAAAAGGAATAAAAAATTTCGCAGTGGAATTCAACGATAATATGAATGTGTTGAATCAAATTAAACTGAATGTCGAATTTTATTTGAAATTAAATGAATCGAAAATCTAATATAAAAAAAAGTTTAATTTTGCACGTAAATCAACTATTATACATATGTATAAGTTTATTAAAATCCAGAATTCTCCCTTAAATAATATGAAAATAGTTAGAAATGAAACTAGGATGGAGTGCTTATGGAAGAATTAACATAGTTTTTAAATCCAACATTCCGCTATGTTTAAAAAATAAGGCTACAATGCGTACTGCCAGTTATGACGTATTAATTGATGTCGAAACGTTGATGCTAAATTCAAGAATGCTACGTAAAATCCAGTGCACACAAAGAAGCATGGAAAGATGTATGCTTAGTATGACAAGAAGAGATCGCAAGAGGAATTCATGGGTAACAAGTATGATCAAAGTGTCAGATATAGCAGAACGTGGGAAAAACGTGACTGGGACACACAGCGAGAAGAATAGATGGCAGATGGACGCGACAAATACTGGAATGGTATCCGAGAGGATGTGAAAGAAAGCAAGGTAGACCGAATGGACGATGGGCAGATTGCTCAAGACAGTCAGGAATGGAATTGGATCGGAGAGGCCTTTATCCAGCAGTGGATGGTGAACAGTTTAAAATTATAATTATGACATTATGACTACGATTCAATTTTAGTATACAGTATACATATAACGACCGATAAATAATCCGCGTGACGCGACATTACCAATCACGATCGCGTCATCGATTACGAGCAAACAGCCACGGAAACTAAATTGTCCAATCAACGTTTCGCCCGTACTATTGAGTCACTGGCCTTAACACTATGTGACACGGCCACGTGTGACACTACCGACTGTACTTAATGTAAATTACATACAATCCGATCGAACGTGAATTTGGTGTTCACAATATGGTTAAACACTCTCCATCCATTGACGAGGGTTATCTTTCCGAAAATAGTCCATAAATCCTTTGAGCGGTTCCGTTTTGAACCGCCCTGTGGTCCAATTTTCGTATTATGACCTCGTCACGCGACCACCTTAGTCCTTTTCTGGACGCATTCCTCAAAAACCCATCGCATCGCACGGAATGCTCGTTGAGCCAAACACTCACCTCTTCTCCTCTCTTCTCCATGCAAGCACCATCCATCCACCAATGCCGAATTATAAAGCAATCAAACCTCATATATCAAAAAACGGCCGCACGGTCCTCTGATGCCCGATAAATTAGGCCAAATCGACGCGGTACGATACGAGGTGTATGTATCCTGCTCGAAGGACTTGTCCTGCAGGACCTGAGACGATCCATCAGACGTGACGTGTCCAATTGGACGAAATTGCGGGTTCGAATCCTAGAGGATGCGGCTATAATTCGTACGCGTATGATTGATAGGTCGATCCGCTCACTGCATATTACAATATCTCTTATACACATCGGCAACAATATTCGACCGGAATATTAAAAAAAAAAAACAAGGCAAAAACATGGTAGTTAGGTACTAAAAATAACCGCTGTTAAATCGTTCGTTTTATTGCGGACCCTAAATTTTTTGATATCGATGATCTTATGAAGAACTTTTTGAACGATATTTATCGCATTGCATTTCAAAGCTCATTTTATGTATTGTATGTAGATATGTACATACGGTGTGTTTATTGTTGACTTTATTCCTCAGACCAATCATTATTATCTATTTTTTTTTATTAAAATTCTTAGTATCTTATGTGTGTAATATAGTCTGTATGTATGTATGTATATGCAAAATGTGTATTTTGGCTAATAACCCGTTAAACAAACAAAAATAATAATATACATATGTATATGTACTTGGGTGTTTGCGTATTTACATATATATTGTATTATATTCTGTGAAACTGTTTTTGTAAAATATTATATTAAAAAATTAATATATTATGTTTGGTCATGTATATTTTTATTTTGTAAAAGCCTGTTTTAGGCGTGTAATAATAAATAAATAATAAATGAAGTGCACTATCGATATTTCATACTACTAGTGTAAGCCCGTTGAATATCAACGGAGCGTTCTCATCACCCGTACTGGAAAATAATATTAAATTTAATAGTTATTGCATCTATGCAACAATGCGCCACCTATGGCGCGTTATAATACAACAACGTAACAATTAAGCAAAGTCGCGAGCCTATTTTTCATATTAAATAGTCACATTGAAGCTTGCCTATTATCATCTGGTTTGGCTCACCGCGTAAGCGTACCGGGTTCAAATCCCACTGTGTGACGTTCTGGTTTTTTTAATTATTTACCAAGGCGAGCGTTATCAGCAGACAGACACACACACAGACGGAATAGGGCTATTATATATATAATGCTGTATATTGTGACTTGATTGATTAATTCAATGTCACTAGTTTATATGTATATATTTTTTTACACATTTATAATACGAACCCTTCTCAATTACTATAGACTCGCGTATATCCCTGAATGTATACCTATAGTAAGCAGGTACGTATAGGCTTGGCATAAATGAGTTGACCGTCTTACTGACAGAACAATTTACCGTTTGCTCTCTCTCTCGCTTTAAAAAAAAAAGGAGAGAGCGCCAAATGAGATCCTCTATTTAAAAATTCAATTTATTTTTAAACTTTTCACTCGCTGTTCTGAAAACCTTTTATTTCCTGCGCGTACATATTTTACGAACGTGCCTTTTTATGTATTTTACTACCGGTGAAAAAACGCAAGCGTTTCGTTGCATTTAAAAAGCTAAAATTATATTAAAAATGCAATATTTGTACGCAGCGCCTAGACACATTTTCACTGTTGCGGTAATGTTTATTAGTCGCGTTCGATATAATCGTCCATTCGACACGCACTTTATGGACTAATTTCAGTCCATTCAGGAAAAAAAGTCCCATTAGTGAATGGAGATTTTTCACGGTGTTGAAAAAATAAAAATACAAGTGAGATAAAAACGGTGTTGGGCGAAAAAAAAAATTGTGTAGACAAAAACGCACTACGGAATCAGCGTCAAGTCAACAAAACTGTTCCTAATTTAAATTGTGATTTATATGCATTGTTTTACACCTAAGCGCGAGTTTCTCAAACGTTTTATGTATTTTTAGTACGATTGTCGATTCCGTTTTAACACTTAGAGTGTGTTATTATATTATTATACCGTGGATTGTTATTGTTATGACCTTTTCGTATTACGTTTATGTAAATGTGCGGTGGCGTTAATATCGCATTTATACATAGCATACGTCATAAATCTGAAAGAGTGGACTTTGAAACCTTCGATGCGTTCAAAATACATATCCTTGAAATGATAAGATCGAACAAAACTCTCAGACACAATTGTCTGCAATTAAATATAAAAACTTTATATACAGTATATAGGTATAAATCAAATATGAATAGTCGAACGCATAAAATAGTATACTGTAAACTTTTTTGTTGCAACCTTTTCCTTAAACAGTGTATTATCTAAATGTGAACAGATAGACAATAGATGATTAACTGTTCCAAATTCGTAAACGTTTTAGACTAATTTTCTAAATCTGATACACTTATTTATTTATATAATATAGTAGGTAAAGCCAGTTATGTAATCCTTAACTTAGCACCTATACAGAGATGTTTTTTTAAGACTGCCAGGAATTTATCAATAGTTTTGTAACTTCTAATTCCATCCAGCAGTCTATTATATTCCAAAACACCACTGTACAAGATGTTTCTCCTATTTCTATTTACTCTAACATTTTTTATAATTAAATTATTTCTATTCCTTAAATTATACAATCACAATATATTTACTAAAATATGATGGTAACATATTATTATCTAACTTAAATATTAATACCAACATTCAAATCCTCAAAGTATCATTCACATTCAACCAATCTAATTCAATCATCATTTTTTTTATACTAGGCATACATATCAATATCTCATACCTCTATTTTGTAACATTTGTAATCTATCTCTAGTTGACTAATCTAACATATTTAATAATGAACCACAATATGACCATGAAAGAGTTTTTAAAAAGTCAATACCCAAAATTGAGTACGTAAGTTTTCCGTTCAAAGCCAGATTTCAACCCCGCTTGACGTCAACAAAGTGGGGATTACTTTTATTCCATGTAATGAAATTTTTTACTACCAAACATAAACATTTGAGAAACGTTTGCGCGAACGTTGGTCGTTAATGAGTTTCTTTCGTTTTAAACGCGTTGGCTGTCGAGCGAGTCAGGTGTGCCGTATCATCGGAAAATATAATAAAATAAAAATATTAATCACACACACACACACACAAATAAAAAACATACAGAATCCATTTGTTATAAAGCGCGGCTATATATTATATTACTGAAAACTCACTAATAGCGTCGAAATCCGTTCCTGATTTGGGGCTGGACCCGACGAAATACCCATTACAATTTCATCCCACATCAATCTCACAAGCGTACAAGTGTGACCGATCGAAAGTATCGCATTTTGTTAACGATATTTTAATGCAACTATCGAAAATTTGCACGAATGGATAGATAACATGTCGCCGACCGGTTCGCGCGAATAAATTAACACTAGCACGCAATGTTGCGACAAGTCGTTCACACTGATTACACTTATAGTACTTACGTTTAAAATCATCGCATAGGTAGTGATGTGCGAATATAGCGATGAATTATACTATACGTATGCAATATGTAGGGCAGTCGTTTGCATGTTTAGTGTATGACACGTGTCACTCATGTTATATGTACACTTTTCCGTTATGTACCGTAAAGTTTAGTTTAGTGTCAATATTAAATTTCAGCTGAAAGGTTGTACGGTCAGTGACGTCTCGTGTGTGTGTGTATTTTTTTTTAATGCAATAAATATAGTCGACTCGGGTTTAAAAGACGAAGCCGACGAGCCATTAATCAAAAGCTATGCGTGGTAGTCGTACGGGAGTATCGGCACATTTTATTGACGCGCTCACGCAGCGTAAAGGTTAATCGTGTTATGTGAGGTTTGAGAATCGCTGAGGTAACCCCCCCCCCCTGTGGAGTGGTGACTGCCCAGTGGCTTCTAATTATTGAATAAAACGCGTGTAAGATGTGTTTGTTGGTATTTTTGACCGCCTAGTTTTATCAAAGGATCCATTGAATCCAATGAACAGATGGTCGACGTTCCGGATAAACGGAAATTTGTAACGTTAATTTAATAATAGTGCATAGGTTAGAATCGCTGTTCACCCATACATACATACATATACATGGGATGCTTACTAGTTAAAGTAATTAAATTAAATTAATCGTAGATATATACATATATTGATCATTTTCAGCCGTTCACCATCCTGGATGAAGGCCTCCCTAATCCTCCTCCATTCCTGTCTGTCTTGAGCAATCTGCATGCACTCGACTCGCACACATTCTTCTCAATTCATCATCTTCCACTCGGTCTACCTTGCTGTCTTTCACATCCTCTCGGATGCCATTCCAGTATTTATCGTGTCCATCTACCGTCCACTTCAACTTTTTCACACGTTCCGCTATATCTGCCACTTTAATCACGCTTCTTATCCACGTGTTCCTCTTACGATCTCTTCTCGTTATACCAAGCACAAATTTATCCACGCTTCTCTTTTGTGTGCACTGAATCTTACGTAAAATTCTCGAATTCACATCCATACGTCATAACTGGCAGTATGCCTTCTTTTTTAAGCATAGCGGGATGTTGGACTTAAAAACTATGTTCATTATTTGAAAAGCGCTCCATCCTAGTTTCATTCTTCTGTACTACAGTCATGTTCACCAATTGTCCTAGGTATAAATAATTATCAACTACCTCTACAATATGGTTATATTTGTCTTAGAACGACAATACATTCTGAAATGTTCGCACAGGTACATCCAACATCCAAATAAACGCTCCAGTGTTTCCAAAACTGAATTATCTTAATGTCTATTATTGAATACTAGTGTAAGCCCGTTGAATATCAACGGAGCGTTCTCATCACCCGTACTGAAAAATAATATTAATATTGCATAGATGGCGTGAAAAAACTCGTCCCGAGTTCGAACCCCACTCATTCTGGTATTTTAATTATTTTTCCTCATTTCCTATTTTAACTATAGGTAATGTTTAAAAAAAAAAGGACAAAATCGAAAACGGGCAATAGCGAATAGCATCAGTGCGAGTAACTCGAGCCTGGGTTCATGGTCATGGGTTCGATCCACCACTCTGGTTCTGGTTTTTTAATAATTTTTCCTCAGCGAGCGTTATCAGCAGACAGACATACAGACAGACAGACGGATTTCGGCTATTATATATATAATACGCGCTCTGTGTTTTATCCATCCCAGTTTCATTCTTCTTCTTTACACCAATTGTCCTAGGTCATACATTATGCTGTTTTTGACTATTTTGACTGACTTTGAGCTATGTATGGTAATTGGGCTTTTTCGTACACGTAGTCAATTGTAAATTGTCAACAGCTCATTAGCCCGTGTCATATTCAACCGATTGGCCCATTTCGCACGTAACGTAACGTTTGGTGTTCCCCAGGGCTCTCATCTCGGTCCTCTTTTATTCTTACTATATATCAATGATATCAATTCATGCTTTTCCCATTCCTCCTTTCTTCTTTTTGCTGACGACACTAAAATTTAAAAAAAAATCTCTTCTATTGATGACTGCCTTAAGCTTCAACATGATCTAGATAATTTCTCCAAATATTGTTCATCAAATCAGCTCTTCCTTAATATAGCTAAGTGTTCTCAAATTTCATTTACCAGGCGCAAGTCTCCCATACTATTCTCTTACAAAATTAATAATATTCAAATTAAAAAAGTTGATACTGTCAGAGACCTTGGCATTGTTTTCGATACTAAGCTTTCGTTCAATAACCATATTGACCTGATCGCCAGAAGGGCTAATAGAAATCTAGGTTTCATCATGAGGGTGTCCAAGCCTTTTAAGTCTTGTGATACCCTCAAATTACTTTTCAACTCCTTTGTCAGAAGCCACCTGGAGTTTGCAAGTACTGTGTGGAACCCTTAAACATTCTTAGACTGGATAAAATCCAAAAAAAGGTTCCACACATACTTGCAATTTAAATTCCACATCCCAATTATTCCTAATTCTTTGTTTATTCCCAATTTAACCCCCCCACTTGTAACAAGAAGAATCATAAATGACCTCTGTTTTTTGTACAAAATCCTTAACAATTTAGTTGATAGTCCTTATCTCCTTTCTAAAATCTCCCTTAATTGTCCTTCCAGAACGTTCCGTAATCCTAATTTATTCCACCTTAAGTTCTTATCCTCAAACTTATCTCGCAACTCATTCATCAACAGATCATGCAATACTTTCAACAAACTTCCTATTTCATTTGATATATTCACCTCCAACCTCTTTACTTTCAAAATTCATCTATATAAACACTTTTCCAATCCCTAATCCTACCCACACTCTTCCAAATCTCCCTCTCCCTTCTCACTACTTTCTTTATGTTTCTTACATTCATCATCTTTCTATTCTTTATTTATGTTATATCTAATTTTACTTATATAAACTATATCTAATATCTTTCTATTTCTTCACCTATGTTATATCAAATATCTTCACATACTATGTATTTGCTGGCAGTGTTCACACATGATAATCGTTCGTTATTTTGGGGGTGTTTAAAGTCAATCGGATGGATGATCGTGTGGGCATTTGCGCGTGCGCGAATCGTCTTAACGTCATCGCCGCCATCATCATCATCATCATCATCATCATGGTCCTCGTGGCTCGTGATGATGTCGGTGGGCGAGGCCAATAAGTGCAATTAGAGCCTTTGTGGTTCGGCTGTGGGTCCGGCACGAGTGCGGGTCACGACCGGCTACCCGTGTTTGGTCCGGAGCCCGAGTTACGATCGGCCACGTGCCCATCGTAATGGGGGCCCACGTCGAGGGTACCCATTATAACCACCCGTAAAAATTACCTCTACATAGCTGCTACTATACACCAATTATTTATTGATCAAACCCGCCAACCACCTCGCTCAAACTCGCTCCCAACTTCGCGTATCGATCCCACTGTTCTTTGTCGATTTGCACTTTTTTGTGCTCACTTTGCCAATTTCCACCGAAAGGGGGTAAAATCTATCGGTTTTGTGTCTCGTTATCGTTTGTACATTTGACCGATGCAAATTGGAAGAAAATCGCTTGGAAAAATTCCAATTGGATCAAAGACAATTGGATCGGAGTCGAAATTGGGTGAAAATCAAATTCGATGAATGAAAATTTCGTCAAGGTCATTTGTACGATAATAAAATATAATATGTGCATATTGCACCCATGACACAACTAAAAAAATGAAGTTTTTCAATAAATGAAAAAAACCACGTTGTAAAACACAGGAAAGTTTGAAATTTTCAACTTTTTAAAAAATTATTTACCAATCACATAATGAAGTTAAATTAGTTCACTTTTGATGATTGATAGTATATTTATTTAAGGTAGCTTAAAAAGCTAATTAATTACAAAATAAGTTTATTATCTGCAGCACGGCTGTTTTAAGGCTGCCGGGAGTCTATCAATTTTATTTATATTTCTGAGAACACAGTTCTGACAGGCCGTTATATTCAACAAGACCCCTGTACAAGATACTTCTCCTGGATGTACTTAATTTTAAATTATTAACTATTAACTTATTCTTAGTTTTATGACTGTGTATTTTATACCCTCTTCTTGAATATTTATCGAAATATTTTGGTAATAAATATTTATGTAATTTAAAAATGTATACTAACATGCCCACGTTTAAGGTTTCATTTACATTCATCCAATTCGATTCATTCAACATACATACATATATCTTATACTAGTTAATCTATTGACATTTAAAATACTCCGTATAGCTCTATTTTGTAGTTTTTGAAACCTATCTTTAATTACCCTATTTACTAAATTTAAAAATGAACCACGATATATACATAAAATGAAAACGAACGATTGCATTATAAAATAATATTTTTATATTTTTAGATAGTATCTTATTTTTTTAATAATCATCTCTCCGTGTAATTTAAAATCAAGTATTATTTCCAAATATTTAAAACTATTTATAATCTTCTATCATGGATGTTTTTATAGTTAATTAGCATAGCTTATGTTTTACCAACATTTATTTTAAATTTATTATTATTGTTTTTATATTTATTTTATTTACTTAACTCGTTCATGGTAATCATTATTATTAACTCGAGTATTAATTATTTACTTAACTCGAAAATGACGGTTTTTTAGTTGCGTCACTTTTGAAGCAGGGGTGCGATTTATGCTCAGATACAAAGTGACATTTTAGTATTGGAAAATAAGGTTTAATAGCTTATCGGATTTGGTGGACAGCCAGACAGACAGTCTATCTCCAACGGAAAGGTTGATCGAAAAAAAAAGACTATTTTCGTTGAGGGGTGGTGGCCTCATATGAGGGTCTAGAGAAGAAAGAAATTGGAGGTGTTTTCCTCAAGGCGGCTTATACATACATATGTATCTTTGTATACTGATGTGATACAAATTATAAAAAAAAATTCTGTATTCAATATTAATTTCTTGACAACAGAGCGTTGAATACAAATCTTATTGTAATAATTTTAATGAAATGTCTGAAATAGCAATTACTTTTAACACTTCGATAAATTATTACAATAATAATAAATAGCCATCAGTCTTTGCAATAAATCTAACAGCTACTTATGTATATGATAATGGTATATAATTGATAAATCAATGTAACGCGTGATTACTAACTAGGTGTTTTGCTTTGTTCTAGGTAAGCTGAGACAAGAAACGTCGTAGATTGTATAATATAATTTACGTGGCAGTAGTAGTTCTAAACCAAAGTTTATTGTGAATTATAATAATATTTTTCAAAAAAAAATTAATGCACGCATCACACCACTGATATAATACTGAAGTTATTTAAAAAATTGTAAAAATTACGAATTACAAAGTAAATATGACTTTTCGGTGTGTTCCCGCATTCCAGCCGATAGCCAATGATTGCAGCGCCCCTTGGGTAAGTCGACCAAACTATTTTAACAGCTGACGGTTTGCGTCCTCGCTAAACGCTCGCGCTCATCAAAAACATTTTAGATAAGTTTGATAGATGTCTATATAACAATATTCATTTTCGTGAATATTATTTTCATTTAAATTCAATTGTTTTAATTTATATTTAGCCACTTTTTAATTTATTAACGCCTAAAATATTTTTTTTGATGCATTTTATTTTTCTTTTAATTTTAAATGTCTTTATAATGTGTGTATACGTATGTAAATATGTTTTTTTTTTGTATTGTACAATGCTTGTCGTGTTTCGATTATGGGCCCTTTACATCAATGGGGGTATTTGAATAGTGTGCCATAATGTCGTATCTATTGTGCTGTATTATTGAATGTGTTTGGGCACACTTAGATAACATATATCTTTCCCGCGTTGAAGGCGCTAGCAGGAAATGGCCAGGGGTGTGCACCACCACTTGAAATATATTTTTTTTAAAGTTAATTTCGTATGCGCCACGTCGGGCTGTTACAATCTCACCCAACGTAATGACGCCATTGCTAATAATTTTCATTCATATGCATACAATGAACGAAAATTTCAATGTACGTTAGGGTGACCAACCATGTCGAATTGGGAGGGACAGTCCCACTTTTTTATGTCTCGTCCCTCTCTGTCAAGCGTCCCAAATGTGTGGAAAATAATCGTTATCCCACTTATAAAAAAATGTAAGTGAAATTACTGGCCACACTGCACTGCACTGCAAGAAACATTATTGACACAAGCAAATTTGTGCAATTAAAACGTCACGTGATAGCAGTAGGTTGCAACAAAGTTCTTCTTCTGTCACAGCATTTTTTAGAAACGAAACATTTCGAGAAGAAGAGAAGGTTCTGGCTTGTAAAGAAGCCAACCTTGCTTATCATTGCACAATGTTTGTCATAATTAAAACTTTCCATCAATGGATTGCGGGTCAAAAATCATAAAAAAATTTGCACCTGGCAGAATTAAGAGTGAATTTAAAATTTTACTAAATGTGTTTCATTTATTGGCTCAAAGTAGGCACTGAAAAGATGTAATTTTCTGACTGTGTTTTCAGATATGTACTACAAATCATAAAGCTGCAAAAAATATTTGCAATTTTAGTACGATACTTTTATTATAAATAAAAATTTTGCACTTTTCATTAGAAAAACAGCTGAAATATTATGTATCAAAATTATTGATTGCTTAGTTAACGAAAATATTTCACTATTAGCGTATTTTGGTGGAAAAGAAAGAAGAGGTGAAAATAGGGTCTGCAATTAATTTTATCTTGGTGGAGAAAAAGTTTTGGAGTTGGATGTTGTGCTCACATATAAGAGTTTTAATTGGACTGATTTTAATGAAAATATATTCATATTTTTGCAATGCGGTCGATTTTGTCCCTCCTTGGCTTCTCAAAAAGTTGGTCCGCCTAATAATAATGTACGTACACTTATAATTTTAATAAAAAAAAATTGGGTGTGTCGCGGCGACGCACAGCTCCGCCAACTTCGGCAAAAGCCCGCCTAAATAATGTCGTACATACATTATAATCCATATCGTGCACATAGTGCTCCATATACCCACAAAACTCGTTTCCTATTCCTGAACGTTTCAATCCACCCGCATTCAGGTCGAGCTTTTCGATATTGATGGACTTGAATGCGACACAATGTCATTATGCAATATATATATGTATGTACATATTTTCCGTTTAAATCTTGACGGTTTACTTTAAATTTCCCGATGGGCTTATTGGTATTGTGGGAATTTGTTTGTTTGATTTTGACACTGTTAACGTCAAATCCAAGTCCCGGTTCGTCTATTTGTGTATTAAATGAGATCCACAACCCTTGTACGGATACTTGGCGCTTCCAAAGCGGCTTGCAGTTTGAGAGTCACCGCTGTATGATGGATGGTGTCGCGGCTTCCGAAGGCTGCAGCTGCTGCTCCTGCTGCTGGTGCTTGTAGTCTTTTCGCCAACGGAGGCTGATGAGGTCTCTCGATCTCTCACCAACGACTGGACCACGGTCGACGACCTCAGAGCCAGCAAGCAGCTCGTATGTGTAGTCGTCGGGTTTCGACACCACCTAGTAGACTGCAAGTCACTGTCCTCAAACACATACACAACGATAGCACACACGTATGTACAGTCGATGACCATCGATAGTCCGATGAGAACCTACCCAGATCGATCGATTTGCATTCGATAACTTCAAAACGTACGGGGAGAGACGACCCGCTCGTTCGATTCAATTCAAATGCTCTAAACTTGGCGAATAAATCCACGCCGATAGACATTTTACATGCACATCTAATCTCGAAAGCTTCGATAGAGCGTACGCTCGATACGTTAGCATACATAAAGCGGACTGTAATTTTATTTTTCTATATACCTATATACTGTACGTGATCTGAGAATGATATTATTTGAAGTACACAGTAAGCTACATATATGCTATGTACACTCTCATACGTGAGTGTAAAATCACCATTACAAATTAAATAAACTGCCACTTATGTGAGAGGGATTTTGACTAAAATCACAGTATCTCTTACGGCTAACGTGAAAACTATAGATATGAAATTTCAACTTGATCAATGGGGCAGTTTCGGAAATATTCTGTGGTAAAAGAGTTTTAGAATTTTCTACAAGAAAAAACCCTACTTCCGGTTGACTGATGTTGACCAAATTCCTTATGGCTCTTACACCTTACGTGAAAGTAATAGATATGAAATTTCAGCTTGATAGACTTGATAGTTTCGGAGAAAACACACATACATAAGTACACACAGACACACAGACATTTTCCAGAAATCATGAAAACGTGATCAGGGGATGATACCTGATACAAATCAGTCAAAATCTCGAGGTCGAATTTTCACACGATCACAATACTTTATCCGACTAGGATAAAGTAAAAATTGAGAAAATTTGACGTTTTAAATTGTCATAGTCACATTCTTAAGCTCAAAAGTCATACAAAAGTGCGATCAGAGTGTGACTTTACATCTAAGCAATTATCACATTCTAATGTAAATTTGAAAGCAATTTCGATAGCGCGAGTACATTGGAATGTGAAATGGACTTTTTTCGTATAAGGAAATTCACTCGGCGGATAAAATACGCAAAAAATCACAGCCTCTCAAACTTTTTATTTGTAGATTTATTTATTTTATTTTTTGGAAGCGTTGATTTTTAAATGCGTTTTAATAGAGATATTACTTTCTTATGGCGTGTGTGGGTTGTTCGAACGCCCACGCCGAAAGTCTTCACTGCATTTTCCCATAATTTTAATTTCGTAATACTTTTTTTTTTTTTAATTCTAGACTCAAAATACAATTAATCAATTTGCACCTGTCACGCGCACCAGCTTGATTTATCGATTCATTTGCACTCCCATAATCAATATCAATTACGAGCTAGAGACGTTTCGACGTTTTCGTCGGTTTCGAACTATAGCGACTATGGCGTTACATTTTCGTACTGTCTAATATAAGACTTTAATAGAGCCGTTGGATAAAAATGAAAACTTTCTCCCGGCAAAAGAGAATTGCGTAACAAAAGGCGGGGGGGGGGGAAAAATGGGTGCACTCAAATGAGAGCCTCCGTGTATAAATCATCGAACCGAACTCGATATATTAATCATTCGACGGGTGTTTATTTTCCTTTTTTTTTAAGATGATTAATGTCCGCTTTTCTAACGGGAGCAAAGTTTCGGAAGAGTTGCATTGTTTTTTTTTTTATATCGATTTTTCGCATTGAAACTAAGCGGGCGCAATTCATTGTATTTTTAATTTATTGTAGCCGCTTAAACGCTTAGTATTCATACTGTGTCAAAGAATCTTAGACCAATCAGAGTCGAGCTTTTTTGAAGATTCCGATCACGCATACGACAGTTGAACCAATCGGATGCTTGCATTCCACTTTCCAGTACATTTTTAATTATTTCTGTAAATGAATCATATTTTCTTAGTCCATTGACACAATTTCTCCGTTGGATCTATCACGCTCGGTACATTTGTATGAATTTTGTGGGCGTATTTTCTTCATAAAATTTTTTGATCGTTTTACTGCCAAGTCTCACAATATTTACATTGCTTTTATTATTATGCTGAAAATATCACCAAAAAAATAGTAATCGCTCCGTTTGAGTGGTTCTCACAATTTGTAAAGTACGTACTGTCTACAACGTACGGGTTAATTATGTGACTTTCGAGTTGTACAAAAAGGTAATCAAAAAAAAAAAAAAAAAAAAAAAGAAGAAGAAGAATAATAATAAACCACGTCGAATAAATAATGTTCGTATCATCATCATCGATCAAAAATTGTTACCATAGATCAATATGGCAATTGGATACCATTTCCTATACAGTAAGATGCTGGTACGGTAATCGGCGATCGGTCATAATGTTAACGCCGATCGTTCGATAGGCCACAGTGCGATCCAAATCCAATCGATGGCAAATTTAAATTAAATTTCATTAAACACACCTTCAAAAGTAATCTTGCGTGGTTTTGTGATTAAAAATAAATTTCTACGTGTACCGAAAAACACAAACGTACGAATTGGAGCAAAATTTCACGCGCGCATCTGTATCGTAAGCGTATGACTTTTTTGCCGCACTGTATCCATTAGTTCTATTTTCTATCATTGTAACAGACCCTATAATCATGGCTATTCCTAATATCGTCGGTGGGATCGTTGTTTAAAACCATCAAGTTTTGATAGTTAGCGCGCTCGTGTGGAGGCAGTTACGGCCTGTGCGTTGTGGTTGTGAAAATATTCGACACTTATTTGAATTGTTATAGAAAAAAATGTGGTGTGAAGAAAATTTTCAATTGAGAAACGATGCAGTAGACGCTTCTTATAATGACCTTATTTGTATTTGAAATTTCACTTAGTAAAATGGGAATGATTAACCGAAAAAATCATATTGTGTCAATAGTACTTTTACTATAGTAAGTAGTAGAATATCGTATGATATGAAGCCCTTGCATTATAATTTGATCACAATAAGTTTGTATAGAATTTGTCACTACATACAGGGTGACACTGAGAAATATAAAATAATCAAAGTACCATAAGTACACGTTTCCAATACAGGTAGCATACCTTTAGCTCGACAGTGAAATACAAAAAAGATTAAAAAAAAAAAACCTAGACATTTTGACCTTTGGCGATTGCGTTCAAACGTTGAAACGCTAACCGCACACTTACCTAGTACGTCTTTGGTATATGTCGATCAAACAGAATCGACGTCCAATAGAATTCCATCAACGTCATTAATGTTCGCTTGTACGTACGCCGACCGAAAACCATTTATCCCGTTCGATATTGTTGTGCGGCGAGCGAGAATCAGGGCTGCCACCCGAGCGAAAGCTTCCATTTTTGACAACCCTGGATATTGACACTTGATCTTCAGCGTTCACCTATAGCACTGTAACAGTCAAAAAATCAATAGGTACAATTTTTATCGACAGCACAGAATCTTGAATCGAATTTTATCATAATTGCTAATTATTAATTAAACTAAACTTTCAGTATTTCAACTTCATAGCAAGTTTTCATTTACCTACGCATATATGTACCTATATAGAAAGGAAGAAGAAATAAAGCGAAGAATGAAACTAGGATGGAGTGCTTTTGGAAGAATGAACATAGTTTTTAAATCCAACATTCCACTATGCTTAAAAAGGAAGGCATACGACCAATGCCTACTGCCAGTTATGACGTATGGATGTGAAACTTGGACGCTAAATTCAAGAATGATACGAAAGATCCAATGCACACAGAGAAGCATGGAAAGATGTATGCTTGGTATAACAAGAAGAGATCGCAAAAGAAATACATGGGTAAGAAGTATGACCAAAGTGGCAGATATAGCAGTACGGGTGAAAAAAAAGTTGAAGTGGACACATAGCGAGAAGAATGGATGGCAGATGGAGGCGAGAAATACTGGAATGGTATCCGAGAGGATATGAAAGAAAGCAAGATAGACCGAATGGAAGATGGGCTGATGAATTGAGAAGAATGTGTGGAGTTACATAAGTGGATGCAGATTGCTCAAGACAGACAGGAATGGAAGAGGATTGGAGAGACCTTCATCCAGCAGTGGATGGTGAACGGCTGAAAATGATGATGATGATGATGATGATATAAATGATAGCAGAATACTATGAATTCCTTATTCATAGACTCTTTACCTGTTCGGACACGTTTAGTTAACTTAAAAGCTTCCAAGATGTACATATGTACAACATATGTATGATATATAGAAAATCCATTATGGATGTGAAACTTGTATGCTAAATTCAAGAATGCTACGTAAAATCCAGTGCACACAGAGAAGCATGAAAAAATGTATGCTTGGTATAACAAGTAGAGATCGTAAGAGGAATACACGAGTAAGAAGTATGACCAAAGTGGCAGATATAGCAGAACGTGTGAAAAAGTTGAAATTACAATAGGCTGGACACATAGCGAGAAGAATGGATGGCACTTTGAACTACTAAATAAATGATAACCTGCTTAAAAAAAAAAGGATGCTAAATTCAAGAATGTTACATAAGATCCAGTGCAAACAGAACCATGGAAAGATGTATGCTCGGTAACAAGTATGACCAAAGTGGCAGATATAGCGGAACGTTTTAAAAAGTTGAAGTGGATACATAGAGAAAAGAATGGATGGCAGATGGACGCGAAAAATACTGGAATGGTATCCGAGAGGATGTGAAAGAAAGCAAGGTAGACCGAGTGGAAGATGGGCTGATGAATTGAGTGTATGGAGTCACGTGTATCAGATTGCTATATCCTATATCCAGCAGTGGATAGTGAACGGCTGAAGATGACGACGATATAAAGAAATAGTTTGATTACTTTATTGTATGTTATAAATTCCAAGCCCTGGTTTCAAAAGTATAATAACGTTGTATGTGCGTACGTATTCGTGTATGAATGCGATGAGATGTGATGTCAGTGGGATACACGACAGTGTCTCAAAACAATATTTTTATTTTGACAACTCTCAACACGCCCTCGTCTCCGAATTCGGCGCATATTCATACGTAAAACGACCGCCGAATGATTTATAAATATATTATACATACATACATGCAACGAGATCGAAAACAATAAGAAAAAGATGTTAACCCTATTCGTGACCCATTAAAACGTGCGCACACGCTTATCGCATCGCATTGTGTAAACACACACACATTGTATTTATTTTTTAAATATTATATTAAGTAACCTTTAGGTATACATATAATTTTATTTTAGCCAGCGTACAACGAAAGCGTTAACAATTTATCAAAGCAATATTTTATCGAATGGGATATTTTCAATATGCACGGAAAAACCGGTCCCGTTCGACTTCTGGGCCGTCTGTCTGTCTGTCACCCGCAGGCTCGTTTTGGACCAGTCAATCATCTCCTCGGCGTCAAGATGACTTTTGACGTCGCCATTGTAATCGCTAAATACTAGGAGATTACTCGACGTTGAATATTTAAATTACGTGGAAAAAAAATTCTAATAAACCATTAACCCCTTTTATACACCGTCTGACAATTTAATCTTCACTAGTCGCGGCGAATATGCATATTAATTAGTGCGCGTGCGAGCTCTGCTCGTTCGAATTCTGGACAAGTAAATTGCGCAAATAAGATTCTTATCCGTATGAAATTACACGTGTAAATATTATACTGACTGTAAACACTCGACTTTGTCCGGGTGAAATTAGTTTTTCACCGTAATTTGCTTTCCTAAGCTATAAATTCGCTTTGACTGACAATACTCTGCATATATGACATGAGTCGGAATCGTAACTTCCCGAAAGAAAAACTAGGCATGCGTGTGGACGATATATTGTCGTTTTTCAGAATTTTATTTTTGAATATTGTAATAGTACGAAATTTAAAGATGATATGAATTGCAAACCAATATTAGTTCAAATGTATCTCCTCCACTGTAATAAAACATTCAACGCTCTACAATAGTACATATCGATGGGTTAGTGCACAGATATTGTATGTCCAGTTTTGTGTTAAAATATTGTAAGTGACATATGTACATACCTACATCTTTTTTGCATGAAAAATATGGACGAATTGGACATATTATATATTTGAATAAGACAATATCTTTTCAAATATACTATTTGGACATACAATACTTTTTAGACATGAAGGTTTGATACATGTGGACGTTTTGTGTGTGATAACTCAATTTTGGTAAAAACTGGACATACAATATCCCATACCCATAGATAACTGCCGCTTGGACTTGAATTTAACCCACGGCTTAAACCATACACGTTTAGGTAAAAGCTTCCAGTATACTCATAAACTGTCGGATGTTGTATGTTTTATTCTGTGTTGTTGGATAATTCAACTATGTAGTATTACACGAATGAAGATTAAACATGGTACAAACAAGCCATTGATAAATTAACTGAAATAAAAAAAAAAAACGTTGGTTCACAAATTCAAAGCCTTGATGACTGTGATGCGCTATGACTAGTTTCAGTTTCGAATTGCGCAACATATGTTTTCGTTTACTGTTCCCAGTAAAAACCCTACAAAGTAGTTGAATTGTTTTATATTCTGTAAAAACCTGCAGAATCAAAGGAAGTGATTCAGCAAAGTTTGCTCCCAATCAATTAAACAGTGTTGGAATATATGTACAAACATACAGATGGATAAAAATCGATTTTATATTATTCCATACAAAATTGCATTAAATACATAAACGCACGCATTAGTATGAAGCCCGCACACGTTTTAATATAATTTTCTATGAATTAACAGCTATTTTATCGCGTACACACGTATGTACACGTGTAAATTCCGATTGCATACGTCCGTTTTTTTTTATATTTTCGCACGTTTGCAACTCGCTTCGTGCATATATGGAAACTGACGACGTACCTATGTATATACAAAAAAAAACAACGTAAAACAACAACAAAAAAACTAACATATATATTATGGGTATATTGAGCGCGTGTTGTTCTTTCATCCGGTCGATATATCCGACATGTTCGTTGTAAATATTAACGAGATACGGTATGCATAATGATATTATAGATTTATATTTGCATGATGGATTTATTCGCGTGGCCCACATATGCGCGTTGTTCTCTATTTACTCGCGTTTGCCGCACGATGAAACGGCAAATGATGAATTGTTTCGAATTGCGTGCGCTGTATGTACGTACGTACATACATATGTATGTTCGCATCGAAAGCTCAACCGGATATAAATCTCCGAACGAGTGCAGTGGGTATGTGTGTGCGGTATTAATATAATTATTAGCTAATATGCATAACGTGTGCAATAAATTAAGCTCGTTGATATGTGAGTTTTTTTTTTTTGGATTCGTGTCGTATGGCAGATAAGTACCTAATAATATAACTAAAATATTACGTTGAAATTAATACGGAGAGAGTTGCGAATGTAATTGATTTATTAATCACGATTTTCGAATTAAATAAAATCGCGTTTGAATTCGATGCATTTTTCATTTGCGTATCTGATTTTAATATTAATTTATCGGTGTGTCTGCGTGTTGCAAATGTTTAATTTATTTTATAAATGCATTTTGCACATTAGATAATCGTATTGTGGAGATAGTTGATAGTTATTTATACCTGGGACAATTGGTGAATATGACCGAATGTAAAGAAGAAGAAATAAAACTAGGATGGAGTGCTTATCGAAGAATGAACATAGTTTTTAAATGCAACATTCCGCTTTTCTTAAAAAAGAAGGCATACGATCAATGGCGTATGGATGTGAAACGTGGATGCTAAATTCAAGAATGCTACGTATGATACAGTGCACACAGAGAAGCATGGCAATATGTATGCTCGGTATAACAAGAAGAGATCGTAAGAGGAATACATAGGTAAGAAGTATGACCAAAGTGGCAGATAAACGTGTGGAAAAGTTAAAGTGGACGCGAGAAATACTGAAATGGTATCCGAGAGGATGTGAAAGACAGCAAGGTAAACCAAGTGGAAGATGGTTTGATGAATTGAGTAGAATGTGTGGAGTCAAGTGGATGCAGATTGCTCAAGATAAACAGGAATTTATTTATTTATTTATTTATGTAACAAACAGCTATACAATAAAATATAACTACAAAATAATATTAACAACAGATCAAAACAAGAAAGGAACTTAAGTAAAGATAATCTAAAGGAGGGCAGAGAATAGAGAAAAGGATCAATATGTGCCGGAATTTCGTTAAATGACGAGCAGGATCTATAAATGAAGGAGTTTTGTGAATTTTTTTTTTTGGAACAAAACAAATAATGTCAAAGTTGTTGACTAAACAGTTATTAAAAAAGCCAGTAGTTTTGGAACGAAGTCCTCGAGCATGGAAGAGGATTGGTGAGGCCTTCATCCAGCAGTGGATGGTGAACGGCTGAACATGATGATACCACTTTTATCACTCATTGCATATATCTCAACTGATAGTAAGTTGTAAAGTTTGATTACAATAAACTTCGATAACAATATGCAATAGTTGGAAAAGCGTGAGAAAACTTTTGGGTTTGAAACACAACCGCGCGTCGATGTCTCCAAAGCTTTTCCCCATACATTTCTCATACTCGTTGAATTTTCGCACATTTAACGTCAAACACAAATAGAATATACGTTTAGAAGTGGTTTTTATACTTTTTATGATAGTATCTTCATTTTTTCATACATTTTCGTCATACGCGTGACTAATTCGAATTGATCGTTGCAGTGCACAAGTTTGACACAAAAAGCGTGTATAGGTGTGTAAATTGTGTACGAGTCTGAGTCCCGCCTATACGCGTGTACCGGTGGCGACCCGAAAACGCAAATAGTTCAGTAAACCTGTTGTCTTTCAATTCACACGTGTGTGCACCTTTCGGTGGGGCGTGCCTCGCTGTACCGTTAGGATATCTCCACACGGACAGAATCACGCACACAGCCTCTCAAACTTTGCACAATTTAATCGCCAAACCTTTCAACAACCGATCGCTACAATAAAACATCCATAAAACCGCATACAAGTCATCTAATAGTTACGTAGCCGAAATCGATTCGTGGAAATGAATTTCTCCTGCATGATATCAGTAGTGCTTTTCCTCGTTGGTATCATCATACATATTAGGCACGAGGAAAGGTTACAACATTTATAGTGGTCGATTTGTTGGTTACAATCTCAAGGGACTTTTATGCGTAAATGTCACTGTAATCACGTATTATATTTGAGCTCGAGTTTTGTTGAATCCGTATTTGAATATTTGAGAATCGCAGCACGTTCGAATGCGACTTTTAGATATTGCCGACTGCCCTCCTTCTTCATGTTCTTCATTTGCACACACGAGCTCTCATAAAATCACTTGATCCTCGAATACCTGTCTCGATGAAGCACATTCTTGCCCACCACACATATGTACACCAACACACACACACACATACGTTCCGATTATTATGCACCGACCGCTTTAGCTTTGCCGAAATGTATTTTTTGCATTGTTTTCTACCGTAAGACAACAATGACAACGGTGAAACGAGTCGGTAGGATTCGAAAAGGAAACTATAAACAACGGCAAGGACAGGTAGCAACAGAGAGATCCTCGCACTACATAGAATCTGCCAAAATTTGACCAAATGTTGCTTGAATCACTTTTTGGCAACATTTTACCGTTTGTCATAGTGAAGTGTCTTGGAAAATATACTCTCCGTTCATCTTCCATTGCCTTCTGGTCATAAAAAGGAGAAACAATTACGCGCTGTCAATTTAGTATGAAATTCAACATTCTGCTTAAAAAGTAAGGCATACGACCAATGCGTACCGCCAGTTATGACGTATGAATGCTAAATTCGAGAATGTTACGCAAGATTCAGTGCACACACATAACCATGGAAAGATGTATGCTCGGTATAATATGTACATGGGAACGAAGCACGATCAAAGGTGGCAGATATAGCGGAACGTGTGAAAAAGTTGAAGTGGACACAGCGAGAAGAATGGACAGCAGATGAAGGCGAGAAATACTGGAATGGTATCCGAGAGGATGTGAAAGGAAGCAAGGTAGACCGAGTGGACGACGGGCTGATGAATTGAGAATGCAGATTGCTCAAAACAGACAGGAATGGATGAGGATTTGAGAGGTCTGCATCCAACAGCGGATGGTGAAGCATGGAATAATGTATGCTCGGTATAACAAGAAGAGATCGTAAGAGGAATACATGGACTAAGTGGACTATGGGCTGATGAATTGAGAAGAATGTGTGGATGCAGATTGCTCAATGCCTTCATCCAGCAGTGGATGGTGAACGGCTGAAAATGATGATTAATTTAAGCAACTGTCAGATAAACTTTAAAAATTCTGACTACAGCCGTTCGATATGGAATTACTCATATCAAAATATTTGCCAACAGCGATAGCAACCGTTGAAACCGTCTAACGAAATCTTTCAACCGCATCAGTATTCTAAACCACGAACTTTCGTCCGCGCGCTATAGCCTGGCTTAGACGGCAATTGCACGATTCAAACTTGAATTTGGGGTCTGAGGGAGAGTCTGTTGAATCTGTGGGACTGTTGAGCCACTGTCCCAATGTTGAAGGCTGTATAGCATGGTCACAGTGGTTGTCCGAAGGCGATGAAGCGATTTGGCCGCAAGGCGGGCCGCAGGCGACAGTTGCGGCCCGGCCGCCGTACGCGCTACAGCACGATACGATTGCGCGATATGACGCTATCTCGTGCGACAGGTTACAATACACTCATATTATCAAGCATAGTGCATAGTTTCGTTTTGCTTTTGGCGTATGTCCCTGTCCCTGCCCGCCGCGTGCGCGCGACACTAGACCCTAATGACGTGTGTCGTTGAGGTCACATTCGCGCGAATCCTTCGGTGTTGCTACCGCGCAATGTAATCGGTGTTCGATGTATCGTGCGATAGATTCGCGTTGACTATGATAGGGTTGTGCTAAAGAGTTGCTATGCTGTTGATGATGCGTTTTCGTGATACTTTTTGACAGTCCTAGCCGAAGGTAGCGCAAATGTAAACACCGATGCGAGTTTCGTACTAGTGTCTTAAATTATATTGACAGGAGCATATTTCAATTGAAAATACATATAATGAATGCTCAACAGTATATAAGTTCACCTTTGAATGTTGAACGAAAAACTTTAAAATAATCGTAACATAAGGTTAACCTTTACAAGAAGACAATTATTGTTTTAAAATAACAATTTCCTTTTATAATACACATGTACAATTTGTACAGAATGAAGATTACATATGAAAAAGTTATTAACAATGTGATTCATATTACGCTCGTCGTTCTAATTATTGTCTTATGATAAAACTAATGTACCAACAATTGATAGTTTGGAATTATCTGTATTCAGATAATATGCATTGTTGATTGGTTTGTTATTTTTGATTAACATTTGACGTAACACTAATATTATTACAACAAACAATAAATGTAATTTAACAGTACATATTCACATGTCATACTCGTGCTCATCTCTTCTTATTAAAATAAAAGTATTTTTTTTTTGTTAATTTGAATTTGTTATATTAAACATTTAATTAATTACAGCAATACAATAATACAAAATATTAACATTTCGCACGTTGAATGGGATGGTCGATCAGCGCAATCTTTTTTTTTTTTTTTCATAACGAGTTGTCATTTATGATACGTCGATGGTAGATATGTGTATTTTTTTTTTATTCGTCATTCTATAATGAATATCCATCTTCATAACGTACAGTTGAATTCAACAATGTATCCCTCTTGAAACGATATTTCACAGCTAGTAAATGAATGTAGAAGTGCCAGGTGTTGTACATTTATTGTTGTATATTTAAACGTCAACATTTTTAATGGTAAAATAATATCAATTTTTCACGACTTTCTTCATATTATACGTTCGAATGTATAGTGTATGATTTATACTGATTGAATTTTGTATATTTTTTTCAATTGTTGTAGTAGGAAATGTGATTGGACCAAACTAGACAGACGGTGAATGGGCGCGCGCGTTCGACGCCAGCGCGTCTCTCTCGCCAATTGTCAAACTGTTACCATTTTATAAATAATGGCGAGCGGAAATCTCGCAACGGTGAGATCATTAAGCGATGATGAATAATTGTAGCTGGATCCGCGATCGAATATCAAACTCTAGCAGTCATCAATCATGCGGGTCAACAATTGATTTGGCCGGCGGCCGCGCGAACCGTAATAGAAAATGCGGTGGTCGTTATTGTCCAAAGTTTTTTTTTTGTTTCGACTATTATTACAATATTTTATTTTCAACGTTTCGATTTTACCATCGTAGAAAAGAGTAGAGAGTGCTATTAATATATTTTTTTTTTTTGCAATAGATACGAATGAAAGTTTAATATGCGCAATACTTCATAGTTAACGACGCACCGATTGTATATACCTAGTTTTTATAATTATAATAATTCATATATGAACGTTACTGGTAGCCGCCGATTTAATCACATTAATATTTCGACGTCTATTTACAAAGTTTTAAATAAATTCTTAATTACAAAGTGAATATTTACAGAGATAAATTTTTTCATTAGGAATTGATAAAATTAATTTAGCATATGCGTGTCAATTTGTACGTCTGTGTAATTGTGTATTTTATTTATATAAAAGAAAATAACAAACATACGCTAAAAGCAAAACATACATACATGTGCATATTGTCGTATCGTATCTCGTATGGTATTAATGTGTTCCTTGCCGTTTTTTTCCCCCCAAAGAAATGAGAAGAAGGGACAAGTTAAAAATAAGTAGAAAATATAAGATTTTCTTTCGGTAGTATTGAAAGTCGTTAAAAAAATGAACGAAGTTCCAAACTCGCCAGAGTCCACAGCATCCGAGCAATTGGCAGTTGCCGACATGTTAAATCATAACACAACAACGATGGCAAAGAGGAGAAAAATTCTCGGTAATCACAACGGAATCGATCTCCACAATGATATTTTAAAAATGACTCAAACTCAAATTGAGTTGCTGAAAACAGAAGCGCAATTAGACATGCTCAAATCCGAAGAAGTAATCGTTGATTCGTTGGATCTGAGACAGAATTTGTTGCAAAAGAATCTAGAACTGTTGAAAAGTCAAAGTTTCGATACTTTAGATTTGAGACAGACTGGATTCAACCTGCTGAGGACTAATTTAGAACTGTTGAAAAACAGTCAAAGGAATTCTGTAGATCTGCGACTTCACATAGCAAACAACGAGTCTAACGTCAACAACAATCAAAGTAGATCGATTTCAAAAGAAGAATTTGTCGATATAAGACAGGACGATTTAAATAATTTGAGACAGGATGAAGTGAACGATATACAGCAAGACGATTACGGAACTAAGCATTCCGATATTGACAATTCTGCTTCCGAGTTGGATATCACGCAAAGCTCCGTAGAGGATAAAGATTTGGGAGCTGAGAGGAGTCAGGAGGATGTCTCGTTCGCCATCATGGATCCTGGCTCTCACCAAGACGCCGAAGAAGACGACGACGTAAGTACATAGAATATCTTGACATTCACCCAGTTGCTGGGTATTTTGCGGTGTTGGAATGCGCGCGTACTGGAAAACGGCACTTGTTCGTCTGGGCCGGTTTGTTCGGCTTTTCGGGTGCTTCCGGGTTTGCCTTCTTCTTCTTCTGCTTAAACTGTCCATTAAGGGCCGTTCTTGTGGTTGAAAAAAATTAACCGTACACGGCGAAATATGTAGCTGTGTGTCGGCCATATTGTATCGCGAAAATCTCGGGAAGATTTTCCTCCCGAACCCGCAAATCGGATTCGATCGTTAAAATATGTACATCGCATTGGTGAACTTTTCGAACCGTGTGGCGCACCTTGCAACTTGTTTTTTTTTTTATTGGCTCGGTTACTTTGACTTCGTGAGAATACTTTGACTTTACGTATATGTATGTAGTAATGAATTTTTGTGTGAATAAACTATTAGGGAACGTGAGTGTGGCAAACAGGCATGCGAGATGATGAGAGCGCCAGCCATGAGGAGTTGACAGTTGTCGTTGACGACCCGGAGAAACAAGTGCGCAGAGTAAATATAAACGTTGAACCATTACAAACACACCATTCTATTATTTTGACCGATTGCCACATAAATGTCATACAAATGAAAACGGTCGTCTTTCTAATGGAAAAATTTTATTTTTGACCATAAGTGTAATTTCTTAGCTACTCATCGTGCTCAAGATATATTAGCAATGCAGTCTTAAGCGATTTTACGCGTTTTCTTCGACACTGCAAATAATATCTCAATCGATCGCAATTCTTCAACAGCACTCGATGTCTATCTGGGTGGTGGCGGTTGGCCATTGTTTGGCGCGAAACACACTGTTAGAATTCTTCGACTCGTTAGTTATCTTTCCGAGTGACTATTACAACGAGAGAAAAAAAAAGTGAGAACCTGTTTTATTATCACAGACTCATTCGATAGGAACAACTCGTGTGTGTATGTATAGAAGTAGTGGTTGCAACAACCGGCTCGCAGTCAGTCGCGTATGTTTTGAGTTTTCACCCATCGACCAGCTCGTACATATAAATAATGTGGAGAGCGAGGAGAAAAAAAAAAGCCTTATCATCGTCGTCATTGGAGCAAACTGCGTTTCGCAATGTGCACTTGCCCGGCGATGCTTTTTTTTCGGGTCATCATCGTTATCATCACGCCCGTGGTGCGCACCGTTATTTCCCAGAACGATTCCGAGCAAAAGTCCAATGCGAGCGGTATGACAAAGAATAACCCGTTCCCTCCCCGAGTGTTTGATGGTTGGCCTTAATTAAACTTTTAAATAACACCAGGGTCACAATAAGCTCTGATAACATTCGACAAGCTCTGGAAGAATTCGATAATATTAATTTTTAAACCACCGCTTTACTGTTTCTGGTTCAGAACAGGGCTCGAAATGGAAAATTTCACGAATGGGAGCCGCTCGATAATTTTCAAAAAATATCAAACGACCTTTTTTTTTAATTATATGTATGTACATAGGTACCTATACATATGTATATATTTATCGAAAAGGAAAATCTTACCCGAGATTAATACCGTTTAATGTCTGCAAGTCAACTTCAACAAGTAGATCTAAAAATGTTCTCTGATTTTCTACTATCCTATACACTGTTCTGAAAACTCTTTCAGTGGTTAAAAAATGAGCATGCTGACTGTTTTGAAGAAATTTCATTATTATTGGCCGATTTTATTATATTCAACGATTTTATATGGGCGTCAGAAATTAAAACATAATAATATTTTAAATGGCTTTTGGCTACAGATAGATAGATGCCTTTGTCGGAATTGAAATGTAAAGAATTTAACTTCCAGTCAAAGATTGTGATTTATGAGTCATGAATGTAAAAAAATTCACCGTTTAACATTTTTTCGGCAATAATTATTGAACTTCATTTTTTTTTCAAAATTAAGACAGAGCACGGAAATTTTGAGCCTTTCACGGAAAATTCGAGCCCTGGTTCAGAAGCTTACAATAAACTTTAACTAATGGCTGTCCATATGAATTTAATCATGTACCTATTACATGTACATATGTGTATAAAAGTTATTGCATCGATCCAAAAAGAGAACTCAATTTTGATCGATTGAATCAGAATGCTCGGTATGTTGACTTTGCTTTTTTTTATATTAATAATTTAGCTATATACACAATTAAGCAACGAAAGTATGAAAGTAGGCTTAAAAATGAATTTTAAATAAAACTAAAATTATGTGTAATGAATTTTGCACGCAAAGCGTATGTACATAGTCACAGTAGATAATCATATTGTAGAGATAGTTGATAGCTAATTATACTTAAGACAATTGGTGAATATGACCAGATGTAAAGAAGAAGAAATAAGTGCTTTTGGCAGAATGAACATTGTTTTTAAATCCAACATTCCGCTATGTTTAAAAAAGAAGGCATACGACCAATGCATACTGCCAGTTATGACGTACGGATGTGAAACGTGAATGCTAAATTCAAGAATGCAAGTGCACACAGAAAAGCATGGATGTATGCTCGGTATAACAAGAAGATATAGTAAGAGGAATACATGGGTAAGATGTATGACCGAAGTGCCAGATATAACGCGAGAAATATTGAAACGGTATCCGAGAGGATGTGAAAGAAAGCAAGGTAGACCGAGTGAAAGATGGGCTGATGAATTGAGAAGAATGTGTGCTAGTCAATTGAACGCAGATTGCTCAAACAGACGTTCACCATGTTCAGCAGTACACGGTGAACGACTGAAAATGATGAATGATGAACTGCCTACATATGTATGTATATAGTATTAGATCTTTTTAGTCGCTCTTACATGTAATTAGTCAATACGTTATCAAAATATAATACGCTCCACAACGATGCATTATCTCGATGAGCGGCGCTCATTGTTCATAATATAATACATATAACCTTAGGTCTATTTACATCAATCATACGATAATCTCATTTGCATACGTTCAAGTCTTCGACGTAATTAATTTGAAAATATTTTATATATGTATATTGTACGCAACCTCTCGGCTACTTTGATTGTTATCGAAAAATACATAAAATTTATAAAATACCATTATAAAAATTGGATTGCATAAAGTTTCCCGAAGAACACTCTCGATCCTAACGAGCGTCAAGGACCACCACGGCACGTTTCGTTCTCGATTTCCTCGCATTCCAAACACGGACACCTATATATTTTCATTTTTTTTTCGAACATACCGACTTCGGCGAACATTATCGCCTTGTCTGTCCGTCTGTGCGGAGTTCCACATTTGACCCGCAGCTATGTGTCTGAGCGCCCGCTTTTTTAATGGCGCACCTCGCCTCGTTCGCGATGAGTTATCTACCAAATATTTCTCATTAACATACATAAAAAAATGAGCGTGTATGTGCAAAAAGTAAAAGGCTTCGAGCCCCGGAACGGCAGCGACTCTCAAACCGTTCGTTCGGTGTGAAAATAATTAAAATCGAAGTGGAAACGGCTTGCACACGTTCAATGGTGTTCAATTTCCGGGATATACTTATAGCGCTCGGTAATGGTCGAGAATCTCACGATTCCAGTTTTGTTTTTATTTTTTCGAATGTGTTTTATATTCTAACGGATGTTGTTGTTGTGTGTAATTATCGTCATTAAGACGTCATCTGAGCGACAGCTATTGGGTGTTGGTTTAATTTTCTATATATATTTTTTTGTAAAGGTATCGAAAAGTTTGAGAACAAGGGGCGAAACCTCTCCCACGTACCGCGTATAGCTCCGGGTCAAATGTGGAACCCCCTTTCTTTTGGCCGCGAGCTTATCGCATTATAATATACTCTAATTGAATTAATTAATAATCGCCGATGAAAATATAAATATTTATCGAAAATTAATTTTAAAATTGATTGCACTTTTAATTTATTGACATTTGAAGACTTCTAATGACAGATTTTCAGATTAGTTCGATGAAAAAGTTTTACGTGTGAAATTTTGGTTCGTCCAGTTCGGCGGAAAATAACTTTGGATTTATTTTCAAAGCACTGCGTGCAATAAAACAGGTTTAAATTCAGATCAAATACGATAGGATCAAATCAAACATACAGAAATGTAAGTTTAACGTAAAAACCGCCGAGTAAAAAACTGTTTGTTATTTTATTTATTTATTTATATAATATACACAGTAGCTAAAGCTAATTACATAATCCTTAACTAAGCACCTACATATACAGAGATGTGTTTTAAGACTGCCAGGAATTTATCAATAGTTTTGGAACTTCTATGTAATTCCATCCGGCAGTCTATTATATTCCAAAACACCCTTGTACATACAAGATGCTTCTCCTATTTCTATTTACTCTAACATTTTTTATAATTAAATTATATTCACATAAATCCATTCCTCTCACAATAAATTTACTAAAATATGATGATAAAATATTATTATCTAACTTAAATATATGTAAATACCAACATACAAATCCTCAAAGTGTCATTCACATTCTATCATCATCTTTTTTATACTAGCATACCTATCAACATTTAAAATACATCTCCTACCTCTATTTTTTAATATTTGTAATCTATCTCTAGTTGACTTATATAACATATTTAATAATGAACCACATAATTTTTAATTGATCTAAAAATTCCAAATTTAGTATGACTTCGACAAATACTAACATGTTTCAAATTGCGACTCAAATACTTGCTAATTTTTAAGTTGAATTGAATTATTTAGATAAATAGTTCCATGACACGAATCTGAACGGCCTATTGTTGCATTATTTATTAATTTATACGGTTGTAGCCAATAAAATAAAAGTTCATTGAGAACTTACTATTAGTATATCTGACTATTTTATTGTGCACACATGCAACCTACTTGATATATGTATGTATGACAAAGCTCGCAATTGCACTGTACCATAATTTAATTAAGTACATCAATGGTATTCGAATCAATCCGAGCGATGATTTCACTGCTATTTTGCGCCGAGCAATAGAATGCGCTCTCGTGCATAACACGTAAATGCATACGTTAAGATTAGAGGACATGTGTGGATGACATTCAAGCCTGCAACAAGTGCATTCGTTGCAGTGCAACCTTTTCCTTCCAGCGCCATGACCTCAATGATTTACAATTACAATTTCAATGGGCTGTAAAACTATGTACATATGTATGTACACAACGACAGGTCACATTCACCGTTCAAACACAAAACCCGCATGCTAAATCCTGAAACACACACTATGGATCGTTTAAAAATTTCCCCGAACACACTTGCCGTGTCGTAATATTATATTACACACGCGTATTATAATGAGATACAAGTGACAGATCGCGTTTAATAAATTGGAGTTTTCTAAATAAACCGTTAAACGTCCGACGCGTAGCGAACACGTGATCGATTCGCGTATGGTTTAAATTTATAGCGCGTTTAATTAAATCGTTCTGTTTGGAGCTCGGGGTCAAATTGACCGCATTTAGATCGCCTCGTTAATTTTACGAAAACGACAGCAGACTCTCAAACTGTACCTCATTTATTTGAACGATCTTCGAAGAGACCTATGTATGTAGGTGTAAAAGACCTAGGTGTTTTATTAGATAGTAAATTATATTTTAATTTCCCCATTGATGCGGTTGTCAATAAAGCTTATAGGAGCTTAGGATTCATATTGAGTCCTTTAAGTCCTTTGATACTGCGTCTCTGCTATACAATGTATTAGTGAAAAGTCATCTGGAATTTGCTAGTACTACCTATATATGGAACCCGTTTTACCAAGATTCCATTACTAAACTGGAAAAAAATAATAAGAAGTTCCATGCGTACTCCATTTCCAGGTTTCGTATTTCCTCTTCTTCTTCCAATTCCCATGATTATGTCTCTCTACGGTCTAGGAGGACAGTCTTGGATCTCTCCTTTAACTTTTTTGCAATTTCTCTTTGGAATATTGCACCTATAAACAAAACCAAACAGAATGAAAAATTGTTTACAACAGAATTGTTTATAATAGAATAGTAATTTATTTATTATGCTCTTCTTCTTCCAATTCCGATGATTATGTCCCCCTGCGGTCTAAGAGGACAGTCTCAGATCTCTGCTGTGTATTTAAGCAATTAAATAATTTATCAGATAGCCGTTACTTGCCTTAGCAAGTAACCTTCCTTCTCCATTGTTCCCCTAGATCTGTTAGAAATACTCCATTGTTTCATTTGAATCTTTGTTCTACGAATTATTCGCAAAACTCCTTTATTCATAGACCCTGTTCGTCATTCAACGAAATTCCTGTATATATTGATCCTTTTCGCTATTCTTTGTCTTAGTTCAGATTTTCTTTACTCAAGTTCCGTTCCAGCCCTAACTCCTAAAGTTCCTTTCTTGCTATGATTTGTTGTTTGTTTGTAACTATTTTGACTGTATCGTATTATGTGGAATTTATTTTATTTTATATTGTACTTTATGAGCTGTATGTTACTTGATAAATAAATATACAACCTGTCCATGCTTATGTGGTGTTTTTCCCCTTTTCTTATAAAACTAATAAATGGATTGTGCTAAAACTTATTATTGTTTCGTACGGCTTTGGTGAGTTTTTGGCACAGTTGAACATGCAAAAAAAGTTTGAGAAGCTGCGGGTTAACCGTAAATTTTCACCTATTCGATGACGCGACCACTCGTACGCAATACGTAGGCAGATAATAATGGGTCGGTTTTTAGGTTGCAAGACAAAGCACACACTTGTGGGGTCCACTTCATATTTTTCGACGACAGATTGTCTGACTGACGAAACCGCACCCATACCAGTTAGTGAGCCACGGTTCCCTTTAAATTCTAGGGCCCCCAAGATCGAAGAATCCAATAAGGAAAATTGGATACCGTTTACGGCTATACGGTTTCACGCGAAGCGATTGCGAATTTTCGCGCTCGATAAAAGCTCCCATTCGCACGCGATCGCAAAATGGCGCTCGTCTCATAAAGCGAAATAATAAAAATAAAGTAATAATCGAGTGCATGTATGTATAAATAAATAAGAAACGGTCGAATTATTTCTCTTTGTGTCTGGACTAATGACGGGCACATGTAAGCTCGTGCGAGTCAGTACGTTCGTCTCGTTCGCTCGCATAGAGCTTTTTCGCTCGCGCGCTTTAATTAACCTTTTTTATTCGATTACTCGAATCTGGCACATTTCGTTTTCGTGTTTACGTTCATTGATTCTAAATCATCGGTCGACGTATGTATGTATTATTATTCGACTACTTTATTATAATGAAATGAACATTTTATTGTATTAGATTTTCTTTTGAAGTAAAACTTCTTTTCGCTCGGTAGAGTAAAAACGGTTCATCCAACGTTCCATAGAAACGGAGCGAGCGATAAGTGGTCACGCATATCACCACTCCTCCAGTTTGGAGGTAGGCTATTGTTCTCTCTCTTGTTCTTTTGCGTTCGTGCGAGAGAGAGAGATCCGCCCCGAAGATTCGAGCGTCAGCGTTCACCGCCCCTCAGTTTAGTAAAAACGTATCATCGAAGCGTGGCACGACACAAAACTAGTCAAGGCCAGCGGTCAGCTGGTACCCCCACTCTTCGGCTAGACGTCAGGTAGCAGTGAGAACATTTGTGTACACAATTCTATAACATTCACATTCACATCTGTATTCCTTCTTGTACACTGTACTTGCTTTAAATATTGCAAAGAAGTTTTACTTCTATAGTGAGTAGCGGCTATACACTGCGATTTTTCACTTTCGACGCACACGGTACTGCACTGTGTAAATTTTCCCCCTTGGTGTCGTAACACGTTACTTACTCACACAGAAGTGGGGAAAAAAATACACGTAATTTGATTTTAATTGGGCGGATCCGTCTCTCAAATCACGGTCACCCTTCGCCATCGGGGTCACCCCCACCCCATTCCACCCCTCATACATTTACCCTCTTCAAAATGTGTAAATTAACCGTGAGCACATTGAAAAGAGTAACCCTATGGTGCCCATTCGCACTGTTTAACCGACTATTAGCAAACGCCCGTTATAATATTCGACACCGTATCATTATGCACCAGCTCGAATCAATTGAATGCATTTTTTTTTATTTCGAATGAAACTTTCAAACTGTACTGAAAATACATTTTTCGTAAGAATGGTTGTCGACGCATAAAACGTGTCTTATCAATGACTCGTTTTACGATTTTATTTCGGATAATAAAGATCGCTCGCAATAGAGAACAACGTTAATTTAATACAACAGGAAATTGTATACGCGTATAACCATTAAACCTTCATGGTCGAAATGTATATACTTAACACATTTCCAAACGGAAAATATGAAGTAAACTTGATATAAATATATCATCATCATCATCATTTTCAGCCGTTCACCATCCACTGCTGTATGATGCCATCTCCAATCCTCTTCCATTCCTGTCTGTCTCGAGCAATGTGCATCCACTTGACTCCGCACGTTCTTCCCAATCCACTCGGTCTATCTTGCTTTCTTTCACATCCTCTCGGATACCGTTCCAGTATTTCTCGCGTTCATCTGCCATCCATTCTTCGTGTGTCCACTTCAACTTTTTCAAGCTTCTTACCCATGTATTCCTCTTCTTGTTATACCGAGCATATGTACATCTTTCCACGCGTCTCTGTGTGCACTGGATCTTGCGTTGCATTACTATATCATCATCATTTTCAGCCGTTCACCATCCACTGCTGGGTGAAGGCCTCTCCAATCCTCTTTCATTCCTGTCTGTCTGTCTCAATTCATCAGCCCATCTTCTACTCGGTCTATCTTGCTTTCTTTCACATCCTCTCAGATATCATTGCAGTATTTCTCGCTATGTGTCCACTTCAACTTTTTCACACACTGTATCTGTCACTTTGGTCATACTTTTTACTCATGTATTCCTCTAACGATCTCTTCTTGTTATACCAAGCATACACCTTTCCATGCTTCTCTGTGTGCACCAGATCTTACGTAGAATCCACGTTTCACATCCATACGTCATAACTGGCAGTACGCATTGGTCGTATGCCTTCTTTTTTTAGCCGAATGTTAAAATTTAAAACTATGTTCATTCTTCCAAAAGCACTCCATCTTCGTTTTATTTCTTCTTCTTTACATCCGGTCATATTCACCAATTGTCCTAGGTATAAATAACTATCAACTATCTTTACAATATGATTATCTATGTACAGTTTATTAATTTTAGTTTTATTAAAATTAAAATTAATTTTTAAACCTACTTTTATACTTTAAATATATATGTAGTATACATATGTATATTATAGCAAATAATGAACGGAGCTTATAGTGTGATTGCGCTGCCCTTATAGTAAATAAGTCAAATTAGCCGTAATTTCCGGCTGAGCGAACTTTTGCCAATGTCTAAATTTGTCACATTTTCTCTCATTGGACGGGGTCTAGTATACCCCAGCGGGGGTCCTGAAGACCCCACGTCGTTCCCGGAAAACGCCTCGGGGCTCTCATACGATCCGGGAAGACTCTCGCACTGATTTCGCACCAATAGCAAATCGACAATTTAACCCGATTTCATTCGGTTATGAACGGGGCTGATGCTTCAATTTTAATGCTCAATTTTTTTTTTTTGCGCATTTCAATGGCTTTCAAACATTGCATTATCCATTGGTATTTAGCGAGTGTGTAATTTCTTATTGGATGTGTCTGAAGTGATTCACTGAAACCTGTAATCGACCTATAAAGCCCCGGAAGAAGACCGCATTTTGCTTGACTTGTGCATGTTGCAACGACCTCGATAGAACCGTAGACAGCTGTCTCACAAAGACGTGTTAGTACCAACCCGTCCATAGAAATGTCCATCGTTTGCTGAAAATCTGAACTTTCTGTTCTACAATCTTTCAATACATACATAGAAAACAATTTCAGTAGAACCTCTTCAAATAAAAATAGCTTCAGTCTACATTTCAAAAGTTTTTAGGTTATATACCTATACTTTTGGATTTTTATAGTATTGCTTATTATTTTTCTTGAGGCTACCATTTGTTATGCTTTCCGATGCAATTGATTGCTGAAAGGATACGGCGAGAAGTTATCGCTCACCCTGTAGCTACTATTCAGTTCAGTCGCTAACCAGTTCAGAGATTTCAGAGCTCGTTATCTATACGAACAAAACGCGCTCATATAAACCTAAACACACACTCGCCAAAGTCGCAATAATGCCACTGCCGTATATGGCAATTATTATAAAGTTTACTATCACCGCGTGCGTGTATATTGTATACATATATATGTGTAATAATATATCAAGTGGACGTAAAGGTAGAGCAACCGGACTCTGTGCGATTCGGTCTGTAACTTTTTCTTAGGCGAAATGCATAAATTGATATGTCCTTAGCTGACTTGTAATTAATTTCAACGTATTTTCACTGTAAGCAAGTTAGTTGTGCATTATAAAATATACGTATGTATCAATTAAACGAATGATTTATTATCGGGATGATTTATTGACGTGTGCAACAAAATGCGCTCGGTACAAATTCAATATTTCTTGTGATTGACATTATGCAATTTCACTGAAAACGTTTAGTTGGTATAAGCTTTCAATGTGAGGTGAATAGTTTCCGGCTGTTTTTAGAATGAATCAAACTCCAAATATTCCATTTAAACTAATCAATATACAATTTCAGTCTACTCGTATAAGTAAGTGAATGATTTGTCTCACGTTTTGTCGAAAGACGTAAATCGTACCGTTACAGACTTGTCGAATTGTAATAAAAATAAAAATAAAAATAAAAACTAGCAGTAGATGCGAGTGCAATTATAGAACCTTCGATTCGACGTTCTCAAACGCTATTTTATCAATAAAATACGTATATAATATGTATAAATACGAACGCGACTGATCTAGTTCGTGGTGATTTATTGCTAAAAGTCATCGGGTTATATTTGCTGTACGTAATATCAAACGTTCTCAAAGATTTTCCGAGAAACTGGCTTCGATCTTTATACGTTTGTTTTATTTAACATTTTTTAGAATCGCTTATGTTTTATTATTTTTTTTGCATTTGAAAGCGGGAAAAATCTCACTCAAACTAGATCGTGTAATAAATAATTCAAAAAGTTTTCCTTCTTGTCCAAGCAAATAGATTCACACTTTACGTAATAGAAAATGTATTGCATAGAAAACGATTGAGATACGCAAGTAATACAAAACGTGAGTCGTGTGTGTCGTGGATGCGATTTTAATAATCAATTTGTACACATATTGAACAGTTCACATTTTTAATAAACTAGTAACTGCCCGTTGACAGTATCATCGGGTTAGCGACCCTTGTCGTGTGTGCGAGTGAGTGTATGTATACGTGCCGTGCCGTGGTATGCGATCCTTCCGCGGTTATCAGTTTGTGAGGGTTTGTGAGGTTATGTAGCGTGACCGCTTCGTCCAACGTGTATCGTGCGAGTCAGTTGGCGTATTTGTACGTGCCGTGCCGGGTACGCGAGAGTTGCGCAGCTAGGCTACCCATACAACCAGGCAGACTCCTGCGCTACTATATATCTGTTTAATAATAATTACAACATTTGAATTTGATTCCCACTAAAATCACGCATATTATTAATATTACAATACATACATACATATTTTTACTTATCGCAGTAAGCTGTGAACTTACATTACATCACAGTAAACTTATAAGTAAGTAAAAAGTGAGTCATAAGATGTTCTAGTATTATAATATTGTACTTAATCATCATCATCATCATCATTTTCAGCCGTTCACCATCCACTGCTGGATGAAGGCCTCCCAATCCTCTTCCATTCCTGTCTGTCTTGAGCAATCTGCATCCATTTGACTCCACACATTCTTCTCAATTCATCAGCTCATCTTCCACTCGGCTTACCTTGCTTTCTTTCACATCCTCTCGGATACCATTCCAGTATTTCTCGCGTCCAACTGCCATCCATTCTTCTCGCTATGTGTCCACTTCACACGTTCCGCTATATCTGCCACTTTGGTCATACTTCTTACCCATGTATCTCCTCTTACGATGTTATACCAAGCATATGTATGTACATCTTTCCATGCTACTGTGTGCACTGGATCTTACGTAGCATTCTTGAATTTAGCAACCACGTTTCACATCCATACGTCATAACTGGCAGTACGCAATGATCTACCTTGCTTTCTTTTACATCCTCTCGGATACCATTCCAATATTTCTCGCGTCCATCTGCCTTCCATTATGTATATGTATGTGTTCAGTACACTGCCACTTTTTGCACACGTTCCGCTATATCTGCCACTTTGGTCATACTTCTTACCCATGTAGTCCTCTTACGATCTCTTCATGTTATACCAAGCATACTTATTTCTGTGTGATTGTACTTAATAGGTAATATAAAAGAATCTTAATCTCTTTTACTCTCAATATAATGAATTTGATTCAGAATGGATTTTATTGTTAAAAATTGGATGTTTTCTCAACAAATTGATAAGCTTGCGTTGCATTGTCGGCTCGGAAAACTCTCGCGCTCCGTTTCCGCTTTTCCCGCGATTTTCACTCCGCACTCTTGCCGTTTGGGAAGCTGCGATCGAGCACGTGGTTCTTGCCTCTCTGTTGGACAAATGCGACGAGTAGTACGGAATTTGTATGGGGAATGGGCGTGGGCCCTCGCTACTCGCACAGAGAGCAGCTGTCAGTCAGGGGCCGCGCGCTTCGCTGACAGCACGCAAATCGCGAACCGAACCATAAAATCGGCCCTAAAATCAAAAATCAAACATAATTAATTAAAATCAAAAATAGAACCATTACACTTGCACTTAGTGAAAATTTCGTCAAAATCGAACCGTTTTTAAGTTATCAAACGTAGCCCCAAACACAGTGACTGACAGTGACGATATAAAAATTTGATTCGTCCATAAAAATAAAATTTTTATGGTTTCCATTAAACTATCAATATATTAATTTACAACGCAATCAATGGAAGTGTGGAGTAATGTAAATACATAATAAAACAATAAAAAAAATTAAAAGGTATTGAAATAACGTTAATTTAATTTTTGTAACGACCTGGGAGCCTTCTTCGTGGTACATACTATACAATCGCAAATGTTTAAAATTTTCCTTTGCTTAGTGTGATCCTGATCACATACATAGGTATCCATTATAATTGAAATGCAAGCCGATCACAATAGCCGGCGGAAACGAGACGTGATAAAGTGCCGCGAATTCGTGCACGTTTGAATTTCGTTATCGATCCGTACGATCTATTGCAATTAAACGAGCGCAATAATAAAATACACAGTCTATCCATCCGCACGCGTATAAATCAAAGCATTTTTACTGCCGCCGTTAAAGAGTTATATTTTTGTAATTAATTAACGCGTTCGGGCGATGCGGTGCAGAGAAAGTATACGAAATGTGCGAACGGATAGCACAACTTGATTTACGATCGACCCGATTGTTCGATATTCTATAAAATAATAAATTCGACGACAGTGTCACGTCCACTGTATGGATGCAAACAATTTATTAATAAAATAATAAACTGCCGTAATTTATACGTTCCAATTTTTCTTCTGTGTTTTCTTTTTTATACACATGCATACGCTTAAACGAGTTTTCGACAATTTTACGAGCTCTTATTTTCACGTGCATTCGTCGCTATCACAACGGCATCTCGGTATTTCTAATGTGTGCTAGAATGTCGTGCGTATGTGAATATTTTTGTAATATTTATGAAGTCGTTTTTAATAGTGACATAAAACTTTTTTTTTTTGTATATTAAATTGAGTCAATTAAGATTAAACCGCGAACTAAATTGCAGGATGTTTTTAGACGCGGCGACTGCCGTGATTCTATATTGAATCGTTAAATTTTATGTGATTCGACCGAGATTAACACTAATTTTCATTAACAGTGTCAACGATAAGAATCCGATCTACCGATAATCCTAACTGTAACATTTTTTTTTTGATTATTAACATTATTAAATAATAATAATATTACAAGTTTGTAGAATCCGCGATTATTATTGTGCATCTGCTTTGTGATTGGTTGTTGATTAGAGCGAGACAAGGCTATTCCGCTGAATGAAACAAAACGCATACTATTGAACTACTGTAACTATTTAACCCCTAATCAGTTACATGATATTATATTAATAGCGTAATTAAATATTAAGCGTGGGAAAATTATACTTAACACCTAAACCGACTTAATACGTATAAACATTTCCATAATGTATTCACTATGCAGAATCAACTATCGATAAATGTCGGCTAAAATCAATAATTAATCGTCGACGCTATCGACTTAGATCTCTCGTATGCAAATGGCGAACATCCGATGCAATGTAGATATCAACAAATCGTAAAATCAGCACGGCCAATAGTAGGTAATCGGAATAGTAATAATAATAATAATAATAATAACGATGATAATAATTGGCATCTGTGAGAATGATGGTGACCGCGATCGAACGTACGAGTTTATCCAATTTTACGATCAAAATATTTCAATAATCGACGCAACGTACATACACTCGAAGAATCTGACCACAAATGTGGTCTGCGGTGCGAGGACCACAAAAAAGCTAATAATGGCAATAATTTGCACGGTCGCATAAGTCATTCTGGCTATTGTGACCGATCAAAAGTTGCGATGCGAAATTTAGATCCGATTTTGTTATTTTTTTAGCTGATGTTTCATATACATATGTATATAATATGTAGATATGACGGAAAAAAAACTAGTTTTTAATTTATAATTCATAGATAGAGAATTTTTACATATGTCGGATATAAATTAAGCGAAATTCACACGCCTAATCCCGCATATTTATTCTGATATCAATTTATATTTATTTTTTACTGTGAAATTTTTTGGCAATATTTATCATACGCGTGCGATTATTCAAATGTGCTCGTATTTTACGTGTGTGTCTTTTGATGCGATCGCTCGTATACATTATATTATGCATGTCCAATCAGACACACCTACGATTAGGCTAAATTATGGCATAATCCCATAATCATTTTAACGGAGTAAAAAAAAAATCATAAATATATATTTAATATAGAAAACAGGAAATCCTCTTGCACAAGCGACTTTTTTTTATTAAAAATAATTTCGTAGCCAATCGTATTTTATCTTGCTTGTAAAATGATGATGACGTGCGAAAAATATTGGTTCTACTATACATAAGTACATGACTTTTTTTTTATGCATTTTTTTGTCTTCTATCGAACGGTCGCCGCCGCGCCGTTAACAGTTATGTGTCACTGAAATTTTTATTGCAAAACTTAATTGCAACGGTCCGTGGGAAAATGCGTTTATTTATGCATCGAACGCATATGAATGTAATTTGCATGTAATTTTACAGAAAAAAATCGATTAATCTCGTTGACAATTTGACCGTGCAAAAAACCTTGTGTAATTAATTACACGTGTAATCATGGGACGCATTCAACGCAATGTCGATGAAAAAAATAATATGAAATAGTAATTACGCGATGTCAATATCCTTTACGTAAAATCATCATTCAATGTGATAAAACGACGCAGAGTTAAACACGTTAAATTGTCGCCGCTTAATAATCTTCACCTTTTTAGTTTTGTTTAATCGCAAGAATTAAATTGAAAATGTATTATTTCTAACAATATAATTCACGTGCTAGGGATATAATATAATGACGGTCAATTTATCGGCCGCTCTTCTCAGTGCGCGTCTGGTTTCTCACATCCTGCTCTTGCTGAAGTGCAATCTGAAACGACGCTCATTCTGCATACGAGCCGTTTAAGTTAATTACTGAAACTGGTCAACGACAATTATGCACTCGGCTTCTGTGCCAGCACCTGTGCACACATGAGAAACTCACAATTGGCACACCTCGATGGCCGCAAATTGACCGGTCGCCAATTATGACATTGAAAATGCCGCAGAAAGCGATTTAAACAACAATTTGATACCATAATCAGCGAAAGATCAACAAATACAGGATGCTTATAAAGTTTCAGCACACTTTTCACGGTCGAATTGATACTGTGAAAATACGCGCTATAAATGTCAATATACGCACTATAGTGTTTTAATTCATATATATCTAATTTATAGCGAAGTTTAAAATTATAGCATTTTAAAATGTATCACTTAATCATATTTACAATAAAAAAACGTAAAATTCTCCTCATACACAAGTAAAAATGGTCTTATAATACCGTTCCTTAAATTGCTACATACGGGAGTATCTACTGTATAAAATTTAATTTTTGTTTGTTTTTCCGCTATGCCAATCTACAATTTTCAATTTAGTACCACCGAATATGGTATACTATCTCATGGTACTCTAACTTGGCCCGTAGATCGTTTTTGGAATGGGTCGGAATCCGAGGGCCCCATACAAAACTTTTTATCTGTAAAAATGTTTGTACTGGAGAATAAATGTTAATTTCGATATTCATTTGTTTTATAATTGAATTCACCCGCCCGAGCAACGCCGGGCAATTCTGATATATAAAGTTGAACGATTGTTTGTTTATTTGTCCGCTATGCAAATCTACAGTTTTCAATAAATTTAGAACCACCAAATTTGGTATACTATCTCGTGGTACTCTAACGTAAACCGTAGATGGTTTTTGGAAGGGGTCGAAGCCCGGGGTCAAAGGGCCCCCATACAAAAATTTTTGTTTGTACTGAAGAATAAATGTTTCGATATTCATAATTCGCCCGCAATTCGGCAAGTAATAAAATAAAAATACTATTTAAATTTAAACAATCGAACATGGTCGTTAATAGGTTTGTCTATTTTAAATGTCGCTGAAGGGCTCCCATTGGTCAATCGATAGAGCGAGAAAGCATCGCGTTAAAATCCACGGAATAGAAAGAGAGAGCAACATTGAATAAATTAATTATTATTTTTAAATAGTAAGATGAAAATTATCGTTCGACCGTTAAATCAATTTCCCGCATTTCAGACGTGGTGAGCGGATTGGCGAATTGAAATTTAATTTGATTTAACCAGTGTTCAGTGACAAAGTGACCATTGAAAATTATGCACGTGTGTGTGTAACTGTGTGTAATTTGTTGAATTGAAGTGCACACTCGACACTGCAATTATGGCCGTTATTCGTCGGTCCGGTTTTGCGTCGCGGCGACCGGCCGCTTATTTGCATACGGCGCCGGTCCGGTCGCCGTAAACCGGACGCATGATTTTGCGACCGGACATAGACCGACTTCCGGTCGGCTGCTGCCAAGTCTAAACAGTGAAAAGCGCTCACCGAAAGACCGAAGACTAGGTTCCAGGAGTTTGCAAAAGAAAGCACTACCGTGGCGCTGGCTTACGTGGACTTGTCCAGTGTCATCGAAGTTCAGGTAAATTAAAATTAGTACATATACATGTAGGAATGCATTTTTGGGTGAATCTGGCGAACAGGCATGCAAGTTGATGAGAACGCTAGCGAGGGTGCGAAGAAGAGTTGACAGTTGTCCTTTGACAACCTGGTGAGAGAGATGTGCGTGGAGAATAAAGTCTAAAGCTTTGCACGACAAACACGCCATTTATTATTTCCAACGATCGCCAGAAACCAGATCCCACATACATGTTACAGTGAAAGCATATTTCAAGTGAAAATATACTTTTACTAGTGAAAATATATTTCCACCAATTCAGACAGTGAAAATGTATCAAACAATGAATATACATACAGTTTCACTGCTCAGTATCGGTGAAAGTATATTAAAGTAAGCGTATGTGTTTGTGACTCGTTGATGTTGGCCCAAGTCGATGATGTGTCATCCTACAAGTGTGTTTTGAACGAAACGGTAGCTTTGTTATATCTGAGGATTCTGAGGATAGCAACACGTGCTCTTGTCTTCTTAAACCGACCATTATAAGTCAATTGTTATAATGTCGACAAAGACTCGTTGTAAACTTTAATTGGTACTAAACCAGTAAAAGTCTACGCCTGAACACGGGCACGGCACGATAAGAAGAAGAAGCGACAAAATATGTACATATGTATGTAACTATAAATAACTATGTATTATATGTAGGATTGAATATTTCAGCAGGTTATATGATTCGATTGGTCATTTCACAACTGTCAAATTTAGTTTCAATGACAGTTCGGAAACGAATACAATTTCACCAGTGATTATCAGTTAAAATATATTTTCACTAGTAGAAATATATATGTATCTATGTACTAGTGAAAATGTGTTTGAATATGATTTCACTGAAAATATATTTTCACTTGAAATTTGCTTTCACTGTAACATACATACATATGTACATACATACACACATAATGATTTATGGACGTTTTATTAATTTATTCTTATTGAAGTGTGTCCAAAAGGTAATAGGTAACTTTTCTTCGGATATATGGACTCCATACATGCACAAAAAAGGCAGTTCTAATGATGTTCATTCGCGTGCCGTTTTTCCCGCCGTACGTATTAAGGCGCTCGCACACCTCTGCGAATTCGTATTCGCATAGCGAAGAAACGCGCGAAAAATCGCGCATTAAGCACCATAAACGTATACGCTGAATTGACAATTGATAAATAAACTAATTGTTTGGCATGTATTTTTTTTTTTAATTTCTCTACCACCATCAAAATAGTACTCCTCAAAAGTACACAGATGCAACTCCAGAATATACGCACAAGGCTTATATGCACAGCCTATTATTTGAATGTGTAGGGCCAACTGTCGTTATATCAACCTACCTTTTACAAGCAAAATAATCACCTATCCATAGTAACTACAATTTTTCCATCCTGTATCTTACATACAAATCATTATTATAATGAGAAGTTTCCAATTTTTTTAACCCCATCGAGAGCACAGCCATACAAACAACTACTTCCGGTCAAATAACCACTACTTATCTTTAAATGCGATGAAAGTGTTTAAATTGCATGCGAGTCAACATTCCTATTATATGTATGTATGTACATATATGTATGTAGGTAATGACTTTACTTCCATTGAATAATTGAATATTTTTAATTAGTAATCGATCGGTGAAACAGAATTATAGAGCGTGCGCGTTATTTTGATCAAATTTTCACGTCGAATCAATCGGTTTGATTTATTCCATTACCGATACTATGTATGTATGTATGTACAATTCGAAAATGTACCACGTTCTGTTTATGTGCATTCGTAATATCGTTGAACATCATTCGAAATCGATAAATTATCAATATGCAAAGCGACACGTCTCGAATACTAATGCGCTCGATCAATTAACCGTCCGACTTATTAGCATATCGATGAATGAGAAGGTTGACCACCCCTGACCGACGCGTATATAAACATATGAATGAATGAAATCTAACCAAAGCGACGCAATAATTTATTCGATGCCGAAAGCCTGTTATGAAAATGGCGACACGGGGGAGCAGAGCGCGAACGCCTAAATTCGATTAGAGCACACACCGCACACGCACAGATAATATAATATTCGCACGGACAATTTAAACATTTTTGGCACTAAAAGATCGACATTTTTTTCCTGTCGATACGTATCGTTCATAAATTGCAATCGGCCGAGGCAATAATTCATATCGGTGAAGATTGCCGGATCATTTCGATTCGCGCGCAAATTTTCCAACATACATAATAGACATTAGTTAAAAAAAAATTGGTATTCGTATTTTTTTTTATTTTATATCAAACCGCAACGTGTCTTCTTTTATTCGCATGTAAAATATAATAACTGTAATACTTTTCATAGTAGGATTTTTTTTTAATAATCTATACTATAATACTACGCCTGTAATCGAATTCGGTATATAAATTGACTTATTTTCCGCTTTATAGTTATATTTAAGGAAGGGATACTGCCAGTTATGACGTGTGGATATGAAACGTGGATGCTACATAAGATCCAGTGCACACAGAGAAGCATGGAAAGATGTATGCTCGGTATAACGAGATGCGATCGTAAGAGGAATGCATGGGTAATAAGTATGACCCAAGTGGCAGATATAGTGGAACGTGTGAAAATGTTGAAGTGGCAGATGGACGCGAGAAATACTGGAATGGTATCCGAGAGGATGTGAAAGAAAGCAAGGTAGACCGAGTGGAAGAGAGAAGCATAACAAGATGTATGCTTGGTATAACAAGAAGAGATCGTAAAAGGAATACATGGGTGTGAAGTATGTATGTATGACTAAAGTGGTAGATATAGTGAAAAACGTGGCTGGGACACATAACGAAAAGAATGGATGGCAGATGAAGGCCAAAAATACCAGAATGATATTCGAGAGGATGTGAAAGAAAGCAAGGTAGACAAGGTAGACTTGAGAATAATGTATGGAGTCAAGTGGATGTATATTGCTCAAGACAAGACAGTAATGGAAGAGGATTGGAGAGGCCTTCATCCGGGCAGTGGATGGTGAACGACTGAACATGATGATGAATTGTATTTATTTGGTCTGCGTGTAAAATAAGTAGGTATACGTGTATTACTAAAAATTAGCCAAATATTATAATAAATTGATACATTTTACGGAATCGGCTTATATAAAATTACCTGTTTTTCAATTGTACATATGTGTTGTTTTTTTTTTTTTTAAATTTCACTTTATTGCTTATAAAGCCTACTCACACTAACACTTAATATATTTTAATTAACTTTTTAGTGATTTAATTAATTGTAAGTTTTTTTTTTGATTCATTACAAACGATTGCATAAAATTTCTAACTAACGTAACCTGTATTGCCCGTATAAAAAATACACTCAACTAAATCGTGTGAAAATATAAAGAGGTCTAGTAACACGAAATGTAAATTGTGTCATTTTTTAAGTGTGTATAAAAAATAATTTCATTTTTACATAAGAAAAGGATATGTTTTTTTAATTTTATTATTAATTTGTGAAATTGTACAAATTACAATGTCAATTTTCGTTCTGAACAATTAAGTTTTATAAATTGAGCTTTTTGTTTTGTATTTCTTCAGATACCTACCTACATATACCACTGGCAGAAACCTCAGATACGAACAATTAATGATGTGTCTAAATTTTTTTCTGCAGTGCGTTGTGTTAACTGGCATTCGTTTACATCAGAAGAAATCATACACACACAGAGCAATTTTTCGCCTCAGTTAGATAGAGAGATAGATACATATAATATAAATTTCTCTTTTGACCCGTCGTCGATTTGTACAACATCAATATCAATCCGTTTGCCGTTTCATTGCGTTACTACACACACGCGCGAGCGTTCACATTTAACATACACGTAATTTTTTTTTTTCGTATATTTTAATTAGCCGCCAACAATAGGGCGTCTAATTCGGACGTGCATTGTCTCAAATGGGCCGCTAATTGCGCCTCGGGCACGAAAAGGTTAATTAACTTTTAGAACGTTTCGAAACCCCCGGCTCGATCCCGTTCGATTTTTTTCGCATTTGTCATTGTTTCGCACGAATCTTTCAGCGTTGCATATCTCAATTAACCCCCGATGAATGCGTTGTATATGAATTTGTATAGATGTGTGCTTATCGACCTATAAACTAGGTATACATGGAACCGATCCGACGCATTTCCATCTAAAAGTGGACCAAAAAACAGCATTCTTAGCGCGCGAGAGCCCTTTTGACCCGAGAACGCGCGAAACTGCGCACTCTCACACTCGATATTTGTATGTGTGTGTATGTCCTCACAATAATTTACATCTCCAGTTAGTCTCTGGTGTACACAGATCTGGACTGTGAGATTCTGCGAGTTAGTTGTCCAGTTGTGTGTGAGTTGTTGCGACACGTTCAGTAAAACTCTCTAACAGCGGCCACACCCAACCAGGCTAAGCAAAATCACCGAACGAGTTTCGTCACCGCGAATGCGTTCATTCTCAATATCCGTTTGTTATTATGATAATGTTAATGCTCGTCGAAAATTGCGAAGAGTGATTAAATTCATCGGTTGCGTTTATATAATTGTATCCTACGACGTGTGGCTAATGAGTACCATTCGAATTGTAATGCGTTTTGTTCCATAGGTACCTTACTTTTCATCAGTCATTTGAATATGGAGCTTAAAATTCACTCTTTTTGTACATTTTAAAAAGATTCTTCCATGGAATCTTCCCTCAAGCAGTTGAACGTTAAAGATTAAATTAGTTCAATTTTTAGCGGCTCAATTCACACTTTGATCCATATATGTACATATGTATACATAATATATCCACTACTGACAGACTAGAATTATTTAAAGATTTTTTCCGAATGTATGCTTATTTTTATATTTATAGTACGTACAGGGCTCAGTATTTAATATGCGTACATATATTTCTTTTAAAATCAAATTAAATCACAATATATAAATGATGGATGGTAGATGGACGCGAGAAATACTGGAATGGTATCTGAGAGGATTTATTTATTTATAAACAGGTTTTTAGCCCAAAATATAATTACATATACGAACATACATATCAAAATTAAATACATACATATATAAAAACAAAAAGAATAAGAATATTAAAAAGATACATAAAAGTTACAAAAAAAAAAAAAGATGTGAAAGGAAGCAAGGTAGACCGAGTGGAAGATGGGCTGATGAATTGAGAAGAATGTGTGCGAGTCAAGTGGATGCAGATTGCTCAATACAGACAGGAATGGAAGAGGATTGGAGAGGCCATCATCCAGCAGTGGATGGTGAACGGCTGAAAATGATGATGATGATGATGATATAAATGATAGCAGAATACTATGAATTCCTTATTCATAGACTCTTTACCTGTTCGGACACGTTTAGTTAACTTAAAAGCTTCCAAGATGTACATATGTACAACATATGTATGTAGATGAAGCTTTGATTCTTAAAATTCAACTCATAAATTATATATGCATATAATAGCCCAAATCCGTCTGTCTGTCTGTCTGTGTGCTGATAACGCTCGCCGAGGTAAATGATTAAAAGACACGAACCGTCGTGCGCGCGAGCGGGATTTGAACCCGAGATCACCAGGTCGGAACAGTGAGCGTTTACGCTATGATCCAACGCCAATAATGCGAGATCTCCTATATTTGAACATATAAATCCTTAGTAGGTTCGCGACTTTGGTAAATTGTTACGTTATTTTACAAAAACTATAAAAACTATTAAATATACACATACACTCACCCACAAAAACACTCACGGTACGGGTGATGAGAAACCGCTCCGTTGATATTCAACGGGCTTACACTAGTATATTATAAATTTATAATAGTAGAGAGATTAGAATTTTGTTACTGAACAACAGCATCGTGTTAAGATGAAAAGGGGCGGTGGAAGTAGTGGTTTTCGTTATGGCAACACTTACAGCGACAACGACCGTTTCTAATGACGCCATTAAAACGCCAATATCTGACCGACATGTTCCGTAATAACAGAACATTGAATAAATAATACATTATACACATTGGAGAGCCAAGGTACTGAACTACACTAAAAACACTAATCCCAAGCCAAATATCACTGCGTGTACCTAATGTATAAATATGTACATATTTTCTCAACTGCCCATATAAAATGTCATTATTTGACCGAATCGCTATTTATTTTTTCGAATTCATATTGTAACGTTGGATAGTTACAATTTTACGCAAAGTTTTTAATGGTTCCGTATGCCCAACATACCTACGATAAACATACCAGTTTCTCTGAACACATCTATGTATGTATTCCCACACTATAAATCATTTTATCTTGACACGCTACCGAATCGCATATACTTCATATAAATACGAACTGTAATTTTGCACTCTATGTATGTCACGAATGCTCTATCGCGATTTTTTTTTATCCCCCAGCATGCGATAGGTAAGCATCGTATGTATGTATAATAAATAATGATCGTCGACGTTAACCTACAGTGTATTTTGATACATAAAAAAATAATGGTATTAATAAATCAATAAACACCATACATACATTTATTTATTCAAAAGGAATTTGTCGGCGTTCGATGCAAATACTGATGAATTGCTAGTTTTTAATAGATATCCTTCGAAAATTAATACCTCGTGCGATCATCCAGCTTCATTCTCGTCGATCAATCACGTACGTGTGGTACGTTAACGGTTTCACGCTACGAATATTGCACGCAAAAGGTTAACCATTGCCCCGCTTAAAGACATCATGATCTCTCGCATAATCATGTGCGCGCATTACACATTACACACACACACACACACACACACACACACACACACACACACGAAAGCAGGTCATGTAAAATTATATCATGATCGTGTGTGTACGACTTTTGAATCGTACATCACATACACTAATTTTAATTATGGGTATTGAACTTATGCACCGTGTACCTGATACGAGAGTGTGAGCTTCGCCGTATTGAGATTGATCTCGATTGTATTGGATACGTATTATGTAACACTTTCATCTTCAATTAGACATTGTGAGGGGTTTCAATTGCCAATTATATTGATTTTTGTACATTACGTCTAATTTGAACTCCTTAGTTCTTACGGATTTTTGGTTACAATTTTATGTTTTTTTTTATTGATATTGGTATAATTTGATTGATTTTTGTAGTTGCTTAACGTTTGAGTACAAGAAAAACATATCAAGTCAAATTTAGTTGATTCTTCAATACCAGTCGGTTGCGTTTTTAGATTTTAAAGATAAACCGATGAAAAGAAATAGTGAAAGAGACAGACGTTGTCTTTTATTGTATAGGTACAGTTTATAGATAGTTTATATCGTTGCATTGTCAATCAATCGGAATTAGTAGTTCAACGTACATAGTTGATTGCTATGTTTGAAAACTAGAAGTATAAGATTTATATCGTTCGGGAAGTTGGACGCTGTAACGAAATGGACCTACTGAACACATGTATGTAGGTACGATATATACTGAACTTGCAGAGCTGTTATTCTAAAACGTCTTGGGAAATAGTAAATGTATTATTTTTTCAAACCGCTGTCAAGTACATGGATATTGATATAAATCGTGCAAAATTGATGTTTGTAAGATTTGAACGCAGAAAAATATATGGTGAATTGATTTTACGTCATGATTGTTGGAAATTATAGAAATAGAAACAGTAGTCGGTCGGTGGAGGAGAATTAAATGAATTTGCATAAAAGATTGTGAACAAAATTACCCCGTAATACAAGCAGCCTTACGCAAATGACTATAACTAGATATATTTCCTGTACGCTTCCGAGAAATAATCTGGTGTGATTGAGGGGTTCGTAACCCTCAATCACTGGAGCGCGAGCCACCGTTTACAAAGCACAGCGACGACAACGTCAGTTACCCAACAAACTGGATCTGAAATCGCCTAGTGTATTGTAAAAATCATAAAGTGATTCAGATTAAACGATAGGTACATATATATATATTTATTACATTATAGTTTTAGGTCTACTATGTATATGCCTACACATACATAGGATTGTGTAATGATCCGTGTATATAAATTGTATCGAATGATTTTATTGGACGTGCACGTTATTCAATATCCGCATATGTGTGCGATTCTTATCCGAAGTTGATTTTGATGCAAGTAAGCAAAGTGTGGAAACGATGTACCGGAAGTCTCCATACATACGAAATGTATGTACATACATAGTTTCGTGATTTATTACGGCGGTGATGTTCTTTTTTTTTTGTTTGTTTAATTAATTTTTAGTAGTTAAATTAGTCGGTGATGATGATAACTTCATCAGAGCGATCGTCATCATCATCAACAATAGTATCACGTGTGATATAAAAAAAAAGTGTGCTAATTTTCAACAGATTAATTCGTAGTAAAAAATTTTTTTTTTTGGAACACGCTGTATTTTAGATGCGAGTGTGTACTTGTAGTTGAACTCTAATGTAATATACGTATTCGGACATGCGTGAAAATTGCGCATAATTCACATATTAATCATTTCTCCTATCGGATTATTATACAACGGTTTTTTTTTTTTTTTTTGTTGTTTGTCCGACATACCGAAATTTTATAAACAAATGCAAGTAGTCATCCGACAGCTTTTTTATGTGTTCGATAACAAATCAAAGTTCATCCGTTGTAATGAAAAAAAATTGAAATTAAAAAAAAAAAACGAACGAAAAATAGCAGGAAATGCGCGTAGAAAATAGAGGTAGACCAAAAAAAAGGTAATTTTCACAGGTGAATGAAGATATAAAATATATTCGGCCGTTCCGTAAAATTGGTTTAATTAAACAAAAAAAAAGTATAGAGGTACATACATGTGTATATATGTATGTACGTGTTCTTTTTTTATGAACATCAGCTTATAGACACAAAGACTTTCGAACGGAATTGAACAACAATTATTGTATTTTATAAGAATCTTTAAGGGCCTCACAAACCGGAGTGGATTATTATTCGCAAGTGGATAAATACGCTCGGTGGTATATATGTACATACATACATATATGTACATATGTATGGTTCAATTCAATTGAAAATGTTCCTGGGAAGCAAAGCACCTTATAAGCATTTAATGTTACACTTAGGCATATTCGTTCATATTTTATATATATATATATATATGTATAAATTATTGTAAAGGCCTCACAAACCGGAGCGGATTATTATTCGCGAGCGGATAAATACGCTCGGTGGTATGTAGTGGGGGTTGAAACACAATTGAAACAACAAATATTAATTTATTTAAAATCTAATCAAACAAAAAAAATAATACATATGAAATTTCAGCTTCATAGACTTTATTTTTGAAATTTCAGCTTCATAAATAGTTTCGGAGAAAAAGTTAAAGTTAAAAAGTACACAGACATACAGACATTTTCCAGAAATCATGAAAATGTGATCGGGGGATGATACCCGATACAAATCAGTCAAAATCTCGAGGTCGAATTTTTGCACGATCACAATACTTTATCCGATTGGGACAAAGTCAAAATAAATCATATAACATGAAATTACATACCAATACCAATATATGTACAAACATATCAACATCCCACATAACCTTCTACATGTGTTACAACCCCCACCACATACCATATATGTATATGTATATCCGCTCGCGGATAATAATCCGCTCCGGTTTGTGAGGCCCTTTAAACTCTTTCGAATTAGACCCGCATGCCTAGTTAGCAGACCTATGTAATTAACGCTCCGCTTTTATCAACGCCACTGTCAAAAACCTCAAAATGTTTATATGAACATATCTAAGAACGCGGCCACATACAAGACCAGGTTCGTGTTCGTGACCGATTCGACCGGCCGATTTTGCAATATAATTGAATTGTAATTTAATCGGCGAGCGTGTAAATAAAATAAATTCGAGACGTACGATACTGATTGATGGTTTATTTTAGATCGAGACGCGATTTATTATTATTTTTCCATAGCACATTTACATACATAAGTGTACATATAACGAACAGCGAACACCAAACTGTGGAGCAGGGCTAGACCGTTCCATTCATTCACACCTATTCGTTTAACACTCTAACGACCCGGATAACTTTATCACTCCATGTCGTATGTATGTAAATTTGCGGATACAATATGTCTCAATAGTGTTTTCTCGCCAGATTGTGTGATAACGAGTACCTATGTATGTACGTATGTATGTAGATATATGCAGCGAGTTTGTGTACTAATGGTTGCGCCGGTCGTTGATGTGTTAAGGTTAATGGGCGTCCGTCAAGACGTGTCCGTTCAGTGATGTTTTGACGTCGTTAAGCGAGGCACAGTCGTTGATTGAAACGGAATCGATTCGATACCGATACTGATCAGTGAGTCGAAAGTCAATAGGTGAGCGAAGGGGTTAATTTCACAGCCTCTCATACACATCCGCTCATCATTCTTCATCCGCACGTCAATGCGGCTCTGTGTAGTTTTCTTTTCTCAGTGAAAGACAATACGCACGCTTTATTTATACGTGCTTTTAAATTTTGATGCAAGTGTGAATCGGTACGTAGAAAATGAACAGGCTTTGTAGTGTTTTCATATTATAGTATCGTTTTGCCGATGGTCTATCGGTGTTGTTTTTCTCAAGTAATGAACATTTTCTTTTGAGAAAAGTCACGCGTTCGTATTTTTCGTATTCCGATGCTGACTATTTGGTACGAAAATATAGACCGAATCATCGTAAACAAAATGGCGAATGAGTTTGCAATACAAGTCTTTCCAACGATTATAATTTAATATTTTTACTTTATCCATATGAGTAGTTAAGGCACACTCTAGATAAGGTATTGTTTATTTTCAAATGGAATCTTTTGCAATTCTAATTCATGGAAAAGAGGCAACCATTCATCCGAAAGTCGTGTCGTTAATCGATTAATGTACAGAAAATAATATTTAAAATTCACTGTTATATGTATGTACAATTGTACATACAATTTTTATATTGTGTACAAACTATGTACATATAATACCTTGATATTCGATAGACAGATATTTTCTTATTTTTACACTCATTTTCCTGTTCTTTTGTGTGCAATACATATGTGTGTGTGTATTATTATATATACGCACATGACAAAATGAACATTTTACTGCAAAATAATTGAAAAACAAAATATCTATCCAACTTGAGAAGCACCTTGTTTTCGCGCAACTGAAAAAAAGAGGGTTGCGGATGTCCGAGATTTACGACTTTGGTCGGTTGTGTTGATGGTGTCGAAGCTCATTGGTTGAGATCCGGGTAGTCTGCGCAGATCGATTATAAATCGGTCAAAACTAAAGGTGGATCCACATTGGTGAACCGAACAGCGAACGACAAGTGGCGAAGGCGAATTCGGGCTATGTGGACGTCGAAGCGAATACGAACCGAACGTCCACATAGCCCGAATTCGCCTTCGCCCTTCGTCGTTCGCTGTTCGGTTCGCTAATGTGGACCCACATTAAGGCGTTTCTCAAGTTGGACAGAGTATATCGATGGGTTAGTGCACAGATATTGTATGTATACATATATACATACACAAAACGTCCATCTGCATCAAACCTTCATGTTTAAAAAGTATTGTATGTCCAAATAGTAGGTATATTTGAGAAGATATTGCCTTATTCCAATATATAATATGTCCATTTCGTCCATAGTTTTCATGCAAAACAGATGTATGTATGTATGTATGTCACTTACAATATTTTAAAACAAAACTGGACATACAATATCTGTGCACTAACCTATCGATATGTATTATTTTTTTCGATATATGGAATTTCGGCTTACATACGATTTTTCAAGAATGCATTACAGTTATGTAATTGCTATCATCGAAGTGCATAGCATCGTTCAATTAGTGACATTTGCTACTGAACCCTAATTTCATTCTCATCGACTTTGAAGCATTGTACACAAAAATTAGCCAAGCTACGTACTACATACGTACATATAGTGCACAGTGCACACCTCGCGCGTTTGGGAGACAACTGCTATACATACATACATATGTGCATACATAGACCGGATTAACTCGGCAGATTGTCGACCGACTTAACTTGGCAAATTGTTTTAAAATGTTCATCATATGATTGTTTTCTTTGAATACATTGATTAATTGTTGGTTTTTGATTATAGGAGCGGCTCGCTGGCGGTCACGGGGGCATCGCCGCGGCTGTGGGGGCGTACGGAGGGGGTGGGGGCGCGGCGGGGGGAGGAGCGCGCGCTGCGCCCCCACAACATCATCAACCACCCCCAACTGCAGCACACCCCCCAGATTTTCAACCCCCATACTTCCCACCGCCTTTTCACCACGCCACCGCACAGAGCCCCACACAGGTCAGTGCCCAATGTCAACGTCTCAAATCGACCCGAATCACCGAAGGCTCGGATTCGCGCTCGACGTCACGCCTAAACCCTCGACTGTGTGTGATTTCAGAACCATGGACCGTTGGAGTACCTGTCGACGGATCCGTACGGGCAAACTTTGGGACCTCTCCACCACGCGGGATCCCTCCAGCATCACTACAGTCAGCTGGCGTCGCTCAGGCCTTCCCAGGACCAATTGTCCCTGCACAGGGGACACAGGGACGCCGAGCTACAAAATCACGTCGTAAGCGATACTATTTCAGTCGTCAACCCCCCTAAACCCACTCTAACCCATTCGTCCCCTACGCGACGCGATGCGATGTACGCTATATGTGTGGCCTAGACGGCAACTATTCACGCACAAGCAACCGCAAGCATGAACTACAATCTTAACGCATAGTTTGAATTGTTACGACGCTGAATACCGAATAACTGAGAAAATTTTAACGTGCATTATTATTTTACGTATAGCGAACGCGAAATACGTACGTGGGGTATCTTCAATGGTTTTGCATCGCGGGGGTGAATTTTCTCATCAACCCTAATCCGACCCTCTCTTCGTGCCAAATTATTATATTGCATTTATAAAAACGATGCATAGATGCTAATACGGGTACTGCGTTTGATTTTTTTTTCCAAACTGACAATTTATTATTAATATTGTGTAAAATTTGAATTTAAAATCTCTACGGATAAATTTACTGACATTACAACGTCGTAAAATCTAGTCTCGAGAATTCCTCTATATATGTATATGTAACCCTATAGCTGCGACGAGCCAAGGATGCGAGGGTACGCCGGAGAGCGGATGTAAATTCCTCGAGGCTGTGGATCAAGTCGTTGGGGGGGGGGGAGAAAGTGGGGGATAAAATTCATCCCCTTTCCTCCTTTGCTCTTCCCGTGTAAAGGGGTCTACTGACAGTGAGGGGTGTCGCGTCAAAAATGTCCAGATTTCGCTACATTATTGTGTTGCTTCTGCCTCTGGCTCGGATTTCCCTTTTTAACCTTTTACTCCCCCCCTTCGGCAGATTATATTGTAGTATACTATACTTTTTTTAGCACAGAAAAATATTTTTAACGTTAAATTTGCACTTGATCGATTGCAATAATTTTACTGCAATAATGTTACCTCATAAAATATGATTCAAATGAATCTTCATAACCTTAGGTACCTCATCTTCGTATGTAGTGTATTACATACATAGAACTCGGACTAAAATTTAGCAATCGACGTGACGTCTGACTTAAAGTGGAACCGCACTAGTTGCATGAAAAAACCGCACTAAATATCTATGGTTTGTATGAAATTGTATGAGATAGATCGCACTACGCGTAATCGTACAAAAATATTTGGTCGTGTCGCGCAGTGCAGTTGCATCGCAGTTTCGCCTAGTGCGGTTCCACCTTTAGCGTGACCCTATCCTAATCAATTCCTCATAAAACTATTAAATTGATCAATATTCAAATTACACATTCACGCAATAGTGGCAGTGTTGTATTGAAACGTCGTGTATTCAAAGTATTTTTATTGATATTTTTAATGATTATTTTATGTCGTTACGTTGCGCTAACGCCTACGTCCACAGTTAGCGTTTATAACGCGGTAGTTAAAGAATACGTATCTCACAAACTTCCAAAACTTTTTTTTATTTTACAGTCGAAAGATAATCTTTCCGCATTTGTCTAAACTTTAGTACAAGTTTTCAGGTGGATGTTTCGAATAGTTAACACCCCACTGAATATTTCCCTTTGAAGTCTTCTTTGCCAAGTCAAAACTTCTTGCAACGATGTTAATAATATACTTATGTATTAATTTGAGATTTTGTTTGTGTGTGTGTGTGTTTAGCAGTTACCTCACTCCAGTTTTCCATATGGAGGTGACAGGGGGAGAGATTTCGGTGTTGGAGGAGGCGGTGGTGGTCGTCTTCCTCACCACGATCATCACGACCCTCTGTCTCTTCATCAGGCTTTGCAAGCAGCAGTTGACGATGGACAGGTAACAATATATGTAAATCAATTTTTTTTACTTTTTTTATTATAAAATTATTAATATTATCTATTATGAACAAGTCCGCTGTAGCATTTCGGTCGATGCAATAATTTTTAATATCGTCTAAAATGTGGACAACAATACGAAAGCTATTAGATGAATTCGATTTTTTTTTCCCAATAGCTATGCTAAGAATGCACCCAATTACTCAACGGACGAAAACCCGTATCGAAATATTTTCCTCCTTCGAGATTATTAAATTCTTTCAGATAAGGTTTTCACTTCTCATTTTTTTTCCATCCCCATTATATTTACGTACAAGTAAATAATACACTTATCGAAAATTCAATTTAGTTAATTTACTGTCGCTATAGATATTACTATATACATACATATGTACCTATACAATAAATATAAAGTATGTATGTAACAATTGTTATAAATTGTTTTTATCTATTTGCAGAACACTGGCTTGGACGACAACACAGGATTCATGTCAGATTTACCATTGCTCAAAAGTAAGTGATACTTGTTGATCCATTTTATCTATTTATATAATGCAGTAGCTAAAGCTAATTACATAAACCTCAACTAAGCACCAATACAGAGATGTTTTTTTAAGACTGCCAGAAATTTATCAATAGTTTTGGAACTTCTAATTCCATCCGGCAGTCTATTTTATTGTCATAAAAGTACAATTCTATACAGTCTTCAGCATATGCATTTATTTTATATGTGTTTTGAATTAGTTTCGACCTACTTTATATATGGCACTTTTTGCAGAACTGAAGAATCGATTGTGCATTTTATTTTACTCGTTCAGAAAGTCATCCTTTTTATCGGTTAAAGGTTTTATAGTATAGTTTGTATTGTGATTTGGATCGTTAGCCGAATACCACGCAATCGTCTAGTCAATTTGCCTCTCGCATTATTTATTTTTTGCTCGATTCGAAACTTAAATTACATTTTGATATGTTCGTTTGCCGTTCTGGGTCTTCGCTGTGTCTAGTGTACGAGACCAGAAAAAAAAACGTATATTGCGAATTAGATAGCGACCGTAAAATGTGATCGATTGCGAAATTGAATTATTATTCAATCGCTTCTGAGATACAATTGAATATCTATGTACTACATACTACTACTACTGCTATTAAAAATAGATCGATTGTTTGTATCGAACAATTTCTAATTTACAGTTATTTATTTATTGCTTCCTGTGTGTAAATGAAATTCAAAGCGTTTGTGCTAAAAAAATTATTTTGTCGAAAAATTATACATACATACATATGTACTTTCCGTTAGTTGGTGAGTTTTTTTGCACACACAATTATATATTTGCCCTATTGTTGAATTTGACAAAAGCTTTCGTTTCAATTCACGCACGTATTTTTTTATGGTGGTTGTTGACTCCCCTGTATTGAATTTGACACCGTTTTCACTTCATATGTCTAATTACATTCTAAATACAGTTATTCAAGGTGTTCGAATGCGTTATATTAGTGTTTCTCAAATATGTAGGTAATATACCTGTGTAGGGGCTAATTTTTGTATATAAAATTTTACATTCAGATAAACTTTGAGAAGCTTTTGCTTTATAGATATTGTATAGGCGTATCGTCGTGGCATTGCATTACATACAAAAAATTCAAAATGTTTACCGGGTGACCCAAAAAAAACGTTACGATTCGACGTCGTAAATCGATTTTTATAGACTTACAAATCATTTGTTTAGAATAATTGTCATTTAAAAAAAGTGTGTTTTTTCACACTACCGGATACGTGTACAGATTATTAGTGTCATAACACGTGATTTGGAACGAACGATGCGTATCTAATTGAAAATAATCGGCTTCAAATCGAAACAACCCGATTATCCGACCGAATTGTGCGACCGGTTAATTCGTAAACCGTTAACGTTTAACCGAAATTCCACTACAATATGCCTACAGCTAAATAAATATAATGTGCGTTTGTAATGTCGCGATGATATTTGATTTGAATAAAATCGATTAAAACTTTGAAGACATTGTCGGATTACCTCATTGATTTTATACGGTAATTTTAAGCGAATTTCGTATTCATATAATGTTTTGGGAATTTTTACCTTTTTTTCCCCATATGAATTTTTCAAATACTTTTCGTTCTTTTATACTGAATAGCTTTGTATGTTTTACAGTAAATTCGTAGTAATTTTATATAACATAAATTATGTATCTACTCATGACAGATGATCAAAGTTTTACAGTTCCAAATTAGCTACTGCATATTTGCATTGCTCGAATATTATAAATCAATGTTTTTTTCTTCAAATTGACCTTTATGTTATTCACCGTACATTTCATACCACATATTTAACATAAGCTAAAAATCTATTGATCTGACATTTTCCGTACCACTATGATATGATGTCACTTATACATTAGAAATAAACGACTAATGTGTGACTCTTTTGTCTCAATATGCTAATTACAAACAGTTTTGCACAATTGATACAGGTAAAAGACATCGATACCACACTAGCCGTATATTTCACAAGACTATAATTACATTACGAAATTATCTTTTTACAAATCTTACACGATGTTAATGGTTCAAATTTTCAATTCCAGACATGAAAGGCAAAGACATGGGAGGTGGATTGGGTATGGGAGTACCCAGCGACGTATTCTGTTCAGTTCCTGGCCGATTAAGTCTCCTATCCAGCACCAGCAAGTATAAAGTGACAGTTGGTGAGGTCCAGAGGAGGCTGTCACCTCCCGAATGTCTGAACGCATCACTCCTAGGAGGCGTACTCAGAAGGTAAATTTATTTAAAAAAAAAAAAGCATTCCTCTTCCTGTGTTCTAATGTGATTTCTGGTCTGAATTTTTTTTCGTGCAATCTCTACGTGTCGATCCACGTCAACGCGCGAGCATTTATTTCGTTCTTATAATGGTGTGTGGCGAGTGTCTAGAGCCGGTCGCCTCTCAACAATGGGTGTCTACAATGTCTACATATCTATCTACAATATCTACATATACAATATATGTACACACACGAGCCAATTTAAAGCATAGTCATCCGGTGTGATGTGTACAAGTACACGGCGTGTAGCCAATGGTGACCGAGCGCTTTTTATTTTATCCACACACAGATAAACGTATCCGAAATCAATCGATATAATATTGTGGTGAAATGTTTGCCGAAGCTTACTTTCTCATATTAACTTCGAGTTTATCGGTTTGAACGGTTTGATTAGGATTTATCATTGATGCATGGTGACATGGGTTATTTTAAATTAATTATACTATTATATCATATACATATATGTATATAATAGCCCTATTCCGTCTGTCTGTCTGTGTGTCTGTCTGCTGATAACGCTCGCTGAGGTAAATAATTTGAAAAAACCAGAACGTCGCGCGAGTGGGATTTGAACCCGAGATCACCAGTTCGGGACAGTGAACGCTTACGCTATGATCCAAACTATGTAGATAATAACGAGCCTGCTACAATTTGACAATATAATTTTTCAATAGGCTCGCGACTTAAACTAAATTGATACGTTGTTGTATTATAACGTCGATACGTTGTTGTATTATAACATATACTCACCACACAAACATCCGTTGATATTCAACGAGCTTACACTAGTGTGTACGTGTATATAATAGCCCAAATCCGTCTCTCTGTCTGTCTGCTGATAACGCTCGCTTAAATGATTAAAAGACACGAACCGTCGAGGGCGCGAGTGGGATTTCAACCCAAAATCACCAGGTCGGAACAGTGAGCGCTTACGCTATGATCCAACGCCGATAATGACGAGCCTGCTACAATTTGACAATATTAATCCTCAATGGGTTTGCGACTTTCCTAAATTTTTAAGCCGCGTGCGTACTCATTGGCGAACATGAGCGTGTAATGCAACACATTTTGTAAATGTGTACGCGTTCGCGAGCATACTTTGAGCGCGCTCTGCAACGTTCGGTTTTTGACGCGAACACAAAGGGGCTCGCAATCGTACGCAGTTGGTTGCACGGCAAGTGTGTACATGGCGTCCACATTAGCGAGCATTACATTACACGCTCGTGTTCGCCAATGAGTACGCGGCTTTACGTTGTTGTATTATAAAGCGCCATCTAATCAAAAACTGTAAAAACCAGTAAATACACATATACTCACCGACACAAACACTCACAGTATGGGTGATGAGATACCACTCCGTTGATATTCAACGGGCTTACACTAGTATATATTAGAGTAAGCATTACTGCCTGCTTGCCTGAATCGTTGTGATCACACTAGCATTGCCAAAATAAATAAATAAGTTGATAACGCGATACAGTAGGAAAACATTGCTGAGTAATTTGATTTGGTTATCTATATTGATTCATTATGATTATGAAACAAGTTCCTTACTGTATTGTGTTGGATATTACAGGTCAGTAATTATAAAGCTTTGATTTGCATTAGTTTCTTTATTTGCTGCATATTTTTCCTTTGTCTATTTTGAGTTAAACCCATAAAGATTGTTTGGTGAATGATTTTTTTTATATAAAAAAAATTGGGATTAACCCAATGAGGTCGATTTTTATTTTATAAAACATCTTCAATTTACATATCAGAAACTTACGAGTTGAAAGCGATCAACTGATTTGAATAAGCACATTTTGAGACGCCGAAGCATGATCGGCTAATTACTACCTTCTACCGTCTAAAAAGAATTCGGAACAGACGAGCACATACCAAAAAAAAAAAAAAAACATTAAGAAATAAAATAGAAAATACATACCATACCGCTGAAAATAACATGACATCGCCAAACATTAATGCAAATTGAACCTGCAATCGTAACGACCGCAAAAAAATGCTCTTATACCAATTTCGACAACCCACAACACATGCGTTTTTTTTTTTTTTACCATCAAGAATTGGCTTTCTCTGAAGTTCGATTCTAATAATAATGACTAATTTTAGAATCATAGTATTTTTTTTTTTTTTTTTGCTAAGCGTTGATTAAATTTGTACGGAGGAAAATAGTTATGCGTTACGATTGCGTTGCTTACGTTTATTTATTTTTTTGGTTTGCCTCTTTCAAAATCGTTCTCTGTGATTGTTTTCGCGTTACATTAGTTAGTTACACATTTGTACGTCGTAAAAGGGTTACTTTTTTTTTTTTTTATAATTGCGAGCACGCGTTACAACACTATGCACGTGCACGAGCTACCCATTCTGAAGTTGACAGCGCACATTGTTGCTTAGCCCGATCGAGTGTTAGCCCATTATAATATAAAATAATATTGTACGCGTGTAAAGTGCATTTTGCATTGCTATGTACATACATACATACATATGTAGTAGGTAAAGTTTTGAAAAATTTGAACTCGATCGATAATTACACGCTGCCATTATGATTTCACTTTGACGCGAGGCGCCAAATTTGAATTTGAAATGACGGCTTGGCCGTAATGGATTTTTTTGCGCCTTTTGTCGACCGTTTCTTTTTTTTGTCTTCGATCTATCTTATATCTATCTCCTCTCGTAGACGATGAAATTTAATAAAATCCATGCATTGAAACAGTGATATTGCACTAGATAGACTTGTGTGTTTTTGTATAAATCGTATCGATCCTATGATTGCACTGTGTTAGTTTTGATAAAAATAATGACTTTATATCAATTTGAATAATATAATAGCCCTATTCCGTCTGTCTGTCTGTCTGTGTGTCTGTCTGCTGATAACGCTCGCTGATGTAAATAATTAAAAAACCAGAACGTCGCACAAGTGGGATTCGGTACCAGTCGGTACAACTGATTCGGAACAGAGCGCTTACGCGGTGAGCCAAACCAGTTGATATAGGGCTGGCTTCAACGTGACTATTTATAATGAAAAACATGTTCGAGACTTTGCTAAATTGTTACGTTGTTGTATTATAACGCGCCATAGATGGCGCATTGTTGCATAGATGCAACAACTATAAAAAATATTTAATTTAATATTATTTTTCAGTACGCGTGATGAGAATCCGCTCCGTTGATATTCAACGGGCTTACACTAGTCATATGTATAATAGCCCTATTCCGTATGTCTGTCTATTGATAACGCTCGCCGAGGTAAATAATTAAAAAACCAGAACGTCGCGCGCTTGGGATTTGAACCCGAGATCACCGGTTCGGAACAGTGAACGCTTACGCTATGATCCAACGCCGACAATGCGAGATTTTGATATTAATATTTGAACATATAGTTCCTTAGTAGGATCACGACTTTGCTAAATTGTTACGTTGTTGTATTATAACGCGCCACCTATGCAACAACGCCAACAACTATAAAAACTATTAAATTTAATATTATTTTTCAGTACGGGTGATGAGAAACCGCTCCGTTGATATTCAACGGGCTTACACTAGTTTTCTTATGTATGTATGTTTTTTGAGACGATTATTGATGCATTTTTTGTCCCTTTTCAACACACGTGGTTAAATGAAACGGACAGCTCCGCACTTTCTTGTTTCAATGAACGGACTATAAACAAGTGCAATAATTGTATCATTACGAAGCTACTGCTGCTTTTTACGTTTATTTTAATTGCACCACTTTGCAGTCGGTTCAAATAAAGGCAATTCTGTCCGCGTACTCGATGCGAACTTCGTCGAAATAAAATTCAAGTTTGTTTCGTATTTAATCGGTCGGTGTAAACACGTCAATTAATCGACGCGACCGATACACGGACAACCAGTGCAGTTCACTCGATAAACATTCAATATTGCTTGTTCGCTCGTATCTCGGTGACATTATCTCGCAGAAGCGACCGTTAAAATAATAAAATTAATAACAAAATCGTTAAAAAAAACCATTGCGATGACTCCGGGCTATAATAATATGTCCCGGCGATAATTGGTCGGACATTATTGAGCCTGACACACATTTGCATACGCGTCGCGTTGCGTTGCCGCGAAACATGACAGTTACAGGTTTTCAGCGATTATGTATATCAATTTTTTTTAACTATGCGCAGAGTCGGATCCGTTTTGTTGCCGATCGTAACACCGAGAAAATTATCCAAAGTCTCGCAAAGTCTGGAACTGACAATTCCAAATTAAACCTATTACCAGTGCGAGGACCCCTTTCTCGCAGACTCACTTGTAAGTTTGCACAGAATCGCTCTCTGTACAATTTTACAACGTTATATATTCATATATTGATTTTAAATCGTTAAGAGAACATTGAACCACCCCTTAAGAATGTGGCTCTCTATTCTACGCGAAGAATTTCTCAAACTTTTACTTTATCCATATATTTTTATTGAATCCCCTTTTACAATGAAACTAACCATCCTTAAATTGAATATACATATGTACTTACAGTGCTTTTTAGACACACTAGAATTCAGCGGTCGGGAACCTGCTTTATTTGTATGAGAACTTGCGCCTCCCATTGTATGACTCTTGAAACACAATTTTCACAAAATCGTATCGATTTTTACTAACAAATAATCTTTTACATACTATTTCGACGATCGTAAAAATCGTTAAGCCGTTTTATAGATTAAAATTTATATTAATTTTTAGTAGGTATTTAATAAATTGTCGAACTAATTTCATACTATTGTTTACCGCGTAGTTTATCTCTGTTCCTCTCAAAAACACATCTCTACGAATTTATTGTTATTGTTATACAAGTGGCTATATTCCAACCAAAAACTATGCTTCTAGGAATTTGTGGTTAACTAGTCTGTAAGTGAGTAAATTTTAAACATATAATTCGAAAATATTATGTTGCGGGCTCCCAAATTTTCCAATTTTCCCTTATTTGGCTCTCAGTTCTAAAAACGTTTCCGACCGCTGTACTATGTAGATGAAACTTCAAACGTTTATTGAGTTGCTTCAATCAAAGATCTCAATCTTAAGTTCGAAATTAACTTAAATTCATACATCAAAAATTACGTCATCTATCAATCCTAGTGTTTGTAACCATACGATTAAAACAATTGCATAAGAATGTCCGTTTGCAACAATCTCACCGAGTGTCGCTTAACAAAAAAGAATGATTACTTGAGCGATTCTTTAATTTTCGGATTACAACAGCTTAGATTCAAAAGGTCGTAACTTTTCATCGGTAACACAAATTATTTATTGTTGAAGCGGCTTAAGCACACTGGAGTGACCCTTGCTGGCGTCAATCTTAACGTTGTATTTTATTATGGCGTAATTGGCGGTCGACAGTTTGAAAATTATGCACACGTCCACGTTGAAAACTGGCAAACACATAATGGACATTATAATGACTGGGGTAATTGATACGTGGACACGCGCACAAAGGGGATATACTCTCGCAGAACGTTTTGATTGAAAATAATCCGCAAGTCATAAATATCTAGTTCATATTTAAAAAGAACAGTTATGATTTTCCTTATGGTCTAGGTTGTTTAATTTTTTATTTTCAATTGCCGGAATACTTGTCCGTTTATTGTGGGGGTCCCCTAATAAAAATGGCTACTTTGCGCGCCAATAAAAACATCCGAGAGCGGACTACATCTATCCGTTGATCCCTCAATCGGCGATCGATTAATTTATTGCTCGGCGGTCGGGCCGGTGCCGCGGCAAAGGGGTTTAAAATGTGAAGACGACGTTTTATTAACGCTGGAAAACACTTATCGTGCATCTCAATCTGCGGCTCGCGCGCACCATCAATGGCGGATAAATCTTTCCTAAACAATCGAACCATAAAATCAAAGAAGCCCCAAAGAGCAGATTCCCAATTGTTGACTCAACATACATACATATGTATGTACAAAAGTGTCAACATTGAAACTTCACATACGTTACCAACAGAGGCGCCACTTTGTAACATTTTAACTCGAGAGGATTTTGTCGATCATTTTGATTCGTACTTGAAATTAAATTAAATACCGTTGTATTCATTCATACGATTGTGCTTGTTTAGATTTTACGTTTGATTTTTTGAGATAATTCTCGACCGGAAATCTTACATCAGCTTAATCCGCTTTTTATGCTCATTTATTTATGTATTCATGGTTAAAATGTTGAGAAACGCAGACACGCGATAAATTGTAGTATGGAGTATGAGTGGACGACTTATGCGGCCAGCTAACAACAATTTTATTAGTTTCATAAAATGTCTAATAATAAAAAAAAGTGTACACACACACACAAATAAACTTTATAAAAATGTTTTTCGAACAAACATCACTGCATTATACTTTATTGTCTGATCTGATACCGTTAAGTATTTTTTTTTTTATCATTATAATTCTTTTCGGCGTCTTAATACGTATTTATTTTTTATTTCTCAATCCGTCGTCGGTCGAGTAAATCAATAAATCCGTATTTGGGGCCTATACAGGTTCGACACTAAAACAATTCATCGTTTATTCGTTAACGGGTCAACGAGACCCCCCACACTTAACATGTCAATTAATTAATGTGGTCTTCTTTCAGAGCGAAAAGTAAAAATGGCGGACGATTGCTCAGGGAGAAGTTGGAAAAGATTGGATTGAATTTACCGGCCGGACGGAGGAAAGCTGCCAACGTTACCCTTCTCACCTCGCTAGTTGAAGGTAATTTATTTATCTTCAAATCATTTAAGATAATTTGCAGTAAATTACGACAAATGAAAACTATAAATAAGTTATATGAAAATTAAAAAACATTTTATAAAATATCTATTTTTTTATAGATTTACATCTCATATCTTGATACAATTATGACATTTTATTGTGCTAGAATTATGTATAAACCCCATAATTTAACTTATTACATAATATCTTTTAAAGACTTCTAAGCAACTAAGTAGTTTTAGTCGCGTATATGGGATGTGAGATTTGTATATGGAGTTTTTCTTTACATCTCATCTTACATATTTAAGACATTTTATTGTCTTCAAAGTTTTTTTGTTAATAATTATTGTAACATAATTGCAAAACTTTAATAAAAAAGTGTATCTTTTAATAGATTTTTTTATAGCAAGCAATCAATATCACTTTAATGGCATTCATTTTTATTTTTAAAGTGAATTTTATGAGCCTATAAATGAAGAATGAATCATGATTTAGAAAGCTTTGACAATCACGTCTCTATCCTGATGAATTTATTATATGTACTACATTCTGTTATTAAAAAATAAAATGAATTCACAACCTCCAATACTATTGTACGAGGCGATAGTTAAACGCCTCTTGTAGTTATTTTTTTTTGTAACTAATAAGTATGCAAATAAATTTAAAAAGAATACAATACGCTTACCTCATTGCTTAGCATTCTTAAAATGATATCATTCATTAATGATTAAAATTGAGCATCAATGCAAATTGCAGGCTACGTACGATTCAACGTTGTTTATTTTTACATAATCTACGGTTAACAGTACACAAATCTAATTGGTAACATCAACGTTTCAGCTGAAGCAGTGCACTTAGCCAGGGACTTTGGATATGTATGCGAGACTGAATTCCCCGCTAGACAAGTGGCCGAGCATCTGTGCAGGCAACATGCGGCGACGGAGCCTCACGGAGCATCCCGTCGACGGGAACTCCTGCACGCTGCCAGACTAGTCACAAAGGAGCTGATGGACCTGCTTAATCAGGACAGGTCACCACTGTGCAACACTCGTCCTCCGCATCTGCTGGACCCGAGTGTGCAGAGACATCTCACCCACTTTAGTCTTATCTCGCACGGGTTCGGCGGACCGGCCATCGTGGCCGCACTCACAGCCATACAGGTGAGTCAATTTCTAACACGTTTGAATGGCACTCTACTGTTGAATAATGACGGCATTGTGTACCTGTAATGTGTGACTTCAATCGACTGTCGATGATATCATGTAATTACGGTAACGTCGCCGTTATGAATTATTTTCAAAATGCTTATTACATCACAGTCGACATTAATGTAAATTGTGTTGACATGTTTGAACAATGAAACAATGAAATTATGTAAGTTTTCGATTGAATTTGGTATTAATAATAAATTACTCTATCACCGAGTTTCATATTTTGTGAGGTTTTAGTTATGATCACTGAGAATGGTCAAAATTTGTTTTCATTATAATGACGAGGACTCCAAAAGTAACTTCTTTAATACTCGTGGAAAAGAAATGTATATTGTGCAACATATTATTATATTAAAGATATATTGAAAATCCTGGTGAAATTGAATTATTAATAGTCTTTTTCACTTTTCATAAACTAGTCAAACTAAATTTACTTGTTTATCATACTCGGGGTCTCAATTGTCATATGAAATTTTACAAAATTGTATATCTTTGAGTCTGTGTTTAATTTTTGAATTAATTGTTTGTTTTCAGAACTTTTTGAACGAATCGCTCAAGCACATGGATAAGCTCTATCCAGGTAGTGGTATGGTGTCGTCGTCTTTAGACAAGGGAAAAATGGACCAGGATATTAAGAAGTAACGTCGGTGCCCGTGGGACAATTGCCCGACGACGGGCATAACTCCCTAACGCACTCACAAGTGTTCGTTCGTTTTCCTATTAATAGTGTGCCAATAAGAAGATTTTACAAAGTATAGTTAATTATAATATATACCCTAAGTGAACAGCGTACATTTGTAAATTTAGTAAGTTTTGTGTACCTACAATGACGCCGGCATCCGTGAATAAGATTTTGTTTCTCTTCGCGCCGCCGTATCGGATGATTTAAGTATTCGAAAGTTCAACTAGTGGAGATTGTAAGTCAAATTAGAAATGGAGGCGCATTCAATTGAACATTTTCTATTGAAATCTCTTTTTGAATTCATCCTATCATACATACAGTCAAGTGCAATTTTCAATTTAAACTAATAACCGAGCATTATATGTATATTACACGTTACACTCAATTTATAATCTAACCTAAGTTTAATTGCACTATATCACATGTGATTTTATAAATAATCAAACTATTACTACAGATGTGTTGTATTTGCATTGTTTTTAATAAGTATGTAAAATTTTTCAATTGAATCTCATCATGCAATGCCATTATTCTAAAGTACACTTTGACTACATAGATGCTTGTGACAAAAGTACGTAAAGTGCAATTACAATACTCATTTACGTGTAAAAATATATTTAATAATATTAAGGAGTAGAAATAGTGAGATTTTTTTTATTTATTATTTATTTGTTTGATGTAAGTGCGTAGTTTTTAATGAACAAAACGAATTTAGTGCTATCATTAATGTCATTGTTCGTTACTGTTTTTCCACTACAAATTTCATTTCACTGTAACATATTTTACTGAAAATAAAATAACACTGCATTTTCTATCTCAATACAATTATGATAGTAAATTGCCGTTATGTTGTATAAATTATAATTTTTATCATTGAATATTTTACCACATAGTTCGAGTCAATTATTTTTTTGAAAAATTTATTCAGTTATCATTTTGAATGTTGCAATTTAGTGATTGTATTGATTAAGACTAAAGTATTCTTAATTCTAATTGTTTTTATCCTGCCTATGTACAAAAGGATTCTTAAATTTATAAATATGATAGAAACAATGACGTACCGTTAGTTTCATTTAAGTGTATAGATGCGCTTAAAGTTTGTACAATTTAATATTTTGTTGACAAATATTATCACTGCGCTGATTCAAAATTGATTCCAATTCTCTTTTTTGGTTAAACTAAAAATCAAAAGTAAACAATTTCACAATACACAATTGATTGTGATATACAAGGCAGAGTATTACTCGTGCCATACATTTTTAATTATCATTAGTAAACATAAATGTGTATTATAAATTGTCAAAACTTGTGATTTCTTGCCATAATCAAATTTAGACGATAAAATTTTATTTTATAATATAATATACATAGTATGACGTATTTTTATTGTTATTTTTTTTTTTTTTACATATCGAATTTGTATACAACGCTCGAAAATATATTAAATTTATTAGTGTAATGTAAATTTTGTGCATATCTCCTCTGCCATATCTTTTATATTGTATATTTATTAAAATTATATTTTTTTAGGATTAAGTGAATGGTATTTGATATTTTTTAGAATTTGCTCATTTATGTATTTAGATAAAAACGCTAGCTAATTTTCATTGATTTGTTCTCAACGAGTCAAACTTGCGACTGTGATTATTGTTGATATACATTTTTGTTCGTCATTGTAATTAACATTTTGTCTGTCTATTTGAAGATAAACAAATTTTGACAATCAACTTCACATATTAACTCGCTCATCATCATTATCTTTCTATTTTGATTAATATTGTCAAATTTATTCAAACTGTGTAATATATATTGTAATTTACTCGCGTTGTTGTGAAATATTATTGTATTATTGTAATATGTTGTATGATAATTTCATTATAACTACCTATACATATTTTTTTTGCCAGAATATTCAACAGAAAAAATCATATTTCAAGTGCCAATAGTTATTAGAATTTGCCAATCATGTGTCAAATATTTAAGATTATACTTACAAATACAAAAATTACAATTTAATATACAGTTAATTTGAACGATTATAATTAAAATTATAATTTTTCATATATTTGACGGAGATTTAGATGTGCCAAACTTATCGAAAGTCAATGAATACTCATTTCAAATATCGATATACTTATACATACATACATATTTATAGAATAAGGTTTATTTATATGACAAAATGCGTTTGCTCATTTAAAAAGTATTATTTTTTAAAAATTAATAATTCGTTTAGTTGAATTTACATAGACGTGTCACGAGTATTAACGCTAACAACGCAAAAAAAATCATTCTAGAATTTTTCCCACCGTTGTCATCTTGCAAAGCGAGCGATGACACTCTGGTGTCGGATACATTCATTCGATGATCCGAGAGTGATCTCGACACTATCGCTCTAGGCGTGAATTAAACTTTTGGCTCATCTCAAATTTAAATAGTAGCGCATAAATCATTCGGTGATATTAAAAGTTTATTTTTTAATGTTGTACGTATTGTATAGTCTTATGAAACTATCTTCCAATCAAAGATGTCATATAAATATTATACCATTGTATGATTATTAAACAAAACCTAGACATATTGGTGTAGTAATAAGTGAATTTTATATATATAATGAAAAAATATATAAATATTAGGTAAAAGATTGTTTTATCTTTCGATACATATGTTTGGGGTATATTTTAAATATTGTGTAAATAAATGCGAAGCCATTCCATTGCCATATTTTACGATTTCTTTTTTTTTTTTTCACATTTCATATTTTACGTTGAAAAGGTTACTTTTCAATAGTGCATTATAATATTATTAAATAAAGAAAAAAATCTCATGAGTTTTCATGAATATGTCTAATGATGGTTGTATGTGTCGGAAGTGTGTATTCTTTGTAATTCTTTTACATTCCATAAAATAAAAAAAATGGAAATTGGAACGATGTTGTTTTATTTCTGAATATTTATAGTTTTCCATTACATATTAAAAATACTTTGTCTTCACTACTACTAAAAATACTTTTGGATTCACGTGAGAGACATATTACTTTAATTAAATCTTTTAATTTTGACATTTTCACCGATCATACTTTTTACATATGTATGTACATACATTCTATTCAATTCTTGTTAATTTTCTTGGCTTTATTTGAAATTATTAACATAATACATACAAGTTAGTATCTGATACGATCTATAAACACTTCAGGAAACGTAACTAACTAGATAACAATCATAGGATACATCCTGGAGCTTAGCAGCAACACCGCATGCACAAAAGCATCGTTAGCTTCGTTAAGGCAAAAGCTGAGCAATTAATAAAACTTAACTAGCCGCCATTAACCCACATTCGAAGCTCGTTACAGAAAGACTTTTGCAAACTTTCCCCCCGCCTCTTCAACAGGCCGTGTGAACCAGCCAGCCTGTTCTAATCGGTGGCTCTCTGATTAAAACGATACAGGGTTAACGACTAAGAATTCAGAATGGACTATGTGCGTTTGTGTGAAGTCGCATTTCAGCAGTTGGATGTGTATTAAAATGAATATTGCCGAAGAACGTGTATTATGGATTTTTGTAGTGCAAGGGTGCGCCTGGTACAAAAGCTGTGTCGCGTGATAACCGTCTATTTGTTAACTCATATTCATTACTGGAGGGGCTACCTAAAAGCGATTCTAATAATGCGAAATAGTAGTTTGAACCCCAATCTATCCTAGTTCATTAAATATCCATATAAATATTCGCACAGTTCACACTGAAATTATATTTGCATATGTAATTATATCATGTATCATGTATACAAGTGCCAATGTATCATTCAAACCAAGAATCAAAAGATTTGCTACTGAAAATAAAATTCTCACAGTAAATAATCATGATCTCATCTCAAAGTATTCTACTGTAATTTGAATACGTTTTAAAGATTGTTTACTATGAAACACTGCTCAAAATGTTGCATTGGATTGAATTTTGTTGTACAACAAAACTGGTACAAAAGTATACACACTAAATGTTGTTGAAACTCAAATATGTACATGAATAGTTACATGATCGGAATTGTTTAAATTAATTTAAAAACAGTAAGAAAATCAAAATGGTGATTTATTCGTGCGAATATTCGTGTGCAGGAAAACGGTGAGACTTTTAGGATGCTCCTCATTTTCCGATTCGAATCGACTTCGCAGTAAACTTCAACTCTTTTGGCGTTCCATGATAATGATAAATGGTTTTCACCATAAATAAATGTGGTAATTTACCAAAAACGCACTTTATAGGGTATAAATTCGCCGCACGAACCGCAATTGTTTTTAAAAGCTTTCATATTACTAATTGCCAACGAACAAAAAAGCATGAAAAATCCTAGTAAGTGGATATATAAATGAATTTCATTTCGATTTCATTTGATTTACCTGCATTGGCAAGATTAATAGTATCTGTACATATATGTATGTACTACATTGTCAAAAAATAAATTTCAAATACATACAATATTTGACCGTGCTAACACTTCATCAAAATATGTAATTTTCGCTCTTTTCAGCGAATGCTTATGTAACCCAAATATTAAAAACTCATAAATTCGTTCCTAGCACGAAAACGAAAATAATCTATATTTTGAGATTGCTATAAGAAAATATCGGGCATTTTTATGTTATCCCCGGACGCGTATAATATTTTCCTTTCTCGAAGTTTTCAATTGCAAACACGCTAGACACTACCAGGCTCCAATATTTAAACTGTGATTCTCAATACTTATTATTCGGAAGAAAAGAAAATTTTCTATGATAAGTCTTTCAACGTAAACATTGTTCAATATTTTGCATAATTCGAATTGTCCCCCACAATTAATAACATTTTGTATTCAATTATATCATTGCAATGGATGTGATTCAATCTGAAGAATATTTATTGTATTCAAAATATGAACAATTATAATTTTAGAATACTAAAAATACATTACATTACACACATTGGAGACTTGATGGTATTGTTCAGACTTGCCACTTTTGTTTGATTGGGTATTAAGGCGTGGATAAAATTTATTACATTACATTATATATTACATAGAAACAATGCATCAGTAACCATAGAATAGATTGGTGGTATATGTAGATTCACAGAAAAGGTGGTCCTAAGCCTTGAATGTTAGCAGTTAGTTAGTCCCGTTAGGCAATTGTGATGAATATCTATATTATACGATGAGACATTACACAAGGATAACCTAGATAAAATATTATATCATCGCCATTTTCAGCCGTTCACCATCCACACTGCTGAATGAAGGCCTCTCCAAACCTCTTCCATTCCTGTCTGTCTTGAGCAATCTGCATTCTCCACACATTTTCTCAATTCATCAGCTCGGATACCATTCCAGTATTAATCGCGTCCATCTGCCACCCATTCTTCTCGCTATGTGTCCACTCCAACTTTTTCACACGTTCCACTATATCTGCCACTTTGGTCATGCTTCTTACCCATCCCTCTTACGATCTCTTCTTGTTATACCATTACATTATATATTTTTGACGAAAGGAATAGTTTGAGAAGCGTCCATCGCGGTTTTTCACATCACGAACAACCGAAGTTATAAAAGAGGGCATTTTCTTAAAAGGAAATTTCACACAGGCGCGCAGTGTGCGCATGAAATGTACTGTGGAACCACCCTCGACAGATATCTTCAGGATAGACTATACGACCAGACGATGGGCTCCACCAGTTACCTGACCAAGCCGAGGCCCAGCCTCAGGAGCTACATCAACAGCGACAAGGAAAACTTGCACGCCAAAAGCAAAAAGTCCAAACTAAGGTGACAATCGCGTATTGATCATCGCCGTGCATACATATGTACATTTCCGTTACTATGGCACAATTACTAATGATCTAACTTCCAATAATTGAATTAAATACACTTTATACATATTTAAAAATAATCATCGGCCAATTAATGTAAACCAAAATAAATTTGTGTATCTAGACTAGATTTGATTTATAACTACCATAAATTAAATTTTCATACAATTTTAATTTAACGATTTAATATATCGTGTCCACAAAGAGCACAAAGGTCCATAATAGTAAATTTTTCAGGACAGCAAGTTTTAAAGTTTGAATTGGTCATCATAAATCAGGGGACTTTTTATAAAAATGATAATTGTACATATTGTAGTTTAGATTTTTAGATGATATTTCATTGTTATTGAATTTAAACAAGTAAAATTTTCAAATTGCATGCAGAAAGTCTGGATTTGTCACTTGTCCAAGAATATTAGTAGAACTTTTGTACTTTGTAATGCAAAAAAAAATTATGACATCATTCGGATGTGCCATGTGACTGCCCTGATAGAATAATTAAAGTGGAACGAAGTTGCACCCATAACTCATTTTCGCAAAATCATGGACATGTTACCTTTGTGCTCCAAGGATGCGATATATAAAAAATTATTAAATATGTATGTAATTCAAAAAAAATTAAAATTTTATGAACTTAAGAAATTAACAATAATTTACGTATTTGATAAAAATATAAAATAATGTTACAAAACTATCATTGCATAATTTTCCAAATAAAGTGTGACAAATATTTTATTAAGAATGTATTGTGAAAAAGGGTATAAAAAACTGATTTAAATTAATTCATCATCATCTTTGGTTAATCCTGTACTTGTATAAATTTATGTATGTCATACATCCTTACCATAATAAAATCAATATTACTATAACTCATTCACAACTATCAATATGTTTATGAGACAGTCACATTCATAATTGCAAACGGTTCAGTAACCTAAACGTTTCCATGGCACTGGAATGTGCAAACACTGCAAACAAATTTGACAACACTCGAATCTCTTGGTTAACAAAATTATTGATCATTCAAAATGTAGTGTCCTCAACACAAACACGCTAATTGATATAAAACCAGGTAAGATAACCCCAACTATAACACTCCTTTCATTTATAGTGCTCACGTTAGTTGAACGGATTAATTTATATACGACTATAGAATTGAAAAATTCGTTTCAGGAGAAATATCCCTAAAATGACAGACTATGGAATAAAGAAAAGACTACCGGACTATACTGAACTTGCGTACAAAGAAGCTGTAAACCGATTGAGGTTCTTTCTCTCGGAGAGCTATGCTCCAAGTGTACGTTCCAAATTCATCTTAGAAATTGAATTATATTATGACTGAGTTGTTATAAACGCATATACAATGTACTTTAAACATTTCAGTCCAGAAGTTCCAAAGTCGGAGCCCCGTCAAAAAAAAATCTAGACGAATCAGGTGACGAAGGATATGACGTCTTATCGAAAACGAAATATCCTATTAGTTTCTACGGAGGATTGAGGTCGTACAATCCGATATTCTTACCACCATCAAATGTGGTAACTAAAAGATATCCATTCTATCCGAGGGAAAATTACAGAAGTAATACTGATGTTACATTGCCGATTCACGTTTCGACTCACGGTACGTTGAATAATTCTTAAGTTAGATTAGGTTAGGTTAAAAACCTGTAAAACCTGTATTTATTGGGTCAGTGACTTTTCCGATTTTCGGTTAGTTATTTTAACCAAATGGTGAGTCATTTTAATAAAGGGTCAGTACTTAAGTGATAAGTAAATATATTAAACGGCCAGTAATTATTATTAAACTGTAAGGAAATTTATATAAACGGTCAGTATTTTAAAGTTTACTGACTGATTCGTTAATTATTACTAACCATTTTCTAAATATAATATTGACCATTTATTAAAATTACTCACCATTTGGTGAATACTAATTAATTAGTTGGTATAAAAATCGATACTGTGACCGCAATCTTTACAATATGCTCTTAAGAATTCGAGCTTACATTTTCTGAAACGTTAATGTAATATAAAAATTAAACAATATAAATTCAGATGAAAATCATGTATTCATAAATTCATCAATTATACATATAATACATATATATAAAATTTCTAACAAATTACAAACGACAAAACATTTGACCGTATCAGTAACTACTTTTAAATTTTGTAAATATATTTTTTACTTACCAAAAATATATTTTTACTGACCATTTTCTTGAAAAGTTACTAACTGTTTATTGATTTAAATACTGACTGATTAATTAGTTGCCAATTATATACTGTATTCTTAATTTAAATTCAGATACAAGTCACACTACAAATGCGGATCCAATAAGCAATTCGAAATTTCAATCAAACGATCCGGAATTGATGGGTTTCATTCAAAAGCAAGAAGAATACATTGAACAACTTGAGAGAGAAAGTTCATACTGTCGTGTAAGTTGAATATATTTTTACAAAATTGTCATAGGATCAAATAAAATATGTAAAAAAAAAACATTTGGTTTGTATTGTGTAGGATGAGTTGAACAATTTACTCGGTAAAGTGAAAGAAGTCATTTCGGAAAATGAAACGCTTCATGATAAACAAAAAAATCAACTTTTGTCCAGCGTAATGGATCACAGGTCGGGTATGAGCGAGTCCGATGATAACGACGGAGACAGTACGGGCTTGGACAGCGATGCCAAGGTACTTTCATTTCAACTCTTACAATCTGAAAAGGAGTTTCTTCTCATGTATTAACTGTTTAAAATTATATTTACAGTACACTACTGTAAAGAAAAAATCCTCCCTTAAGCCTTCGTCTCGTTTAGAAGGTCCTAACATTGTATTTGAATCTAAAATATCAGAGCTGGAAGCTCAATTGACACAGTCAAATATTAATCTGAAAAAAATGCAGGTGAAACATGTGTAAAGTAAACAAAAACGCTTATTAAATTTTCTTTTGCATGTATGCAATGTGATGTTACGCTTGTTCTGTTCAATAGAATTTTATTATAAAAAGCTTTCTTACTTATTATTTATGTCGTATGTTATATGTTATCTGTGTTAAAATACAACTGCAGTATTAATATATACAAGATTAATACAAAGATTAAAAATTTTAGGATGAAAACAATGAAATGCGTCGTAAGATGACCGAAGGTGTCGTTGATTCGCCGTGTCTCGATTCTTTCAAAAGACAAATTGATAACTTACAAAGGTACCCATAGTAGTAATATTCACATACATATCCTCCAGTATTTTTATACGATTTATTATTATGAAGATTAATTTTTTGATCTTAATAATTTTATTTTTAATCTTCAACATTCTTTTCAGGGACAAATCTGCGTTGGAAGCTCAAGTCGATAGATTGAAATCATCGTTGGATGATCGAAAGGATTACGACTCGGACTTTGCGAGTAAAATAAAAAGATCAGCAGACGTGGCATATCAAGCAAATCATGACAAAAGTCAACTTGAAATGGAAATTAGACGTCTCAAGGTTTGCTATAAATCAATTAAACTACCTAAATATAAAACATGAATTGTAATCTAATGTACCATAATTTAATAGGAAGAGTTAGAACGGCAACAAGCAAGAGTGAGAGAATTACTTGGAGAACAGACGAGGCGCGTAATGGAAGAACGGAGTGCAATCGAAAGACGTTACTGCTCTCAAGTAGAACAACTCACAAGCGACTTGACCACTCATTGGGATTCAGCTACAAAGCTTCAGGTTCGAATAAACCATACTAAATATCAATGGGAATTGATTTATAAGCTAGCCTAATGTCTTAAATTTGATTCACAGATGGAATTGGAACGGCAGAAACGCGAAGAGAGCGATCTGAAGCGGGAACTGTTACAGAAGAATTCCCAAATCGAAGATCTCAAACTGGAATTGAAAAATAAAATTGGTATATTATTCATTACATACATATATAAATTATGACATTATATTTGAAAAATTATTGAATTTTATGTAAAATAGCATCACTGCAAGCCGATGTATCTCAAGCTCATGCCGATCGTTCAGCCGTTGAAGAGGAGTTGGCCAACGCCCATCTGATATTGGAACGTCATCAACGACAGGCTAAACACGATGCTAACAGACTCAATTCTGAGGTCTGTATATTTAAAATTATAAGTACAAATTAAATTTGTGGTTTGCAAAGTTTATTTTATGTTTGAATCCAACATATGTAGGTACAATCGGTCCGACAACGTCTTGATAGAGCAGATGCTGATCTTGTTCATTCAAGGAGGGAAAATCTTCGATTAATGGAGCAGTTGGCAAATATGGAGAAAGAGGTATTTTGTTGTATATATGTATGTATGTACATATAATGAAATAATTGTAATAAATTCAATAAGGCATTTCCACAGCCAACGGACACTTTGTATAAAGCTAGATCAAACCTTAAAATTCATAAAATAATCTTCACAGTGAATCAATATATGCACTTATTGCAGAAAGAAATTATCTCTACAAAAAAACAAAATATTATTTTTAGATGAATCTACGGAGTCTTCGTCCCGCCTCACCGAAAGAAAAAAAAGCTCCCAGAGAAAAGGAACTATCTAATATGCTAATGAACATGGAATCTAAGCACGGTAAGCATTATCAATTTGTTAAAATTCAATAGTAAAATAAATTCCAAATTTTTTTTAACTAAATAAAAAATTCCCACATTCAAGGATTAACACTAAAATAAAAGGTTTAAAAAATTGCTCTTTCATTAACTTTTATTCGTAAGTGTTTTTTTTAAGCGTAATTAATATATCAGAATGTGTATCGTAGGAAATCTTCAATGCACACATTTTATTTATTCCTTGTTTTTCACCGCGTCGTTGAATGCCTTTTATTGAGTTTTCAATCTAGTACTCGTGACGCACCCGTTGAATTATAAATTTTGCTATAAAAACATCAAGTAGTTAGAACGTTCGACCGACCTTCACCATATATGTATATTCTCGATTACAACGAGCGAATATAATATAAAATATATCATTATGTGTATGAATGAAACGTAAAACAGTAATAACATGACATTGTAATAACATGAAACCACTGTCCCACAGCTCAAACGGTGAGCGAGCTAGAGACGATGGTGTGTTCGCAGAACTCACTCATGGAGAAACTAACGGCTGAGTGTCACTTGTTGACTTCCAAACTAGACGACACTAGCCAAAGGCACAAGTAATTATAAATACAATTGACAATATCATAATAATAATACATCAGCTCTTTAGTTGTTGTGCTTGCTTCACACACACGTTAAATAAATACCTCGTGATTGAAGGTCGGTCAATGTATGCGTAGATTGATTTATATTAATATTTTTTTTGTATTTGTTGTTAGACATATTATTCACTACCATACTATGAACACTTTTAGAAACATTTAATCTCATATACATCATCATGACCTACCTTCAATACTTGACATTTGTTTTATGGAATATTTTTACATGGCCTGTATTTGAGAAGTTATTTTTGAATGTTGTGTAAGATCATCTTGACTGCGAATTAAAAAAAATATATATAGATATATCATATCTATTTGTAACCGAAACTACCATTAGCTCAAAATTGGACTTACACCACTTTCAAAAATAGCGGCTCATTTATTTGGCTAAGTAACTTTACCGATTTTCAGTCAGTAACCAAATGGTGAGTAATTTTAATAAATGGTCAAGTAAGTTTTATAAAGTCAGTACTTAAGTGATCAGTAAATTTATATAAACGGTCGGTGTTTAAAGTAAATGGTCAGTAACTTAATTTTTACTGGCCGTTTGTGAAAAAGTCGTTTGCCAAAAATATATTTTTTACTCACCGTTTATTATTTTTACTGACTGTTTTCTAAATATAATACTGAGCATTTTCTTGAAAAGTTACTGACCATACTGACCAATTAATTAGTTGACTTTTTTTATATCACTTGTATGTAGAATTTATTCCAAATGAAAGAAAATCATATATTCATTAGAATTACAAGTAGTATGTACCTGACTGTTTTCGCAAAACAAGTACACCTGTTGTTAATTTAGTATGTTTTTATTTAAAATCTTTTGAATGTTCTCGTTAAACTTTCTAGCGGTGTTATAAAACTTGTCGCGTTAATGTTATATTACACTGTTGGATCGTTAGATTACAGTGCAATGCTCTAAACGCTTTGTTCGCTTGCAAAAGTTAACTTTAAGATCATTGAATGTTGATGTGAAAAGTTTTTGGTTAATGCGGCTTTGTTTTGGTTGGTATGATTATAGGGCTCTCCGACAGTCGGATCGGCCAATCAGATCCAACGAGAACAGAGCGCGCATCGTCCAAAAGCAAAGAGCTGCAACTCGAAGTCGTACCGTGCCTGATGCCGCCTGTAGTAGGAAACGTGTCCGATTCGTCGAGTAAAGCGACGAAGAGCGATCACACCAATTCGCAAATCATTAACTTTCCGCTGTACATTAAATCGCCCTTTTTACCGGAGAAAAAGGAACCGATTAAACTGGACATCAGCGTTAGAGTTGTGCCCAAGCCGCGTACCAAGTCCGACAAGAAGGAACGCAAAAAGTCAAAGCACAGTCATACAGAGAGAGAGGCAAATGTAGACGTTCCAATGAACGAATAGTTCAATTTTGAATTAATATTTCAATATAGTACAAATTATAAAATGTTATGTCTAAAAAATAAATTTACATTATTAATGCTTAAATCTATTAAAAATTTTAAAGTAGTCACCGATACGGTAAAATGTTTTGTCGTTTGTAACTTGTTGGAAATTTTATTATATAATTGATGAATTTATGAATATATGATTTTTTTCCGAGTTTATATTGTTTAATTTTTATATTACAGTAACGTTTCAGGAAATGTATGTCAAATTCTTAAGAGCATATTGTAAAGATTGCCGACACAGTATTGATTTTTATGCCAACTAATTAATAGTATTTACCAAACGGTCTTTTAAAAAATGGTCAAGTAAAAATTAACGAATCGGTCAGTAAACATTAAATACCGACCGTTTATATAAATATACATACTTACCGTTTATATAAATATACATACTTACCGTTTAGTATTAATATTAGTGACCACTTAATATATTTACTGATCACTTAAAATAACTGACCGAAAATTGGAAAAGATACTGACCCAAAAAATACAGGCCATTGATTATTGTCAGTAACTTTTCAAAAAATGGTCAGTATTATATTTAGAAAACGGTCAGTAAAAATTAACGATTCGCTTTATATACATTGTATATGTATTTACTTACCATTTAGTATTAATATTAGTGACCATTTAATATATTAATTAATCACTTAAAGTACTGACCCTTTATAAAACTTACATTATTACTCACCATTTGGTTAAAATAGCTGACCCAATAAATACAGATCATTGATTATTACAATACATTACACTCACCAGATATGCTCTTTAATACTTCACTAATATCAACATACAAGTTCACAATTAGAAATTTTACTTTTTGTAAGTTTCACATGTTGTTAATTATTATCGATTTATTTTTAAGCACGCCTTCTTCATATTCACTTCATATTCCTAGTTAAATGTAGTACTTTTCAGGAAGGAAAAGCACGAATTGGAAAACAGAAATAGGGATCTAATGAAACGTCTGAGAAGTGTTTGGAACAATTACAAAAAGCACTGTCCGTTTGTGCAACAGCACGCTATATCATCCAACAGTCATACACCGACATCTAACGCTAGTTTTTCAGACTGTATACCACACGCTAATCACTCACAGAATTCAGACAAATTACACGACATCTCCAAAGAGAAAGTTATCGGCTACCGTATAAATAGCGGACACGTTGACGGTATCGAAGAAGCGACATCGTACAATAGGAAGTGCAGATCAGAATTCGAATCGAGACACAGCACAAATGGCATATTGAAAAAATCACCCGACAACGTCAATAAGAGTATGTTTAGAATGCACGCATTTAACGAGAACCGTAGTCCAGAAATTGACCGATACCGAAAGGTAGTTTTACTTTATAGTGACTATTTTGTGTTTTGTTTTGCATGATCGCACTTGTATGAACTTTTATAATGCATAGTATCATAGTAACAATCATCTAATGCATGAATTAATATATTTGATTTTGTATCATCAAAAGTTAATGAAAGTTAGAATTTAAGTATAAACTACGCGTCGGGAGTTCAGGTTGGTGTAAATTTTCGCTTTTGACATGTTTTATATGATGTGAATGTGGAATTAAGTGATAAAGAATGCTATCGCATGGTGTTTTGTATATTTTGTTGTTGCAGACACGAAATGGCCGCTCTCCAAAATAAACTAGAACAGTTATCTTTGAGAGTGCAACAAAATTCTCCGAACATTGATTCTCATAACTTAAACACAGGTACTGATCGACAGTTGCCGGAAACATTTGCCATTATTTTTTATGTGTTGCACGTTCTGATTTTATTTTTTCAATATAATTTATGAATTTATAAGGCGAGTAGTTGAAATGGAAACTTATTGTAAATTTTCAAGATCAATGGACAGATTTTTGATTCCATTTAAACTGAATATGGTATATTAATGGTCAGGCGACTGCTCAGTGGTTAGTGCATTGGTCTGGGGTTTGATACCCGCATGTCGATAAACAAAAGTTTTTCGACCCTAAAAATATCACCACTTTAAGATGTTACTAAATTTGGATCGCTCGAATTTGCCAATTTATCTAACTTAATTGTGAGACGGTTCCGTAAAATTGGCACCGGCGAAACAATTCCTTACTACCAAATCCTCATCTGCTCCTTCTATCCCTTTATCCCCTCCAGAATGCAATGGGAAACCGTTGGAGAGTATCTTTCCTTAGTTACTTCACTATGGTAAACTGTATAAAGTTTGTCAAATAGTGAAGAGGCAACGCTTGATATTCGAGTACGCCACCTTCGGAAGAAGATAATATATTATGTAGCATGTTTGAAATTTATTTATTTTATAGAACATTAATTTGATATTGGCAAGGTTTGATTTATTTATTATTTTGATTGTATTTCATTATAAATATATTTCAAAAATGAATATTCTCTATTGATTCTTGATAAATTTTTAGTACAACCAACTTCAAGAACAGCAAAGCCCACAAATAGCCCACCGTCTAATAGTACCAACAAAAATGGTAACGAGCACTCCAATCAAATTGAACCTGGGGAACGAACAGTTTCACCGGGATCTTCTCGCGTTGAGCCCAGTAACCCCCCCGCTAACGAGGAACATCCCATAAACGGCACAATCAACGAACAGGAACGATTCGACAAACAATTCAAACAATCTGAAGAAAGTTCGGATCAACAGCAAGCCGATCCGACAAATCCCCCATTAAATTCTAGTCAAGTATATGATAGTAATAGTACGCACAATTTAGACGATAGAGAACAAGAGCACAATAGCACAAAGGAACCGAGTGGCGAGGAGCAAACGATGGATTACAACGCGGAGCAATACGGCGCAGAGATCAATCAAGATTACGTCGATCCAAATCAACAGTACGTAGATCCTAACCAACAGTATGTAGATCCTAACCAACAGTACATAGATCCTAACCAAGAGTACGTAGATCCTAACCAAGAGTACGTAGATCCTAACCAACAGTACGCAGATCCTACCCAACAGTACACAGATGAGCAATATCAAGAGCAGCAATACGATCCGAATCAACAGTATGATGCGACCGATCAGCAATACACAGATCCCAATCAACAATATGATGAAAATCAATACGTCGATCCCAATCAACAGTATGAAAATCAGTGATTTCAATTAATGCAAAACGAGTGGACCAAATCAATTACTTATATGCGAAATTCAATCATAAATTGTTTCATTCAAGTTTCAGCCTAGGATCTGCGAAATGCAATGTTGGAAATGTCTTGCCAAATATATATTACATATATCGTATAAATCCGCTAAACAGGAAGAATTATTTCTTACGATAGGAAATGTACTTTCACTTACGTATAACATATAAGACTATTCCATATAAAATAAATATGTTTTATTGTTAAAGTATTTATTATACGACATGATTTATTTTCGTTGTTATTTTTTATTATCTGTATTATAATACAAAAAAAATATGAATTCCGTTTTATTTTACTTATACATATGTATCTTAAGAATATTTAGAAAAATCACAAAAATTATAAGACAAAATATAAATTTACATAAAACTCCAACTAAACTCGGCAATAAAATGGATACACATTATAAGTCCAATCAGTATCTAAAAGTGTCAACAAGTGAATTTTACATAAAATTACACATGAAAAAAAAGTTTATAATAAAATTCAGCGACTAAATTTTCAGATGTTCAAATTTTAAAGTCACATTTACACTTACACATCTTCCATATTGGCTTTGCCTCAGTCTAAAGTTTTTAAAGTCTTTTAATAGAGTGATTTTTAAGTTGTTACCAAATATAGACCGCGTTGAAATTCTAAATATGTAAAATTAAAGTGAATACCTTCCATTTACGCTTCCATTTTAAATTTGATTATTATTCAGTTCAGAAACATACCGAAACAATTTGACGCTCTAGTCAAAGTGCAAAATAAACTAAAGCTCTATTTTAGCGGCCAGCTCAAAATCAGTTATTTATTATTTTTTTTAAATATTGTCATTATGATCATTATTTTCCATTGGGGATCCACTGCTCTACTCTATTCAGTCTATTCAATTTAAGAAACACCTAGTATTAATCGATTTAGAGTCCTTATGTGCATAAAAGAAAGCGGTTCAACCAATGGGCTTCGTCAGCATTTCGGCTTCTTGAAATAAACATTAACGATAGTAATATTTAAAAAATTAGATTGGATAAATTTATAAATATATAAAAAAGAAAGGGTGCCCTTTATAAACGAAGTATGAATTCATTAGCTTGTGAAGTACCAGGGGAAAGTCTGAATGTGAAACACGCAATGGACGTTTTGGTAGTATTTATTGCGTGACCTGTGTAACACTCGGTCGACGGTACCAGGGTTGCCAACCGTCAGGGAGTGATACCAACCCCAGCTTATTGGTTCACCCACAAACTTAATAAGCTTATTTTTTTTAATAATAAAGGTAACAGAGATGATTACATTATAAATTCTATCGGAAAGGCTTGGTTTCACACCCCTCCATCCCTTGTGGCCAGATTTCCATCCATCTGTCAAATTCTAGGTTAGCGTCAGCCAGGCCGACGCACTCGCGAAACCAAACCTTTACCAACCAAAGTCGTAAATCTCGGACAGCCACAATCTTTTTTCTTATTTTTTAGTTCCGCTAGAAAAGGGCCCTTCTTAAGTTGGACAGAGTACAGATGGAGGACTCTCAATTTTTGTATTTTCATTTTCTTTCAAAATATATAAATCGTATATAGCTAGCTTATGGCCAAATAGCACGTGTATATTAGCTGTCAACATGTCGCTAGCAACAGGTTGGTCATGTCAATTTTAAATCATTTTTTCTCCAATATCCAATTCTGTTTGAATTAAATTATTTCTATTTTTAAATCATTGTGGTAATAATTTAAATTAACACCATGAAAAACTTATTTTTACTGTGCTTTGACACTATAGACGAAACCTAACCTAAATTACATGCGCACATTGTACATATTGGTAAAAGTAATATAATCTGTGTATCGCTTGATTCATACAGTAAGAATTATACGATTTAAATATTTTTGTTTGCAGAATTAAAACGTAGGCTAGAATCTGATGAACGTCCGATAATCAAGCGTTTGAAACTCGCCGAAAATGTTCTCACGTATCCATTTTTTCCCGCCATAAATAGAGAAGAAATTGTATTGGCATGGTTGTGTTCAAATTTAGAAAACACCAATGATCAACTGCAAAATTCAATAACCACACTGAAACAAAATGTTCGGTCGTTGAATTTCAAAACGTTGTCACAAGTCGGCAAAGATCAACTATTTTTGGTTTGTTTTGCAGCGTTTACATTACTTTATTACTAATTTTGTTATATTACGATTTATAACATTGTATCTTTTCAGAGTCTCGTAACACTTTTGAAGGGTGAACATTCCGAGATTGTAAATAACACTGTACTGGAATGTTGTTTCAACGTGATAGAGAATCCTACGGCCAACTCACAATTTCAACAGTCACCGTTGGAAATTTTTTCAATTTATCAACACATACTACATAATATATCTCGCTATCAAGTGGATCAATCCAACGTTACTGCGCAAGACCCTCATATAAAAAGAGCTTTGAACAATTTACACAGTTTCATCAAAAATTCCAACAAGAAAATGATGCTAGCGAACCCCTTCATAGATTCCAATCTATTACCGATAATGTTTAAATTTTCAAACAATGAGCAATTCGCATTGAAAGTATTTGGCATATGCCAACTTATTATTTTCCCTCCGCGATCGTCGACATTATTCAAAATATATCTGTCATCACTACTCAGAGGTGATGATTTGATGACTTTATTTCAAGAAAAGGGCGAAGCACTTCGACCCATTGTAACGGTAATGGATTTACTGTTTAAATTTCAGAGTTCATCAACGTTCACCGACGTTGACTTGTTCACGTTTTTAAAATATTTTACGAATTCGTACAAATTTGACGATCATCTTATGTTTATATTCAACATTATTCTCTACAAGTGCTTGGGTATAAATCAAGAATACGTTCAAGTAAGCGAGCTTGTTAAAAATGTAAATTTAACGGGGGATTTTGCGAAAGAAGTTCACTTGCAAAACCTTAAACTCCTCTCTGAATTCAATATAAATATAAATTTAAAAATGTCGTTCATAAAATCCAAAGACGAAGATAATGATAATAAGAAAAGTTTTTTTACGTTTCTTCAACATACAACCAATGATCTACTGAAAGGGAGCATTTTAAATAATCTTTCACTCTCAATGATAAAAGAAACGTTCATATTGGATCCAGAAATCTTAGAACCGAACATGGAGACATTTTTGCCTGAAATAATCGTACAGAAGAAGAATAAAGACGTTCTCAATAACTACGAGGATATTTTAATGACTATTCTAGAATTAATGTACAAGATGAGCAGAGGACCGGACTTTATCGTTAAAATATTGCCAAATTTGAAATTAAAACTTGAAGAAATTGATCCCGATCAACAAAAATTATCGAGTAAAATAAGCAGACTGTCCCAAAAAGGTGACGAAAGTATCAAAAAAGTACAAAGCAAACTTTTAACACTGGATGACATATTTTCTGAACAGTTTTGTAACCGATTCGGTAAATTGGGCTCAGAGTTGATGTCTTGGCAACATATAGATTTGTTTAAATTGTTAATAAGCTATTTAAACGATTTTTGTATTGCAAATTTGGGAAAAGGCACAGTATGTTAGTATTTTTTTTACTTTATTTTTTCTGTTTGATTTAAAATTCAATTTAATACAATTTTTGATTTAATTGTTCAATTAGATCCATCGACAATTTTACTGGCTGAAGTTATATGTTCACTCCTGTCGTCGATATGCCATAATAGTAAAATGGCTGATCAAAATGTTTCTGAAACTGTTTATAAAAAATTTAGCACCATTTTTGAAACATACGGGAAAGAGACTCTATTGAAATTCGCAACAGTTATCCAAAATTTTCCAAATGTAATAAAATCAATTATGTTTAATTTTTTTAATTATATACATATGTATATTATTATTAATACTCATAACTTAAATTTTCAGGAAATACGACTTCACCGAGCCTTTTTTGATGTTTGTAAAAGCTACGGTCATTTAAAATTACTGCTTTGGCAGTATCAACCTCACTTCATACTGGCATTAGGTGAAAAATGTACTGGCAAGGATAATCATATTTCTGATGTGACGATGCTTCACTCTTACATTCCAAACACCACGTGGAAAAATATTTATAAATTAGTTGGCAAAAATGATGATAAAATTTCCAACAGTTATATGGTAATTATATTTTCCTCTTATTTGTATAAAACTTATGTACGTTTAATAATTTTTTTTTTTTTTTCAGAATATTCTGATACTTCAAAATGCAATTGTCGAAATTTACTTAAAGAGTAATAAGTCGTCTGCTTGGAACAATTGCGTAAAAATGCATATCCTAAACAATTTCAACGATGTACTCTCTGTAGTTGAAAATGAAGAATTGTATTTCAATACAATATTCTCAAATTTAAATCCAAACGATATGAATGTCGCTTGTAACAAAATTGTTTCTGGGATTTGTGACGGCAGCATATCCGATTCTATATTGAAGAAGAGTTTCATTTATAGTTATAGAAACATTATATCTACCGTTGCTTCAGAATGCATCAGAAACGTGTGGTTCCATTACGATTCAAACAAATCTTTAAAACGATATACTTCGCTCTACGTGTCGTCAAATACGGAAGAGTTTGACATTAAAACGTTTTTCAACGCAAATGACAAACCCATTGACTACTTTAACGCTTTGATAAATTATGATATATTTGAAAAGGAGCGAGTGACTGAACTAGAGAAAATATTCAATCTTCTCAATCAAATTCCGATACATTTCGTGAAAGAAAATGTTCAAAATTCGGTGCTGTTTTGTGTTTTTATAATTCAGTTGAATTTAAAGAAATTCGACAAACTCAGCAAATGCTTGAAACGCATCCAAAGCGATTGCACATCGATTATCTATAAAATATTTGACTCGTCTTACAAATTGCTTAACGTTTTCGACATACTTCCTCCACAGTCAATGATGCAACTTATCGATGCCAATTACTTTAAATTGACGTTGTCTGAAAATAAAGTTGATGTTTACTATATGCTGAAGCAAATTTTATTGGGAATCCTCGTTAATGGAAATTTGGACAATTTAGATACTTTCATTCCTCTTCTGTACAAATCTTCTCGTACTGATGAAGAATCTGAAAAATTTTCCAACTTGGCTTTAAATAATAGTTTCCAAACTTTATCTCTATTCTATACAATATTTTCTTCTTTTAAAAAAACTAATTTGACTACCGATTTGAAAATTGCTATCTCGAAACATCAAAACCGCATGTCGAATCACCTGGTCTCTTATTTTGATGACATGAATTGGAATGATGTTATTAATAATATTTTCAATGCTGATAAAAAATCACCCAAAGTTAATGCCAATGATGAATCTATGGATATCACAGTAAGCCAAAGTGAAAGATGTGCCTATCTTAATCTTGTCACGTCGTACACAACTATTTTATCAAACGAGGTTTTAATACAAAATGAATCTGATGCCAACGTATTTAAAAAGCTGACTAAGCCTATTGATTTCTTCTTGAAACTATGCGTGAGTATAATTTATCAAACTTATAGTACATACAGTGTTTCTATGTACAAACTTATTTGTAACTGAAATTTATCTTTTTATTTCAGTTAGAAGAGCTTCTCAATAAAAATATTAATTTGCATCACGCAAAAGGATGTTGTTCATTGGTAAATTTAATCTTGAAAATTCACAAATCCAAAAAAAAATCTATAACCACCGATGAAGATGATTTAAATCAGCAAATATGGCAATCGTCTAAGTGTTTTCTGCAAACTAGCCATGATAAAGTCGGTGCTGAATGGATGGAGGTTCACAACATGGTGCTAGATAACATCAAATTGACCTACGAACTATGCGGAGTTAAATTTTTTAATAGTTTCCTCATCAAGGAATTACTGCAAAGCAGTAAATTAATGGTATGCTTTATATTAAATCATTATACTATTTAACTTGTGTTCTGTATTCATTATGCATTAAAATTATTAGGTCGAAAGTATGTCAAACTGTTCACTTCTGATTGGGAATACGTATGTAATGAAATCCCTGTGGTCTTGTTTTCTAAATGCGAACTTCAAAATAACTGGAAAAACAGAAGCACGTTCTTCAGCCGTCAAACAAATGATTAAAAACTGCTTCTTTTGGCTTAAGAATATGCCAAGTACCGTTCATAAAAAAATAGAAGCTGATCAAAATGAAGCCGTCCGTCAACTATCCGATACAGATACACTTCAAAATCCTCCAATGAAAGCTTCAATCAAGAAGAATTTGGAAATTGTCTATGTTTGCTTTGACATCGTGGCTGAATTCGTCGCAACTAAAAAGGTTTATGATTAAAACTCACAAAAAAAAAAATAGGCATTTGAATTTATTATTTAATTGTTAATATTGTTTTCAGATGATTCTATCCAACAATCTTATAGATAGTATCATACAAATGCCTATCATAATCAATTTTGATTTGTCGAATAATCAAATATTCAACCAAGAAGAGTCTTTAGATGCGTTCTGTATGATTTTTAATAAATGCATTTCATTGCTTAGGAATTTATTGCTTTTCCGACTAGAACTATTACAGGATAGGTATGTATATCGTGAATACTTTTTCCTCAAAAAAAATAGCAAAATCACGAATTATTTAACTTTTATACATTACGTTTTAGATTACCACCATTTCTCCAATCGTATAGAAAACTTATAAACACGCTCAGCGTCAAAAGCAACTCAGATCATATCTCAAACAAGAACGATATTGAAAAATTAGTGGCTTTGGCCCTTAACATGGAGAAGTATTACCAAAATCTATTACATATATTCATTTAACTATTTAGTATGTTTTGTGTGTAACTAATTGACTTTTCAGATTGACGCAAACAATAGTGAAGAATGAAAAGCAAGACGTGTCCAGGATCGCACCGTACGTGGTGGCCGATATAGTGTCTTCGTTTCAAAAAGTCTCCATCTGTCCACCGGTCAAATTTCACTTACAAAATTGCGCTTACTGCTTGATGCAACTCCTCGACAATCACGCTACAGGTTTTCTCATGAGAAATATGCCTGACGCTAGTCGAATCATGTTTCAACAACTCTACGACAATTACAAAAAGTATTACAAGTATATGGGGACATCATAAGTAAATTCACAATATTCATTTTTGAATATTGATTAGACTCGGTTGTGCAATATACATAGGCCTATCATATGTATGTCTCAGTTTGAAGATGCCTTCCAGAGTCCCAGCCAGTTTGTCATTTTTGTAAATTCGTATACTTGGACGTATGCTCCATACGTCCAATAATTTTGACTCAGTCAGAATGGAATAATAAAGAAATCCTTCGTTCCAATTGATAAATAATCTTTTTTTATTACTAATTTCGCTAAATTTTAAACACACTGTGTTTTGGACAAAAAATCTCGCTTGTGGCGCATTTTATACAATAACTAATGATTGACTTATAATATTAAAAATAATTTAGATGCAAAATGTTTATGTAAAAAAATATGTCGCCTGCGGTGCATTTTTTGTCAAAAAACGAAGTAATTTTTTAAAAAGTATACAAAATAAACATATTCCTCAAGCAAAATCCTAAAGTGTCACAGTTTGAGAGAAAAATCATATGGTATGCCTAAATATATACAGAAAATTGTTATATCGATTAAATATACAGAAAATAATTTAAAAAGTTATTAATTATATGTTGTATCAATAGATGTCTCATCTAAATTGTTTAATAATTTTATTATAATTTACTACAATATAAACTATTGTGTAATATTTTCAAATATGAAATGTTAATTTTTTTTGTTATGTATTAAGTGTATGTACCTATATTAGTTAATATTATATTAATATGAATATCAACTTGAAAATTAAGTAGATGTTTATCCATTTTAATACCTATGCTGTTTAAGTTTGAGTAATAATAAAACAGAAGCACCAACGGCCGTTCTTTGATTTTTGAATGTGCACTACTGTCTTGACAATTCAACACGTGAAAATAATGAAAAACACACACAATAGGTCGTTAACTGTTAAATACCACCGAGTTTTGAAGCACAATTACGATACGATCGTGACATTATTCGAATTTGATACCAATGATTCAAAACCAGGCGGTCCGTTACAGCACCCCAAATTTTGATAGATTTCTTAGTATGAAAAAATTCATTCAAACACTCATCAATAGCGACTACCATTCGGATCACATAATTTAAATATGACATTCTTAACATTACATAGATGTGTCCATATCATTTATAATGCGAAATGCGTGCGTTTGCTGGCTCACTTCGAATTTTCCACGCTGTCCAAACACGACCATTCTAGGAACACACGTTGAAATTATATTAAACCGTTCTGAATAGAATGCGAAATATCATATTTCAAATCGGTACAGTTGAAAATGATCAAATTATCGACGTTTTCGCGCGCTTCGTTCGAACGCCGACTTTGTTACCGTGTCTGAATTCACGTTGTAAAATAAACAGTGCTGATGCTTGGAAATTCGAATTTACGCGATTTCAGAGTGTATTTTATGCATTTCCGCGCCAATGTTTATGCTTAGACGGAAATAGTCGTTTTTTTTATTTATTTTTATGTGTTTTTTTTTCTTAAGTCGATCATCGACGATGATGTCCGCATTCTGACGCAGCAGACGCCTCAGCATCATCAAATCTACGTTTATTTTGTAATCGACATCTAATGTGTTTTCGCTGGCAGATTTCGTTACAAAAAAATAAAATTAAAGGGAAATTTTAATATCAAAACGATCTGGATTCTAGACGTGTAACATAAAACTCCATAAAATTTTATTATTCATTCAAATATTGCATTTCCATATAACCAATATTCTATATAACCAACTACTATTTATAAATATTTGCTATGCTGACATACACAGTATGGATCTTAAAGGGTTGGTTGTTTATTACACTTACTTTCGAATACCGTTTATACTTAAAGCCCTTGGCGTTGACTGATTAAAACGAGAGCGATTTCAACGCGTCCATCTAATTATACATTTCGTATATTTAAATTTTTTTTAAAGCGTCGACTGGTTAAATATAAACGCCTCGTACGTTCAAATCGATTTTAAAACATTTCCCTTCTATAGGTACATAAATCGCAGTGTGCAATTGTACACACGCACGTTCCACATCTAAAATAAACCCAACACTATTTTGAAACATTGACCAAAGTTTGCATTCGCGTTTGAAAGACGCCATCGTTAATGGGGCTCGCAAACCGGAGCGGATAAATACGCTCGGTGGTAACATTGTAACACAAGATGATTATAAATACATAGTTAATAGCTTGAATTATTTAGGATATTTAATATTTACATAACAACAAGTTGGAAAGTAGGCTTAAAAATTAATTTAAATAAAACTACAATTATGTTTAATGAATTTTGTACGTAAAACGTAGATAATCATATTGTAGAGATAGTTGATAGTTATTTATACCTAGGACAATTGGTGAATATGACTGGTTATAAAGAAGAAGAATGAAACTAGGATGTAGTGGTTTTTGAAGAATTAACATAGTTTTTAAATCCAACATTCCGCTATGCTTAAAAAATAAGGCGCAACCAATGCGTACTGCCAGTTATGACGTATGGATGTGAAACGTGGATGCTAAATTCAAGAATGTTACGTAAGATCCAGTGTACACGGAGAAGCATGGATGTATGCTTGGTATAAAAAGAGATCGTAAGAGGAATGCATAGGTAAGAAGTAAGACCAAAGTGGCAGATATAGTTGAATGTGTGATTGGGACACAGCGAGAAATACTGGAATGGTATCCGAGAGGATGTGAAAGAAAGCAAGGTAGACCGAGTGGACGATGGGCTGATGAATTGATAAGAATGTGTCGAGTCAACTGGATGCAGATTGCTCAAGACAGACAGTATTGGAGACATCTTCATCCAGACTAAAATCCTCAAAAAGTTAAGTGAAATACAATTAATTCCCATTCATTCGAAAATACCAAAGGTAAATTAATTTTGAACACACTGTAGTTTTACGAATGAATATTGAAATGTGACCGGAAATATAAATTTGATCGCACTTAATTACGTGATCGATATCCGCGTGTCCTTTTTTTAATTTCGTTTATTTTCTCCATGCGTTTGAATATGTCTGTTTACGATGATCTTATTATACATTCGATATCGGTCCTTTAAATTATTCCTAATCAATATTCGTTTGCGTCCTCGTGCTGTTAATTTAAGTATCGCAATTATTTATCGTTGCAGCGAATTCGAAACATTGATGGACTATAAACTAATCGATGACCAAATATGATCGGAACAATGCATTATGGCGAGCCTTATTCAATGTGGATTAGATCATTATCTAATTGCTGGAAAGCACGATACGATTTTGACCCTTATTTCACTGTTTTGGCGAGGCATTTCATCAAACTGCATATCTGCATAAGTATTATAAATTATTGTATTTTTATAAGTACACACCCACTCGATGTAAAATTTTCACTGTATTAAAATTTAAACTCACCAAAGAAGTTAGAATTTTCATTTAATCCTCATGAATAGATTTCTTTCATATTAATCCATTGACATTTGTATGCAACGTAACCTTCGCAAGCTATTAAACAATTAATCCGTTGCAATTTTGCAATATGCAGTCTCGAACACTGACATCACTCAATACGTGTGGTCTTCAACTACATTTGACGCCAAATTCGATACAAAATCTCGCATGTTCGCCATTTATGGCACACAAGGTACTGATGACAGATAGATAATATCACCCGATGCAGACATTTTACGAATGGACTCAATTCATTATAAATAACATTTAATTATTATCTTATAAATTTGGTATTAAACGAGTTAACGGTTGAACCGTAAATAATACGAGGAAAAATATACAAATACAGTCGATTATATGTAGGTATTAATTTTAACCTTTCGCTCTTTTAGATAGTGTAAATAATCGGGGAATTTTACTGAAAAATGCCATGAATCAGATGTATCATGTTTGAACTAACAATATCACTACTGTTTGGAGTCGATCAATGAACTTCGATGAATGAACAATACCCAATGGAGAACGGTGAGTGCAGCATACGATGTAAATAAGCAGTCTCAGGTCTGGTTTCTTGGAAACGATGCATTATTGAATGAATTGAAGTGTTGGAATTTCTCTGCAGACGCATTGGAACGCTTTTCCGCAAACTTCGTTGAAAATAATGTATGATTGAATTGATTGATTCAGCTCTCTTAAATTTTAGTATTTAGGCTTCGACCTGGAATATTCAAGCGTCTGTCTGTCTCGATAGCAATTTGCCCTTCGCTCGTTTGATTTTCAAGTGCTTTTGCGGTTTCTGGCAGACAATGCTTCCATTCATCGTCGTCTTCCAGATGTGCTTTCGGTGAGCGAAGTTCCTCATCACAATCGTTGCCATCAGATTTGTTTTAAGTTACGAGCACGCGACTTCAACGCTTCCGATCACGCCGAAATGAGCAGCTGGGTCAATCGAATCCAGATCTCTTCGTGAAATTTTCAGCTCGTAAGAATTATACAGTACGGACACTCGACCGACTTAAATTATAAAATGCTATCGCAAAACCGCAGCCGCTTCCAAATAAAATGATACCTGAATGTGGTTTTTTTTACCGGTTGGATTCTCGCTACAACCGAGATATGTAACTCGAAATTAAAATAGTTCATTCTATCTACATAAATCGTCAAATGTGCAAAAAAAAATATTGACAGGTTGTGGTCTACCACCGGATGAAGTGCAGCGAATGCGCATTTTTGCTTATCATTTATGTTTTATCATTTTATGATTAATTAGATAATGTGATTCACGACTCGTGAAACCTACATAATATTATAAAGGGTGGTCATCATCATTTTAAGCCGTTCACCATACACTGCTGGATGAAGGGCTCTCCAATCCTCTTCCATTACCTTATGTCTTGAGCAATCTGCATCCACTTGACTTCACACATTCTTCTCAATTCATCAGCCCATCTTCCACTCGGTCTACCTTGCTTTCTTTCACATCCTCTCGGATACCATTCCAGTATTTCTCGCGTCCATCTGCCACTTCAACTTTTTTATGCGTTCCACTATATCTGCCACTTTGGTCATACTTCTTACCCATGTATTCCTCTTACGATCTGTTCTTGGTATACCAAGCATACATCTTTCCATACTTCTCTGTGTGCACTGGATCATACGTATCATTCTTGAATTTAGCATGCAAGTTTCACATCCATACGTCATAACTGGCAGTACGCATTGGTCGTATACCTTATTTTTTAAGCATTTTTTTTTCATTCTTCCAAAAGCACTCCATCCTAGATTCATTTTTCGTTTTATGTCTTCTTATTTACATCTGGTCATACTCACCAATTGTCCTAGTTAAAGGTGATATGAATAAAAAAAGATTACACTATCAAATGTTTTGAAATTCACCATTATCAAGCTATGCATTCAAAATGACAAATGAAATGAGCTCTACATACCATTAAAGACACTTTTTTTTTCAATTCTACATAGGCAAATCACGATTGATAATAGATAATTACGGTGACCATATTTTTTTGGAGAAAATAAACGACATATAAAGAATTGTTTCATAATTTAAAAAAAGCTGGTTGCTTTATTCGTTTCACTAAAACTAAAGAGCTTTATAACATTTATTATAAAATATTAGCATACAAGTATATAGGATTTTAAACAATCATATTTATTACACATATTGATATTAAAATGACATAAATTTTGATATTTTTCACAAGAATGAACTTTTTTTAATAACTCAGGTTTGTATCGTTCAATATACAATTCATATCAAAGTTGCATTTGGTATAAATGCATGCTTCCAATGTGTCTATTTTTCATTGGGTTTTTTCACTGGTCCACATATTGTTCACCAATGAAAATATTCGTACAATAGGGCCATTAGATCCAGGGAGACATAAGGAAAATTCAACGATTTTTAAAATGTTTTCGAAAGAAACGTGTTTATCTGTAAAATATTTAAAAATTTCAACCCATCTTTGTGAACAGGGCTTATAACATTTTGTCGCCATTCTTCGATCTTTTCATCGGTGACATAACTTTTAATACACGAAACTTCATCGAATAATTCGCCGTCAAGTATATTTAAGGCAACATCATTTGGAAATAAACAACATCAAGAAATAAACTGCTAATATAATACGGTTATTTATTGTTGGCACTCTACCTGATTCCGAAAACACGGAGTTTTGATTTACATATTGAACTACGGTGAAACGGCGATAGTCACAAATAAAGTACAAAAGGGCAATTTTAGAAAATAAATAAATCTAAAAGGACAGAGCGGTGAAATAAAGGACGTATGGTCACCGTATACATAGATAATGTTTGAAAATGTGAATTTTCTTTGATCTTCATATTTTTCATCTCAAAATAATTTCCTCCATCATTCCCTACAATATTTTTAATAACTTTTCCATCATCTTCAATGCGATTGTGTATGTTGAATGAAGACATCCTGAGCTTCATTTTGGCAGTTCGAACGTTTGATTTATCTTCAGTGTGTGAAGTTATTTATAATTTCCGATCCACCTGGATTAGTCACCAGCTTCGACATCGCCATGTCGTCACGTCCATCGTTTTACCTTGCCAACCATACTGACATCATCGTCGAAACGATGAGGTGTATTGAGTGGCGTGTGTCACATTTGGAAAACAATTAACCACAATTTGAGGGCCATTGTTATTCAAAACTCGTAACACACTTCCAGAATATCGTGGAAGAGCCACCCCGTTATGCGCACTATTGCATCATGGACTTTTTTCTCACAATCGGTCACCGTTTCAACCGTTTGTGGGATTTTCTTTATTTGATTTGGGTCAAAGCTTCCAGAGCTTTTGCGGTAGAGTGACGTTTTGAAATTTCTGATATATTCTAATTCTGAAAAAGAATTACCCGTTCGCAGAGTTTGAACAGTGCTGAACTGGGTCATTTGTAATTTTACGAGCTGTTCAGTGACAGTTAGCTATTTGTTTTACTTTGTTGCATTTTGCTGCTATCTGCCGTTTGTTGTAATCAAAATCGTATTGTTTTGTGAGTAACGTTTGGAATACAGTGTGCAAAATGAACCTATTTCAAAGGCAGAGCTGTTCAATCCCGCTCTGATCGATTCCCTATTCATTCCGATACCGATTGTTTCGAAAATAGTACTGACACTTTTTATACGTGAAATTTTAACTTTGATTTTGTATGTTGAATTAATTTTCAATTGCCGAACAACGAAAGGATGTCTATTGTCGAATGTCCTCGCATCGATGAGTTCAACGTATGAGATGTCGCTGGGTGTATGAGACGATATAGGAGCGTTTCCTATGTCGGCTTTTGTGATGTTGTGAAGTTCCAGAAGTCTGGTGAGTCACATCCGCGATTCGCTCTTTTTTACGACGACACGCGTGATTTTATCTGTTTTTTCAAAAGCTGCGAGCTTACAGTTAATTTATAGTGTTTTCAATATTTCCAAACTGAGAAAATACGGAAAATCTCGACGCACATATCGATTTTCCTCCTTTGCCTTCGGGGGCCATTTTCACACGAGTGAATCATGCCAAAGATGAAGTCATGATTATTTTTTTTTTGTTCCCGCGCGGTGCTTTAAGTTCTAGAATGGACCTTTGCACATTTGCATCGCAAACACGTTCGCGTTCGTGCTCATGCAGCGCATCATTATTATTTTGAATTGCATTCGTGCTTGATTTGCCGATCATAGGATTATATCTAATCGATTGGATCGATAGATCATCTCAATAACATTCAATTTCATTAATTTATAAACGTTATCGTTGCACATTACACATTAAGTGTATTCATTTGTATATACATACATACATATTATCAAACGTGTATTTAAGAATTTTAGTATCCAGTTGCTGTCAAAAATTTATAAATTCTTTATTAGACCTAAATTAGAATTTGCTGTAAATGTTTGGAACCCTAACTTATTGTATGTTTAGAAATAGTTCAAAAAAGTATTGCAATAATGCCATCTGAACTTCGATCACTACCCTATAGCGAAAGTTTGAAGAATATGAGTCTCACCTCTTTGAAAACGAGAAGATTGAGATGCGATTTAATAGAAGTGTATAATATAATAAATAATAAATATAAATGTTCAATAAAAACGCTCATTTCTGAGACTCGTAAAAGACAAATCTAACAAAATTGTCAGAGACTAATTCTTTTCCAATAGAGTGGTCGAAGTTTGGAACCGCCACCCAAATCAGCTAGTTACTTCTGAAAATACAAATCTCTTTAAAAATCATTTCGACAAGTTTTTGAATATAAATGGATTTATGTACATAATACATAACTAAATAATTAAAAATTGCATATACAAATTATAACAGACCCCTGGGCTCCATCGCCTATACCGCCTGCCCATGTATTTTATTTATTTATTTATTTAATATCAAGTATTAACAGCTCATAAAATAAAATAAATTCCACATAATACAAAATAGTTACAAACAATGAACAAATCATAGCAAGAAAGGAACTTTAGGAGTTTGGGCTGGAAAGGAACTTGAGTAAAGAAAATCTGAAGGAGGGCAAGGAATAGTGAAAAGGATCAATATGTGCAGGAATTTCGTTGTATGATGAGTAGAATCTATGAATTAAAGAGTTTTACGAATAATTAATTAGTAGAACAAAGATTCAAATGAAACGATGGAGGATTTCTAACAGATTTAGGGGAACAACGAAGAAGGATCCTACTTAGCAAGTAAGGGCTATTTGATAAATTATTTAATTCTTAAATACAAAACTGTCCTCTTAGACCGCAGGGGGACATAATCATGGGAATTGGAAGAAGACGAGGATTAATTAATAAATAAATAAATTACAGACAATTCTGTTGTAAACAATATTCAATATTCCAAAGAGAAATCGCACAAAAGTCAAAGGAACATATGTACATATGTATAAGCCGTTGCTCTTCAATTCGAATGTGGAATTTTTTCGGCATTCAAATCCAACACTGCAATGCAAACATTCTCCCCACAAAACAATAGTTCCGAGCAAGATTAGGTACAATTATTCCAACAGGCCATTGTCTTCTTACGGTCATTGTCGTAAATCGATCGGCGACCCGTTCGCCGTTCGATCGCCCACACACTATATTTATTTATTATTTTCTATCTATCCTAACGTGCGTCGTTTATTAACCAAAACGCGCATTTCCACTTTCGACGCCTACCGAACAATCTTTCATGCCAAAATTTCAATCTTTTATCTCGCCGAATAATAAATGCGCGTTTAATTTCAATTTTAAACGATTCCCCGCAGTAAAGTGAATAACGCCACGTGAGCGCGCGTGTAATTACGCCATGTCGTATATTTTCAACGAAACGCTCTTCCATCATTTCCACATTTTGCGTGGACTTTTTTTTTGTACTTTATACTTTTATAGCGATGATTTACAGTTATTGCAGTATTAACTCGGTAATTCTGCGGTTTGACCTTAAATCAAACGGTGGTTATTAATTATTATTACAAACGATGCGTTTTTCCTTCAGTGTAAACTCCTCATTTCCTTTATTCGACAAACTATCCATAAATAGTTATTTATACATGTCACCTGGTAAAAAAAAAAAGTCCCCAAAGTGTCTTTCGATATATGTACATATGTAACTATGGTATTTCCTGTGGTTAGGCGTAACCGCGTGATATCATCGAATCGTGCGCATTCAAAAGATGATTTAATCAAATTACGCGTTCCCTTTTTGTGTTTTGGAAAATGTTTTCCAATTCGAAACGGTTGTCTTGAAAGATGAAACGGTTCACAATGGGCGGTAGTGCTGGTGACCCAATCGGTAATTAATGGGTCGAATTCGAATGCGTCTCAATTGACCCTCTTTTCCCCCGAATTTAATCGTTCAAATTATAGACTACGATGTTCTATAGCACAAAATAGTCTTTATTGTCTATATTTTTTTATTTGTTGTATCATAATAGTTCTCAAACGAATGATGAAACTATTTATGTATGTATGTAGGATGGAGTGCTTTTGGAAGAATGAACGTTGTTTTCAAATCCAACATTGCGCTATGCTTAAAAAAGAAGGCATACGACCAATGCGTACTGCCAGTTATGACGTATGGATGTGAAAGGTGGATGCTAAATTCAAGAATATTACGCAAGATCCAGTGCACACAAAGAAGCATGGAATGGTGTATGCTTGGTATAACAAGAAGAGATCGTAACAGGAATACATGGGTAAGAAGTATGACCAAAGTGGCAGATACGTACATATAGTGGAACGTGTGAAAAACGTGACTGGGACATATAGCGTGAAAAATGGATGGCATATGGACGCGAGAAATACCGGAATGGTATCCGAGAGGATGTGAAAGTAAGCAAGGTAGACCGAGTGGACGATGGGCTGATGAATTGAGAAGAATGTGTGTAGTCAACTGGATGCAGATTGCTCAAGACAGTCAGGAATGGAAGAAGATTGGAGAGGCTTTCATCCAGCAGTGGATGGTGAACGGCTGAAAATGATGATGATGAATAGTTCATAATAGTGTCGAGCTTAAATAGCTTTTCCGCTTGCGTTGCACAATAAATTGAGATTTTCGTCGCAGAAATAAATGTGTTCAATGTCAATATTGAATGGTTAAAGTTAAGCTCATTCACAAATACCTTTTCTAACACCATTCAATAAATTCTCATTGACCCGTTTGCACCCCTCGCTCCTCACCTTCTTTTGAAGATATTTTTAAACCTTTTTTTTTTCGTATGCCTCCTCTTTAACGAAAAGCGCGTTGGCATTTCACAGTATCGACGGGCTATTCGTTGAATATTGATCAGTTAAATTCAACTATTGTAATAAGTAGGAAATTTACTTAACAATGGCATTACGAAAAAAAAAATTAGCATTAAGTTCGATGTAGTCAACGAACATTTGGAAAAAAAAAAGCAACAAATCGATTTAAATTAAATTTATTTCGCGTACGATAAATTTCAGCCGCAATGATGCTGTATAAATACAGCGGCTAGTAAAATAAACAATACGTGGAAAATAAAATATTTCGGGAGCTTTTTTTATTTTTGTAAAGCTCTCTTCTTATAATTTTATTTTTTCGCCGCAGCTTTCGTACAAAACGCATACAACCGTTGCACGATCGCTCTTGTGTCCGCACATTATTCTATTTCACCTTGATTCGGTGCCAGGTGTGCTAAACCCCAGCACAAAAACAACCCTTGTTATAAATAGTGTAGTCGGCAGTATTTTGTATGCACATGATCGAGTTGCAGCATTCATATTTTTAGAAAAATCATTACTCGGCACTAAAAACGAAGTTATGTTCCTTATTGCGTTCGACTTGCATATATGCGTATTTTATATTTAGATTTTTAATATGAATTTTGTAATGCATACAATATTGAAAATCGTTCTTATGTGTTTTTTTTTTTTAATAATTGTAATTTAATAAGCCAGGCGATAGCTCAGTGGTTAGAGCGTTGGTCTCTTGAGCGAAAGGTCTGGGGTTCGATGCCCGTATGTAGAAAAAGTGTTTTGACCTTAAAATTATCGTCACTGTCAAGATGTGGACATTACTAACTAAATTCAGATCAGCCGTCTCCTGTTAGAATTTGCCAATTTATTTAACTTAATTGTGAGACGGTTCCGTAAAATTGACACCACCGAAACAATTCCTTACTTTCTACCAAATCATTGTCCGCTTCTTCCATCCCTTCCTGGAGGGGACTCCAGAAGGCAATGGCAAACCACTGGACTATATCTTTCCTTAGTTAGTTCACTATATGGCAGAAGGTAAAAGAAAAATTTTTTTTAAAATCTAAGGTATGTTTTAAATAATAAATAACTGGTTACTTTCAGACGAAATACATTTTTTTTAAAATCTAATTGGTTTGTTTAATAAAATAATGTAAATTTTATCTTTTTTTTTTTTTTTTTTTTTTTAAATATTTTTTGTATAATTATATTATATGCTATGTTTACTATGACATACACATATCTATCTAATGTTTTAAGTTTTTATTAATAAGGATACTAATATATGTACATGTATATATTGTTTTGTGCATGAATTGTGATTTTTCTGTAATGTCTTGCTATAATAAAAAATAAATAAATATGTATTGATATGCTATGCAAACAAATGAGTCATGCAAATTTAAAATTAATTAAAGACATAAATTCCAAAATTCTGTACCTATCTGATTCTCTTTAATATTTTTTGGATAAATTAATAAAATTGAAACCATATTCTCTCATTTAATTCGCCAAGGCGTGATTGACCCCAAACGCTTGACACCACAACCACCTCTAAACGTGACTTCAAATCATCTACAGCTCAAATTTGTACGTTTAGACAAAAAAAAAAAATACTGACATAGAGAACCAATCTTTAATAATGCATTAAAATAAAATAAAACCGGCCAACGTAATACACCGAGAAAAAAACTGAAAGAAAAAATATATTTTTGACTTTTAAAATTCGCTAGACGATTACTTATGAGTATTTTAAAACTTTCAAATATAACAATTAATAGAAAAAATATTTTACTATTGCATTCAATACTCATTTTGAACACAGAAGTACTAAATTTTGAGTTACAGACCGCAAAAGTCAAAAAAATGGAAAAATAATTAATTTTTTTTAAACACTCATATCTTATAAACGAGAGCTCTCCAACAAATTACATTAACATATTCGGATTCAATGGGTCAAACTTAGTAAAGATTGAATAGTCTCCGCTCTGGTGGTTTTTTTTTTTGTTGCACAGTGTAATATATAATTAATATACTTTCTACAGTTGAAATGAAAATTGCAGTAAAAAAATAAGAAGTCAATTTCCGCTGACTTTTATCAACAGATATGTATCAGTGAAACTTCTAATGTTCCTACTCCTATAATATTGAAACTGATTAAATTTTATATTCCAATTATTTTAGTACATTCAAACTGTGAAATAGTATTAGTATTGTTTTCGTGGAACGTTTTGCGGTTATTAATCGGTGGACTTTAATTAATCATAAGGAAAATGCATCTAGAATATGTCGAGAATTTTCACGTCATACACTTGAATATCCCTGTGTAGACACAAACGCACATATACACATGACACTATTGTGCAGTGAGAGTTCTCTGTCGGTCAGTTTGTCTGTGTAGTCTGTGGCGTACGGTCGTTCTGTTCGCTGTATCTCTGGTGTTTTCCGCGACTACAAGTGCCAGTCAGTGTGTGTGTACCTTTAGTTTTTTTAAAAAAAAAAGTCCACTTTATCAATTAAACTGTGTCTCAAATACGCATCCCGATTCACATTGCGAATTTTAAACAATTCTACCCGTCCCTTTACGCGGAATACTCGAAAAAACTTTTCTCGCTTTCGTTTGCCGGCTCGAAAAAAAAAAAATCAAAAAAAAAATATTTCCTTTGACCGGCTTTGCGCAAAAATGTGCATAAAATTGAAATGTTTTGTATAAATGTATATGCACGATGAAACCCGTTTCTGTTGTTGCGCCTCGCGTTTATACAAACGAATTAATAATAATGTAAATGCTGAAAGTCGAAACTTTCCGTTGAAAATAAAGAATTGTTTAAAATTCCAGCCCGCAGTGTCCTTTTGACCCCCCCTAAATATGCTAAAAGCTAAAAGTTTGTCGTAGAAGTTATTTTTATTAATTTTTTTGCACTGATTTGTATATTTTGCACTTTGTACATTATCTTTTATATGAATCATAATTTATTACGCTTACTGATTCAATATTTTATTGCACGTAATCGACATTGAAATGTGTGTGTTAATTGTGATCACAATATTGCAATAGTACGTTTTAAATTTTGTTTATTTTTTAATAAAAATGGGTTCTCACGCGATTTAATAACAAATTGTAAATTGTCGCCTTTGTATATTTTAATTTTTAAATTCTGTTGATTCCAAATCGCTCTATATTGTGTTTACCGAGCGCTGCACTCGATCGTTAACCGTTTGAGTGCCTATTTACGAATTAAAAGCCGCCGCACCGCTTTGATGGATCCGTCAAATAAATACGAGATGTTTGCCCGAACGAAAATGTACAAAAAAGTTATTTTACACATGGGCGGACGCGTCGATATCAAAGTAAAATAAACTGTTTTCTTCGCCGACATGTATTTACACATACTTTCCGCGAAAACGGATGCTTTTAATTACCAATTTTTTTACTTATTTATATAATATGTATGTAGAAAAAATATTAACGGTCTCTAGTCGACGTATTCGATCGCACACGTCTATTTAAGTCTGTGAATCACATTCGCGGGTATTTTCGTTTCAGTTTTCTTCGCTTATATACATACATATGTGGGTCAGTGGAATGTCTTCAAATGCACTTTTACGATTATATTTTTATAAGATTTTTGAATTGAACATATCCCGCATGCTTCAACATCTACGGATATTGTACGCTGTATTTTTTTACGGCTCGCAGTTGAAAATTTGAATATTTTTCGATCAGGATCATATTTTTGAATTCGTCTGCGGTTCAGAACGGTTCTCTCGGGATGCATCGACGTGTCATTAAAATGCAGGAACCCGAAATAGAATCCCAACCGTTCGTTCCCCGGTAGGACAGTATTGTCTGTGTATGTATCTATCTATGTATGTATGTATAATACATACATATGTATGTAGTAACTAACCGCTACACACTGTTGTGCATTGTGCAATGTCTAAACGCGTTTCCGTGTCGTAAATTTATTTCTGATAAAATAATTCCGATCAATTCTCCTTCAGTAAACGCGGGATGAGAGAAGATGACGTGAAACGTGACGCAGACTTTTTTGTAAATATTTGATCATATTGTGCAAACACACTCAATCATCATCCCATCCGAAATTTTATCACAATATTATTATTGTGTGTATTGTGTTATAATGTTTGTTCAAATAATTCAATGTGAACATTTACGCCCGCCTCTCGGCTGTCGTAATTAATTCGACGCGTTTCGATTTTGTCGCGAAATTTTTTCGTTTGTGACCTTCAACTTGGCGAATTAATATTTTTTATTATTTTTTTTTGTTACGCCAGTCATAGTCGTGCAACGTAACGTTTTCGGATGTCATAATGGTTCGATCGTGTAAAAAATTACAAATACGCTAAAGAAGAAGCGCGCAGAGAAACAGGTGGACGTCGAACGGTTCTATTGTAGGCGTACGATTCAATAGTGGAATAGTTTATCAGATGGAAATAGTTATGGTTCGTTTATAGCGGCGAACCTCAATGGCGACATCATCTCTATATTTGAAATTCTCGTTAAAAAGCTGAGAATTTTTACTAACGTCGAATGAGCTACCTTACGGAAACTTTGTATCGAATGTTATGCTGCGTACACACCGACGCGACGAACCGAACAGCGAACGAGGAAGGGTTGCTATATTGTGCTAACCGCTCCATACAATAACGTTCCGTCCACACAATAGCAACCCTACGTCGTTCGCTGTTCGATTCGTCGGTGTGTACGCAGCATTAGTATTCCTATGTCGTATAGTAAGGCTTAGTCGTTATAAACGTGTCATTATATAAACTATTGACTTACGACTGCAATTACGTTTAAACTACATATAATTTATACAAAATGTTCAACCCATACGCACACACGCCAAATTTGCCTACTTTTTTTGCACTTAAAATATTTTATAATACAATTCTCGCAATGTGATCATTTCAATTTATTGCTAATCAAATTCTGATCGTTTAGTTCAATTGATATGTATGTGTGTTCGATTTATTATTAAATTATTGATTTTTGATTATTGTTTATTTCAGCAGGAAGTGCCTTAACCCTCACCAGCGTGTGATAAACGCTGAGTGTTTGTTTATTCAGTGAAGTGTTTGGAAGAAACTGTTCGAGATGGCCGTGTTTCGGTTTAGTTGGATGAAAATCCTGTTGGCGACATTTCTGCTCGTCACTCTGATCCAATCTGAAACAGGTATTTATTTTTTCGCATGAAAATAATTAGTTTACTTTAACAAAGTGTGTGTACGTCAACTTGAAATATGAAATTATTTTATTTTTTTGTACTTACATATTTATTATTCGCCGCTAGACCTTCTATTAATACAACCGTCAATTTTCGCCGATTCATTGCTAGTTACGCCACTTTTCAGCGAATAATGTACTCTACATATCAACCTTGAACGCAATGTGACCGATAGGAAAGAATTTCGCAAATCCTATGCATATTTATGTATGTGTGTTGTGTAATTTTCATAAATATTTATAAGTTTTATTATCTGCACACTCGAGCGTAGCGCTAAAGGTTAACGAGTTCGATTACGCTTTGAGCGCGCATTTCGGCACTTATGTCACTGTTAATTTTAACTGTCATCTGAACGCGTGTTGATTCAACTATTTAACACCCCACCCCTCCCCATTTGTAATTAAAAATATTAACTTTTAACAATTTCGGCTGTGAACGGGTTGACAGCCGCGTTAATTGAACCTATATTGAAACTGGCGTAGCTCGTTATCGTTTTCAAATTATCTCTACGTACCCTCATACGTTTTGAACATCGGGCAGGGGTCCTCGTTAATTTGTCAGCGGTTCCCAAGCTAAGGCCCGCATCCATACGTGTTAATTAGACGACTGTGCCGTTTGATCTACTGATTTTTCTATCTGAAATCGATTCCCATTTCGTATAAACGAGGTGTGCCGCATCGCGGGAATTTAATTTTGAAGATGCGGTTGAATAGCCTCACTACCCAAGTACTTCACAAACGAAAATAGAAGTTTCTAACCCATACCCACCATCACATTCATATGTATGGACGTGTGCGTTTCCGTTCTCCGTATTTGTGTAACGTTCATACGCCACGCACTATATGGGTAGTCCCTAGTATGTGGCGTTTGTATTGCCTTGCATTTTATGCTCGACAGACATGCAAAATTATTTACACTGATTACATCAGCAATTTATGTACACGCTCCTAATTCCGTTCGACATACACACACGTATCTACAAGGTGTAATGTTTCAATTTTCATTAAAAATTAATCAAAAGTGCCGAATCTACGTACGTTCGAAACATTCAATACGCTGGAAACACGTTTCTTTTGCGACTTTTTTTTTCTTCGACACATTTAACGTGACATTTAGACTGAAACGGCATAAAAGCATGGTCGATAGTTGAATCTACCGCACCCATGATCGATCCATTCATTTCTTTACTCGGACAGATAAAGGTTTCATGCTTATGTGTGAATTTGCAACTATTTTAATATTACATTCGATCGATTAACTGAAAGCACGACATAGTCATAGTTGCATGCGACTCATTAGATTTATAAAATATAGGTAGATTAATACAATTAAGCAAACGAAAGTATGAAAGTAGGATTAAAAATTAATTTTAATAAAACTAAAATTATATTTAATGAATTTTGCACGCAAATGTAGTCACTGTAGATAAGCATATTGTAGAGATAGTTGATAGTTATTTATACCTAGGACAATTGGTAAATATGACTTGTTGTAAAGAAGAAGAAATAAAACGAAGAATGAAACTAGGATCGAGTGCTTTTGGAAGAATGAAAAAAAAAATGCTTAAAAAAGAAGGCATACGACCAATGCGTACTGCCAGTTATGACGTATGGATGTGAAACGTGCAAGATCCAGTGGACACAGAGAAGCATGGAAAGATGTATGTTCGGTATAGCGAGAAGAGGTCGTAAGAGGAATACATGGGTAAGAAGCATGACCAAGGTGGCAGATATAGCGGAATGTGTGAAAAAGTTGAAGTAGACACAGCGAGAAGAATGGATGGTAGATGGAGGCGAGAAATACTGGAATGGTATGCGAGAGGATGTGAAAGAAAGCGAGGTAAACCGATGAATTGAATAGGGCTGATGAATTGAGAAGAATGTGTGCGAGTGAAGTGGTTGCGGAGGATTGGAGAGGCCTTCATCCAGCAGTGGATGGTGAACGGCTGAAAATGACGATTCGATAACCGATCAAAGATCCAACCCAAATTGATGCAAAACTTTTTCATCGTAACATCGAAATGCTTCCCCATCCTATTCCCACAGTGAGAAAGTCGACACATCTGCGGTTTTCATCATTTCTAAGAAATCATTTCTGTCAGCAGCATTAACAGATTTCCTCCTATGAAATTCGATGTAAATAATACACGATATTGCCTGTATTATTAATTTACGCGCGTCGCCTCGTCCACTTTACGTACATTTATTTATATTGACGACAAGTCAATCTTACTTATAAGGGTAGTTATTGCCTTTCAAGTACGTAGAAGTAGCCAAGGGTCCACAGTATCGATACGGCACGTCTATCGAAAAATAAACTAAATGCCCTGGGGGAGTTTGTCAATTGATACATATATTTACTATACGATCGGGGTTGTTCCGTGCCATTAAACGGTCTATGTATGTATGTATGTACAGTTTTATTTTAACTTCTTAACTGCCTATTTTGTATGTACATATAGAGGGAGAGGGGCAGGTGCATTGTAAATTTTGAACCAGATTGGTTCTCGCCGCTACTGACCCATTCAATTTGTGCGGTCTGAGCGGTGAAGAAAATTAAAAATAATAGAAAAATCAACTGGATTCCAACCCCAAAACCCCACCCCCTACCCTCTTGTATAATGTGTCCCTTATACGTTTCGTAGGAAGCAATCAAATTAATTCCCCCATGCGTTGTGAGAGCGCGCGCCCAAAAATAGGGGAAAAGTAATGAATCGTATATTTCGTAGGGGAGAACTTCATCTCCTCTGCTACTTTGTGTATGTGTGTGTGTGTGTGACTTTGTGCAAGTATTTATTATTATGTTTATGTTATGCTGGCTAAAACTGTCTTATTGACGTTTCGGTCGTAATGTTAGCATTCTGCCGTGTTGCCGAACTTCAAAATCAATTTGTCTTAAGGCGCCCGCACACCGCTTCGGATTCGTATTCGCATTGCGAAGAAACGCACGGAAAACGTTATGGTGGGGAGTTGTATCGCATAGCCGCAGGTGGCGCTGCCTACACCACGCGGAATTTGTTGTACACGATTTTTTCGGTCATTCGCTCGATTTCGATGACGTTTGTGGAAAATTCATTGGCGACGGTGAAAAAGTATCCCATCCTGTACGATCTGACTTGATAGGTTATGTCAGAGTGACATAAATTAGACAAACAGTCAGCCGATCCTTGATGACACACCGTTATAATTGCATTCAACAATTAAAAGTATTTAACGAATCATTCATATAAATATGTCTTCATCTGAGGAGTCCATGTCAGAATCGTGAGTGAAATACAAACGTTCCGAAAGCGAGGTGACAGATGGTAGTTCGCTATTCGGCCGGTAGAGTGCGGAACGGCGCTTGCGAAGGCCGGTAGAGTGCGTAATATCGTGACAGTGTGTGCGATACAATTGACTGAATTGGCGAAATTCGTGCGATTTTCCTACATGAATTTCGTACGAAATTCGCAGCGGTGTGCGGGCGCCTTTATTTGTACTATTCGCCGGTAGATATTTTAATACTTGCGTGTTGATTTCGGTAGTATTTGTGTAATACATATAAAATTGTGGCAGATATGTATAGCGGAAGTGGACGATGGACTGATGAATGTGTGCGAGTCAACTGGATGCAGATTGCTCAAGACAGACGGTAATGGAAGAGGATTGGAGAGGCCTTCATCCATCAGTGTAAATGATGATGATGACACATAAAATTACCGTTAATTCACCGTATGCAATAATAAATCTACGCATTCAAGTAAACACATTTTTCAATGCTGTTATTTCTTATCATTGAAAATATACGCACAGTGTGTGATTATATCACAATACCGTTACGTGAAATTACCATATTTTCCCGCTTGTGCATTTAAATTTTTTAACACACATTTTATACATATATGCATCTTCATCGCATCGATAAGATCGGGTCCAGCCTGTAATTTTCTAAAGCGCACGAAATAAATAAATGGAGGGTCCCGAAATCGCCCGCGGGCCCATAATTGACCCTCCCCGTCCACTTTTACCATCTCACTCTAACCGTTTGCATTCTTTGTATGGCTATCTCATTTCGGCGCATTGTTTTAAGGAATGCTGCACCCTTTCGCACCGTTAAACGATCGCCGACCAGAAAAATAAAATTAAATAAGGATTACCGTAATGATCCACGCACATATTATATTATACATAAGTGAAGGTAAAACTTATACCTACTATCGGTGTGCGATAAAATTTTTCAATTATATTTTCATTAATTGAATATGAAAAACGTAATGCGTATGATGTGTTACGTGACTTAATCAAACGATTCGTATGCAAATGTCAGATGCCGTTTTTCTGGTGGGGAATTTTTCCGATTGTTCTTTTTTTACGGACGTCGTAAAAAAGCTCCCGGCGAAAAGCTCCAATTGTTCGCTGCGCGGAAAGCTCTGCGTCATTGTGACGCTTGACGTGTTATTGTTGTCGTCAATGTACTGCAATTATATCTGTAACAATTTGTGTCAACAATTTATAGGCGATGAACCAATCCGCCGAAGATTTATACTTTATGGTGTAATTTTCATTAAGCTGCGCTCACACTGGTGTTAAGAAGGCGCGTACTCATTAGCGAACCGCGCGTGTAATGCAACAAATTTTGTAAGTGTGTACGCGTTCGCGCGCGCTCTGCAACGTTCGTGGCGCGCAGTGGTTGTGGTTTGTACATGGCGTCCACATCAGCGTGCATCAAACGCGCTGTTCGCTAATGAGTACGCGGCTTTACAAAATACGCACGAACGAAAATTTGGCTGTATATATTTCAGATTTTATTCGTGTCCTTATTTATGTATGCATATTTATAAAATCGGCAACGTTTCAATTTATATCCTTCAGACCAATATCGTATTTCTACTAATGACATTTCAAGAGTCAGCTTTGTACAATATAAGAGGATTACTTATTTCGAACGTATATTATCCGCTTATGATCATTTATTTTTTTATTTTGTCGCACAAAATACACTGCTTCGTTATTAGTACATACATATGTATGTGCACTTATCCATTCGAAAATGTTCATTAATTTAAATAAAATTACAATAGTTGATTGCAGTCGTATAATTATATACATATTTAACAAAACATTCATGTAAATTGCCAGGAAGCTTTTTACATACATACATATGTACATCAAAACTCATAACAGTCATAACGCTATATTTACACGTTTTCGAGCTACGAGCGAAATAGACTAATTGTATATATTACACGGCCGTTGGACTCGTATGTACTTCTATTTCTATTAAGTTTTCTTAGTTTGCTGCTCAGCTCGAGTGTTTCCTCTTCTTCCCTTGTTCGATTTGCCTTCCGGCTAAAATTCGCTTCGTTTGCATTTTCGTATGTAGTTAAAAGCTCCCGTTTCTCAATGTACCCAGCGTGCACAGCTGCAATGTTTTTACTTTTATGTTTTTGCACCCGACCATATTTATGTGCTTTGCTGATAACGTTTTTGCATCTACTACGAGCACGGAACGCAGCTGCTCTCTCTCGCACATGGGAAAAGTGCCAAAAATTCGACAAAATCTCATCGAAAAATGTCTTGTCTTCGCGAATCCCCATGAACAACGACTGGGTATATGCGTTAATTTTAGCTTAGTTATGCGATCATTTAATGTTAACTAACTTTTTTTTTATGGTAGTGTATGTGCAGTATGATGTTGCACTTTTCACGTACAGTTGCATGCGCTAATTACGGGAAGTTGCATCTGAAAAAAAATAGTTTCAAAGTATTCCTCTGAATTTCATTTAACGCGATGTGTTAATTGCTTCAGTGTTGTATTGTGCTTCCTGCTTCACACGTACTCGCGTACATGCAACATACATAGTACGCAGAATTGCCCTCTAGTTTTTGGATCGTCAACTGTCAAATGCAACGTTTGATGACCTATTATTATTCGCTTTAGTCATGTCAACAACAGATGGATCAATTGTATATATTAAAATTGCTTTCCGATTGAAGATAGCGAGCTTTGAATTTTCCGAGAACTATCAAGGGCACGAATGACCAGGAATAAACCGCAAAATGTCACAGTGCCCCACTCATAAATGGGTCATTACTTATTCAATCCGATGACTAATTTCGATGCACATTGCATTTGTGCAATGCCACGTAATCCAAACAATATCGATAATACCGCAACGGCACGTTCGCACATCCTCAATTCGACGAAGCACGAGGGAGATACTAAAATTAGACGTTGCACATTTTCGATCGACCCAAACGACTGGAAAAGACCGCATAAATCGAGTGGTAGGCAATTGGGTCATAGCGAGCAAAACAATGGATACCTAGTCGAAAAAAAAATTGTACAAAACAACGGTTAATGACTCTCCGGTAGTCCGGCAGGCAATAAACGCATTCCAGGTTTATCTACGGCGATCGAACCGCAATGCACCCGGGATTCTTGCATCCGACAATAGTGCACGCAAACTGGGTCACCGTTGCATTGCGGCATTGCACTTTGAGACGCCTGCATGTCTGGCTTCGATCGACGTTATAACCACCCCCTATGGAGAGAGCTCTGAATCGACACTTAAAAGGGTGTTGTTGTACTTTAAACGGAACGGAAAATTAAATTGGCGTAACTTTAGGTCGTGACCCGAGCTTTTTGCCTTCTCTGTTCCGGATTTGCGCTTTCGTGCCGTTCCAATTTGCCGCACGAAACTGTTACCGGATAAAAAAAGTCGTCCCCCCGTATAAAATATGGGTCTTTGCATGCAATGTGCCAATAGTCCTTTGATATCGTGTCTCTACTATACAATGCATTTGTGATAAGTCACCTGGAATTTGCTAGTACAGTATGGAAACCGTTTTACCAAGATTCCATTACTAAATTGAAAAAAATTAATAAGAAGTTCCATACGTACCCCATTTCCAGGTTTCGTCTTTCTTCTTCTTCTGCAAATTCCCGTGATTACGTCTCTCTGCAATCCAGGAGGACGGTCTCGGATCTCTGCTTTGTATTTAAACTTTTAAATAATTTATCAGATAGCCCTTACCTACTAAGTGAGATCCTACTACATTGTCCCCCTAGATCTGTCAGAAATTCTACATTGTTTAATTTGAATCTTTGTTCCACTAGCACTGTTCGACAAATGACGACTTTTTTTTTGCTTCAGAGACAAGATATAACCTTTCTTATAGATTTATGCCCAGTGAATACGAATCTGGTCGAATAATAAATGTCGATTGGCTCGAGATTCTGAGATGTGTTTTTTAAATCGCGCGATTTTTCTATTTCTTGGTGTTGTTCGGTCGATGTTTCCAAATCTGTCAATTTCTTGTACAAAATGAATATTGGAATCTATAGTCGGGTATTTTATCTTTCATTTGTAGTACTTTTCAGCTTTCAGATCTTTCTAAGTAATCAAATGTCAAAAGTACGTATTTTCACTTGGGATTTTTTTCCACTGTTAATACTATTTTATATAAAGTATTTTCTATTGTAACATGTTTATTGGGATAGTGTTATGGTCACACTATTTTTTGTTTTCGTTTAAAAAAGTTAATTGGAAGTGTGCTGAATTTTAAATCGTGTAATTATTCGCAAAACTCCTTCATTTATAGATCCTGCTCGTCATTCAACGAAATCCCGGCACATATTGACCCTTTTCACTATTCTTTGCCCTCCTTCAGATTATCTTTACTTACATAAGTTCCGTTCTTGTTATGATCTGTTGCTCGTTTGTTACTATTTTGGCTGTAGTGTATTATGTGAAATTAATATTATTTTGTATTTTATATTGTACTCTATGAGCTGTTTGTTACAATAAATAATTCAATAATTCATAGACACAGGCAAGTGGTATCACTACACTGAAAGAACATAACATAAAACATGCACCATTTTCGAAACCTGCTCAAATTCAAAATCTTGACACTTTTTGCCTTTGCGTATCACAGGTTTTACACTGTAACCTTGTGGTGTGTGTGGCTCAATTTGCTCTCGTTCCTAGATGCTGTCATTAATTATTCATTAGATGTCATCTATCGCGATAGCACAATTTGTCATAGAACCGTCAGACCGTGTTGGGTAGTTTCGTCTTTATGTATTTGCAACATCCTTGATATTGACTTCCGTTCCTCGCCAGACGATACGGTCAAGGTCTCGATCGATGTGACAATCGGGAATCAAATACGGCGTTGGAACATAATCGATGATGTAACTCAGGAAGATGGTCTTTGTTTAACCATGGCCGGGGAAGAGACAATATGAAATGTGTGGGTGTGTCAAAAACCAATATCAACAACCTCCGATCGTAATTACATTATGGTTATTAGTTCCGAATGTTTGGGTGTGCTTTTTGACCCACGCACTTCGATTGATGCTTCCTCCTGACATCGTTCCAAGAGTTATGTCCTACATTTTAGATGTCTCGCGGTATACACATGTACATAGGTTCAGTTCTGTTTCCTTCTACGGATTTATGTTGGACTTAATTTGAATCGTTCGTATGTAATTATTGATACTTTCTTTATTGTTGAACGTACATTCTAATACATTTAACGTGCATTTCCAATTTATTCCGGTCGTACCTAAGAAAGAGTATGATGTTCGAAACTGAGACTAGATATATTATACAGTACAATTCAACAGGCAAAATGAAAGAAAGAAAGCGTTGCTTAAAAAAAATTTCAATTTCCTAATGGACTCTACATAGAAGTTCGTCGTCTTTTTTGCAACATTTTTCACCCCATTTTCCTCTTACTTCATATCTGATTTAATTACATTAAGTAACTTATAAAAGTATAAACTCTGAATGCATACTTGCACGGTCTTATTATATTATATATTATATATAAATATAATAGCCGAAATCTGTATGTCTGTCTGTCTGCTGATAACGCTCGCCTCGGTAAATAATTAAAAAAAACCAGAACGTCGCACGAGTGGGATTTGAACCCGGTATCGCTGATTCGGAAAAGAGCGCTTACGCGGTGAGCCAAACCAGATGATAATAGGTAGGCTTCAACGTGACCATTTAATATGAAAAATAGGCTTGCGACTTTGCTAAATTGTTACGTTGTTGTATTATAACGCGCCATAGATGGCGCATTGTTGCATAGATGCAACAACTATAAAAACTATTAAATTTAATATTATTTTCCAGTACGGGTGATGAGAACGCTCCGTTGATATTCAACGGGCTTACACTAGTCAGATAAAATAAAACGTGAATAAATGTGTCGGAAAATGAGGTCGCGTTAGAGAGGCGACTTGTCAAACAAACGATAAAACGAAATCGATAGATAATCACGGTATATTCATTTTCCCTTTAAGCCCTATAATTACTATTTATCGCGATGTTATTCTTCGCTAGATACTTCCGAAAAGTAAACAAATGATTTAATTGCACATTATCTTAACGATACGTACTAATTTTCAACTTTAGTGGAAAATCTTGGAAGCTGTAAAAACGATTTTCCCCCATCCGTTGATCAAGGGGGGATAGTTTTGTGTAAATAAAACATTCTGTCTAATTGTGGGCTTTCGAGCGTACGTCGGTCACAGTCAAACGACGATGACAGCTTAATTAAATGTTGCTCCGTGACGCCATGTTTTCATGGTTCGACCATTGAATACCACCAAACAATGGCGTTCTCCGACAATGAAATGGTAATAGATAAACGTCAACTTCACAGGCTGGGCACGTCGAGTGCAAAAGCGTAGACCCATCGTAGACCCAACTTACCGTCGATATTCGGAGACTTTTGTTTGTTTGAATGTTCAAATTGAATACGACAAGTTTCGAGGATTACATAAAAATTATTGCGAGACCGTGAAACATTGCCAAGATCGAAGATCAACATTCTGCGATAACGTTGTGGACCCGAGTCTATATAAGGAGAGTGCGAGTAACCGGCGACATTGGACCGTGAATCAAAGTCGCTTTTTCAATGAATGGATTCTGCGTTCTTCTGGGTTCATTGTACACCTTCGTCTGGGTTACTCGACGTGTCTCTCGGGACAAGAGTCAAGACTCGTGTGCTTTCGACCCGAATTACGACCGCTCCATGCTAGCGTTCGACAATGAGATTTAATTTATGCACAAAACTTCGTAGGAAGCACTAAATACCGACTAACGAACACCGTTTTCGACATTTTCGGCCATAATCGAGAATAAATAGTAGCGGTAGAGGACCATTTGTAAATAGTTATGAACGGTCTGCTGGTCGCGCACTGCGGGTTTTTTTTTCCCCGTATTTTTTAACGGAAGTCCACTTCTGGGTATTCAAAATAAATAAAAAGTGGATGCTCTCAATTCTGACTACTAATTGGATGGTGGTTTTTTTTTTTTTTTTTATTCAGAAGAAGTAGAAGAGGATATCTTTTTAAGTTTGTTTTTCAGCGGTGCTGAAATGCACAATCGCTCGGAATGCTTTTATGCTCATTCAAAAAGAATGTGACACTACAGACTACAGGTTTTGTATAAGTACGACATTTGCTCGTTCATTTTTCATTTTTACTTTGACTCTTTTGTTCTACGGATTCATTGTGATGGTTTTTCTTTATTTTTTTTAGTTTTTCAATTCATTCACTTGCCAGAGTGAACAAATATAACGGAATCGAGCGTGCTTCTGCTTATCTCTGACCGAATACATTATGCATAATAACACCTATGATGTCGCCTGTTGCTTCACGTCGTTAGTAGAATCGCGTAGGAGATTTCTGTATACTACTACTGCTCTGACAACATACCAGATGCATTTATACGTACTTATGTACTTCCTCAGAGGTGACAATCGTTGGGTTAGTGGGTCGAGTGGATAGCGGCGTAGCAAAAGGTTATCGAATCGAATGCATTAATGACCGACAGAACATTGCACAATCGATCGTGAGTTGGGCAAGCGATGGAATTAATGGAAAACTAACTAAAAGCAAACATGTGTACGGTTGATTGGCACTCATAACCTTAATAATGACGTCGTGACTTTTTTTTTTCATTGGTTTTATCACAGAAGAGCCATTGATTGAAGAAGACTTCAAATTGTTGTGCAAAATATCACATTTGTTACAACTGAACGAAAATGAATAATATCCATTATAAAAATTTTCATTTCTTTCATATAAACTGCTGTTGATTTAGCAAGCTTACTAACTGTAGTATTGATTCGTACTTTCTAGCTCAAATTCCTACATTGTCACACATCACTCATAATAATCCCACTTTTTTCTCCATTCTAACGCTAATATATGAGTCAGTACGTTTGTACAAATATGTGTACATAATTAATTACCAACGGCAATGGGGGGGTTGTTCCACAGCATTGTTGGGAATGGCATCACGCCCCTAAAAAATTATACTATCGTGACCCGAATACCTACCTCGAACGACACACACGTTCAACATGCAATATTATGACTTGCACATAAACGTAACCGCTTTTGAAATTAATAATTAATATCGCACCACCTACGGGTACCTGTATCCACAAATTCACAGGATTCTATTAATTAATTCGAGCGATTATTTCATAAATCAACGTCGCACTCCCGACGGGAGGTGAGCTAGATATAATTGAACCGAGAATTTCTACGAATAATTGGGTCGTTGCCGTTTCGATAGTACATAAACATAATAGGACACGTTTATTTACGTTCCGCTGTGATAAGAACTATGAACTTTTAGACTTGTGTCACGTTTAGACAGTTCATTGATATATACATATACATATATTTTTTTTATCTGCCGTTCAATTCATTCAATGCAATTTCGATATCTGTGTAGTTTGGAATTGTAATCGTTTTTTTTTTGTTTGTACATATTTTCATGATTTTTCATATTAAACCAGTGTAAGTCCGTTGAATATCAACGGAGCGTTCTCATCACCCGTACTGGAAAATAATATTAAATTTAATAGTTTTTATAGTTGTTGCATCAATGCAACAATGCGCGTTATAATACAACAACGTAACAATTTAGCAAAGTCGCGAACTTTCAAACCGATTTATATGTTCAAAATAAAAGGGATCTCGCATCATCTGGTTTGGCACACCGCGTAAGCGCTCTGTTCCGAATCAGTGATACCGGGTTCAAATCCCACTCGTGCGACGTTCCGGTTTTTTAATTGTGTACCGAGGCGAGCGTTATCAGCAGACAGACAGACACACAGACGGAATAGGCCTATTATCATATTAAATGAATGTAGCATGTTGTACATACGTATGTATGTATGTACATTTTACAATGTTGTGCGTGTACAATTCGTTTGTAAAAACCCACATAGATAGAACTTTTCACGGACGTTTGAACTCGTTCATTTGTTCGCCCACGTCGCGTAAATCACTATTACACAAAAGACTTAACATAATCGCACACGAAACTGCGTTTCTCAAACTGTCTATCGCAAATGATCCCCAAGCATACACCCTACAATTTGGGTCAATCGCTCATGAAAAAATCTCATTCCCTCGTTCCGTTTTCGCCTTTTTACTTTCTACACGTGATGTATTCCTTATTGAGTGTATGTATGTGGACGTTATCTTAGCATTTCATTTGGGGATTAATTGCTCTTACCGAATGCATCAAAGAACGATTTGGTATGCCGTTGAATCGTGCTAGTGCTAGGTACCCACCCATGAATTATTATTGGTGTCTTCTTTTTTTTTTTGTACTGATTTACCGTTATTCTATGCGTTAATTTCGTAGCTGCTTTCTCGATGATTATGGCTCTATTGTTTTATCTTTTCACATGTTCGTTTACTGTTGACACAGAAAACATGTCGAGTCTTCTTTGAAGACTAGGGATCCTTTTGTCCAATTACCGGAACGTATTGTGCTATGCCGCACTGTCTACTGTGCATTTTCGTTTGATATTTCTAGCAGATGGCAACACTGTCATTTTTAAATTTGATTGATGGTCTTTAATGGCGGTCTATCGTGTATGCGCTCGAGAAAAGTCCCTTCGAGTTGGATAATTGTCGCAATATTAAAGTCATTGCATTACCTACTTTGGTTACAGCTGAAAGCTTCAATGCATTTTCTTGTATTGCATATTGGCTGAGGTGTTTGCTCTCTTGATCTTTAGTTTGACCAGAGACGAAGTTCAAAACAAAGGCTCGCTCAAGAACACGTCACTCCTTTGCAATGCAATATCAAAAACAAATGTTTATGACGTAGTTCGACTGAAACGAACCCCAAAATAAAAAGACTTCGTATGACTCAGGTGTTGAACCTTAGTCACGACACCCAACTCCCCTTTGCAAAATTCCATACATCGACGATTATCTTTTGTGTATTATTCATACTCAGAGTCTCCGTTTAATTGTTTCATAAGATCCAAGTCTAATAATTACAATCGATTTGTATTTCTATATGTACTGATTAAAAAGTCAACATACAGTATTAGTCTCTGTCAAAGTACATTACATGTATCTATGTAGCACACGTACTAAAATAAATTAATTACGGCATTTCTAAACATTGCGGTTCAACAAACCCGCCTTTGAATCATATTATGTATTATGATCGATTCGATACGCCTCTATCTCGATCAATCAACGTTCATCTAAATGTGCGTTCGATTCTCAAACACGACCACAGATTTGAGAGAATCACTTTCGGTGACTTTCACTTTTCCGTAAACTTAAAATATTTAAGAAAAACATTGTTCGACTAATGAACATTGCGTCATTTGAGAGGATGACTCGCCATTTTATATGTGCCTTGGACCCTGCAAATTGACCCAATTAAGGATAACAGAACGACTAGGAAATGCACGCGGACTCTTCACGGCTAAATTGTGTACTGGGGAAAGCTCGTGGGAAATCCAAACGAAGAAAGAAACGAATTTCTTTCGAAAGATGCACACATTTATATTCATATAAGAAATTGGTCGAATACATTAAGATCATAATTAAAGATATATCACCGATTCTCGTGTTCGAACACCATTCGTCTTGGCCGGTGAGTTGAGCTCACGCTTTACATGAACACGAATCGATCAAATTTACGATCTTTCGACTTAAAAAAAATAATTGGACTTCCGTTGAATTTGTACGACTTGAATTAGAATCAGTATTCGACATTATCGTTGAATTTATTGCACTACGGAATAAACGTCGAAGCAGGTGTGCAATACCGGTCTTTTTGTGTACATATCTAAATGTGTCGGTTTGTTACTTTTTATTTATCATTCGGTCTGTATAAAACTTAAAACTGTTTGTTTTTTATAAAATAAAGGGCCTTAAACCCCTAATCCAAGCGCGGTTAACCAAATTTAACATCAATTTGTGTGACATAAATGGTAATTTCTAATTACCAGCTGTCGCTGACCATCCTATCTAAACATCAACCAGATGGTTCGACTATAGCTTTTTTTTTTTTTTTTTTTTGGAATGGTAGAATTTGAAAAGTAGATACCATCTATTCACGCACAGTATACTCATTTATTGCTCAGTAATCCCCCCCCCATCCCAATTTCCCCTCTTCGCCGAATTGAATGCTTCGTTATTTTATTTAATGGGTTGTTTAACGCGATTTTACGATTTTACTTCTTCGGCGAGCCGAATGATGCAATTTGCTTGCAGCGAAATTCAGCTGTTGGAGAAAAAAAAAATACAAATGATGTCATTTATACGAGTTGCATTCGTTGCGCAAACTGCTTGATGACTCCACTGTCAGATTGTTCCGTTCATTGTGTGCAGCTTGCTTGCAAGTTGTTGATTGTGATGACCGGGAAGCTTTCACGCTTTCGATTTCAATTTATTATACATAGTAACCTAATGTCTTCATTTTACTTTGTTTTCTCAGTGAAAACTGGGCTAATGTTCTTGTAGTTTCATATGAAAAATTTACTCAATTCAAATGTCAAAATTGAAATAAACTACTATTGAATTGTTTATTAATAAATTCCCCACTTGAAACATTTTGAAACCGAGGTAAAACGATGATATCATTAAAAGGCACTGGAGTATATAAAGGCATTAAAAACATCCATTACGAAATCTAACACCGTTCCGAAGGTTGAACTTGTATCATCAAGCGATACTTCTCAGATTTTTTCATATTAAAGTTTCTCATCAGATATTAACCGTACGAGACAGGAGTGCTTGTGAAATGAATATTTTTTAAATTTAAAACATGCTCCTTCTCAAAGTCACCCCTTTTGCCTCCACTTGTCCCAGTTCGGAAATAGCACACATCTCCTTCCCAAGATCTTTTAATTCATATTCAACGTTTCAAACAGACTTCGTGCTCGATCGAGCTCATATTTGAATTCCTTAAAACACATTTCCTCTTGCACACACACACTGTGCTGCCCTGTCATGACTTGGTAATTTATTAGCCGCACGCTCTCCTCTCTCTCTGGTATGAAAGCATGATCGTATTAAAAGCGGCATATAACTCTAACGACGAGATACGATTGTGCGTGCGTTATATAAAACCCACCACTCACTCGCTCGTCTCGCGAAATAATTTCCTCGTTTCAATGCGACAGATTGTCTCGGCACTGTTTGGTCAGATGCTTCTTCTTTTTATTTTTCAATCCGTTTGTTATTCACAGTCAATATTTGAATGTGTGCGCTGGTGTTGTGCATCGTCAAAAATGCATTGGCGATGTGTGCAAACACTGAACTTTGTTTTGCAGTATAATATTTGCGCAAAACCTTTTGTGAACATGTTTATAGGCAATACTGTTTGTTCGTGGTGGGTGCGAACGTTTGAAATGGCGATAATAAAAAAAAAATTCACGTTATATGACGCAATTCTGAAAATGTTTATTTATTAAATTAGATTGACCGTACAGAATGTACATACATACATATGAATTCAGCAAGTTGAATATTTTGTGTGAGAATTATGATTTAAATACTGACTGGCAGTACTGCAAATACTTGCATTCTAGAATAAATACTAAGCAAGATACGTGCGCAGAATCAAATATACATATGTATTTATCAGTAGTTTGTTTGCGTTTTGGGATCACTGTGCTCTTCGTTGCTGCCATTGATTTTAAAACTCCAAAACACACATTGTACATACATCCTTCTTCTTCCGTGCGGCATTTGTCCAAATAAATCTCGTGGAATTTCCACTGAATTTCTTCGCGTTTCGAAACGATCTCACGCCGGAATCCGACCCATTTTTACCAGAAACTTCTCGAAGTGTTTGAACAACTGCTTTTCGACAGGTCTTCCGACCGCGGCCTCGTCTTGCTAGCTAGCATTGTTGTCCAGAACTTCTTTTTTCCACACGAGGACACCACGAGAATCCACTTCTATTCTTCGAGGCTCGTGTCGTTCGTTCACATCCAAGATTGAAAGACGGATCACTCGCCCAAAGCCCAACCCAACCGATTTCTCTCATTCTGGATTCTCGCGCCATTGTCGTCTGTTCGTGTACAGTTTCTATTAGCGCCGACAAAAAGGACCAACAACAAGCGCGTTCCCTTCGTGTAAATATATTTTAACTTTGTTCATCCTAACCGCGGGGTATTTTCGTTTGTACATTTTTTCCCTCTCCCCCTAGTGCTTTGTATGTATGCGCATACTGAATTTCTTCCTATACCTATGAATTTTTTCACCTGCCTACACACAAACAATGGACGCCATATTGTGCCGCGAAATTTACAAAAGGTGCGTGTGCCTCTTTTTTTTTTACAGTTCGTACCTTTACTTTTGCGGTGGTAGTTTACGACAATGCATTGTAAGTGGCCGCTTATAATCTGGCCCGTTTTGTCTAATTTTCTAGGTATTCCTATTATCTGCAGGTAAAAACCAACACTGGTCAATATGTATGGCAATGATTTGTTCTCACTATTTATTGGTGCTAAAACTGCAAACGGACCCAACGTACTACATACATACATAGTATGCTTATCGCCTCATCTCGTCAAGTCGTCATCCTCCCCTCGATGGATACTCACTTTACAGCAGATTGTACGGAACAAAAGCAAGACTCTTAAAAAAAAAAAAGCCGGGTTTTTTTTTTTTTTGGACAAAGGTACTTTAATTTGGTGCAGTCGTTGCCACCTGCCGCGTCTCAGGTATTCGACAAACACACCTTCTTTGTACAATATGAAAATCTGAACAAGAATCTCCATTGTTGGGACAAGAGAGTGCCGCCTCTCTTCTCTAAATCCGATTATCCTTCGTACGAAAGTGTAGTTTATTTGAACGCAGTGTTTCATTAGAGTAATTTGTATTATTACAACTACAACACTTGCCTATCTTATCTCGAGTTTGCTTCAATTTTATTATCAATGAGCTTTTTTGTACTATTGTATTCCAAAATATTACATAATTCTACGAGCGATTTGTATGTAATTTTACGCTGTAAATTAATGTGTTCTACGTCTCTCGAAGATAAGTTTTATTGGCGGCCAATGCGATGATCCCCAATAGGGCGATAAACTCCTATCTCGAAGCAAACGGGGATGATGATGATGATGATGACGACGAACAAACTGAACGTAATCGTTATCTCAGGATGTTGATATTTACACGGCAGCTATTTGCTCTTACATATACATATCTAAACAAATAAAGATACTTTGTGAAGGGAAAGCGGGGAGGTGGGGCAGCACTGCGGAACGACGACAACCCAGTCCAGTTAATGGATTGGAATTTTAGTCTATTTTTACTGGAATCGAGGGTCGACCAGCATAACAGGTGTCCGTTTTGAAGCGCAAACAAATAAGAATCGAATTTGGGGATGGGATGGGGGAGATGAAAACGACCGTGGCTTCGATACGGAGTAGTAATGATTCAATTCATATGTGACATTCTAGTCTGACACGCAAACGCCATGTTAGAGCTGACCTCTGGATGGATGTTAAAAATCGTATAAAAGCTCTCGCCCCGAGGCGTACATTATATTAGTTAACATTAACATTCTCGTGCATATGAAGTCACCTCTGTTTTATCGTGAATTCAATTAGAAAAAAATAGGGTGTGGATTGATTAAATTAAGAAAAATAGTAACATTAGTAGGTACTCATAAAAACGTAGATGATACATTGCAGTATTATTATATATATAATAGGTCTGTCTGTCTGTCTGCTGATAACGCTCGCCTCGGTAAATAATTAAAAAACCAGAACGTCGCACGAGTGGGATTTGTATCCAGGATTGCTGATTTGGGACAGAGCGCTTACGCGGTGAGCCAAACCAGTAGGTAACAATAAATTGCTCGCGACTTTGCTAAATTGTTACGTTGTTGTATTATAACGCGTCATAGATGGCGCATTGTTGCATAGATGCAACAACTATAAAAACTATTAAATTTAATATTATTTTTCAGTACGGGTGATTAGAACGCTCCGTTGATATTCAACGGGCTTACACTCTTTAGGACGGTTGATAGGCGTTTGTATCTACAATGTTTGTGTATTTAGATAATTAAATTTGTTACTTGTCATCATTGAATGCATCCGATTGAATTATCTTATATTATGTATGTATTTACAATTATTTTATTGTTTCAGGTAATTGCCCTTCGACACATTTGAATATGCTTCAACTTTAAAACAGTGAGTGTTCTTATCTCAATTTTAAAATTTCGTTTGACGCATTCAATTTGTCTGATGGTTGACTCGCATGTCCCGTTTCGAATTCGGGGGTAGAATACACCCGTTTATCTAAATTTTGATCTAAATTCATATTGTGGGGGGGTTATCGCACGGAGAACGCAATAATTACTGCCAGCTACGTACTCACTTTCCACGCTCATTAAAAGCGTGAGTTGTCCGTTTGTTTTAATTTCTTTATTTTTTTCTTTCACTTGATCGTTCGCCAGTCCAAATTATTGTCTCGGTAGTGCCGTGTGGGCCAAAGACTGTGGCAGCCCTTTTCGTTTTTGATGAAGATTTATTGCTCATCGCAGGACCGCATCCATCACAGTTGAAAAACGCCTAGACCAGTCGACGATATGATCTTCTGCTCTCGCTTTCGGATCTTGACCCAGAGATCTGGCTCTGTCCTTGAATTTTCATGGTGTACCTACATTGTACATGATAATATTGTCTTGAACAAACTTACCGGTATCTCGTGAAACTTGAGCTTCTCTCGAATGCTCGTTCAAACAAATCTTCTTTATTGTCGTACAATGCGATACCAGTGTCCTTTATCACACATCAAACACGACTTGAATTTTTTAAACACGCTTATAGTGTAAAGCCTGTTGAATATCAACGGAGCGTTCTCATCACCCGTACTGGAAAATAATATTAAATTTAATAGTTGTTGCATCTATGCAACAATGCGCCATCTATGGCGCGGTATAATACAACAACGTAACAATTTAGCAAAGTCGCGAGCCTATTTTTTTATTATATAAATAGTCAAATTGAAGCCAGCCCATTATTATTATCTGGTTTGGCTCACCGCGTAAGCGCTCTGTTCCGAATCAGTGATACCGGGTTCAAATTCCACTAGTACGACGTTCTGGTTTTTTTAAATTATTTACCGAGGCGAGCGTTATCAGCAGACAGACAGACAGACGGAATAGGGCTATTATATTATCCATGTTATTGTTGTGTATCTGCATAGGTAGACTCTTGAACTTTTACTTGTATGTACTTGCACTTTTTGTCAAATTCGAATTAAAAATATTATCTCCGCTTACTAATCTAAATTAAAAACTTCTTGTGGGGTCTGGAGTACGTCTGGAGTAAGTATTCCAATCTTCAACGTCCACTTCCGCGTCCTTCTGGTCCTTTGAAACATCTTGGACTGTTTGTTTGCACACATGAATGGAACTGACTGGTCACTACGATGATGAGATTCCTCGCCAGTCGACCAGGTTTGCGGCCGAGACGAGCTCAGCATCCCCAGTACGTTGACCCGTCGTATTATTATTGTACGACAGCGATTGCCAACCTTTTTATAGTATCAACATACGGCTTAAATCCAGTCGAAAACTCATTTTACCCTCATTCAGATCATCAGCTTACAATTTTTTCGTATCATTTTGAACATTTTTGATTGTTCATCGATGTTGTTGTTGGATTATAAATACTGTGAGTTTTTAGTTTGGATACCGCTGGTGCCTAAACGCATCTAGCATGAGATGATGATGATGATGATATTCCCAATTCTAAATCGAGCCACACACTCTCTGATAATTAGAAGAATCATCAACGAAACGCCCCTTTCACACTCTGAGTATTTTTTATGTGTGCACAAGGCACCTCTTTCGCCTGTCAAAAAGCACCGAGACTGATCCACCATGATGCTACATATAATATTGTCACACTTCCTTATGGCAGTGGGGAACGACAGAAACGTTTAACATGCACACTGCATCCACCAAGAATAGCGTTAATGACAGGCGGTAAAATTTTACCATCTCGACGGATTGTAAAAAGGAATACCTAAGCTATTGGTGTCATCGGATGAAAGGTTTCACTGACATCACCCTGTCAAAAATCGTTTAATAAGCTAACAGTGCTAATATGTATGTACATACATTGGACAAAGTTCTGGCAAGATGTGGTGATTTTTTTTTAACACTTTTCAGGTCAAGGTGTCCAAACATTGACCGGTTAAAATTCGTGTAAGATGAGCATCGAGGAAAATCGATATTGATATATTAAAATCCAGCATACTTTTTCATCAATGTGTAATGAATGAACAATCGAATGATTCGTGTACTTGAACCTACTTGTACTTACAACTTGAAACAGCATTTTTTGTTGTTGTTGGAAAACGTATAAAACCGGATACTGGTCATTATATCGTTTTTATTTCCTTTAAATTTGTATTTTATTACATTTCTCGGAAGTTTCAACTTGATTCAAGTTAAAAAAATAGATTTGAACGTCTTTCATTTTTATTATTCAACTCGGAAAATGCGTTTAGAATAAATTCTCACTTACAAACTAAGGCTAAAGTACATAAGTGTCAGTACATTCTATCAATCGGTGTTAATAAATTTTCAAAATCTACTCTTGCGCTGCTGCGATATGTTAATGATCATTTTTCCGGAAACGTACTTAAGCTTTTTTTTATATTAAATATTTACGTACAGCAAATGTATGTAATCATAAAATCAAATGATGAGCCGGATACAACGTAGGCACATCGGGACTTTGAATCTAGCTAATTTTATATGCACATCATTATCAACACTGCAAAATTGTGATTCATTTCATATTCTGCCGTGCAGTTTAACAAACTGCTCTTTCCCCAACTACCGTTTGTTTATCCAGCTTGATTTGTCTCGCTTTACTTCCACTCCACATTTGAACTATCCTTCCGATGCTATCTCCTCACAATGTCACTTGATTCCCTTATGAAAATTGTATTATGATGACTCGGCGTGTTCACCGGCCGTAACTCACCCATGAACAAATCCTGTCATCTCTCATACACATCCAATTAATCTCAATGCTATCCTCGGCGACTGAGGCGCTTTCTTCATCGGCTCGTTCCTTCTTAATTTTCCCTCGACTCGTATACCAGAGAGTCTCTACAGTTAGCCGAGCTTTGTTCGTGTCTTGTTTCTTTCTTCTCGAGTAACATACATATGTATGTACATTTCGTTTTTCGCTTCTTCGAATTCGTCGTGTGCGTACCAGAGTGTACCTGCTGTGAGTAATTCACGCAACAAGTGCGCAAGAGTCATGCATTTACATTACAAAGAGCGATGATCGATAGCGATTTAATCCATCTTCGTCGTATGTATGTATTGGGTAGCATTCGACTGCATTCCCACGTTGTGTATAGGCAATCGTGCTGAGGCAATACAATTCTATAGATTCATACAAAAAAAAAAAAAAAAAAAAGTGTGATATTAGCACCTGTGGCTGGCTACAAAGTCTTAAAATATTGCTAGGTATTATAATAATACACCATTTCATTGTAAATGAGCGCTAATTGCCCTTTTTTGAATGACTTTTGTCGTATTGTATGTATGTATATGGATTTAAATCAAAGCGAGAAATTTCTATATATGTTCACGTCATTCATTCCATTTTACACTTGCTCTTCTTACTCCGTATATGTCCATGCAATATAATATGTGGTATGACTTCTGTGTATTTTTTTTTTTTTTTTTTAATCGGATAAATATTGTGATCCGAAAATTCGACCTATCGGATGATTTTTACTATATGTATCCTTATCGGATAAAATATTGTAATAAAAATTCGACCTCGAGATTTTGACTGATTTGTATCAGGTATCATCACGTTTTCATGATTTCTAGAAAATGTTTGTGTGTACTTTTTAACTTTAACTTTTTCTCCGAAACTATCAAGTCCATCAAGCTGAATCAAGTCTATCACATCTATTATTTTCACGCAAGGTGTAAGAGATATTATGTTTTTGGTCAACGTCCGACAACCGGAAGTGGCAGTTTACTCTTGAACGGGATTTCGCTTTTTATTTTTGTCGGCCTTTTAAATATTTAGAATCTTCATACTATTGAAAAATTCAACATTCCGCTATGTTTAAAGCGGCAGATATAGCAAAACGTGTGAAAAACGTGACTGGGACACACAGCGAGAAGAATGGACGGCAGAAGGACGCGAGAAATACTGGAATGGTGTCCTAGAGGATGTGAAAGAAAGCAACGTAGACCGAGTGGACGATGGGCTGATGAATTTAGAAGAATGTGTGGAGTCAACTGGATGCAGATTGCTCAAGACCGACAGGAATAGAAGATGATTGGAGAGGCCTTCATCCAGCAGTGGGTGGTAAACGGCTGAAAATGATTATGATAATATTGTAATACTATAATCATTACGCTAATTATAATCTGTGAAAAAAATATCATCAAAGACGCTCAACCGGAAGTGGGATTATTTTTCTTTGTGCACGGTCTTTAGACTTTTTCAGCTTTTGGTTCCTCTTCATATTCCTCAAATATATGGATAAAGTCATGAGTTGGCAACACCCGATTTTTTCTTTTGTTTGAATGCTGAAAAGCTCTATCAAGTCTTTCATCTTTCTACTGTTTATTTCTTTTAAATCTTCTAGCACGACAATATTTTTTTTATAGCCAGTATGGATGAATTATTCAGCAATTGTCTTATGTTTGTCTTCCATAACAATGAACGATGGCGTCTGTCGTAATGGTCGTAATTGCATCAACTGCCATAATCGCGCGTCTCTGTATTCAATATTATTGATGCGGTCGAATTTCACTCAATCTCCGTTTCACATCACCGTAAGAAACCCCATTAAAACACCATCTTCATTATTGCCGTCTTCCGCGCTCTTACATATATATTTGCATTCGTAACGATCCAAATGGGTGCGCTCGTATTATTTACAACAAACTTTATATCCTTTCCTTATTGTCTGCCCGTCTACAGTACCTCAATGATACTTATTGATTGAATTACCGTCAATTGTGTTATCTCGTTTTCAATTCCGCTACATTTAGGTGCGACAATCAACCTTTGCAGGTCACCGGGTCACCGACGATCACTCCAGTTGAATTCGTTAACGCATGACAAACCAGTCGTATTAAGTCATTACGCTTTAATTGAATTTTATAACACTTTCAACCTACATTTTTTGATCGCTTTGTATGATTGAATCAACTAGCTTTTTATATATACTTCTTTGATGGGCATTCGTATAACCAAATGTGCGTCGATTCTTTCACATAAAGTGATATAATAAAGTGCGTGCATTCATTGCATCAATTGTCTGCAGTGTTGCAATTGATTTGTGTCTTGTTGTGACGTTTTGATGATGACGTTGACCCTAGTAGCCCTCAATTTGACTCTTTTGAGACTCCCTCCCCAAACAATTTGGCAGACGAGAAGATGAGCAAATTATATCGCAACGAAACAATAAAACCAGTTACGTACAGGACAGGCAACTCGCTCGTTAACTATTCCCGCCAATTTTTTTTTTTTTTTTTATTCCATAAGATGGTCACGCACGCGACCATTACATTATCATCATCGACGTTGAAACGCATTTTATGATTAGGCATAGTATAGCCCTTTATAACCCTATTATGATCGTATTAATCATTGATACGACCCGTGCGTTTGACACGCGCGTCAAAGTGTCGACGTAAAAAAGTGTGTTTTTATTAAGTCAATGCGAGCTAAAAAGGTTGCTGCATCTGTTAGATTCAAATCAATGTAATGTTTATTGCATCTAATTGATTCACATGTACACTGAAAATAAACAACCCACGTTTGGTAACAATTGAAGGAATAAATTCGACTTTGTAAATTGAAAATTGTTGATTAGTTTGCCCTTACTTTAAAAGGCGTCTGTCTAACTTTTTCTTCGATACAAGAGTTGAATCATCAGAGCGGAAAACTTTAAACAAACCACTATATTTACATTACGTTTTTATGACGTTTTCTACCCATTCATGTGTTTGACAATAAAACGCTTCGTTAATTTTCATTCTTATCGATTGTTATTATTTTTTTTTAAGTCTCTTTAATGAGTTTCAAAAACGTCTTTATAACCACATCTTTTTTTTATGTTGAATCGTTTCGGTCGGCTTTGGCTTTCGTTTTCGTTAATTAAATGTAAACAGTCATCGTAAATACATAGTAGTATGACCGGTCGACAAACAAACTGCTGGTCGAACGTGTGATTTACCCACTAGTTATTTATATAGAAAATCTTCGCAATACATACTGTTTGCCTAGGTTACGATCGTTTCGCAAATATTTTCGTCGTATTTACAGAAATTACCCATCCTGCTTATGTTTGTTGTGTCACTGTTATTGCACAATGCCAAGAATCGTATTGATAAATATTTTTTTGCAATTAATCCAATATTTAAAATGTGCGTCAATCTTTACAAACTTTACACTTGCTATCAAACATTATACATATGTATGTATGTATATTAAACCACACCTTTTAAAGTTCATCCGAATAAAAGTTAATGCATGGAATAAATATTTATTTATATGGAAATGTGAAACTTCTTTGTCCTAAACAAATTTCTCTAAATTTTTCTATGAACTTGGTCTAAAATATAGGTTTTTTTTTTCAATTATGTCGGAGTACATAATAATGCAACTATAATTTCCAACCATATTAACGCCAAAAAAGAATGCATCTAGTAATGTTGATCCTGGTGTAGAATTTTATAATAAAATTCTAATTCGCGCGTTTAAAATCGTTTATTTTGCCCTGTCTATTTCTACCATACGAACTATGGAGTTGTATCATTTTGCACATTTTTTCAACTCGACGCAATACAATGCGTGGAAAATGAGTGCGATCGTGTGACTCTCCATACTTTTTGGTCTGAAAAAAAAAGTGGTTTATCGTCTGTATTTATTGCTGTTTTTATTACTTCCTGTGATATCACCGACGCTTATTTAAATATATTTTCATACAAATTTGTATATAATATGTAACTAACTGGTTTCGTAAAATACACTTGCCCATATGGCAACTTGTTGAGCGAGTTCATTTTTGGCACATTTTTTCCCCATATTCTAAATTGATCCGTTGCTTTTTTTTTATTTCGGTTACTTGTTGATTGTTCCGTTACCATAAATATACTCGATTTGAATAGAAAGTGAACGTGGCTTAGATTAAAAAACTATTATTCATTTTGACACAATATGTATGTCAAACAATTTTCACTCAAACTTTCCTTTGTGATAATAGAATTTGAGTGTCTATTGATTTTATAATATCAGTTAATTTAGTAATGCAGATGTGATTTGTCTTAGTACTAAGTATTCTCAATTCGTAAATTACCCAACATTGTAATGTAACACGAGTAACATATTCCCATAGGAGACATGAACACATGACATCAAAATCGGCTTCAAACGTTTAAAAAAAAATGCAAAAAGAAAGGCATACATAATTTAAAACATACATCACCCACATATGTAACGCGTAATAAGCAATCTCAATATTTTTTTAGCTGATTCAATTCCTTAATAAAACGAATTTGCCAGTCAACATCTTCTACGAAATGCTTCTACATATTATAAATCCATCTGGTTTATACATATACATTATACATACTTCACAACTTGTTGTGCAAAAATATGTCATCAATTAATTAATTCAATTATTCGACTTTGCTTCCACTATTTAATAACAAGTTGAAGTACTTGAAAAAACTCGATATGTGAGTTTTTTTTTCGCGATTTTTTAACGACAGACAGTACTTGACATATTTATGAAAATTAAAGTCATTTTATAATCAATTTATTCGTATGTTTTTCAAATAAAAAAATGTCTATACGCTGCCAAATTTTGATACACTCAAATAGCAAGGCCGTTCATTCGGTTCTTTTGACCGTAGATTAATAAATAATTACTATTGTCATGAACTTCATTGTGAACTCGTTATATCACAGTATTCACAGTTTTACAACAATTGTTACGATATGACGCTGATAAAACCCATGAGTTTTAATCTAATCGTATTAAATTTGAATGGATACTATAAATCTGAGGACAATGCGTAGAACCTGTCTTACGGTTTTTCGATCTCCAAACCGATTTATCGTCCTTTTGTCTTTTCAATTATTTTAGACATTGTATGCATGTATGTACTTCATACAAGTTCATTGCCACTGATCGACCACAGACAGAACAGCTACGGGTACTCCTAATCCGATCGAGTGCTTCGTGAGATCGAATGATGAAATCACTCTTTCTTAATTGACGAATCAAAATAACGCGTGCGTGCCGAGATTTCAACTGCTCGTACACATAAAAAAAAAACACGAGGAATCCTATAATAGATCGTGATACGTTCAAAGTACGGATCGTTCTCATTTCATAGATGGGTCTTTCAGATTGAGGAAGACCAGTTCTCGTTGGACCAGTTGCATCCTAACTGAAGTGTCCACATGTTTTGGGGACTCCTCAACACGCCTAACATTCTCGACGGTCAGAAACTTCTTGTTTAAGCAACAAATCATAGGGCATACGTGTCAATGTCACTGTGAGTACTTTTATTTGAGCTGAGTAAATTGGGAGGATAAACAATTGCGATTGTGCAGGAATGGAATTTTTAACTCGAGCTTACAAAAACAATAGGGCCTCAAGTATAAAAGTCATAAATCTTCTCGGTTATGGCTTCCAATGAAAGTTGTAATCGGACGCTGAACGTTTATTGTCGGTCTGCCGATTTTATGATGATGGACATTTATGATTTGAAAGCTTCAAACTGATGTATGCGCACTGTTTAATTTTGTTTATCCCTTGTTACTTACAAGTCTCGTATTTTATAATTAAAAATTTAACTGATTTATAAACTTATAATTGGAAACTTTAACTTTACGTCATGTTCGTCGTATGTACATTTTACATAGTAGGTAGCTGAGTTCGTGCTCATATTATGTCTCTTTTACATTAGGTACACACTAAAACTTTTGACTCAAGAATAATTTTGAATATGTTCCTGCATTGAAACCCCTTATAATTCTGAACCAAGTTCCAACTCTGTATTCAGTATAGTCCGCAGACACTTTGAGAATGTCGTTATACTAGTTTCTTACTTATTTTTTTTACATAATCATGTGATGTGACGCCACTGCTTAACACCTTTTTGCCCAACACCGAACTGCGTTGAATAAATAAATTCGACAGACAATAGTAACTAATATATTTAACTGCAACGATCTAACTGTTGCACTCGTGACAGACAGCAAGAGCACTTGCTATTGTCGGTGCATAGATGCAATGCTTCCTGTGACCATTTTGTTAAATACACATCCTGCTACACGGCGATTACATAAATCGCGATAACGTATGCGCATATCAATTCCTCAATTGAACACTGATTTAAATTACTCGAAAAATTGTTTCGATTCGTGCCAAAAAGCACGAGTGTACGATGAGAAGATGATTTTCATCAGATTCATACCTCCAGGCTCCAGTGAATTGGAAAAGTAATTCGTTTCAGATGAAATCTAGCAAACGTAACCGAAACTCGTAATGTCTAATGAGTGCTATGCATTATTAATGATTATTTTCGTATTCATTTCGGACGGCCTCGTGTGTTTGAAACCAGTTGAACTCTAGATTTGAGTTTCACGACCTTACTCTTGCTTTGTTCGATCAACTAATGTGACGTTTTGCATTGAAAAAATGATATCTGAAAGTAAGTTGGAAATCGGTTTCACTCTGAACAGTGTCAATTCGCCATGCACGATCGATTTCCGTCACGATCGTTGTTTTTGAATGCGCTTTTGCTTTCGTGATCTGTAGGCATTGAATCTTGAAACATCCAGGAAGTGTTTCACGATTCAAAGACGCATTTGCTTTGCTATTTCAAGTTGCATTGTTTACCTTATAAGGAGGATGCGAGTTCACGTTCTAACCGTGTATTCATATCCACTTGCATTATTGCTCAATCGATTCATATGACCGAGAACTTTATCTTTCGCGATTACATCACGGCTTGATTTCATCGTTTACGCCGTTTTACCACCGCTTCCTGGTTTCTATGGGAAGTCATAATATGCAAATGCAAGGTATGGGATGTGTGTCTGTGTGAGTGCACCTCACGGGTCATAAATCGCCGAAACAATCGCCACAGTTGCCCAATCTACATTCAAGTAAGATAATGGTCACCATAAATATATATCATTGTGTCCGGAATAACTTTTATTCTGAACGAAAATTCCAAAATTGGAATAAACACGCTCGTCGAAGTGTAAAACGCTGTTTGCTTTGTTCGTTAGGAGCATTCTAGGACTTGACCGTGTTGGTTAGAACTTGTACAATTTATTTTTACTTACTGAAAACGAGTTGCGGTAGCACGGTGTGATATATCACACTTAGCTTCTTCGATTATTTCGTTGCATTTGTAGATTTTTTCTTATTTTTCTCACTTATCCGCAATCAAAACTATAGGAAAAGTACACAATGAAATTAATTTTCATAGACGGGTGTTACACGCTCAGTCTGGCACAGTATCAGTCCATGATTGTGGTCAAGATTGGCGCCAAACTGTTCGTATATGTTCATCGACGGAGTGATGAACAGATATAAACATTTTGATAATATTTGTCAGTCTTGATCATGGACTGAAATGATGCCTTAAGGCGGCCGCACACCGCCGCGGATTCCTATTCGCATTGCGAAGAAAACGCACGGAAAATCGCACGTTTGTTATGGTGGGGAGTTGTATCGCATAGTCGAAGGTGGCGCTGCCTCCACCACGACGGATTTCTGAATCGGAATCGCAACGGAATTTGTTGAACACGTTTTTTTCTTCGGCGATTCGATCGATTTCGATGACGTTTGTGGAAAAGTTATTAGAGACGGTGACAAAGTATCACATCCTGTACGATCTGACTTGATAGGTTATGTCACAGTGACAGAAATCAGACGATTTTGTCAACAGTCAGCCGATCCTTGATGACACACTGTTATTTATGTAACAAACAGCTTATAGTATACAATAAAATATAAATACAAAATAACATTAATAACACACAATACACTACAGCCAAAATAGTATCAAACGAACAACAGATCAAAATAAGAAAGGAACTTAGGAGTTAGGGCTGGAAAGGAACTTAAGAAAAGATAATTTAAAGGAGGGCAAATAATAGAGAAAAGGATCAATATGTGCCGGGATTTCGTTAAATGACGAGCAGGATCTATAAATGAAGGAGTTTAGTGAATAATTTGTGGAACAAAGATTCAAATGAAACAATGGAGGATTTCTGACAGGTCTAGGGGGACAATGTAGAAGGATCCTACTTAGTAGGTAAGGGCTATCTAATAAATTATTTAAAAGTTTAAATACAAAACAGAGATCCGAGACAGTCCTCCTGGTTTTCAGGGAGACGTAATCACGGGAATTTATATACATATATATATTATAGTTATAAGTTACATTCAACAATTAACAGTATTTAACTGATCATTCATATAAATATGCGGCCAACATTACAGCTTCGTCTTCATCTGAGTAGTCCATGTCAGAATCGTGAGTGAAATACAAACGTTCCGAAAGCGAGGTGACAGATGGTAGTTCGCTATTCGGCCGGTAGAGTGCGGAATTTCATGGCAGTGTGTGCGGTACAATTGACAGACTCACGAAATTTGTGCGATTTTCCTACATGAATTTCGTACGAAATCCGCAGCAGTGTGCGGGCGGCCTTTACACTTGTCTTCTAATATTGCTAGCTATATATAATTTTATACGTACACCATTGTTCAAAATTCACATTAGGTGGGTACACATGATTGATACATATGTGAAAAAAATTTCATATCACTCTTTTCCTTCAAATAAACTCCCCTATCTCATCCCTTATATTGTGTACTTTGAGTCATGCGTTTATATACCTATACATATATGCATATATCGAATTCACACATTCTTCAGTAGTGAGTGTTCGAACCAGGTAGTGGCAGACACGCCTAATTTTCACAGAATCCTTCGCCAGGAAGGACCTTTCCATGCATTCTTTCCTCTCACATACATATATAAAAGGGCGAGTTTTATCCGATAAAACTACAATAGTGTGGCGCCACTCTCGAGAACCGATCGAATTTTGACTCACCGAAAAAAAATTATACATCTATAGATCCACATTTCAGGTAAAAATCCTCAATGAGGACTTTTCGTCCTAGGGACACCCAGTTGTCCAAAACGACATATCAATCCGGGCGTGTCGCTCAAAACATTTTATTGCCGTGGGCACCGCCATTGTTGATACATATCCGGTTTTTGGATGAAAATGGAAACCCTTTCGTCGCTTCCGGAACTGTGGAATCTCGCCATGGACGACGACGCGCATTTAGAGGGTTTTTTTTTCTTTTTTTTTTCGACGGCGCATCTGAACGTAAACATTTTCAAGTTACCCACTGTCGTCGCTTCTGAAAATGGATGTTCGGCTTTTACGAAGAGGAATTTACTGTGATACTATATTGAACGTGTCCAAACTGTTGGATTTAGTTACGTTTTACAATATTCACAACGAATGAAATTGTATTAATTAATTTGAATTATTATTTCAATTACAATGAAAATGATTCTACATTGGCACGGAACACGTCTAGCTTGTAATAAAAATTAAATATATCTAACTCTCTTCGAGCACGAACCCTTTCTGTTTCTGTCTCGCTTTTTCACTCGTGCAGCTATACGACAAAAAAGGGTGAGACTTTAATTAATTAATTTTCATATTAAATTTTTCTTCGTCTATCAAAATATGTATGTACATATTATGTAGTTATACGAAGAATGTGTTTTGCTACTAAAAAATATTGATTAATTTTTTTAATTCAATTCATACGTACATACATACATACATTAATGTAGTGCTACGAAATTTTCACTTAAAATTTTGCCCGATTCGGTCCGTTGAATCGGCGAAACTACTGCAACACTCGTCTAATGAAAAACAATTCCGACTCGCTGATTAAAGTCAACCTAATTGAAATTTAACCGTGCCGTTAGCTTACAAATTATTTTTTTCACTGCATTCGTAAATTCCGGCCGTGTGTATTGTGTACGATTTATGTGTATATAAGAGTCATCTTATTACTTTACGACTTACTCGCATTAAAAAGGACACCTGCCCTCGTGTGCATCGCGTCGTTCATCATCAGCTCACCCTATGTGGTCCTCCTAATTCCCAAGGTAAATATTCGTGATTAAATAAAAGTACAGTGCCCTACGAAAAAATATTTACCTTGTACACAATATTACATAGAAACGTTCGCTCCCGCGGCACACTTAATGGCCCTTCCACGTCGCTGAATTTCTCAAAACTAGGTTTTTCTCCTTCCCGTTGGAAAGACTCGAATGTCCTCGACGACAATAATTTCTAGTGATTTATTAATCTTTCACGTCATTGCACATTAACAATCCCGAATCTCGGACGACTCATCCGTAAAGTTAAAGCAAGTAAACTCGCTTTCTTTTACTTCCGACTAATTTAACTTTCATTGAAAGGAAACTAGACTGCTGTCGTTTGTAAGTCATCCTGCTCACTTACTCCCATTCCGTTGCACTTTGTAGTGTAGATGCTACTATATTTACGTTATAGATGAGTTGCTTTCGTAATAAACGAGCGAACAGCATCTAGCGATAAATTTTCCGAAGCACTCGAAGAAGTCATAACAGCCGCATGGAAAGAATTTCAATCTTCTTTTCATATTCTTTGATGTGTATATACATACATATGTGATGATATTGTAAACGTTCTTTCGAACCCTTCCTATGTTGCAATTTGATAGATTAAATGATATTTTATTGTTGTGTAGCTTTTGAACACACTGTTGTATTAGTAATCGCCGGTCGGTCTTCGGGTTTCACGGAGATTTTGGTTTCCAATTGAGACGAGTAGCCGCCGATAAGACAGGTTGGGTGACCGATTCAGGGATTACCAACCGTTGGTCGGCAGTATTCAAATTAATTTTCGAAGTAAAACTTCTTTTCGCTCGGTAGAGTAAAAACGGTTCATCCAACGTTCCGTACAAACGGAGCGAGCGATAAGCTGTGACGCATACCCCCACTCCTCCAGTTTGGAGGTAGGCTATTGCTCTCTCTCTCTCTCTCTCTTGCTCTTTCGCGTTCGTGCGAGAGAGAGACCTCAGTTTGGTAAAAAGGTTTCATCGAAGCGTGGCACGACACGAAAACCAGTGGCAGTCAGCGGGTACCTCCACTCCTCAGCTAGACGTCAGCAGTGAGAACAGTGAGTCATTGGGTGGGCGTTTAAAACCACATTTGTGTACACAATTCTTTCACATTAACATATGTATTCCTTCTTGTACATTGTACTTGATTTAAATTGCAAAAAAGTTTTACTTCTATAGTGAGTAGCGGCTACACACTGTTTTTTTTTTTATTATTATTGAATGCGTAGGTAGAAATTTAATACGCTGAGAAAAAAAAAAGCCTTCGCCCTATATATGTAGGCGCTAAATATTCTCCTTTCTAAAGCGACGACATCGCATAAATAATTTATGATCAGCGAATAAATCCGAAATAATGCGAATAGCACGTGCCTTTTTTCGGAACAACGCGCCACGGTTCCACACCCCACCGAGCAGAGCTTCTACCACGTTTTCCTTTTATTTTTCTTCGCTTTGGAAATTAACAAGCTGGGGTACATATTCAGAGGAGACCGAAGCCAATCAGGAACACCCTCCCCTCTCCCCTTACCTATGGCTACAAGGGATCTAAGACTCGTAAAAAAAAAAAACGTGTATCCTGAGGACCCACACCTTCATTATGTACGTTTTTTTTTTGTTTTCTTCACATCACGCCTCGTCCCTATATATATTCCACGCACTTGCCTACCTTTCGTAAATGGTATGAGGCAAAGATAATGCACCGTGTGAAGGGTGCGGTATGCATGGCGATCACATTAAGCGGCGGATACTGTCTAAATCGGGGAAACTTTGGTTTTTAGAAGCCAAAGCTCATAAAAATTAAGATAAAAGCACAACGGAGTAATGTCCTTTCGGCGCCGCATTCAGTCAACCGAAACCATTTTGCTTAATTTCCTCAGTAGAACTTGAAGCTTGATCGTATTATATGACTAGTGTAAGCCCGTTGAATATCAACGGAGCGGTTTCTCATCACCCGAACTGAAAAATAATATTAAATTTAATAATTTTTATAGTTGGCGCGTTATAGTACAACAACGTAACAATTTAGCAAAGTTGCGATCCTAATAAGGATTTCGGATTCAAATCCCACTCGCGCGACGTTTGGGTTCTTTAAATTATTTTATTTACCTCGGCGAGCGTCATCAGCAGACAGACAGACGGAATAGGTCTATCGTATTATATGATTGCAATAAGCTGTTATTGTAATCGTCACTTGTGAATCAATTCGCACATTAACCTCTTGCACTCGTTCAATTGTATTCTCGTGTATATTAAGTAGTACCTATGTATGTATGTAATTGGTTTCGATGTTCAATGCGATGTTTATCGTCGCTAATTGAGTTTGGCAAGGAAGGATATGTATGTACAACCGAGTACATATGTATGTTTGTGACCTATTTGCATCTTAAAAAGCGTTTCGAATCATCAAGTCGCTTTTTCAATTCATACAAATTTGAAATGAAGACCTTGACGCCCAAAAATACTGAGCAAGTCATTACTCGTTGATCAATCGCGTCTCGTATTTGCGTAATCAAAACACTATTTGAACGATGATCAATGAGTGTTGATATTACCCAGTTATAACGAGTGTATTTCATTATTACCTCAAAATAATGATCGGAATTCGATGGATTCGATTTAACATCGACACGCCTTTTTTTTGTTGTTGTTGTAAAATATTGACACCTCAAGCTCGTGCTGCATTCAACAGCCGAAAAAGTAGTGTATAATCAATCACGACCCTCAACGTTCCTTATCTGCGCGACACGAAGCTATTGCTCTTCAATGACCCACAAAAAAGTCAAAACTGACTTTGAGAATCCCCCCTTATTTATCTGAAACACCCACGTGCACGAATTTAACCACCTCACCCCCTCTTCTGGAGCGTTTGATAGTTATCTCGGTGATGTATAGTTAGCAACCCGATATGTACTCTTAATTTGGGTCTATTAGCTAGTCCCGCAGTGTGTTCCAACCGCATTATTATACATCCTAAAAGAGCTATCAGGAATGCTAGTTTGGTCTTATCTGATACCGTTAGGCAAAAAGTACGAGCGTCAAGGGTTAATACCTATAATTATGTATGCACGTTGCTTCATACCTCCTACCTATGTAAGATGTCTTCAATTTCTTTTCGCTCGGTTTTTCCTCTCGTTTTTCTGCTACGCGTGTATTGTCGTGTATGTGTACACAATTTTGGCTTTGTGCTTGTTCGTTTTCGGTGGTGCTTTTGCCTACAATATAGTCCAGTCTCAATGGCGCCTATATCCTCCCCCATGAACTGACGTGGTTCAACGCTCCCCAAAATGTGGCTGATGCACTGTTATATTTATTTATTTTATAAACCCCACCGTCGCATCTCATTGTTGCTCCAAACGTGTGTGTAATCCGGCTTGTGAGTAACACACTGTGACCAGACGAGTTAAAAGCTCCACTACTTTGTCCGTTCACTTACTGTGCTAGACTTGGGTGTGATTTACCTCAATAGACACAAGTTTTAAATCATTGGAAACAATATGTATGTATGTTTGATTGCACTTTTTTTGAACTGCGGTTATTTCACTAATGATTGTGTGCATTTTTTGCGAGGGGAATCCTATTACACATAATCGCAGGAAGTGTGCTGATATTTTTGTAAAAACGTTATTACGTACATGTACGAGCAATTTTGAATGCTAATATGTAGTCTGATGCATTTTAGGAATATTTTTTTGGGCTCTTTGAGAAGCTGGGGCATTTTCCTTGGGTATCGTCATGGAAACGCTTTTCCGGATGGCCGATGAGCTGTGAAAGTATGGAGGAAATTAAAATGCGTCGAAGGCGTTATTAAAAATATTATGATGATAAAGAGCCAAAATATGTTCCTTCTTACTTTGAGGTTATCCCTTATTTTTTCTGTCAATCATTTTAATTTTACAATAGAGCTTTTATCCGTTCTCGGCTTAGAATCCATAACAACCCTAGTTGTCTGTACTTATGTGTGATTTCTGTTTCCCCTTCGGCATATAAATATAATTTTTTTTCTTGTTATGATGACGTACATTTTCTTTTTTAGAATTTATAGCGAATAAATCATATCAAATATATATATACAGGAAAAAAAAACTCTTGGGGTAAACTTTTTGTACTGATAAACATCTGAAAAATCCTAGCCTCAGGCGACGATGTTCACCCCTCGTCTTGCATGAAAGGATCACCCCTGAAATTTTGTTTCAATTTTGCTTATCTTCCGATATTATAAATACAGTACATCGTTATTGTTCAACTGAAGTGTATAATAATGCGTAATATTATTACAGTTGTTCGGTCATAGTGTGCGATAACATTAAAAGAAACATAAATTTTGATACACTCTTGCGATTGCATAACAGTTATAACCTTCAAAATTTTGATAAAAATTATTATTGTATTTACATATTTTACGTCATTCTATTTTTATCCTCGGTGACTACTATCGAATGAGTCAATGCCGGTTGACAGTGTCATACACTATAGGTACATACATATACATATGTGCCTATAGTGTATTTCATCAACATCATCATCATTTTCAGCCGTTCACCATCCACTGCTGGATGAAGGCCTCTCCAATCCTCTTCCATTCCTGTCTGTCTTGTGAAATCTGCATCCACTTGACTCCACACATTCTTCTCAATTCATCAGCCCATCTTCAATTCGGTCTACCTTGCTTTCTTTCACATCCTCTCGGATACCATTCCAGTATTTCTCGCGTCCATCTGCCATCCATTCTTCTCGCTATGTGTCCACTTCAACTTTTTCACACTTTCCGCTATATCTGCCACTTTGGTCATACTTCTTACCCATGTATTCCTCTTACGACCTCTTCTTGTTATAACAAGTATACATCTTTACATGCTTCTGTGTGTGCGCACTGAATCTTGCGTACCATTCTTGAATTGAACACATCCATACGTCATAACTGGCAGTACGGATTGGTCGTATGCCTTATTTTTTAAGCATAGCGGAATGTTGGATTTAAAAACTATGTTCATTCTTTCAAAAGCACTCCATCCTAGTTTCATTCTTCGTAGTGTATATAGTAGTTCAAAATGTAGTTCGAGGGTCTGCTGGCCATCCAGCCAGACAGACCTTTGCGCTACTATATATGTATATAGTAATAATGCGTGTCAAGCATTATGTAATTTTGTGTCACTGCGCGCGACATTAAACGTTAAACGACTTAATTTCGCGTGAAATTGTCCCAATATATAGTTTTACCGATTATATCGGTTTTATTATAGTCATAAATTTAACTTTTAGAACAAAGGAAAGGGTTCGATCAGATCGATTCATTAAGCAAGAACTGTCTAATTTTGTAACGTATATTATTTATGGGAGGATTATGCAAGTGGAACGCGTTTAAAAATCTATCAGTCATGCAAGACTTGAGATTGCTCACACACACACACACACACCGGTTTTGGCCCACGCGATTGACAGCTAGTATGTGTATTTTGTACTATGGAAGTACGTACGTACATATGTACTACGCTGATGATGTTTACCGATCAGAGCAAAGTTGATCGTTCTTCTCCTCTCCCTTCCTTCCTCCCCTTCCTCTTCTCTGTCCCTCTTTCGACAAAAAAAGCGAAATTCGATATTCGAGCTGAAAGTTGGAGTTGTATAGCTATAGTTTTTCAAGCCACGGATTGGAATAATAAACTCGATTGTAAAAAAATTTGATCCAGTACATTTTGTTGATGACGAAATAACAGTGCTTCCGTATGTTTTTAATGATTCAATTGGTAGTCTAGCAAACAATTGATTAGCACCGTTAACAATGCATACTTATGCATCGCGTGTGTTGTAAATTGTAACGCAATAATTTAATACACAATAATTGCACTCTTTCGCGTTGAGCAAAATAGATGCTCGTTTAACGTTTAAGATGACGCATAATTAAGCGCACGGTGTAATTGAGCGTGTGATTGTTTGATGAAAATTCGCGGCTCGCGCTCAGCAAAGTGTTAAAAGTCGAGCAGTTTTAAAAACCTCAATAAATACTATTTATATAATTGTACAAAAATATAATATCCGGAATTTCCGGCTGACCCGAATGTTCGTTTCAATGTTATTGTTGGCTCATTGTGTGTCCGAACGTGGAAATCGACAAGCGAAATTTTCATCCGCGATTTCAGCAAATTTGTAAACAAAACGTACAAACGTATGCTATTTTGTTTTAAAAATAAATTGTTTACAATCCGGCTCTTTTTGACGCATTGTGTTTGTAATATAAAACGCAAAAAAAAAAAAAAAAAAAACATAAAAGAGTAACGCTAAAGACATACATATTTAGTCTCTTATGCAAACAAGGCATTGAATTTTTTTTATACGCATGACGCTATTAATATATTTCTTATGGGAAAGATTTTTTACGGTACGTTCAGGTATAATACACCCCATGTGTATTTTATCTATTGATAATAAAATTCTAAGATTGAATATTTTGGTAGACATGTTTATATTAAAACGACTGATCTAATCAACGTTAAAAACATCATTATTTGCATAGATTGAAAATAAAAAATGTCATTGGAATACATTGTGCAATAATACCGTGTTTAGTTTTGAATCCTGTTCTACCGGTTATTTTGATGACACACTAATGTAAATATTTTTTTTGAATGATCATCAGTCTGTTAACTTTACGAATGCAAGGTCGCATAAACGAGTTTAGGGTTGTATAATATTTCACGATCGAATCAGAGCTTACAACACATGTTTTCTATAAAAAATTTATTGCTTTATATTTATGAGACATAAAAGGGATGGTCTCTGAAATATTATTAAAAAATATTATACCTACATACGTCTGACTTCAAAGTGTTAATATTAAAATGCTAATATGATTATTGATCGCCCCATTGGAGTCCCATTGATTTCGATACGATTTCCCATTACATTTAACCCATTTTATAAATTCACTGTCGCATCGTAAATTTTAATTCATAATGGGATTTGGTTGACGCGAAATTTCACACCTTTTAATAATAATTTATACCAACTCGTCCCCCCCCTCCATTTTGCATCTTAAATGGGGGGGAATATTTATTGTAAGATTTTTTTATTCATTGTTAGGGGTATTGATATTGCATACAATGGGTTAAATTATCCTACAGTGACGAGACAGTTTTTTTTTTTTTTAAACATACTGTGATAAATAAAATTTACAGTGGGAATTTCATTCTAATGATTGTTTAATTTAAACGTTGGTTGTGCTTTCGAGTCACAACGAACGGCCAACAATTAACAGTTAAAGTATTTAACTTTTATAAATTGAATAATCACTGTGTCTATTGTAGACGAGGCATATAATTAATTGATTAAATTGTTATTTATTAGACAATTTAATAATGGCGCGTTTTGAAAACTTTCAATTATAACCTTCGCAAGTCATTCGTCCATATAGGAATCGATTTTTTTTTACTACTGCGATTTATTATACCTATGTACGTTATTTTATAAATATATTGAATAAAGTCATGTAGCGTTTTAAGTTTTTAGCGTGAATTTGTCACATTTTTTTTTTCATCGTAATTTTAAATGACGTATGAAGGATAACGGTTTTGAACTGTCAACCCCATATGGAAGCATCGTCCACGGTGCGAAAATCACAGATCCCATATGTCTGAAGAATTCCTAATGTAAATAAGACAAATCATTCGAGGCGACGCGGTATGTCGAAAGAAGCGCGTCTGAAACTATGTATGTATGAGATCGGAATGACTGAGATTGGATGAGAACGCACTGAGACGAGAGACTGAATAATGTGCTAAACAAAGTAAAGAAGGATTTTACTAATTGGATAGACGCTGAACTAATTGGCGAGACACGTTAGTGTTTCGACAATTTTACAGGTACACACTTACGTATGTAGATACTGTAGGGTTTCACGGGATTTCATTTCCCGGTCGTTAATTTTCGGCGCAAATTATTTTGCTCGGTCATGCGGATAGAGAGAATCGTTTCCGGGCCAGATCGCCATTACTCGATATCGAAAGGTTACGTACGAAATAATTGATGGGGTTCAACAAAAATATCGGGGGATCGTAACGAGTACGGTTTTTATTCACATCGATCAATTAAAGTGGATTGAAAATGGCGTAAAGTATGTGAAAAACATCAAATTCGATTTTCTCAGTCGCTTATAAATATTGTTTTCTTTCTTATGTCAAGACTAGTTAGTGTAAGCCCGTTGAATATATCAACGGAGCGGTTTCTCATCACCCCTACTGAAAAATAATATTAAATTTAATAGTTTTTATAGTTGTTGCATAGATGGCGCTTTATAATACAACAACGTAACATTTTAGCAAAGTCGCGAGCCTATTGAGAATTTATACGGTCAAATTGTAGCATGCCCGTTATTGCGTAGTTTGGTTGAATGCTCGCGCGACGTTCTGGTTTTTACTTTATCCTAATCGGATAAAGTATTGTGATCGTGCGAAAATTCGACCTCGAGATTTTGACTGATTTGTATCAGATATCATCCCCTGATCACGTTTTCATGATTTCTGGAAAATGTCTGTATGTCTGTGTGTCGGTGTACTTTTTCTCCGAAACTATCAAGTCTATCAAGTTGAAATTTCATATCTATTATTTTCACCTAAGGTGTAAGAGATATTACGATTTTGGTCAATATCCGCTAACCGCAAGTGGCAGTTTACTCTCGAACGAGATTTCGTTTTTTTTTTTTTTTCGGCCTTTTCAATATTTCGTGTCTTCATAATATTGTAATATTATAATTCTGAAAGCAATACCTAGTCACAAAAAAATAAATCATTAAAATCAGTCAACCGCAAACTGGTTATTTTTGTTTTCTTGTAGAAAAGTTAAAAATCCTGTTACCACGGAATATTTCCGAAACTATTTACTTAGACAATCAAGTTGAAATTTCATATCTATTTTTTTCACGTAACGTGTAAGAGATACTATGATTATGGTCAAAATCCGCCAACCGGAAGTGGCAGTTTACTCTTGAACTTGATTTTTCGTTTTTTTATTTTTTTCGGCCATTTAAATATTTAGAATCTTCATAATATTGTAAAACTATAATCATTATGCTAATTACAATCTGTGAAAAAAAAAATCATCAAAATCGCACAACCGGAAGTGGGATTTTTTTCTTTGTACACGGTTTTTTGACTTTTTCAATGTTTGGTTACTCTTCATATTCCTCAAATATATGGGGAAAGTCATGGGTTGGCCACACCCGAATTTTTTTAATTATTTACCTCGGCGAGCGTTATCAGCAGACAGACACACACACACACACACACACACACACACACACACACACACACACACACACACAGACAAAAAGACGGAATAGGGCTATTATACATATATATAATAATGTAATCGCTTTTCAGCAAGGTTAAAAAACAAGGGAGGGATACGACAAAAAAAAGGAAAAATTTTTCATCTGTAAAATTTCTCAAGATTTAAAGTTTCACTTGTGACACAAATTAACCTTATACCCGCCGCCATCAACGCGTCATCGCTCATCTCACCCTCTACGTTTTAGTCATCAAAAAAAAAAAAAAAGGGTAACTCTCCTCGCGTTTATTTCATTATAAACAAATTTAAAGCTGTTGAGTAGGTAGTGAGCGTTTCAACCTTTTCGCTGCCGGACCACACGCGTAGATCGCAATCGTACGTGTACATACTTATTTATTTTATTTGAAGGTGCCAGTCAACACGCTGAGCGCAGCTACATAGATTTTTATCAATAAAATTTTTTTTAGTCAGATTGTATGCGAAGCATATGTCGTACGAATCTTCATCGTATTCATTCGTGTTTAATATGGGAATGTATGTATGTACATATGTAAGTTTCATTTTGGTTATTTTAGTCACATTTCTGAGTAATAAAAATATTATTTTATGACCCAAACACGCTTGCTTTGACATTTGAATGAAATGTGACAAACATATGTCCCTCAGTATTTTTGTGTCTAATTGCATTGAATCGATCCAATTAGTTGTTATTATTTTGACTACATATTATATATGTTTTTTTTTAAATTAATGCACATATTTGTACACAATGTTAATTTTTTTGAATTTATGACTACTTTGGTGACCCTCTTTCGTGGCAATCTATCAAGGGAACACCCCCGAGCAATCTGCATAGTTATGAGCATTAATTCTGCAAAAAAAACAACTACAATATATTATGGTGGAAAAATTATGTTAATTCGTAACTCGAATTGCGTGACGGGTTTTTAATTCGATTAGGAGACAAATCGATCGACCCATTTACAAAAAGAGGGCGATTTTTCCTTCACAAGATGTTTTCCAGGGCGTGGTCGACTTGTATGTAGTAATTTGTTGTGATTAATTTACGGCACTAAGCATAATAAATTATATTATTGAATATATAGTCACATTTTCGACCTTCAAAATAATATGTTGAATGGTCGATATAATTATCTAGGAATTTAATAGTCTTATTGTCGCTCACGTTAATTCGAGAGCAAAATAATAAAAAAAATGTCGCTCGGCCCTGAGTAGGTTAATTAAGCGTTCCACTCAAAGGAATTCTTCCTTGATGACTTCATTTAATTAATTAATTCGAAATATTTACTCGTCGCGTATAAAAACAGTTTGTTTCAGGAAACGTATGTATGTACATACGAATGTGAATGTGAGCTCTCGCTCTTCGTTCTTCCTGTCTTTGAAACGAACGATTAATGATTATCTCAACGTGTCGCAATCGAACTATACCGTATTTAATCTAATGTTATCTCGTAAATCAATATTCACTGTGTTTAATTTTCACTTTTAAGGTCGTGAACCTCAAAGTTTCATAATAATATCGTACTGCGACGATTCTATCCCACGCTAATGCCATGTGTAGTTCAAAATATTAATTACAGTTAAATTATGGCAAGAATAGATATTTCATTTTTTTTATATTATGCATGCATAATGAGTCTCTCTATGATGCAGAGTTAGTCAACAGTGTTTCTCAAAACGTTAATCCAATTCGTTGTAATAAAACTGAAAGTACTTGGGTGGTTGTTCTAAGAAACTCAATAGTATAAATATAAATTGAAGCAGTTTTTAAATTTTTAATAAACGCCGCAGAGGTCCCCAACCTTTATAAACTAGGTATATGGAGAGCATGTCTCGCTCTCGGTATACTGAATAATAAATAAATTATGAACGTTTGTATGCGACGCGCGCGTTGAACTTTTTCGTTGACATTTTATCAACTGCTTCAAAATGCAAAAATGAACCAATACTACGATGTTGTACATTTGAACTACATATAATAAAGAGAGCATTCCATATAAGCCGTGATGGAAACGTGCCAAAATAAAATAGGTCACGCATTGAACTTGACCATGTACTTTCGCTTTATTAGTGTTGGATTTTTTTGCTTCAGCCGTTTTCCATTGCCTTCTGAAAGGAAACTTTTTTTTTTTTATTTGAAGGTGATACTGTATAAGCTGAATCTGTACGTCAAACATCGTATCGACTGTTTTTATAATAATATAAATCGACTTTACGTCTATAGACGTTCAAATAAATTGGTCATATTAATTTTCTCGCCTACACAATAAATAAAATAGCAAAATGTATGCAGGAGTGGTAACGACCTCCGCATTCACCAAATAAGGTTTTTAGTAAATGTGTATACCGATAAAATATACAGAAACATATTTTAATTTATGTAATACGATCGTCGAGGACAAACGCTCAAAATATCAAATACAACTATGTACATATGTATGGAAAACTATTTTTTGATAGATGCGATTTAACTCAAGTTGGCCTCTTCGACAGTCATAAAAATAATAGACTCCCCTTAGAAAATGTTTTCGGTTCAGGTGAATTCTCCTATATCGGGGGGTGGGAATGGGGGAGGGTTTGACGTTAAAACCCACCCTTATTTTTTGGAGGTAAGTGCCGCTCCCATCTCTTCGTATCCCCGTTAAAATAAAACAGGTGTGATAAAGTGGTACGGGACATGCTAACGAGGTACGTTTAGGTACCCCTGTTTAACGACACGTGCCGCCGAATCGCCTATATTTAATGTATAAATAACGTGTATAATATAAATTCGTATAACTGAAAATGCTTTAAGGCGCCCGCACACTGCTGCGAATTCATGTAGGAAAACCGCGCGAATTGGCCGTATAATCCGCGCTCTACCGGCCTGAGCAAGCGCCGGTTTCTATCAATCTGACATAACCTATCAAACTCTACCATCTGTCACCTCGCTTTCGGAACGTTTGTACTTCACTCACAATTCTGATGCCGCCACTTCACCATCGCGCGAATGTTCGTGAAATATTGGCCGTAGCGTTGTGGTCAGCTGCCGCTACTCGTCCGTCCCGAGCGCTGCGATCGTATCGCTAGTGGCGCCACTCTAGTGTCGCGTCACTGCCTACAGAAATCTCAAGCGTTCAAGACATCGCAGTAATCTATGCGACCACCTTGTGTGCAATAAGCACATACAACTCCCCACCATACCAACCTTGCGATTTTTCTACCGGTTTTACGCAATGCGAATACGAATCCGCAGTGGTGTGCGAGCGCCTTTATGGTGGGGAGTTGTATCGCATTGCCGCAGGTGGCGCTTGCCTACACCACTACTGATTTCCTACCGGAAAACAGCGCGGAATCGCAACGGAATTTGTCGTACACGATTTTTTTCGGCGATTCGCTCGATTTCGATGACGTTTGTGGAAAAGTTATTGGCGACGGTGAAAAAGTATCCCATCCTGACTTGATAGGTTACATCAGAGTGACATAAATCAGACGATTTTGTCAACAGTCAAATTACATTCAACAATAAAAGTATTTAACTAATCATTCAATCGGCCGACATTACAGCTACGTCTTCATCTGAGGAGTCCATGTCAGAATTGTGAGTGAAATACAAACGTTCCGAAAGCGAGGTGACAGATGGTAGTTCGCTATTCGGCCGGTAGAGTGTCGAATGGCGCTGCAGGCGTGCCAATGTGTGCGGTACAATTGACAGACTAGACTTCGTGCGATTTTCATACATGAATTTCGCACGAAATCCGAAGAGGTGTGCGAGCGCCTTGCAATCTATTGACAGGCGCCGCTCGCGAAAATAAACAGCGTGTAATGAACGCCCATTGATTACACTGTTCGACAAATGACGACTTTTTCTTTGCTTCCGAGACGAGATATGACTTTTCTTATAGATCTATCCCCAGTGAACACGAATCTGGTAATAAAAAATGTTGATTGGCTCGAGATTTGGAGATATGTACATATATGTGTTTTTTAAATCACTCAATTTTTCTATTTCTTGGTGTTGTTCGTTCGATGTCTCAAAATCTGTCAATTGCTTGTTCAAAATGAGTATTGGAATCTATAGTTGGGTATTTTATCTTTCATTTGTAGTACTTTTCAGCTTTCAGATATTTCGAAGTAGTCGTCCAGTTCAAATCAAAAGTCAAAAGTATGTATTTTCACTTGGATTTTTTTCCCACTGTTAATACAATTTTATTTTGAGTATTTTCTATTGAAACATGTTTATTGGGATAGTGTTCTGGCCACACTATTTTTTTGTTTTTGTTTAAAAGGGTTAATTGGAAGTGTGCTGAACTTTAAATCGGTAAAATAGCTAGGTTAAATCGCGTACTACTGAGACCAAATTCGTGCTGTATATGGTAGCTCTTAGGCGTCAGATGTATGCGTATGCGTATAGTGCGTCATAGAATACATCGAATAAAGCAGTGCAGTGGTTTGAAACTTTTTTCAATTTGCTTTTAAATAATTTTGTAATGAAGTAATTAGAAGGTTTTGAATTTAATTATGTATTTATTAAATACGAATATTTATTAAATATGAATATTTATAGCATAAAAAGAAGCATTTTTCGTGTCGTACATACAGTGTTATTTATTTAACGCAGTCGGAACGTGTCGATCGCGAATTACATTTTTTTAAATTATAATATTTATTATTTTATAGATTTGAGTCCTTGATCGAATCGAGCGTTGATTTTTCATTGTATTTATTGCTGTCTCGAATTTTTTTTCGATCGCTCGGGTTGAAGTCCTCGCAAAAATTTGTATGCGCTCAAGAGAATTTATTGACTCAAATAAAAGTCGTAAATTACGTTCGCTTTTGGTAACATTGAATTATATTGTCGTTAATGCGTCCTTACGTTGCCTTTTTAGTTTTTTGGGTCACTCATTTGTATCATCACGCTTTTCCGCCCGATTGACTTTTTTCTTTTCGACGAAAGCCAGAATCGCACTGTCTATTCGCGTGACCCAAAAACATTTCCCTGTAATAACCCGGTTTCCTATTAAACGTACGAGGAAAAGCTAAGAAAGTGTGTATACAGTGTGTACGTGTATGAACATCTATGTAATTGTGTCTGGATGTGAAAATCACAAACCGAAACGACTACAAAACGATGTTTTCTATTTTGAGTTCGTTGTCAATCATATACCGAAACGTCATTTGCGCCAGAATTGAATCAATATTTCTCTCATGTGTATCGAATTTCACGGTACATTTGGCGCAAACATCAATCAATACACCACATTTCGAACATCAAACATCCTCGCTCCCGTTTCCCACATTGCAAATAGTCCTTTTTATTACACGCGTTTCGTTTAAAATTAGGTCGCTTTCGCTCGATTTGTGAATCGCTGATATTAGAAGTGAAAATAGCGTGTCATTTAAATAATGATAACCGAATAAAAATACAGGTGTGCGCATTCCGCACGCGTTCAATCGCGGAAAATGTTAACAATTTTGTTTAATTTTAACCTGATTTATCCTTGAAATGTTATAAATACAATTGTATGTAAAGGTTTTGGTTCAATACGAATCGTTAGCATTGGACATCTTTGTTATCTAACTTCAATTGTATCATCGCATCGTACTAGTACGTGCAGTTTATATTTAGAATTGTTGTTTTACTGCGAATTTTGAAATTTTGCCAGATAGTTCACGAGCGTGGTGGTTTTTTTTTTTTGACGAGATTTAACTGGTTCGCAATGAAAATGAGCAGGATCTGTTGGCGACGATGCTTTTTATTTTCATTTTTCTCGTCAATGTGTGTTACAATTGTGCAGTTTTCATGCAGTTCTGGGTCACATGGTGTGACGCACTGCGAATGAATGATCATGATCATGCCACAATTCACTATACAGCGATGTTCGTATGTATGTCTCATGCGAATTAATTAGCGCAAACGTGCCGACGTATAACGAGGAAAACATCAATTAATAAGCGACTGCTAGCTGATGAATTGTCGGATTATATGTACATATAGTGGTCATCGGATCATACTAATATGAGTAAGTGCCCTTACTATTACGTTCCTTTCTAAGGAAGATTCAATTTCTATTTGTTTAGTTTGAAGATTTATTTTAGGTGTATTAAGAGGTATAAGATTTATAAGGGGTTGATGGTTATGATATAATATAATTATAAACTTATGCAATATGGAGAAAGAATGGCAAGAGGTGGCAAACAAAGTGAACATGTCAGGTAATAATCTTTGGACATTCTATAGAATGCTATAAACTTGCTGTCTGTTTGATTCAGTTGTTTTGCTGCTACAAGCAGCATTGACTTGATATTTCTCTGTACATATATAGGGAATGACACAAATATTCTCTTCTTAATGCTCTTCGCACTCTGCGGTACTGATAATAATAGGCAATATGTCTTCTTCATCTAAACTACTACTTGACATTTTGCGAAAAACAGCTTTGTGACTACAAACTTGTAGAGAATATTGCTTCGAATGATCCAGAATCAGTTGCGCTCGTGTGCGGTGTGAGGTTTCATTTTGATTGCAAACTGGTTGTGTGTGTGACTAGTATGCAACCAGTTTGAAACTTGAGTTGCAAAACAGTTGCCCCGTGTGCGGAGGGCCTCAGAGTGAGAGTTAATACAGTAAAGAGGGTAAATTCGAGAATAGCAAGAATCTTTTTAATCATAATACTCTCCAAATAAATTATCTTAATTTTTAAGTTATAGGAATAATCCAGGAGGAATTGACGAATTCAACCATACAAAAAAAATATATATATGATACACGTATCAAATTAATAAACGGTTGTCAAACGTAATAAACGTTGGCGTGATTGATTCAGTCGTTGACCCATTTATTTTTATTTTATTTTTTTGCTCTATTAATGCAATTTTAATTATACGTTACTGATTGTTTTCCTTTTTTTTTTGTTTCAGGTAATTTACTCGCCATCAATTTTCGCGTCAAAGAAGCGTTTACGGTGTCAAAAGTGTATTATTACTGTACACAGCACGTATGTATTTATGCCATTATCTGCGTATTCTGTTTTTGTTGTCGTTTATTATGTTCTCTAAAGGTTGCATTGTTCTTTGACACGTGAACGTGAAAGTGTTAACTGAAGGATTCAATTACCCATCGCGTAATCACATCGTCAATAAGCAATTGTACACACTGGCATAATTTGAATCGCTGTGATTTCTGATCCAGTGTGCCAAAATCAACATGATGTGTATGATGTGTTGGATAATTAAAAAGGGAACCTTGATAAGGTTTATAAATAGGCCTTACTTTGACACCTTCGCTTCCACCCAACGTAATATGGTTAATTGTCGCCTTTTCCCGGTCGTCGATTACTTTTCACAATCGTCCATTACCCACGTTTACAGTTAAGCAATTTGTCGGTAATTTAATTTATATGCAGACCGGTGGGTGTCCCAGTGCGGTGATGGTAGCTCGGGGAAGCCTGTTTAGTCAACTTCCATTTATTTACGTGTAGAAATAAAAAAAAATTACACACAAGGAATTGCGTGTCCAAATACGCCGCATATTATATAACCCACGTTTAATTGCCAGGAAGATTTACGAGCGACGTGCGCGAAACGCCACGCGACCACCCGTCAACGTAGACTAGAGTGAAAATGGCACAAAATCGCTTAAAATTTAAAAAAAATTTGGTCTTTATAATAGTCTAAGAGTTGATAGATGCGTTCCCGTCATAAAAAGTCGCAGACAAGATTCAGCGGCGGATGTTGAGAGCAGTTGTTTGGCGATGGCGCGCCAAAACGCGTCACATTTAGGTTTAGCCGGCTCATAAATTCATTGCACATGTATTTGCGTATGTGTTGCCCAACCAATTATAACATCATCTTCGTAATCTTCGCTATCGCAGTTTAGCAACGGAATATTGCTCAACGCAATCTGGGCGCGCGTTCAGTAAATCCTTCGTTAATTTTTCGGCTCAAAATTTACGACACTCGTATCCATTCCTTATACATAGTTGTAATTTGCCTTATAGTGTACAATGAATGGATTGCAAAACGTTTTTTTTTTTTTTTGGAACATCCATAATTTGTCTTTGTTGTTGCCTTTGCTCTCCTTCACGTACCGAACACGTGTTCTGCATAACCATTTTTCCATTCATTCGCGGTAGATGTATCTTTTAGTTGTTTTTCTTATGAAATTTTTTCTCTCGTCTGTACTTTTGTTGCTTTTGATACCATCATCATTTTCAGCCGTTCACCATCCACTGCTGGATGAAGGCCTCTCCAATCCTCTTCCATTCCTGTCTGTCTTGAGCAATCTGCATCCAATTGACTCCACACATTCTTCTCAATTCATCAACCCATCTTCCACTCGGTCTACCTTGCTTCCTTTCACATCCTCTCGGATACCATTCCAATATTTCAAGCGTCCATCTGCCATCCATTCTTCTCGCTATGTGTCCACTTCAACTTTTTCACACGTACTGCTATATCTGCCACTTTGGTCATACTTCTTACCCATGTATTTCTTTTGCGATCACTTCTTCTTATGCCGGCGCCAGACAAAGAAGTGATCACTTCTTTGAAGACTTTGCTCACACATTTGTTCACATATTGTTGTATCTGCCAGATATGTGTTCAAAGCTCTCCACGGCGACGCTCGCGCAACTGGACTTCGCGCACAAACATTTGGACTTTTATCCCTTTGATGTGCGCTAAAAAACCGACACGGAATGGCAAAGCGCACTTAAGTGATCAAATATGTGACAATAGTATCAAATGCCCGTGCCACACATGTGAACACTTATTTGATCACATCTTTGAACACATGTCTGGCGCGGGCATTATACCAAGCATTCATCTGTGTGCACTGGATCTTACGCAGCGTTCTTGAATTCAGCGTCCAAGCTTCACATCCATACGTCATTACTGGCAGTACGCACTGGTCGTGTGCCTTCTTTTTCTTTAAGCATAGCAAAATGTTGGATTTAAAAACTATGTATCTTCATTCTTCCAAAAGAACTCCATCCCAGTTTCATTCTTCGTTTTATTGCTTTTGATAGTGTCTATAAAAACATCATGGAAATATATTGCAATCTAATGAAGATTTAAATGATGTATGAACCGTGGACTTTCGTATGAATCAAAAAGTTATTAAAATTCTGGTCACATCGCCTAGTAAATATATCAAGCGACACGTAATCGTTATCATAGTTCGATCGAGGCGTATGAACCTGCATTGTAATTTGTTATTCCGCGCGTACGATCTGGTATATAAATGTATGTATAAATGTATGTATGTATGTAAGTACGCCCGCAGGGAATCCGGAAATTCTTCTTTTGAAGGGTTTCGATAGTAGTCGTATAAAATACCACGTTAAACTATCGTCGCATGAATCGAACGTACATACATACATACAGTACATTTTTTTTTCTCCTTCGACGTTCAAGCAAAAGAAGTGGAATTCTTAATCGAAAGTGCATCGTTGTACCGTTAATGAAAAGGATGCACACAAATTATACAGAGCCGCATTCCGCGTTCGAGGATCGTTTCTGGGAAGAGATGCTAAATATGCAGCTCACACAGTGGCGTGTCCACTTATTGGAAGGCTGCTGGAAGAAGAGTAGAAGGGTGGCTCTTGCGATCTTATGGTAATTTGACGGATTGAAGCATTCTTAAGAGGGTGAAGATGATCGTTTGTGGCGAAGATTGAGCTGAACGTTTGATACGGTGACCCTTGTGAGCGTACGATAGTTGAAATTCCACGAAAATAGAGCCAAATAAAAGACTATAATTGGGTGGTCTGCGGATTTCCGAAAAATTGGTGCGAAGAATGCTTATAAGTAATAAGTGGCCATTAAAAAGATAAAACGGCGATAGCTACATATACATAAGTGGTACTCCGCTTGTATGTAAAATCTCGGTTGAGTATTCAATTGTCTTCAGTTGTTGTTAACCCTGAAATTTCAAATATGTCTTCTAAGATTGAACTGGTTTACTTGAAGTTGAGATCATGGATGACCAATCAAAGTCGTCTTCCTCCTTTATAATCATCGATGACCGATCATTTTATTATTTTAAAATGTTTCCTCGAGCACCGATCGTAGTATTCGATTCAATTACGCGGTTTAATCCGACCTCCAGGTGTCTCTCGGATCCAAAAAAAGATCCAAAACTCCAGAGTCCCTTACTCGGTATACGAAATGTGTCGAGGAATGCCGACGTAGTAATTTATGGTCCGTGGAGATAATCCACGAGATGAATCCTATGTATGCATCGGAAAAGATGACGGTCGGAATATTAATAGATGTCATTCGTGAAGCTGAGTCATGTGTCAAAGTCATCCACCCCACAAAAGTCCTAGGCGCTTCTTCAAAGGACACAAGAAGATCCTTTGTGAGGTACTCGAGCGTCCTCCGGCTGGCGTGACTTCCTCCAACAAGCAATTATCGACATTCTTCTTGCGGTATGATGATTTGTATGTATTGAAATGCCACTATCTTCAGTGCAATTGCATTCAGGCAGTCATTGAGTGTACTGCTTCTCGTAGAATACGAATTAGATTATGTACCGTCTATAATTGTTACATCTCTATAGCAAGTTCATATATACATATGTACGAATGTACATACAATTCCGTTTATATACGCCTTTTCAAAAAAAAATGTCAATTATGTGACCATTGCAAATTGCTCAATTGAACCGTGAATGTATTCGATTAATGCGAATTCTTCAAATTTGGCCGTGGGACGATATATCGACGACCCTATTACCGGGTCATTAACCACTTTGTCGGCTATGTTGTATTTTTTTTTATACTAATTATCATATTATTATACAATATATAAAAAAAAACTCGCCTTATCAAACGGACGTTCAATAGCTGTAAGCGAATGTTTTTTATTGTTTTTAAATTTGATTTAAGCGTTATAATATATGTACTAGTGTAAGCCCGTTGAATATCAACGGATGTGTTTGAAGTAATTGATTACGTAACAATTCACCGGTGTTGGGTGAACGCGTTAGCGCTAACCCAATCTGGTGATCACGGGTTCAAATCCCACTCGCGACGTTCGTATTTTTTCAATTAAATTTGAATTTCAGCCTTTACCGAGGCGAGCGTTATCAGCCGACGGACAGACAGACAGACGGAATTGGGCTATTATATATACATATAATAACTAGTGTAAGCCCGTTGAATATCAACGGAGCGGTTTCTCATCACCCGTACTGTACCCGAGTGTTTGTGTGGTTGAGTATATGTGTATTTAATAGTTTTTATAGTTGTTGTATAGATGGCGCTTTATAATAACAATTTAGCAAAGTCGCGAACACTTGCGAGCGTTATCAGCAGACAGACAGACACACAGAATAGCAGGCTCGTCATTACCTACATAGTTTGGATGAATACGTAAGCGCACCCTCTTCCGAACTGGTGATCTCGGGTTCAAATCCCACTCGGGCGCGGACGGTTCGTGTCTTTTAATTATTTACCTCAGCGAGCGTTATCAGCAGACTGACAGACAGACGGAATAGGGCTATTATATATATATATATATAGTGATAGTGATGTACTTTTCTCGAAGCATGCAATAGATAAAGTACTGCATAACGCAACATAATCTAAACTAACATGACCTGGGTTATGTGTACCCCTTTAGGATATCTAAAGAGTTGAGGGTGTTTGGAAGCCATTAATCTTTCTTTTGGATGATCAATGGGCTTATTTTCTCATTTGAATAGTACAAATATAAAGAAGGGGAGTATGTATGTATGTATAGCGTTTGAAGTTCCCAAATTCCTTAAGAATTCGATAGAAGCTGTAAGATTTTTTATGTTAATTTCAAGTTTCGAATGACACTATGGTAATATTTCATTCATTGGTCGTGTTGACATTTGATTTAACCATTTTTTTTTGTTTTCAAACCATGACCTACACATTGCGCGATACGAAACTCGCATCAAAAGGTTGTGCCGCTTCTGTCACAAAAGGCGCCGACACATGATAAAAATATTATAAATAGTGAAGAACAACACATTCATTACTGTCGATCTGACGTTATCACTGTTTACCCATTCACGTTTTGTGCGGAAAGAATGCCTACCATAAAAAAAGAAACGCATTGAGTAATGCGACCTAATTGTTGATTGGGTCATACGTTGGAGGAATTGCAACATTTTCACGCATTGTAATCGTTTATTGCGCAATATCGTATTGTTTACCTATTTTAATGAATTTCAGATAACGAACCTCTTTCATTTGGCATGACGTGTGCCTTTCCTACTATCTTTCGTGTTATAAATAATTTTTCAACAGGCAGGGCATACTATGATTTACACCCGTTTATTTTTGACGTGCTCTTCTTCCCTTGCTGTATTATAAATGATCCTAGTTTAAAACTGGTTGACTTCTTTCACTTTACCATTAACTTTTATGAATTATGTTTCTTGTTAGTACGTGCGAGGGATTCGTTATTTTTTTCGTTATTATAAGTTAACACGCTCTCCGTTATATATTATATATTATTTGTAGACGACATTAGATATGAAAGTAAAATTAATTGGGTTCATGTTTTCGAATTCCGCATATAAGCAATTGACCGTGTGAAGCGATTCTTAATTAAAATTAATCTAAATTGTTTAATGTGAAATTCTGTGGACCAATGGAGCAAATTGTAAATTATGTGAAATATGACGATGAGATTTATTGGATCGCGTTCTTCGTAAATCGTAAAACATAAATGGATTATGTTTGCTCTTGTCAAACGAAAAGATTGGATGAGCAAAATCATTAATTTATTCTAATGGCAAAAATGATGACGCTTGAAAAATTTATTTAAACCCCAAAAGATTGTTGAATTTGCTGCTTGAATAAATATTTTTTTCGGAATTCGCGTTCATGCATTTTTATTTAACCGTGATGTAATATTTGATTGCGTAATAAATATTTAATTAATATTTTTATCTTTTTATTATTTATATAATTTTTAAATCTTCTCATTAGTACTTCCGTTTGTCATATGTTATTCGTTTTGATTTTGGTTTTTGTATACGGTATTAATCATCGGTCTCTATGGAGTGCATACATGATACATATGTATATTTTTTAAATTTCGGTTACTTTAACAAGTTCTACCGTCTTATAAGAAATAAGAACAAAAGGATGTTTGTAAGTACATATATTCTAATGATGATTTATCCATTTTGAGCACCTCTCGATTGCTACACTCGAACACTTCCTCTGATTTAAGTGGTCTATCTGAGCGTTTATAGAGACCACTAAGCTCGTGTAATCTTTATAGCCTATTTATAAAAAGACCATATTGCTCGAATACTAATGCTATTATAACACTGTGTAAACACAACTTGCATTTGAATAATCCAGCATTACTTCCATACCTCCCTCTCATTTTTGTTTCTCATCCCACCTTTTCTACCTTCAGTTTTGTGTATAGAATTGAATCGCATTACTTCATATTTTGACGGCTAAAAAGTGCGTAGGACAATTTTCTATTTTATTTATACATACCTACATAACTAATTGTGAAATCGCGTGGTGTAATGTATGTATGCTTTTTAGTGAAAAACATCAGTTTCGCATTTTATTTTTAGCGTTATAAATATATAGAAAGTACAGTTCGTGCTTTTAACCTTACAATCAGCTGATGGATCTTGTGTAAATATTTAAAATTGTGCCCGTACTACAAAAATATTGAATTACAGTAAAATTTATGTTTTTGATAAACGACAATACAAACTGTACATACATGTAATGGAATCCATATGGTGGTTATACCTGAAATAAATAAGGGTCTTGCACCTGGAGTGTATATAGAATTCCCAAATGATCCCGAACAAAAGAGGGTTAGTTGCAAAATGTGCATCGATAGTTGCACATTTTAGATAGGAAATGTACGTTTTGCTTGACACAGTGTAATTTATTAGATAGGATTCAGAGCAAAGCAACGAAATTCGTTCAAAATTAAAGTTTCTCAACCGTTATAATTATGTTTTAAAATTGTGACTGAAATACTACGTAGTAATATTGTTAGGATCAACGTTCGTGTCGAGTATATCAATGTTAATTTAATATTTGTTGCATCTGCTCTTCGATTAAATAATTTACCATTTGTAGGCAATTTTTAACGAGCCGTATTTTGAGGGTTAAAGCTCGCAAGCGAACGCCCACATTCGACCAGCTGTACAACTAGAAATATTACATACACACAAAATAAAAAAAAACTTGCATAATCGAAAGTGTTACTAGACAAATTTATACGTAGCCAAAAAAATAATACATACCTATCTAGTTTATTTTTAGACATTGTTTTGCCCGCGCGGTCAATGTTGATGCGTACTGAATTTTTTCACTGTTTGGATTACAAATACATACATACACTCAGTCTCGGAACTTTCGGATGAGTTGTAAAGCTCACATTGCGCCAGAAAATGTGGATTCGGTCAAATCAATGAATCGAACTGACATTCCACACTCACAAATAATCAAGTCCAATAAAAATACATGGGGGTTCGAAACCAAACAGTGGGACAAAACTCCACACCACTAGAAAACCCATTCATTGTACTTAATATGTTGATATTTTTTGTTGTTTTATTTCTTAATCATAAGCCAGTAAGCTTCCACTATTTTGTATTTGTAACCCAACAGAGAGAAATTCCGCTCCTTCATGTCATGAGCAGGTCGACCCATCTCACGTGTGGTCTCTTACATTAATCCAGGATATTCATTCGATGTACTTAAGCATTTCAGTACAGTCTGTAGAATAGCTAATGCTATTCTACAGATACAATAATTCTCCACACATTGTTTGTATTTCAACTTCTGCATAGCAAGCTCTTGCATTCAAATAGATTTTTTATTAAGCACAATTTAATTTATGTAAAAAAACAAATGGTGTATAATCACAAAGCAACACCACTCAATTCGTTTTTATCAACTGTTCGCTTTGAATTCATTAGTTTTAATTAAAACTTATGGACCTATAAAGATGACGATGACTTCCACTCGAAATCTTTCGGGTACTTACCGGTGTCTTTCTCTCACAGACCCTTCGAATTTTATGACCCGTCTCGAAACGTCGATTACGTTCATTATTTCCCATGCGTAATTCCACTTACTTTGTTTTACGACGATTTTATTTCAAAAGCTCAGCGGCGAAATAAGTTTATTGTATAGGCAAAATTCAGGGTCGCTAAAGGGTTAAAGTAAACGTCAACGCTTTCGAAATGCGAGCGGTCAAAAATCGAGTTTCACTTTCACACGCGTCGCTTGATTAAACATATTTTCCTATAACTTAATTGCCGATGCAACATATCTATAGAAAATTGATCTCTAATAATATAGCGAGCGTCAAACGTAAAGGCTGAGGTTATTATTATTTTAATTTTGTGTTTTATCGTGGATTTTCCTTGCATTTCCACTGCACTTAAAATTTCGCATTGTACATTGTCAATGAAATCGATAGCTGTTACTCTGTACGTGTTGGAATCGGAATCGCCACGGGATACAGATTACGTTGAATAACCGTTTTGTTTATTTATCCAACTTCGGTTTATTCGCGCGGTTCATCGAACGCATTAACATTTCAACCTGGCAGTGATGTTCAAATGCAGTATCGAACAAATTTCCAAAATCTAAATCAAATTAGCAATTCATTGCATTGATTAAACTCGAAAAATGTACATATGACTATCATCTTGAAATTTTTCCATTGAATACTTTTCCGAGAATTGATGCGTTTTTTTATTATCATTGTTGAACTTCTACTTAGTCAGTGTAGCACAAACAATCCATTGTTTAATCCAGGGTTTCTCAAACTATGTTCCGCGGAACACTTGTGTTCCGCGGAGAGTGTGTAAATGTTCCGTGAAAAAATATCAAAATTAATATGCAATTTGTGCCATCCCTGGGTGTTTTTTCCATCGCACATCTCTTCTGGAAATTTTCGTCGGCGACACGTTTACGTGGCGAAATGCGATTGGTGAAAAAACGATCAGGCTGCTAAAAAAATAGATGTACTACAATTTATAATCAAATGATACCGTTTCACGCCGCATCAAAGATCTTTCTGCTGATGGAACTGATTTCGACGACTTAGACTTAGCAGTGGATATACATTACAAATGGATGAATCTACAGATGTCGCAGGACTCGCTGTATTGACTCGTTACATATTTGATAAAAAATATTGAAGAAGACTTACTCATGTGCGAATATCTACATGGAAAAACTACTGATATATTCAACTGTATTAATAATTACATTACAAAACAGGAAATTGGTTGGGAGAAGTGTATTGATATTTGTACAGATGGTGCTCAAGCAATGGTAGGAAAGATTAAGGGAGTTGTAACACGTATCCTGCAATTAGCTACGAGAGCCACCAAAAGTCATTGTGTTTTACATAGACAAGCACTAGTAACAAAAAAAATTCCTACGTGTTTAAAAACTATTTTGGATGAAGCCGTAAAAATTATCAACTATGTAAAATCTCGACCACTTCAATCCAGATTATTTAAAATTTTGTGCGACGAAATGGGTAGTGCACATAACACACTTTTATTACATACTGAAGTGAGATGGCTATCCAGAGGAAAAGCACTATTGGGGCTTTTTGAACTTCGTAGTGACTTATTGATCTTTTTCAAGTCAAATAATTTAAGACAAGATTTTATTGAATTATTAACAAATCCTTCATGGTTGATGAGTCTTGCGTATCTGGCAGATATTTTTACGAAGTGTAATGAAGTTAACTTATCATTACAAGGAAAGAACATTACAATTTTCAATACAAAAGATAAAATTGCATCTTTTGATAGAAAAATTGAATTCTGGATTTCTGCAGTTGAACAGAATAATTTTGATTCTTTTCCCGCATTGCGTGAATATTTGATTGAAATAAATTCTAAAGTAGGCGAAGAAGTTTCAAACGTAATTTTAGAACACTTGTATGACTTAAAACAAGCTTTTTACAATATTTTCAAAAAAAAAGTGAAGACAATTCCTGGGTTCGGAATCCATTTACAGTGACACCCAAGCCAGCAGGCTTTAGCGCAAGTGAATATGAAAATTTAATAGAGTTAATTACTGACTCTGATTTAAAACAAAAATACAAGGAAATGTCATTAAATGATTTCTGGACAAATTTGGAGGAAGAGTATCCCAGCGTGTCAAAACTAGCTATTCCTGTTTTACTTCCTTTTACAACGACATATTTATGCGAAGCTTTTCATATTATGCCGCAACCAAATCAAAGTCTAGGAACAGACTCGACGCTACACCAGATGTGAGAATTCAACTTTCTAATATTGTGCCTGATATTAAAAGAATTTGTAATTCTAAGACCCAAAAACATCGAAGTCATTAAAAACGTAATTTTACAATATATGTAAGCTAGGCTAGTTTATTTTACTATTTTCATATGTTTTGTATTAAATAATTAACATTTGTTTAGAGAATAAAATTTTTTTTTTTTACGCTTAGTTTTACTCATTTATTTTATTATAACTACCTACCCTATAAAATAACCAAGGTGTTCCATTAAAATTTTGGGATTTGCGAAGTGTTCCGTTGTAGGAAAAGTTTGAGAAACCCTGGTTTAATCGATGTAAATTAAATACTTCAATAAATCAAACGCTTGTGGCGTAACTCAGCGATAACGCATTCGATGTAATGTTTAATTTCATTTATAATATAAACTTGTCAACTCTCTTTCCAATTAAAACATTGTTTTAATCATATACATTATACATACATATATAATAGCTCTATTCAGTATGTCTGTATGTGTGTCTGTCTGCTGATAACGCTCGCTGAAGCAAATAATTAAAAAACCAGAACGTCGCGCGAGTGGGATTTGAACCCGTGATCACCGGTTCGGTGATATGATCCAAACGGAGGTGATGACAAACCTACTGCAATTTGACAATATAAATTATCAATAGGCTCGCGACTTTACTAAATTGTTACGTTGTTGTATTATAACGCGCCATCTATGCAACAACTGTAAAAACCATTAAATACACATATAATCACCCACACAAACATCCGTTGATATTCAACGGGCTTACACTACTACATTTGTAAATGTTCATATTCAAAAACTAATGCAATGGAAATACACATCCCATATCTTTGAACAGGATTTAAGTAAATTTTACTAAAGCGATCCATTTAAAAGTTGTATCAGTGTATTTTTTTTTCTATTTTAAACCGTTTTACAACATCATCTCGATTGCGAAATCTCGTTAAATTGGATAATCTGTTTGCGTCGAACGCGTCGTAAAAACGGCTAATTTTAAATTCTGACTTACAGACTACACACTAATCCTAATTAGTAGGTATTGATACTTTGTGCTGGCAATCAATAAATTTAACTTTCCAACCGTAAAGGATTTAAGTAAATATACACGTATGTACATACATATGAGTTCGTTTATACTGAACTCGATAATATTGACCTGCCGATCATCGCTTCGTTTAAATTCCGCAGACACTTACGATATTACTTTATTTATATTTTTAAAAGGCGCCGATGTAAACGAGCGCTTATGTTTGTTATAGCGTGAGCTCGCATATTTGATTAGCGCGTTGAAATGCACTTATCGCATCTCGATGCAACTTCACGTACATGTACATATCTAATTTATATATTATTTATTGTCGACTTTATATCGAACACTGCAGTGCTTGCACGCATATCAGATTTATTAAATTGCAGATACATAGATGTACTCTAGCAATACTGGGTAAAATCGTTAAAATTTGATTAGAGTAGCAGTTGAGTTTTGATTGTGAGCCACTTTGGCTTGATGTGTATGGGTGATTTTAATGTAGTTTTTTTTTGGGTTTGAAAGACATATTTCACGCGTTGTGCAATATAGCGCATTTGCTATGATGTGGAACCGTTTCTAGTTCGTCGACACACACTGACGTATAACATCCATCAGGTCTCTCGTGCTTCTTCGGCATCAGCGGCAGAGAGAAGCAGAAGCAGCAGCATTCCTGGACGCAAATAAACATAACCCCATTATAACCGCCGCCGCCTTAGAACAGACGTTATGTCCCTACAAGACTGTCCGAAGGGTTCAACGGTCACGGTGACCGCTCCTACAACTTTATAACCCACCCATAGAACTCGATCTTCACCTCGGCATATAAATGATAATAAATAATCATCGACCTGTGGTTGGTTGTGTGGTCTGCGCTCTTGATCTGACATTTGCCCTTCCATTGTTTTCCGCTGCAGAAGTATGTGTGGGTACTGGGTACGTATTGAAAGCTCTCGTTTTATTGGCGAGCTTTCGTCCGAGATGCCTCTTGCGAAGTGTGTAATGTACGTTGGCGCGTACATACATCATCGGAGAAAATCCAGTAAAAACGACAAAATAATTGCCTTAGAAATCGTCGTCTGACATGTTCGATTTGATCCAACCTCGTTTCGCTTGAATACTTCAGTTTCAATGCTCGGTTTAGCCTCAAAACCAAGACGTGTACGTATTCTCATTCTAATGCCCGCGCCAGACATGTGTTCAAAGATGTGATCAAATAAGTGTTCACATGTGTGGCACGGGCATTTGATACTATTGTCACATATTTGAACACTGAAGTGCGCTTTGCCATTCCGTGTCGGTTTTTTAGCGCACATCAAAGGGATAAAAGTCCAAATGTTTGTGTGCCTGCCACACTGCGCAAAGCCCAGTTGCGCGAGTGTCCCCGTGGAGAGCTTTGAACACATATCTGACAAAGTCTTCAAAGAAGTGATCACTTCTTTGTCCTTATGTCTGGCGCCGGCATTACGAATATATAAAGAAAAGTAGGCAGTGCGAAAAAGTGTCGACGATATTTTGAAATGTATCGCCCTTTTATAATAGCCGAAATCCGTCTGTCTGCTGATAACGCTCGCCGAGGTAAATGATTAAAAGACACGAACCGTCCGCGCGCGAGTGGGATTTGAACCTGTGATCACCAGGTTGGAACGAGGTAGTGCCAACACTATCATCCAACGGAGGCGATGACGTGCCTACTACGATTTGACAATATTAATTGTCAATAGGCTCGCGACTTTGCTAAATTGTTACGTTGTTGTATTATAACGCGCCATCCATGCAACAACTATAAAAACTATTAAATTTAATATTATTCTTCAGTGCGGGTGATGAGAACGCTCCGTTAATATTCAACGGGCTTACACTAGTTATATATAAAATTTAGATTTTTTAGTTAATCATTTATTCGGATTCTACAAACGAAGCTGCATGAACCAACAAAACAAAATGAAATGTTTTAATCTGAACTTTCTTTAGTAGCTTGTTTTAATTCCTATCACTTATAGCGAAATGACAACAAGTTTTTCGTCGTTACTGAAAAAAGTGTTTTTTTGAGTTGATACTGTTTAGATCTAGGTGTGTGATATATTGAAGTGTAAATTCCACACATCATTACCTACATACGTTTTCTAGTTTATAAAACCTCGAATCTCACTAAAATGTAAGATTCAAGTTTTCGTATGTATGCAACGTGAGAATATAACTATAAATATTTGTTTAAGCGATGAACAAGCGATACAAGTTTAATTCTAATATTAATTAATTTGGTTCCGACTTGAAACTAATCACTGCATTTAAACGAATAGAGATGTTATAACTTTCACAAATTACGAGTGTTAATCCATAGGAACTACATTGTACGTTGTTGTATCGCCATGGGCATAGTAACAGTAGATAGAGCCTCGGTCTCAATTAGCTTTAATAAACGTATATTATCCAAGTGGATTGGATAACAACTAACCCAACTAACTAGCTGATAATTTACATTGACGCAACGACCAAAACGATTCCAGAATCTTTCCAAATTTCAGCGTTTTAAATTCTGCACTAGCTGATTTGTATTGAGTGGGTGTATTGCGCGCGCGCTTATGAAGAAACTTTGACACCGTATACTCGTTGGTTTTAGTGACTTTTTGGTTTTGTCCTATGTGTGTGGTACATGTATATAAGACGCAACATCCTGTCCGGGAGTAAGTAAGTACTTTAGATAAATCTCAGTATTTTTAGAACGCACACTAACGCAAAGAACATCTGACGATTGTTGCTCAGTGTCTACGTATGCCGACATCATACGCAACATTGATAGTCAATATCAATATTGATTATTATTTATCATATATATGTGATTCATATTAAACAATGAGTCGCGTGCATTGCTCGTCGGATCTCGCTTACACATTTTTTTTATTATATAAAGTTTAGTGTCATACTACGAGATTAACACAATTAAGCAACGAAAGTATGAAAGTAGGATTCAAAATTAATTTTAATAAAACTAAAATTATGTTTAATGAATTTTGCACGCAAAACGTAGTCACTGTAGATAAGCATATTGTACACCTAGGACAATTGGTAAATATGACTGGTTGTAAAGAAGAAGAAATAAATCGAAGAATGAAACCAGGATCGAGTGCTTTTGGAAGAATGAAAAAAAAAATGCTTAAAAAAGAAGGCATACCAATGCATACTGCCAGTTATGACGTATGGATGTGAAACGTGTAAGATCCAGTGCACACAGAGAAGCATGGAAAGATGTATGCTCGGTATAACAAGAAGAGATCGTAAGAGGAATACATGGGTAAGAAGCATGACCAAGGTGGCAGATAAAGCGGAACGTGTGAAAAAGTTTAAGTGGACACATAGCGAGAAGAATGGATGGCAGATGGACGCGAAAAATACTGGAATGGTATTTTAGAGGATGTGAAAGAAAGCAAGGTAGACCGAGTGGACGATGGGCTGATGAATTGAGAAGAATGTGTGGAGTTAACTGGATGCAGATTGCTCAAGACAGACAGGAATGGAAGAGGATTGGAGAGGCCTTCATCCAGCAGTGGATGGTGATAAAGTTTAGTGTCATACTCCGAGAAATTCTTCGACGATCTTGCGGTGGTTGTTTGGAGGTTCGCTTATTTGTCGGAAGACAGCACTCAAGTTCCGATATAAATTATATCGGAACCGGTTCTGCAGCTCGATGCAGCTGGTAGTCTCCAGAGTAGAACTACCCTGTACCATGAATGAATGAACTCGCCGGATCGGTACCTATCTATCTACACCTACCTACCTATCCAGTTATCAAAAGCTCCGACTTTATCTGCTTTCTAATCGGAGTCCATTGTCTTCGGGATGCCGACGATGCGATGATGATGACAGCTGACGTCAGCGACGAAGGCTGACGACCCTGCCCCACCATTGACGTTGCTCAACATCCACTTTTGCCTATCTGTAAAGTGTACAGTCGCTCGGTGCGCTTCTATGAATGTGTAATTTCGTCTCCGTATTCGGGGTTAAGGAACAATCGTTGTCAAATATGGTAGCGCCGATAACGGTCCATTATTTCCTTTGGTCATTGTTTCTGATCGTGTAAAGTGTGAGGATTTCATTCCCGGATTCAATGTGCCCGAATGTTGAATAGTCGAATTGTTACGCCACGAGTAGTGATTTACTTGAATTGAATTAGAATTTCGAGAAACTTATGTATTGATTGCAAGTTATGAGAATTTCGTGCAAGTCGTGCACATTCCTATCTCTCGTTCAAACTATTGAAAATTTACTGTACGACTGTTTTCACACAGTTCACCTACAAACTCGATACAACGTATAAAATGAAAAATCCATCGGTCAACTGTAATGTAATATTTTAAACAAATGACTGTATCTTAGTAGCTAGATAATTAAATACTAGCGTAAGCCTGTTGAATATCAAAGGAGTGTTTTTGTGGGCGGGTAGATATACATATGTGTATTTAATAGTTTTTGTATAAACGTAACAATTTAGTAAAGTCGCGAACTTACATACTACCGATTTATATGTTCAAAATATAGGGAATTTGGTATTATCGGCGTTGGATTATAGCAGCGTAAGCGCTCAATGTTCCGAACCGGTGATCTCGGGTTCAAATCCCACTCGCGCGACGTTCTGGTTTTTTAATTATTTATCTCTGCAAGCGTTATCAGCACACAAACACACAGACAGACAGACGAAATAGGGCTATTATATATACGATGATGTATCATAGATTCTTTTCAAATTGCTTTATCTCTGAAAATCCCTTATAAAAAGATTTAGAGTAAAAATTGCATTATATAATTTGTATGAGAGGTCTGAAGACCTCTCACAGGCTTTTTTTTTTATTTAAAAAAATATTTTGCACAGTTCGATCGACATGGCAAAGTTGGAACGCGCTCTATTTAACACGTCCTGGTGAGATAAAGAAGCTCAACGTGCAAAACACGTTCGATACAACCTTAGACTAGAAGTAGAAGAAGCACGTCTCCTGCACGTTCTCGTTATTTAGAACCGGTACTAGGCGATCGTATCTAACCCATTCCCGACGTACAAGTATACGTGTGTGTGTGTGTGTGTGTATAGAAAATCTCTGATAAAAATAAATTGCCTTGGATTTTTCGCATGTTAACAGGTTCGCTACCATACCTGCGTATGTACATACATACCTACTACGTGTTTCTGTACAATATCGAAAATGATTACGAACGGATTCTTCACAAGTCGATCTCTTCAATGTCTCGAAAAAGAAGAGACGTGCGTCGTACAGTAGTAAATAGTCGAGATGCTAAAAAAGCATTTTCTATTTTGAGGACTCTCGAACGTGTGTGTGTGTGTGGAATTTCTCAAATGTTTTCGTATTCGATACCTCTAGAGTGGCCAGTGCTCGAGTGCGGCTCTGTTTATTTGTTGTGAAAGTTCAACAATTGAGTTTGTTTATCTTTTTTTTTTTTTTTCAGAAGCCAGAGTGCACAATGGATTGAAAGTGAGGCGACTTGTGCGAAGAGAAGCAAATTCGGAAGAAAATGCCAATGCTGATACGAAAGACTGGGACGACGAGCTTGCCCTTGGCGATGAAGGACTCGACGATTTCCTCAACGATGATGATGGTCAGTTTGAACACGTTTCTATCACTCATAGTCAATTTAATCTAATCTAACTTAAAATGGTAGAATTTTGAATAAAACCACGGCGATAGAACATTGGGCTCGTGAACGAAAGTTCCCAGTTCGATTCACAATACAGTTGAAAGATTGTTTTTCAACTGTTGCTATCGCTGCTGGCAAAATATCAGTAAATCCAAATCGGCCGTCTTCTTTTAAAATTTGCCAAGTTATTTGACTTATATGTTGAAACAGTTCCACACAAAATTGGCGTCACCTAAAATTATTTATACAAACCAATTCATTGTCCCATCCTTTTTCCTTTTTACGCTACTTAAAGAAGAATCAATCACTGTGCTGAATCCAATCGTGTGAATTTGTATGTGTATCCTGAAATAAAACGATCAAATTGTATGCGTTTTTAGATGGTGAAGATGATGACGAAGAGGAAAACGACGACGACGATACATTGGAGAAGACAGAAATATCGGCTCCTATCATAACGTCAAATCCGATCAACTTCACAATGCCGGAAGGTGATACGGTTTGGTTGCCGTGCGACATCTCCAACGCTGGTAAGTTAATTTCCCACATGTCGAAGTATCATCAGGTGGAACGTGGAAGCTTACAGTATAATAGTTGGTACACCTCCTCGAGCGATGCGTCAACTTGCGAATTTTTCTGCTTGCCAGACGTGTCAAGGTCGTGGTTCTGTCTGCCAGCATCTCGACCAAATATCGTCAGGTGGATGGGTCAAGGCTGGGAAATGAGACGAAGAAGCTCAATGCTCTTCTTTTTTTTTTCTCTTCTCACTTCCATTACCGCTCGACAACGCCCACAAATCTGGTGGTGGACCTAATTGAGTTATTGTCGAAAAGGCAGACGATTATGTCTGACATGGTTTCCACGCTTCGTCTCTCGGCCAAGATGAGCTTTCCTTCCTACGCGCTTTTACGAGAGCGTCGGTCGGTCATATTTTAAAATATTCATTCGTCTATTTCAGCTCAACCCTTTTCGTATGCCGTGTAAAATTCTTTTCTGCCGTGTCGTGTTGTGATTCTATGTAATTCTTATTTTATTTTTCAAATGTCCTATGGGGCAGAATATAATATTATGTATTGGAATCGAAATTTTGCTTTTTCAATATCGCATTACGTGTATGTCGTCACGAGCGAATTCGATGCGCTTCTTCGTCGTTAAATTTATCGCTCGCATCCGCCATGTTGTCGATTGCCAAGTTTCCCGCCATTTTTACTGTCAATTTTCCCGCCGGCCGGTTTTTGGCGGCAAGCCAGCTCCAGCTTCGCTTAACGGCCATCCGCCGACCTTTCCGCCATCGATTCCGATAAATATTATTTAACAGCTGTGTGAATCATTTTCAAATTTGAAATTCATGTCATTTTCGTAAGACAGTTGAAGACATTCACAAACTATTATATAAACTAGGCGCGTTATAATAACAACAATGTACCAATTTAGCAAAGTCGTGAACCCTTTAAGAATAAATATTGGCCATCCGTCATCGCCTCCGTTGGAAGATCGTGTAAGCACGATTCCTCCCAACCTGGTGATCTCGGGTTCAAATCCCACTCGTTCTGGTTTTTTTTTAATTATTTACCTCAGCGACAGACAGATTTCGGCTATTATATATGTATATAATTTGTATTACAGGATATGCTGTCGTTATATGGAAGAAGGGCGAGGTCGTCTACTATCAGAGCACATTCAAAGTGAACAAAGATGCGAGAATCCACAAGTGCGATTGCATCCATTCATAATAATTAACATATATTCTTATCGATACATATGTGACTTTAACGTCGTCGTACGTTGCAGATTCAACAATCAGACCATGATGATTCAAGGAGTTCGACCTGAAGACGCTGGTCATTATACTTGCACTGTGGTCGGGTCTTCAAACGCTGACAAGAATCAAGTGACACACTCGTTGGAGTTGTTCTCGGCACCAAAAATCATCAAGATGCTTCCGGAGGGAGCAGATCGACTTGTCATCAAAGGTTCTACGCTCAAAGTGCAATGCATTGTTACCGGTCTTCCAAAGCCTACCATCCAATGGAGCATAGGGGTAATTTACACTATTCTTTTAAGTATACATACATAAATATTTCAATATCAAATGTTTCAAATAAATTTTTTTATGTTTTTTTTTTTTTTATTTTTAGGGTGAACGGGTACGTGAAGATGGTGTGGAAATCACTGAAAATTCAATTATTATAAAGAGTGCAAAGAAAGCTGATGCTGGAATGTATCAGTGTCTCGCTTCAAACACTATCGGTAAACCGGCTCACGGTGCTGTACATATTAAAGTTTTGTGTAAGCTTTTTTATTATTCTTGTTTTAAAGTATGTAAATTGAATAATGGTTGGAATATAGTGTATATTTTTATTTATTGTACATATAGATGCTCCCGAAGTTCACATAAAAAAATCAGTAATCAACACCGATGAAGGATACGAAGCGCAGTTGCTCTGCCTCGTTAAAAGTGAACCGAGGTATGTTTTCATCGATGCGATTTTAGTTGTAACAATTTTATTACCGAATCACTAATATTACATATACATTTTCTTGATTTCACAGAGCTATCATAACGTGGCATAAAGGCACCGTTGAAATTTTACACAACACTAACAAGTATCATATTGGTTCGAACCATTCGGACCATTCTTCTCTTAGAATATTCCACGTGAAACCTGAAGACTTCGGCAAATATACTTGCAAGGTAAACTTAATTGGTTCTCTTCGATGAGATTAAATTTAATCACGAATCGCTCTATAATAATACATTTCATAAAATTGGTAGGCATCTAATGCGTACGGAAACGGACACGGTCACATTGAGCTGGTCAAACAGCCGGGAAGAGCTTTGTGGATAGAAGGCAGGCAGGATCTTTCAGAAGATAACCACGTTCTACAATGGACCGTTGAGTCGATTCAACCTCTCACCGAAATCGAATTGAAATACTTGAAAGTTGACGAGGTCATTATTCAAAAAAAAAACTTTTAAAAGGCAACCAAATATCAAAAAATCAGTTTGTTTAGTGTGATTTATGGCATTTTTCAGACAAAAGATATTCCATTAACGGAGGGTGATTGGATTCTTGTGAAACCCGTCATCAACGAACCGAATGGTAACAAATATACGATTTCGCACGCTCTCGAAGGATTAACGCCTGGAAAGTATACTGCTGAGATTCGCTCGCGGAATTCGCACGGATGGAGCGAACCATCTGAGCACAAATTCGAAGGAGGTAAAAATCTTAAGTGGCTCAAATTAATTTCACATTAATTTCACCTTGCATTTTTTATTATTATTGTGATAATAATTGTATACAAACTAAATTTGGTGTTAGTACATACATATTTTGAATAATACTTGGAATTAGATGTAAAAATAAAACCATACTGTTCTACCAATCAATTAAAACTGTTGGCACTTTTGGTAAATTTAAGCAAATAAACCATTGTGAACCAGAAGATTTAACTAAATTAACTAACGACAGTAAAACTCACAATTTCGGCATTATTAAACCAGATCATTTAATTGTCAATTTTTATTGCACATTATTCATTTTCACCACTGTTCTCTTTTCTTTGCTTTTTTTATGTTTTTTGTTTATTTTTATTTTAATTCTTTTCTCAGAATATATGAGCAACGAAATAAGGGCAGATGAACGAATGGAAGAAGGTAATATAACAAATCACCTGCACTTTTTATTTTTTTTTATTTATACACATTATTTAAGTCGTGCACATTCTCACACAGGCATGCACGTAATAACTTTTGCACGGGATCATAATCGCTAATTACTGATCATAACGACTATCTGTATTTGTATTGAAACGTTTATTTTGTTATATTTCAGCGCCCAACGCAGAAGTTCGCTCCAGTGCCATCGGACATTTACCGTCATCAGCATCAACATCCGTTCTGATGTCTACGTTCTTCATGTACTGTCTAGTCAGGATGCTCTAAAGCGCCATAGTCGTCGTGATTGCAATTTGTACTTCTTAGTTGTTCCGTTGACATTTGACACAAAATATAAGTGAACTTTCTACGGCAGGTTGAATGCACTCGTATATATGTACATTGTATGAGTACACGTAGGGGTACATATGCGAATGTACATACGTATAGGGATGTGTGTATTGTTTTGTGAGTGTTTACGAATTATTAGTATTCTCATTTTATTTCTGTCCGAATATGATTTTTAATGTTCACCATATAGATGTGTATGTTTTTAGAAATTCAAAATTGTGGATCTCCTCTCCGTATAGCACCCGAGAGTTCTTTTCCATTTGGGGAAAGATTGTTTTGTTCTTTGTACAACTTCTTAGTAGTCTTTATTTTGCGGTGTTTAATCAATTGTATATTTGAATTCTACCCATTTTGTCAAAGAACTCCACGGTGGAAACAATTTGGGAAATATTGCTTTACCAGAATTGATATCCATATATTTTTTATATTGTATTTTTGACATTTCTTCTTTTGACAAAAAAAAATGTAACAATTCTTCAATAAAATCTTGATTATCCAGATGGTATATTTTACATCCAATTGTAAGAGCATTAAGTTTCTCTCTCAACATCTGGATAGTTGCAGTTTTGCTTTATCGAATATTTTTATTTTATACGATTATTTATTATTTTATTTTATAATAAAATTTGTATTATATTAATTAGTTTTTTTGTAATGTTTAAGATATTAATATTATTTTCATCCGATCATTGTGAATCGTTTCACTTCTTCTATCATTGCATTTTTTCATATCATCACTTTCAGCTGAAATGATAATTTTTAATTTAAAAAAATTAAAAATTGAATCTATCTACACTAATTATGTTTGATGAAACCAAAGTAGCTATAAATTAGCTGTCGTAAATAAAAATATGCATGTATTTTCATTTGTACAGTAACATACATACGTAAATTATTACGTTTTTTTTCTATTTATGCTAATATTTTTTTTACGATACGAAATGTCTTACTGATCAATTACTTAATTTTAATAAATTTTATATTAGTTATGTATTTATTTTGTACGTATTATTTTCATCTTATTGTTAGTGTAATAAATAATTTACATGTCGTTCCCGCCATGTAGTCATGACGAACATTTTCGAATGATTATGCTTTTTATCACAATATCAGAAAATACTCAAAATGCTACAAGGCTCTACTATGGAGACGACGATGTGTATATGAAAATTCATATACACATTCATTTAAATTCATTAAAAAAAATAAACTTTCCTCCATCTTTGTTGTCCTACATATCCCATCGATTTACATGACAATCCATTTATTGTATCTGAATGAATTCTGTAAAAATGTTGATGGAATTAATTGTTGATAAATTTACTATATTTTATTAATTAGTTATGTAAAACTGAATAGCCGTTAAGGATATGTGCTTTATGTCGCAATTATGTATCAAACATGTAGTCAGAGTTCAAGTGTGTTTAATACTATTGCATATAATTTATTTAAAATACACCATCTAGTAGTTCCGTATTCAATGTTAACTTAAATATATTACATTACTTTTTTTTCTGCATTCGTAAGTAACAAATCTGTGCAATCATTCCTATTGAAAATTGAAATTAGTTTTCAAATTCAAATAAATATATGGAGTTAAATATTCGCATCACACGTTCTGTGCTATGTATTTAAACCTCTGATGCAAAATAACCACAAATTTGTCTTCTTTTTTTGCATTGCATTGTAAAATATACAAAGTAAGCAAAAACGTTACCAATTTAAGCACAAATATGAAAAAAAAATTAAATGTCCCTATGTATGTATTATAGTTCATCAGTTTAGTTTTTAAGTGTACCATCAGATCATTTGCGTTGACGTTTTTAACGTGCACGCTTAGAAAACGATGCACAATTCCCGAGTATCGCGATTCGACTGTAACTCTTCATAGCCAAAAAATAGACGATCAACGCATGTAATGAAATTTTTCAATATCACTTCTCTATAAATGTTATAGCAAATTTGTATGGATTCGTGTAGTGCATCATATAAAAATGGGAAATGTGCCTTGAAACACCGTAGAAATGTTAGCTGAATTTTTATCACGCGCAATTTGGGATCAGTTGTGTAAACTAAATCATACTGTTCTCGTAACCTGATAATATCGGTAGTCAAATGTGAGGTTACGCATATTATATTTACAAAACAAATAAATTATATTTTGACGACTTGTAATTTTTCAACAGAAATGTATCGCCTTAAATTTTCGGATCCAAAAATGTTTAGAAGTGTAATTTTTCTATGTATCATATTTTCCTAGGCACAATTTGTAGAAAAAAATGCTTTTGAATTATATACGAATAAACGAATTGTTGCTGTAAATGTTTGCATTCATTTCTGTATATGACGCAGTACTGCCATTATGATGCTAATTGACGTTATTTTATTAGCTAAAAAATATTACATACAGTCTGTGAAAGATATTTACGTTATTGTGGCAGTGCTGCACTGCATATACAAGTGTATAGTTAATTCAGATGTTGGCAAGATTATGATATGAAAACGTTCACGATCTCTACGTATCGAATGTATGTTAGTTTGGTTACTATCAGTGCTTGCATGGCTGAAAAGATTGTCGAGAACTGATCGCAAATAGCAAATTTGAAGAAAAATGTAAATTGATTTTGCTTTAACTATTATCCAATTAAAGAATATATATATATACATGAAGGATGGTCTTATTATTTAATACTAGCCGGTTTGCTCGTCATAAGACGGTGAATTCTAACCCCACCTGTTTGTACCACAACAGTACACTACATATAAAAATTCTCCTAATTATAAAATACATACAAGAGAATTTTGGCATTAATATATCTGTTTGGCAAAAACTATTATATCATCACAAATTTTGAAAGAAGAACATGAACTTGTGCCAGTGATATTAGTTTTGAAAAAAACCTACATGAACGTGCGATATTTTAAAGTAAAAGGATATGATACAAAAAGCAATAATAAATGTGTATTGAATGATTTAATCAAAAGTAAATTACAGTAATTATTACAATATGATTCCTCATGTATTTTTTTTTATATAAACACTCAACTGAGTTATATTTTCTCACCTAGACAGTAAATGGTGCGTCCACAAGTGACCCCTATATTTCCTCCATGAGCTAATATTTAATGAATACAGTTTATTTAGTTTTTAATCTGCAGATAAGAGTACACAATGTATTTATTAACAGATACAACGAGTTATCTCATCGTCAGCATCAATCATCATTCGAGAGGGAGATAGAGAACAAACACACATACACACATACTCGCAAACATCCATGGCCTTATGTACTCGTGCGTTGACAAAAGCACGCCGACAATGAAGCGTGCCCTCTTCTAGACTGCAATGTAAAAAACTAACGATTACAAGACGATTTCCTTATCGGTTAATACCTTGCATTGGACAAATCACGTCGGCAACAGTTCACCGCCAAGATTGAGTATTGACAAAGAGGATACAGCGTGTCAGACGCCATTCAGATACAGCACATCCCATTCATCGATTAAAAAAAATATTTTAAGTGTACAGATATATATATATATATTATGTATTCATGATTAAAACAATATTTATATAATAAAATTAACTGTACTCCTTAATATTTTCCCTATAAAACGGTATTTAACGTATTTGAACGGTGAAAATTTGTATTATCTTTGGTTTCGAAGCCTCATTTCATAAATGTTTACATATATATGTATAATTATCGTATAAATTTTAGCATAATAAAATCTTGAAAGTAACATAATAATATTCATGGATTAATCATTGAAAATGTAATAAGAAATAAGGAGTACATTTGAAAAAATATTACAAAGGTTACACGATAAAACAAATCATATAAATATTGCTCTAATCTTTCAGATAAATGTGTGTAAAATTGAAAATGAGTATATTTAAAAGCATATTCTTATAGCATTTGTTGGGTATACATAACAAAATATTTAAGTAATTTTCAAACGTTCATCTCTGTATAATTTTATAAGTATTTAACAGTAATTTAATTATAATATATATATATATATATATTTATTTGAATATATATAAAGTATTTTAAATTTTTTTTTCATATAAAGAGAAGTCTATGTTTTACAGACCACACGGGTCGAACATTCATCTAAGAAAGATTGATCGTCCATTTGTCAACATCATTCCGACGATGGAACCGGCACGACCAGTTAGTTTCCATGCCGTGATGTTGCTTTTAAATTTTAACAACGTCTATAGTGTTTCAGTCCGTCACGTTCGCTAAGGAAAAGCTATTTAGTCGTTGACACGTACGACAAAGCCACAGCATGATAAATTATAGATAAATATATATTAATAATATGAGGATAATATAATAGTTAAAAAAGATTACAACACACTCGAACGACAATCCATTGGAACTGAGACAATATAAAATTTGTTTTTGATTCTAGAATAAGATAGCTCTACAAAATAAATACTCAAATCAGGTATTATTATCAATATTATACACTTATGAAATTAACTTAAATTTATTTGCAATTAAAATACTACTTCACAGTGAGAGCACAGAAGTGTTGTTAAACTTAGTACTTTTTTTGAAACCTTTTCTTTTAATTACATTAAGCCTATGTCATAAAAAGACTTTACATGAACAGTCAAAAAAGCGTTTTGACACAATTTTGTCCTCCTATAGTGACCTCTTACAATTAACATCATTTTTAATTATATAAACTAACTATAATTATAACAATAAAAAGATATCAGTTATATAAATTCATCGACTCTGTTCTCCTTCAGTCCCGTTATTTAAAAGATCTTTTTTTTTATTGATTTATTCTTTAATTAAATTCAATTTATTATTTTTAAATGCTAAGAAATACAAAAACTCAACATATGTATGTAGTTTCAATACAAAAGATTCTGAATGAGTTCGCTTTTACAATGTGTTGTTTTTTGTTATAATTTCAAAATGAAAAGCGAAATTGCATCTACAACATAATATTAACAATGCCAATGTAGATGATATAATTTCAACATATTTGTGTAATGAGGATGACGATGGCGATGACGTATGACTATACAGTAAAAAAAATCAGCGACAATTTCATGAAAATTTTGTACAATAATGACAATGGTTTAAATTTAAAATGTGACTACGACCTACAGTCGTAAGAATTTCATAAGTACAAGTGAGATTTTTCGCGATCGTCAGACGATTTGCTAGAAATAAATTTTACAATGATTATTTATATAATTACGTATCAATGAAAATGTGAACGACAAACGACTGAGTTTTCAATTAACTGCAGATTTGAATTTTACCATAGATCTATGTAAATTGAAAAAAAAAAAAAACATTCCAAAGAACATTGAAACAGAGTGATACGGCACCTCAATCTTCGCTAAGCCTAAATTTAAAGAGCATATACAACTACATGGATAAAAATAATTCATGGGTTTGAATAATTGATCTCTAATAATTTGAGATGTCATGATCGTTTTGTTTAATTTTCGAATATATAGCGATAAAAATAGTACATTTTTCGAATCAAAAGGAAACATACGAGACATTACATATATACCAATTACGTAATTATACAGAAAATCTTGCAAATATTATAGAATATTTAACAGCCAACTGTTTAAAAATCGATTACAATGTCTTTTTCATACAATAGAGGTGTCTATAAAATTTTCAATAGCACAAATATTAACACGATATCAAATCTCACAAACATTTATATAAATATACTAACATTGATCCAATATCCTGTACAATTTGTTCCGATAGTGAAGCTCGCGTATCCTGTACAATTTGTTCCGATAGTGAAGCTCGCGTGTCCTCGTACTTTTCACATCATATGCTATATATGTATATCAAATTCAATTCATTACTTTTTACATTTAAAAAGTAAAATTAATAAAATTTCAATCGAAACGTGACCGCCCCACCCCCGCGTTTTTTTTTAATCTCGTAGAAATTGGTAAATCGATCGAATGTCATTTCCTTTTTGGTGATATCCAATTGATAATTTACGCAAATTAAAACATGGAAGAAATATGAATGGAAGCACACGACTACATATTTGAGCGTCGATGCCATGAAGAACGCAACAATAAACCGATTTGATAAAATATTTGAGAATGTATCAAAATAATAAAAAAAATAACTACAAAAGCGTACACACAGATAAGTAGTTTTGAGATTCCAATAAGACATTTATTTTTTTTTTAAATTATTTTCACCTTAGAGGTTAAATTATAAATACATTTACCGACAGAATGAAAAATTTTTTGTGTACAAAAATAATTTAAAATTATGATATTTGTATTAATTATTATCGTTTAATTATTATTTTCCATCCATACAAAAATAGAAGACATGTACACAGCAAACATATACACACACGAGTGCATGCGCGCACACACACACGATAGCAAAATTGCACGCACCATTTAATGCTACACAATTAACGCACCCTTACTGAAAAGTAATGAAGAAGAATGTATTTCAGTGCTGTGTTATAAACATATATATATATCTTAAAGTGGAAATAAGATTATTGGCATCATCACTACACATTTGACACAAAATATGATAATTATTAAGAAAACGTCATTGTTGACAGGTCGCACTAGGCCAATTTTTGCATGTTTCACATAACTCATCATTCGTATGACATTTACAATTCGAACGCATTCAGTAGAGATGTAGAAATCAACGTTGATAAACCAACTGGCACACATAAAAAAAAAGGACTTACATGTAATACAGTATAACATCGATTTATTGATAAACCCTCATTTAGTCAATTAACTTAAACCTTGATTCAACTTAAGTTCACCTTGGAAGTACAACAAGAATTTTAAAGAAAAATTGTAATGCAATCGAATATTTAAATAAAAATATACTAAAAAACATTTAATTACCTAATACGTATTAAGTTTGAGATTATACTGTAAACATATAATTGATTGTTATTGAAGAGTTTTTTTTCTATTTTATTAAATGGCATATATATAGCTACACATATATTACACATCATGCACTCTATTGCTATTACTAAAATATTTATAATAGAACAATAGTTTCTACATCTCTTTTTCTTGCAAGGATTACTTTGTTGGAAATCTATGTATATGCAACAATAGACTGGAGTGGAGTATTGATCATATAAAAACATAATTATACAATATTATTATTAATTCATATTTAAATAAAAATAAAAATATTAACACAGTAATAAGTATATAAAAAATTCAACTCCTTAAAAATAAGAAATACATAAATTGAATTAAATTTATCTAGAAATACCAATCCAGTCTGCAGTTGCTGATAACCGATAACCGACAAATTACACAATGAATAATATAATATTCGACTGGCGTTCAATGATATTTATTACGAGCGTATATTATAACAAGTTATGTTCAAAAATCAAACGTCTCTTCGACGTCCTCGCTGTTGGTCAATTCTTCCCTGCTTGATGTTCCGAATCGGCGGAATACGTGATTGCTCAGATCTGTGTCGCTGCTGATGTCGCTCTTTTCGCGAACGGGACAGTCCACCTTGGCGAGGGAATGATTGCTGAGACCCAAGCACCGACATTCGCTGCCATCCAAATGGTGATTGTTACGAATCGACTTATCCAGCGTTTCATTCGACGGACTTTGGAATTTGATGTTTTCTTTTCTTTGCGCCAAATTATCGGGTAATCTCGGCGGAACTGTAATGCTGCTAATGTCGTTCTCTAAAAGATAATATCCCGTGGGTTGCTTGTAGGATCTTTGACCTTCACTTTTCGTTTGAACCAATTTTCTGTTTGAAATGACGTCTAGTTTGGGCTTGCCAACTTTGAGTGACTTTTCAAGATCGTGCGAACGTTGCCTCTGATGACCCTTGTGTCGCCTATCAATTGAATCTATCTTATTACGTCCCCTAATGTGTTCACCGTCGAAATATTTAGCAAACACTTTATCTTTGAAATCACGCATGACTTCATCGCGACATAGCGTATCGTCGCTCGATTCCATTGCCAATGAATGAGTAGACTTTTTCTCCGAGTTTCGTTCGCCAGAGTGCAATTTTTTAGGTAATGTTTTATTTTCAGTTAGTTTAGCTTCGCTGCTGGACGACTGATCGAGTAATGCCTGACTTATTGAGAGATAATTTTCATTATTTGTGCTAATGAAGTGACAGAGGCTACCGTTTTTATTTCTCGCTCCGCAATTGGCTATTTGAACCATGTCTTCGGCTGAAATTTGAAGAGGCGTCTTTCTCGCGTCCATCAAAGGAGATTTTGCTATGTTGCAACTGCGCATGGAACAACTCATATCTTTTTCTTTGGCAACGTGTAAAGGAAGTTGCATACCCGTAGACGGATCGATAATATTCAAAGAACCTCTTCGTTTAATTTTGGCACTCTTAGAAGCGTTTTTGCGACTTGATCTACGGTCGACTGTTAAACTGTCGACTCTTTTCGGAGTCTTGTTCTCTCTCCATTCCTTTGCTTGCATTCGTACTTTGATCGCTGCGGCTATTATATCGCTATTTTCCTCCGACGTTGAACTGGTTATACTATTCTTTTTGGGTAATTTTTGGTCTGTAAGCATGGAATACGGATAATTATTCACTAAATCCTTTTTGGCAATTGGACTTCTTTCGGCGCTATCAGAACTATCGTGAGTGAGGGGCGGCAATACCAGATTAGGGGGTCCTCGATATTCAGTTGTATGACGTCGCAAAATTTTTTCTGACTTTCGTCGTCCACTTTGCATTCTATTAGAGTTGTCTTGTAAGGCTCTGTTATGAATAATATTTTTTCCATCGCCATCTTGATATTTAGAACTTGACATTTGCTTATTTTCCTTAATATATTGATTCCCCATGTCGACATACTGATTTCCAGACATTTTGTAAGGTTGATTTGAATTCTTTGTCGAATTTTCAGTAATAAAAGAATTGACATTATCAGTATCGTTAGAACACCTTGACATAGATTCATAAATTTTCACAGCAGACAAATCAGATTTTTCATTTTTATTATATTTCTTATCAACTTTGATGGTCCTGTCCGAAGTCCCCTTGCCTGATATATGTGGAAACTCAGTTTCGAGCAGATCTATATCGCACAAATACGTATTTACTAATTTATCACTTTTGTTATAATCAGATTTATATGCAATAATATTATCAACATTACTCGAGCATCCAGACATGGATTCGTAAATTTTACAACCTGATGTATCACTAACATTAACTTTGTTCATTTTCTTCTCAGTTTTAATCGACTTTTCAACAGTTTCTTTATTAGAAACGTGAGGAAATTCAGTTTCAAACAAATCAATGTCATATATATACGTATTTGCTAGTTTTTCATTGCGAATAGTCGCTACAGAGTCTAATCTGCTATAATTTTTTTCGTGTTTTTTTCCTGTTGCTTTCGATAACGAATCAGTCTTGCTATTCCTTTTTCTGTTTAAAATTTCCACATTGGTTACCGAAGCCTCATTCTGGTATTTGTTTGTTTCGTCCCAGAATTGAGGATTGTCAGATTTTGAATACTCCTTCCCTTTTGCATTTGATTCCAATACCGGAAGTGTGTATCGGTTGTACGAATTATGTGAAAAATTTTCTTTGCTTGCAGATTGAATGCTATTGTTGGATATTTTGCTTTCTTGATATGAATATGGCAAGCTGGACAGAGATGAATCGTCGACATTTGCCACTTGACGTTTTATCACTTTTCTCGTTTGATTTTTGTATGATGTTTGACGGCTATCATTGTTCGAAGAATAGTCAGTGGGCAATGACAGCAACATCCGTTCTTGTGAATTTGAAGAAGGTTGCAGGTGGATATTGAAGCTATTGTGGCGACCGACAGGTGCAAGAGAAGATGGTCGCGGTGGCACATCATGATCAAGGGAAAGAGAATGAGGGGGCGAACGTGTTAGTTGTTCGTCTGCCTGCATGGGCAGTCACAGTTTTAGCTCATTTGCTATTTTTGATGCAATATTCTTGAATCCTATGCTGGTACCTAAAACAAATAATGATATCATTGAATTTCTATTTAAAAAATTAAGCATACAACAGTAAATGAATATTATTTCAATTACCAGATATTCTTTTGAATCGGACACCATTCAGCGATAACCTCGGTAATTTACAAACTTCAATCTCCCACTGAACCAAACTATCCGTGTTTGGATCACCGTGCACACAAAAAAGAAGAAACCTGAAATATTAAGAGTTTGATAAGTTTGATAGCAACGAAAAAAAAAAATTAGTCAAATTTATGTAACCTTCTTCATAAAAAAATTTATAGAATAAAACAAACCGTTCTCTTTGTTCGTAGTCGCAATTGTTGGCATCTAAAACCTTTCGGATTTCAGCCATTATTTCATTGGCATCTCGAGGAGACGTGGTTTTCATACTCCAAGTGAATCGAAGAGATCTGGGTTTAACTTGTTCATCATTTCCTTGTCTGAAGAAAAAATAAATATTTTTAATAAGACATACATATACATAGTACAAACTATAACTAATTGTAATTTTTTTTAGACATACATATGTATGTACATAGTAAAGTATTAATCTATAACTGTCCGACATACACATGAAATACCTGACTTACATTTTCCCAATACAATTAGAGTTTAAAACAAAAAGTTGTGACAAAGGTCACCTTTTGTCCAAATGAACGTCAGAAAATTCACGTATTACTAAATTAGCGTTTCTCGAAGTTGTATATCTTGGAAATTTTTACTACCTGAGAAATTTAGTTTTAATATCTATTAAATTAAATATGTACCTATTATATTCTCCATTTTTGTAATCTACTTCGAGAAACCCTGTCCTAAATTATTAAGCAAAATTAAAAATGATAACAAAGTAATTTTATTATTTTAAAAGTGATCAGTAAAGTTTTGATCATTAAAATATGATGAAGCCAAGAAATAATAGCTTATTGACTGTCTATAATAAGTATAAATTATAGAAGATATAAAATTATTTTTATGAAAAATCTGAGTCAATAAACGTATCTTAAATAAATAATGAAATCGGGGGTCTTTAATAATATGCATTGCAAAAATTAAATCTATTTGAATCGAAGAACTAATAAGAAATGTTTCAAAGAAGTACACAATTTGGAATATATTATATTACTACAATATCAGAGCTCATACATAAAATAAATAAATGTATCGATATCTGATTTTATTTAGTTGCATTTATAACACATTTCAGTGTTCATTTAACTATACATATTTTAAAACTACATATATGTACTTACATATAGTATGTACATATAGTAAAATAAGAATAAATTTCTGTTTGTTTGAAAGATTTCTATGAGATTTTATTAAAGAATGCTTAATTTATCGTAATAGTGAGTAAAAATTAAACATTTCGAGGATTTATTTGTACGTAAATCCAACAGTCGTAAAAAACAAACACTAGTGAACTCAAAAAATATTTAATAATAACTTAGAACGTAGTCAGTAGCCAGTTAAAGAAGTGAAAAATGAAAAAGTAACGATTGTAGAAAGCAAAAATAAGAGAAGAATTGTTAGGATAAAACCAAATAAAATGACGGAATAATTACCCGAGCAAGGAGTGAGGTGCGCCCAATACAGTCTTGGGGCCGTTACCATCCATAGGTCTACAACAAAACAAATAACACAACAAACTAAAATTTTGGAAAAAGCACAATAAAAAAACATAATGGGACATAAAAAATGTTCGAAAAAGAAATTATAACAGGGGAGAGAAAATAGGCGGAAATGTTCCATAAATTCAACTTAAATAATATAATATCTATATTACACAAACATCAAATTTGAAATTATTTTTCAGCCTTAAATCTAGTGTAAAAAAAAAATAGAAAACACAAAATGCATAAATCTCATGGAAAGTATACGATCATAAACATTTGTATTAGGAATAGTTAGTTGGACTGAAACGCATACACCACAATTAAAACCAAAAATTGCATAAAATTAGATCTAATCAATACCAGTACACTAAATTATAAATTAATAAAAGTACATGCAAAAATTAAACTCTTTCAAGATGAGTGAACTATATCTGGGGTCATTTAAGAAGCTAGTGTTGATGTAAAAATTTTCGAATCAATTTCACATAAATACTTTTAAATACAAAGAATATAATTTCACACATCTCTTACAAACATCAATACGAGGTTTGAGAGATATATCAAATGATTGTTATTTGTATCTGGCTGATTAGTTAGATTTTTATCAAAAAAATATTTTGTTATTGAAAAATGTTAGAAACACCTGATTTTTAATTCAAAAACAGCACACAAAAACAGCAATTAAAACATAGAAAGCAAACCTATTTATTTTAAACAACTTTTTTAGGGTTAAAAACATGAACTCTAAATGTTTCTCTCTCACAAAGTTTTTACTAAAAAATGCATCTATGATGTTAAAAAAATAAAACAATTTGCAAATGTAGTCATGTTATCAATTTTTGTGTGAATTTGAGTACATTTATTACAAACCTTTTTTGGACGTCTGGTTGAGAGAAAATTCTCTGTTTGGTTGGATGACATTGACCATCGCTGAATATTGACAAGCTATTTGAGAAATTGGAAGTGGGATAAAAGTGGGACGAAAGGAGACAATGCGTATCGTGGTCACACCATTGAAAGGAGCAAACGTGTGAAATGGATAAAAGCAACAGATGGATGGATTATTAATAGAATATTAGAAGCCCATCGAGTAAGCATCAAATAATGGGACAGTTGTGAAAAATACGTACCGAAAGCCGTCGTCGAATATGAGTGACACATAGAAAAACAATCATACACACATAGACAAGTCAATAAAACATTTTTTAATGCATTAGCAGTGAAAAGTCGAAAAATAATAATAAAAAAATAATAAAAGTGTAAATGAGTGTTTTTGTGATTATGATCGGTTAAATTCGTTAATGTGATATCAGTTTACGTCGATAATATAAGTTCAAATTAAAAAATGAAAAAATGATAATGCAATGCGAAGTTGTATAGGAAGATTGCAGTTATAATATGGTTAGTTTATGATATTTTCAATTCATACAATGAAATATTTCCATACGAATATTAAATATAATGTGGTTACAATGTTTAGTATGATTTGGATTTATGGAAAATGGATAACAAAGGTAAGTGAGTAAAATGGGAAATATATTGAAGGATAATTGGAAAAAAAAGAAAAATAAATAAATAAATATTCTCAAGAATAAAATAGTACGAACATTTTAGACATTTATACGAATTACTGATGTATCAATTCTCGATATTATAACATATTTGAAACAATCTCGAAATGATCAAATTCAATATTGTGTACTTTTGAAATATTTGCGAAAAAGATCACTTCATGAATCAGATAATATGTTATATAAATATAATATTAAATCACATGAAACAAGACAACGTGCTAAGAAAAAATCAATAAAGATCCACAAAACTTTTGATAATTGAATTGACCTGTTGTACCCAATCCATGTCACTATAATTTATAGTGATTATGATTAAAAAAAATAATAGGAGTCGCTGGTATATGTATATAAAAATATATATGATTTTCTTGTATGTTTATTGAAAATGTTTCTACAAATTTCTTTTTGTATAATGTACTTTCTACAAATTCTTAATGTTATTTAGAAAATGCACCAAATACAAGCAACTTAACAAATCGTTGCTAGTCTATCTGTTTTGATATATCATCTGAGTTAAGTTATCGGAGGTCTGACCATAGAAGTAAAAGCTCTTCACATTTTGAAATTTAATGAAAATTCGTATGATTTAAAAGACGGCTTGAAACCCACATAAAATGTATGAGTCATAACTTTTATGGAAAGCACTCCAATTTAAAACATTTACAGAGAGTTCTCAAAAATAAAATCAGTGATTTAACGTTATCTTCTTATTTTTGACAACATACATTCTGGTTCTTTGGATGAACTTTCCATCACAGTATCAAATTGAAACTTTGATTGAAAATTAAATTAGGCAAATCGATATACAAATCGTTCTCTGTAAAATTGAGAAATCTCCATACAAAGCACCAATAGATGTAAAACGGATTCAATTCTCTTTTCAAGTTTTTAAAAACTTGTCAAAATAAAACTAGAAGTATTGTCCTAAATTAATATTTTCTATTTTCGTGGAAATAATGTAGGAAAATGAGAGTATTTTATAAATTTAAATTAAGAAAAGTTTGTATGCATTGAATAAATTTAAGTAAGAAAAAAATACCACGCAGACTATTATTGGAATATTTTCGAAATAAATAGAGAAATAGCCTACTGGGCATAACACAAATTAATTATTAAAGCTGCGAATAACTTGATTATAAAGGGAAAATTAATTACAGCTTTCATATCTATAACAACAAAAGAGAATTTTACCATTAATTACTAATATACAGTAGAATATCGACTATTAAACATGATTACGGCAGTGTTTAACAGTAAAATAATTAAAAATATTGTATCAATAGCGAATTTTTATAATTTAAAAATAGATTTTCAATAATGTGAATGTGAAGTGATATTTGAAGATGGTACATTATTTGATAAGATTTCAAAAGTAACTTCAAACAAAGCATTAGTCAACATTTTTCTGTTTGCGCAAACACATGTATCTGCGTTTACATAAATATACGTTATATTATTGCAGTCAAGTGTCAATATTTAATAAATGACTTAAAATATCTTAAAGAGTGAAATAAAATAAAATAGTACGTAAAAATAAGATAGAAAATGTAAAAACATCACCAGTTAGAGCAACGACCATCCCATATAAACTTTCTAAGATAAATGAATGATGAAATCTTTGTTTAACGTATCCATATGAAAATATTGTAATAATAAATTCGAAGTCTATAACAATGATCGCTGCTTATTGCACATAATAAACAATGCAGAAGTCTTGATGTTTTTTGTTTTCATAAAAGAACAGTCTATTTATAAACATCGACTTTTACCTTAACATTAAAAATATCATAGTAAAAAATTAAATGGTGGTATTTCAGCATTTAAAAAAAAAATGTATTTTTTATTCACTCATGACAAATTAAAAAAAAAAAGTGAAATATGGAAAAACATTAAGATAAAAAAGTTAAAATTTTTGAAATTTGATTAAATAGATGCTGAAACTCCTATGTATAATATACGAAAATAATTTAAATAAAACAAATATCACTTAGTTTTTTTTCCACTGCACTCTTGACATCAAATAAACACTTTTAATTTAAAATATCTACACTTTAAATAAGTTTATATAAATTTTATATGTAGTTTCTCACTGAAAAAAATCAGTGGATATCACTTTTGATTAACTCGAATATTTAAAACTCATACAACCAAAGAAAACAACACATGAAGACTTTTTTGAAAATAATGATAAAAAAATATGACTTGACCGGCCCCTTTTCAAAACTACCTATGATTTTTGTAAATTCTTATATGAAACAATTCATATGAAGCCTTAAAATCAGAATCGTGTATTAAAAATGGATCTCGCGGCGATAGAGAAAAATATTTGACTTAAAACAGTCAGCGAAGAATCAACTGTCATAAAAAGCCAAAACAACGGAATAAAATTGTATGGATTCCATACGGATTTAGTATTTAAATATTTATCAATGACTTAAAAATTTCTCCACAAGATGGCAATGTTAAATCATTTTTGAACAAATGTGTAGATATGCATTTTGGTAAATAAGCCGACATATGCTCGATGGATGTAAAATTTATCATAAATTTTAATGATAAAAAGATAAAGGTGAAAATATAATTATAGGTGTAGTCTTACTCCTAATTATTTATGTGAGAAATGCTATCTATCAAAAGATTTTAAATGGACAAAATATGGAGTCAAAGCTTTTACCCCATTGATACGATGGTCGGAGTGTAACTGTTTGTATTAAGGGAAAAATAATTTAATGGTTCTATTTTGGGAAAATACTTAAAAAAAAATAGTCCTAAAAATATAGCAACGTAAATGAGATCATGGATGAAGTCACAATGAGACTTATGAGAACTTCCACAAAAAAAAAAAAAAATGAAATATTTAAATACTTGTCTAACAAGCATACTATGCAAATTACTATTTTATGTATTTTAACTAAAGTATAGATAAACATTCATTATAAAAATCAAATCGTCCAATAAGTTTCTAGAGTTGTATGTATCACAAAATAATTTCATAAAAAAAATCACAAGAAATGTTTTAATTTATGTACAAAAAAAAAATTACAGTAACTTTGATTGTCGGATCTGAAAGAGGTCCATTGCATTTCAAATAAATTATTTATATAATAATATTAAAAAAGAAGAAAAAAAAAACAATAGTCTTCGTCGTAGTTTAAAATGCAATTGGCTTGCATTGTTCTGAGGAATGAGTCATTGGTCGAACAAGACGTCCTTGATCCGTTCAATCTCAAGGGACCTCTCTGGATATTTTCTTGGCCAGGATAGCCACAGTTTGTTGAGAAGGTGGGGACACTCGTCCCCAAAGGCCGGTCAGTGATTGTGATTCAACCTGCGACCGAATTTTATCATATAAGCAATGGAACCTATCTCATTCCCATTTAAAGTCATCGGAATCTACATAAGTAAACAATAGCCTAAATGAAGTTCCCCCGACTAAAGATGCACAACACTTAATTACTTTGGAAAGTCTATATCCAAAATAGAACCTTAACACGGAGTTAATATACACAGATTAGATATTCACATTTGAAATATACATGCATGTGTGATCAAATTGGCAGCAGTGAAAAATCAATCACGACAAATTGCTCGCCATTTTCAATTTTCACACATGATATATATGTATATTATACGCTTACAAATAAAACACATTCAAGATTAGAGTCAAATGTAATATACACAACAGGGATTAAGTCAAAGTTGTGACTACAAAAAATTACGATAAATTAATTAATGAAATCCAAGCATTTTAATTACAATTTTGGCATCATCTCAATGAGACTTTTGAAACATTTAACGTATATATTTTAAAAACCATTTATGTCAAGCCTCTTATCGATTTCTCTTCAAATTCTACTAAAACCTTACAAGAACCAAATATATACTAAATAGACATAAATGGAGATTGCGAGTTGAGATCAACATTATTCGCATTTCAAAGTAAATATTGTCAATGGGTAAGTTTTATGGTCAAACTGATTCATAGAGAATTCAGAGTAATACTCGTATCCTATTATTTTATAAGTTTTGTGGATCAATATTTCTTTATATTGTAAAACAGCATTATCATTTTCCCATGTATTTGAATTGATATACACTCTTAAACTCTTCCAAAACACACGCATTTCATCGACAAATGCACATGTGTTTGTCACTGAGGATGCACAATCCTTTAAAATATTCAACGATATATATTGGAAAAGCTAGCAATAAATATAATTTTTCACCAATATTCATACATTCAAATTAAAGAAAAGTAAAACAAAAAAAGTAAAAGTAAAGTATGATAACGGATACTGTGATTAATTAAACTAAAAGGAGTGAACATTCGTATTTCACAAACGTAAAATATCGTGTACTTTATCATTGGTACACACTTTATGATTTCTTGTCCCGTATTATTTTTTAGTACGAAATCTCAGTAGCTGTAAGTCCAGTTGACTCCAATTCAAAATAAACATTAGAAATCAGACAATAAACGCACATGCGTGCAAAATGGTTATATAGATTCAGACACCCGTATACTTAAATTAAAACAATTTTTTTTTCTAAATTAAAGGCTGAGAAAATATGAGGAATGCGAAAAGGTTAGATTGGTATTATTATTTTTTTAAGTTTAAGTTAAACGGGTACATAATATATATTCCCCTTATTTTCTTGAATCATTTCTAAACACTCATATGCATCGAAATTTATTCATGTGTGATTTGAACAAAAAAATGTGAGTATGTGTAAAAAATATATGCAAAAACAATTGAATCTGCTTTCTACGAAAGAGTAAAAAATAAAAACAGCAAAAACCACTTTTAAGTTGATCGTTTACCATCTGATATATTTTTAAATCTACCGATAAAACTTGAACATAAGGAAATAAAAAGGAAAAAAATAATAAATAAGTGTTTAAAAATAAATACATGAAAACTCACTCTTCATAAACATAAAACGAGCACAAAAGTCCCTTACTTTGTCATCTAAATAACTAATTTAAATAAATGACAAATTAATATTATAATTTCATAAAAAAACAATATTTCAACATTCATTTAAACCTCATATGTAGATTTAGACACTCATCTAATATGTGTGTATGTTCAAAAAAAAAAAGCACTTACTAAAATGCAATATTAAATCTGAACGAAACATAAATTTGAATAAAAAGCATTGTGCATCCCCAGACAACGGAAAACTTAAAAATATTTATATTGTCATAAACTTATCCGATGATATTAAATGAAAAACAATAAAACATGTAAAAATAAAATTAAACAATAAAAAGAAGACAGGAAAAATATGTAATTTGCAAATGAAATAATACGCTTTTGTATATTAATAACTGATGTGTGTAAATTTGTAACACAATATAAGTTTTACATTAGTGTTTTTCAATTATCTATAAATGTGACGATAGGCAAAAGAAGCAAATACATCTAAGCAATTCGTACTCATCAACTGTGCCTTTTTGTGTTTTGTGTGGAAAATATCATGCCTTATGAAAATAATATATATAAAACAGATGTGTGCAACTAACAATAAAAAAAAAAAATTGATGCAAGATCTAACTAATACACAAACTAAATATACTTCTATAGATTGACGAGATATACTAACACTTTAAATGTAACTAATAAATCTAATTTCGATGTAAACATGCAAAGCAGTTTCAATTATAGATTTCAAATTACATTAAGAGCAATCAGACAGAATCGATGCACAGGTAAACAGAAACAATGTATGAGTATTTAGCATTTGTGTATGCTTTTTATTTAATAATGGCTGTTTATCAACATTGTATGTATGTTTGCATTTAAAATGAATTCAATTCTAATTCAGAGTGAAAAGGATATGTGGTTTAAATCTTGTGCTGTTTATTGTGAGTTAATTAGAATTGACAATAAAATAAGAGGTGGAAGAAAATCAGATAAATACGTATTTAGATATCAATCAATACCAATCTAACTTCTTTGGATAGTAATGGATAATTTTATATACTGAGAAATCAAATTTAATAATATACAAATAATATGGATTAGTTCAGTTAAAAGGAAAACTCCATAAATGGAAAGGAGCTGAATAATTTTAAATACATTTTCTGAAAATGAGGTTAATTTTAGCATGCATATATATTATATTATCACATATCAGAAAATATGTTCACTATTTATTATGAGACTAAATATGTAAATTAGAATTTGGAGTTGAAGAATTATAAAACGTGTAATAAATGTGCCATAATAAGATACATGTAGATAATTTATGACATGCAGTGTGCAAAGCGTTTACTAAAACTACATACATATAGCTCAATCATTTTATGTAAAATTTAAATTCTCTGTATTATTTATTGTATGTATCTAAATGTTTAATTGATTACGGTATTTACTACAAACGAAATTAAATTGATCATAGTAAAAATATTGTGGCAAGTCATAGCATCAAATTACTAATGCTTTTTTTTTGCTACAGAGTATTTATAGCATTAATTAAATTTATTTATTTGTGTGGGAAACATATGCTGTTTACCTGTGCTGCAAACAGTTAGTTATACTGCATCAAAAATTGTTAGTAAAATGGGATGAAAACTACTTTGAATACATTAAAATATTCAGAGAAGGTTAGGTCACAAATATAAACTCACCGTTTACTGAACCTCGATGACAATTTTGAAAAAAATGAAGGTCTGGCAGAATGTGGCGATCCATCTCCGGCCGCTCCATAAACACCGCCTATTCCAGCCGAAGCATTCCGAGGTCGAGTTTGGCCTAAATTTTATATTCTTCATTAGAGAATGTCGATAGAAGCGACCTGATTAATGTTATGTAAAGTAATAAAAGATAACCTGAATGAAACGTTGATCTTGAAGGTACGTTTCTTGGAAAAGCCAATTGCTGACGAGTGGTTGAATTTACAGTCGGATTCAAGCTGGAAAAGATTATGCAAAATGTAAAAATACATGTAGAAATATTAATCAGACATAAAAATTAAAATGTAGATATTAGATTTTCACCAAAATAATTTTTATTTACATATTTGTACACAAATAAAACGTAGCAATTATATATTCATTTTTTTACAGATGTTAAATAGTATATTTCCTTCACCAATAAAAGCAACAATAACTCATTTTTTTCTTTCACTAAAACATCCAGGCATATAATTTGAGTTCAAAGATAGCATAGTTAGGCTCAATACAAAGAATTACCAACTACAGCAATGGTTTGCACATTATACAGCAAATGAAAGTAGCAAAACACTTATCGTATAGTTCAACATGATAATTATTAATCAAAAAATTCTATAAAAATATTATCCTCTATATAAATCATTTATCGATCGACAAGTTAATATATTAGTAATTTCTAGTAATGTCAATAAACTTTGACGAATGTTAGTATAAACAGGAAGCGTATGAATATAAATTAATTATAAACGTGAAACGGAAATATATGAAAAGACAGAAACAATTAGGAAAGCAATACTTTATCAATACTACGTATGTATATGGATAAAGTAAAAATGGGTATATCGCCTGACGAATAATAAAAGCGTGTATCATGATTGTTTGTGTGCGAAAGCCAACATGTCCTAACAAGCACAATCAGCTCAAATCTTAGAAAAATAAATAAATAATCTTATATTATTCTTCGGGTAAAATCTCAACAAACTGAACATTCTTTGCTTTAAGACACACATGGCCAGAAAAAACCCTGTGCTTTTTAACAAAGTTCTCTGGACGGTTACCTCGGTCTGAGTGGGTCTACGTTGTGGAGTGATCCGAGCGTGGGCTGGTCTGCTGGGGTTGCAGAGCCCGGTTGACCACCATTGTTGCCACCGGCCGACGAAACTGAGGCACTTTTCACGTGACCTTTGTTAGCCGGAGCAGCAGTGGGTGTAGCAGCAGTACCACCACCACTACTTGCACCGTTTGTGGAATTAGAAGCGCCCGAGCTCTTAGACGTGTTTTCACAGCCCCCGCCATTTCCATTACTGTTATCGTACATTCGTTTGATGAACAATATCCCATGGTAAATTTGAATAAAATATATACAAAGTATTTCGTTTTCCAATTCGACCAATCCAACCAGTTAAGGGTGATTTTCACATTGGCCAATTTGTACGAGTTTTATTTAATGCAAATATGTTTTTGTTCGGGAATATTGTTAAATGATGAGGGCATGAAAATCGGTTTCCATGATTTCCAAAGCATCACCAAAAGGACAGATATAGGTGGCAGCACAAAAAAGTTAGAAAAAAATACATGCTGTTAGTATTTAATGCAAATTTACAGTGGTTAATACAAATGTAATATAGTAGACAGTCCCACATAGAAGTGTTAAAATATTCACAATGAGCACATTTCAAATGAGATTAAGAATGAAGGACTGTCTACGACTCATATTTATATGTTAAAATACAACGATGCCGAAATTTCAGTATCAATCATGAAACATCTATGTATATGTACTTGGTTAAAAAAAAAAAAAAAAGACCAGTAATGATATTGTACATATGTATATAATACCAAGTGAATAAAAAAATACCACTTGCAAAATATCTATGCATTTTAACCATTGCAGAACCATAGATATCATATGATTTTAACTCACGATTGTATCAAAATTTATACAAATAAATGTAATGATTAACAATACCTAGAATTATCTTGAAGTAGCGGATTGCTCGGTTTGTCCGTTGCAGTTCCAGTCTTAGAATCATAGTTGACAGTCGATCGCCTACCTACGGTACCACCAGAAGTTAATGTTCGTTGTCCTACAAAAACGTGTTTTAGTATTGAAAGCAAAAATACTTCATATAGTCGAGTTGATGCAAAATAAAATATAAACTCACTAGGTTCCAACTTAGGTTGAGCTGAAGCCGGTCTCGTCGTTCCTTGTTGAATTTGCATCTGAGCTATACGTGCCGTATTTTCTTTGATACTCGCAGAGTCAATTGTATTCTAAAAAACAAAACTGTCCATTAAAAATTTGCTCCGATACATAGTTTAAACATGAAATTTGATTAGCTGGATGAACATTACTTGTCTTTTGAAATTAGAGGGTGGTGCAGTCGTTTGCAATTGCGGCGTCGGAGGAGGTGGCTGCGTGGGTGGTGCTGTGCTCGTAGTCGTTTGTCCGGCAGCTCGCAAGCCTTCACCGCCGGAAGATGCTCGTCGAGATGTAGGCTTGGCCGATGATGCTGATATTGAACGATGTACACCACGGTGGGAGGGCGACGCGGCGCCCACACCACCTGAAATATCACGCGAAACCATCACAATATTAGAATACGAAACCATCACAACATTAGAATATATTATAAATAACCATAATAATATCTACCTGCTGTAGAGTTCTGTTGATTGGTAGCGTTTGCTAGCTGTGGAACACCAGCAATATTACGAAGCGAAAGTGATGAACCTGATCTCGAACCATCCGATTCAGGCTATATAATATGAATAAAAACTTGTATGAATATCAATACATACATACATACATATACTAACTATCCATATAAAAATATAAAACTGTAATTACATCTGTATTCTTTCTGCCAAGTAATAAATACGTTGCAAAAACGTCATCATATTTAGCTTCAGCTAATGATTTTTCTATATCCTGCCTATTGTAACCCAAAAAGGCTAGTCCCTCTGTAAATAAAATAATATGCATTAATAAACTTGTATTTTATACATAAAAATAATAAATTATACATGCATCAGCCGGGTTGAAAAAAATTTACAATATAAATTCAGTTCAAATTTATCAAAACACCATGCAAACGCAATAACTTTTACTTCACATATTTACAACATTTAGATAATTCAAACATGTGAATATTATAAGAAAAAACCGCGTAAAAACATAATCTAAATTCCTATTACATTACAAATAACAGATAAATTTGTATAGACAAAGTAAAAGGCATGAAAAATAACGTTAAAACGATAAATTAAATATGAATGTCATTGTTTGACATATTTGAATGAATACATTTCATGCACATACACACATCTAAATGAAAGGCCAGACTAAATAGACTTGCAATTAACAGATAATAAAAATAAAAGCAGGCATCCATTCTAAACACATCAGATAATTTTTGTTTAATAAACATGACAATCTTTGTTAAAATCATTTAGCATAAAATAATTGATTATGGTAATGATAAAATACTATCAATCAAGTCTAATGCTGTGATCAAACAAAAGATGGTCTGGTTTATTTTCCACATGTTAGTTAAGAACGTACCCATTTGTACTGTAATATGAAGGATGGTTAAAGTTGTCATGGAAACCACGGAATCGGTCCAGTATGATTAATACAGAGGTAAAAACAAGAAAAATATTGTGACGAGATGTATGGCAAATTAATTGAGAATTTCTTTTAATATTTGTAGGTAAAATTAACTTTTTCCATGACTCGAAAACTAGTTTTACATATAAATGTATTTCACATCAAAATGAAGAGAGGTGTGTTATTATGCTTTTTATGAGATTCTTTCTAGTCACAATAAATGAGCATTTGTCCCTCTTAAGTAAAATATATGGTTTGGATATAAATTTCGACGATATTTAGTAGCTGAAGTTACACTCAACAGTATGATTTTTCAATTTAATTTCACAAACAAGATGATAAATGAATATACCTATTCTCTTGTGGTCTTTGAAATCTTGGGTTGGTTCAGAATAAGGACGAAGTTCTTCATCCTCGTAACCAGTATTCATCCAACGATCCCTCATGATGGCCTCTAGAGATGCTCGTTTTTCAGGATTCAAAACTAAGAATTTTTTTAATAGATTCTCACAATCCGTCGACATGTAAAATGGTATTCTGAAAATAAAGAGATGGAAAATAAATACAATCTTTGCGAAAAACGCCATTTGCTGACATTCATCAACATACTCTGATTGAGTCAAATTAGTTACGAACCTATATTTTCCTCTAAGTACCCTTTCCCGGAGTTCTCTAAGTGTTGAGCCATCAAAAGGAAGTGAACCAGATACTAAAGTATATAAGATAACCCCTAGTGACCAAACGTCTACTTCAGGTCCAAAATATTTTTTTCCTGAAACAAAGTTATACAATTATATCATTCTCCAATATACATTTTCATAATATACATAAAATTTTACAATATACATAAAAAAATTCTTAGAATTGACTTTAATCATAAACCATGCATTAAAAAATTTATAAATACCCTGAAAGAGTTCTGGAGCAGCGTACGGTGGACTCCCACAAAAGGTATCGAGCCGTCGACCTGGTTTATATTCATTTGAAAAACCAAAATCGGCAATTTTTATATTCATTTCACCGTCTAATAGAAGATTTTCAGCTTTAAGATCCCGATGAATGATTAGTTTTTGGTGACAGTACTGTACAGCACTCACAATTTGCCTAAATTTCGCCCGAGCTTCTTTCTCCTTCATGCGACCATGAAGAACAAGATAGTCGAATACCTATAAAATACATAATTATTGAATGAAGTTACAACACATAAATTTTAATAAATTGTTTTATAATATTTGTCATCTAACCTCTCCTCCAGATGCATATTCCATAACAAGGTACAATGTTCGTTCTGTTTCAATAACTTGAAATAATTTTACTATATTTGGATGATCTAACATCTTCATTATTCTTACCTAAAAAAAAAAACACATTTACAAATTGCATACATAGTTCAGTGATTATACGAACAAAGAAAATTAGCTTTGAAGTAAACGTAAAAATATTACCTCACGGAAAAGTTTCTGTAGTGATCCGGGATTGAGTTGCGTTTTATCAATAATTTTAATAGCAACTTCCTTGCCGGTCGGCACATGTTTAGCTAATTTGACTTTGGCAAAGTTGCCTTTGCCAATTGTTTTTAAAAGTTTGTATTTTCCTATATGAGGTTCTTCAGTGGTCCGCGACCGACCTGAAGCCCTAGTCGCACCTCCTGTACCTCCGGTTCCAGTCCCTGCACCTTGTGCAGAAGACTCTGATGCACTCTGAAACCACAAAACAATTCATAAGAAACTATGCAAACACGCAAAATATGATACATATTATTAATCTATTGTCACAATCAAAATAATATTATCAGAAAATGATAATTTAACGTAAAACTCTAATCGAGCACATTATATTGAAATAAATATATTACATCTACAGTATTATTAGCTATCTCAATATTAATTAATATATATGTACGTAGAAGTCAACAGAATTTGCTCATATACGTACATATGTATATGTATGTATTTACATGTAGATCAGCCAATAAGAAGATGATACGAACATAAAATCTTTATGCAACTACATATTCAACTCTTCATATAATATGGACACACATTCTGGTACTCGTCGCCAGTAACCAGATAACATGTGCTTACAATATGACTAATCGTACTAATGGCTATGTAAAAATGCATAAAAATCAACATGTACTCTACAAACATTTGAAAACCATTTCATATCTCAATACGCTGCTACTCAACGCAACGAAGAGTACATATGCTGATTTTAAAGAGCGAAAACTTTAAAACATATATATTGAATTTGCAATCGGTACAGAGTACATACAATATGTAATATTCTGTCTATTATATCATATTTCAGAATATTATATAATAACATCATATTAGATATAAATTTATTTAAAAAAAAAACGGATAAAATATCATAGAAATCTTCAATATGTAAAACAACCATCGGTTCCAGTCAATGCATACTCTGAAGAATAAAATTTAAAATGAAACCATTCACGTTGGTTGAACATTCCTATTGATATACCTTTTGTTGTGGTGGTGGGGGTCTCCTCGGTGGTGTCTTTCCAGCTGCACTTTGAGTATCACTAGCCGTACGTGTGAGGGCACGCCTCGGAGTTTGTGATGCACCCGTGGAACAACGAGTGTTCTCACCCCGGTTGAAAGACGGTTTGGTGGAACGAGCACCGTCCGTCTCCGTTACCAACCCTCCTGGTTCGATTTCGCTGATACCTGACTTGAGCAGATTACTCACAGCGCGTCCACGCACAGCAGCTGCCGAACTAGGCACGGAATTTCCACTTCCACTTCCTCCGGTAGAATTCCTCGTATTTTCACCACGATTGAATGACTTTTCCACATTATTTTTATTTGAATCACTAATGTTTCTCGCTGTAACTTTGTCTACCTCCTTCATAGCGATACCTTTCTCCATTTCGGTGATTTGTTTCTCGAGACTTTGTAGCACGTCCGAGGTATCTTGGGACGGGTTGCTGGGTGCCTCGTCTTCAACATCTCCATTAGTCGGATGATGAGAATTGAAGGACTTGAGTTGAATCGGAATTGCTCGATTAACTGTAGGTACCCTGTTAGGGTATTCTAACTTTTTGGGTGCTATGCCCGCAGAAGTCAGTTCGTACGTAGCTTTTTGGGTCTTTTGATCATAGAAACGATCAGTGACCGCTGAGGATACGGCAACGCAGGCGGAACTCCTTTCAGCGTTCACTGGAGAAGTCGGCGGTTTGTCCATCATTGCCAAGGAGATGGCTGATGGTTGATCAGCTACGGATGCGTCTGGAGAAGGTGGTTTATTGGACCGGAAACTTCTACGTACAAAATCCTCTCTGATCAATTTTCGGTCCATTACAATGACCGTGTCATTCAGCGCGCGTCCATGTCCGTCACAAACTGTTGCAGCCCCTCCAAACCAGCTCGTATCTTATCAGCATATGAGAGATACGGCGATAGTGAACCGCGCCTAGTCGATGTATGATCGCAAGATTAGAAACCACAAGGTCACCAAGCACCAGCTCTCAATATACATCTATTATCGGAAAATTGAAGGAAAAAAAACCAGATTGTTCCTCTGCATACGCATATATCACACACTAGCTGTCCATTAAAACCAAAAGAATTAACCGAATTCAAATTAAGGGATATCCTTCGTAGAGACGGTGGACGTACAAGTCATCGATCAGTTGCATCAATTCTGCAATGCAATTAAAAATATGCTGAATTTTTTTTCTTTTCATATAGATATTGAATGTATAAAACGCCGACACCCAATATTGATCGAAATTCTGCAGCGACGAATGTAAACGTACAAAAAGCGATAACAGCAAATAAAACAGTAACAAAATAATAAAATAAAATTTCCATCACCAAACGAAAGAAATGCATTTATGGTGACAAAACCTTGCATCATTATAATAAAAATTGAAGAGTCGAACATTTAAAATTTCACAACTCACCATATGCGATATATGTACAGATGATTTCATTTGCGTTTTATAGCAGAAATAAATCAAAACTGCGCTCTACAGAGCAGAGGAACCATCACATAATCAACGTCGATTATAATAGTTAAAGCAAATAATAAATAGTTGATGAGAAAAATAGACATACGTATAGGCGACGTAAAAAAATGAAAGTGAAAAGTAGATTCGAGCGTACTCGCAGAACAATAACGCATTAAAAGATTTTAATTTTAATTGAGGACCATGTTGGGAAATAATGCGCCTTTTCTTATTGTTGGCGCAAAGTAAACAAAAGAATTTTTTCATACAAAAACAACAGGTTTAGGAAATACATGACGTATAAAGTGCTTTGTGCTAACGAATGGGATACACAATATTGAAAATTGGACAAAAAACAGTAGATAATTTGACAATAAAACCTACGATTATCGTCGTTTACGGTCTGATTGTTTCGTTCGTTGCAATTAAATCGCACAATTTCGGTGATTGGACAGTAAACGCTTCAAAGAATACAAATTATACCGTCGCGTTGAGACGACGCCATTATGATTCAAACACGTGTTTGGAAAACCTTGATCAGATTCAGTTCGAGTTCAAATATTTTGCAAGCCATCACACACACACACAATGCTATATAAAAAAACAACTATTTTCCCAAGACTTTGCCGAAATTGGCAATACAAGATAAAAATGGTATACAATGAGCGTTAAAAACTTTCACGATAGATACATATCAAGTGCACGGTTGTACGAAACTCTGAAAATGTAAAATAATCGTATTTTGGAACGAACGGAAAACGTCCGGTTTATCTTATCTTGGAAATACGATACATTGCAGTAACGAGTAAAAAAAATCATTACTCATCATTCGTACTTCGATTGGTGGGAAAAAATATCAAACGGAAATTGAATCGACAATCTTTTTTTAGTTTGTGAATTCCAACATGCGAAAGTATTGGCACTTCGCTGAGGGCCACAATGGCGGTAAACCGAGTTAAACCAAACCAGACCAGACAGACAGGCCCCATGAGAGGCACTAGCGATGATTCACCATAGCGGCAACTGGTCTCGCTCTGTTGCCTCTTGCATCACCGGACACTGCTCCGACACATGGTTTGGGAAGCGCTGATTTTGCGGGGTGAAAGTGAAATTGCCAAAGTGCAAACACACAATAATAGACTTTTAAGTCACTTCGTAGATCACTTTTACAGATAAAAATAAAATTGCCCATTTTTTTGAGACAATTATTAGATACATCGTATCTCAAACGTATGGTAGTAAAATGAAAGAATTGACAGATGACATCACTGATAAAAAAAAAAAATACAAAATATACATGCAGAACTACTCAATCATAGACACCGTATCAAATAACTAGGATTTATATATGTACATACTAGTTAAAGTGGAACAAATGATTACAGTGGAACGTATCTGCTGTAACCACCACTCAAGGAACTAAGAATTATCTGACATTAAGTGGTTATCGTGCATCGATGCGTTTATATAATATAATAATGGCTGCTCTGTCGATCGGCACAATACTGTTCAAATACAAAGGAAAAATAATGGTAGCAAAAAAAAAAGTGCAATCGAATCAACGACCCACGGAGATATAAAAATCCTCTAAAATTTCAGGCGTAGGACCAGAATCAAAATCTTGTCTAAGGTCGACCTAGACGCGAGTGTAAATAGTACGCAAGCACACGAGTCATTCTCGATCGTGAGAGGCGGTTCGTATCTTCCCACGTCCGATGTTAGACAATGATCGTCAAGATCAAGCCATCGCTGGCCGAAGCAAAGCGAGCAAGCAAGCAAGCGTCGTACCAGAAAAAGTGACGAAGTCTGTGGGAATGAATAAACGGCGAGTCGATCGAACCGGAGCATTGTTCGAGCGTAATTAGAAAAAAATAACATCAAAAAAAAAAAAAAAACAACGAAACGGTACAAAAAGAAAGGAAACAGCGAACACACATGCTCGGAGCAGTAGCATGTTGTGGCCTACGTACGAACTTGAGCCGGTAATTGAATATGCGACCTTCTGTATGTGTGTGTTTTAGCGCGGGTAGGCCAGGTCGTCCAGTAACTCAACCCGCCAACAATAGTGCAATTCTACATATTCTACATTCAAAAAGGCTATATGGTGGTCTGAATTGTGGCGAAGGACCTTCCACCCCCCTGTCCTGGTGAATACTTGATTCGATATAACCGCAACCAAGTGGTGGATAAGCGACACGCATTCGTGCAAAAAGAACATTTCAACTCGCACGAAGCAGGTAGTGGTTGCATTGACCCAACTGTGTTATGTATGGTTTTTGCTAATCTAGTACATAGGTACATATGTATATAAATAGATATAATTCAGATAGAATAGATATAATTCAGATAGAATAGATATAATTCAGATAGAATAGATATCATATCATTCAGATAGAATTCATTTGTCCAATTCTACTTGTTTAAATTATATGTACTAGAAAACGGTCGAAACAAGCCTTATTCTACATATGTAACCAAATCCAAAACTATAAAACAGTGACATATTGTGTCAGTACAAGATCATCATCATTTTCAGCCGTTCATCATTCACTGCTGGATGAAGGCCTCTCCAATCATCTTCCATTCCTGTCTGTCTTGAGCAATCTGTATCCACTTGACTCGCACACATTCTTCTCAATTCATCAGCCCATCGTCCACTCGGTCTACCTTGCTTTTTTTCACATCCTCTCGGATACCATTCCAGTATTTCTCGCGTCCATCTGCCATCCATTCTTCTTGCTATGTGCCACTTCAACGTTTTCACACGTTCCGCAATATCTGCCACCTAGGTCATGCTTCTTACCCATGTATTCCTCTTACGATCTCTTCTCGTTATACCGAGCATACATCTTTCCATCCTATTCTGTATGCACTGGATCTCGCGTAACATTCTTGAATTTAGCATCCACGTTTCATCCACGTATGCCTTCTGTTTTAAGCATAGTGGAATGTTGAATTTAAAAACAATGTTCATTCTTCCAAAAGTACTCCATCCTAGTTTAATTCTTCTTCTTTACAACCAGTCATATTCACCAATTGTCCTAGGTATAAATAACTATCAACTATCTCTACAATATCTAAATCTACAGTGATTACGTTTTGCGTGCAAAATTAAAGAGAGGCAACCGCTACCCATTGGTTTGCCTCTTTTTTAACCTTTTCTCTTCTACTGTTTCCCCAATAAAACGTACACTCCCACAATTACGTCAAGATCAATGTGTACTAAGCGGTAAAATTTGGCGCCAGGTGATGATTGGCACATGGCATTTATATTTGCCGTAGATTGTAACACTAATAACTCCGTCATTAGATAAATATTATAATTCAACCTTGGTCCACCCCCTACTGAAAGTCTCGATAGCATTTTAAAAGAACAAATCAACGTCTCGTCAAAGGATGAAGGTGAAACGCAAATTAGGTACACAGAGAACAGTGCAAATAGTTAACTAGCATAAAAATGGACAATGTCGAATAACGTCAACTTTCTAAAAAAGATTTCTCGACAAACGGTTACACGGCTATAATCCGGCAGCAGTGGTAAAGAAAAACGCGGGTAGATACGACAGATACACTGCTCGTATGTGCATGTGAAATGTTCTCTGTACATCTTCGACACATACACTACTTTTCAAATGCAAATGTGGTCCACGACGTGTGTATGCGTGTGACGCGTGCATTGTGAAAGAAGACAAATCGGTAAATATTTGACAAGAGTGACTCGATTACTTAGCCACGAAGTGGTTGGTGACAGTTTGTACAGGTGATTTTTCCACCATACACATATGCTCGGTACGATAGAAAAGTTGAGAGATTCTAGACGAAAATTTTCGATAACGTGACTTTCGACAGTCTACTGTCCAGATGTCGATGAACCCTTCTTTTGCTTTATTAAACGCAACGAGCAGATTCGTATCATCGAAACTGACCCTAAAAGGAATGCTCGATGGCGATCGGCAAAACTCCTACCTGTCGATCAAACGAGACAGGTTAAATTATTTATTTCTAAAAGTATGCGCGTGCAGAGAAGCGGTGTTTCTCAATAATTAGCACGTGACTTAAAAGCTCGGCCATAATTCAACTGTTTGCAGTTGCTAACCAATCAATGTACCGTGATAATGGGCAGATTTCCGTTAAAATAAACCAAGTGTGCAGATTATCGCGTATCGGAAGTATCGATTCGAGCGTTGGATTGAAAGTCGATCTTTTTTAATACGGCAATCAACTAGGCAGATGCGTGGTTGAAATCCAATACTACAAACCGATGTGGCAAACATAATCAGCATATAAATATGAGATATGAGATGTGTACCACGATTGCAGACGACATATACATACATATCCGTTTCAGGACGAACGAATTTGTTTCAAAGCGTACTCACAAACACGGGCACGGTCAATATGAAACAATTAAAATGAATCAATGCAAAATATTTGCAACACATTACCATTATCTCTCAATGAACAGGGTTATCGACTTTTATATGTGTCAACGACGAAAAAGTAAACAATATTTCTCGAAACAATCGTACATAACGCAATTTTGTACCGTAGTAAGATTTGCCCTTTCAATCTGCGCTTCGGTATGAAAGAGCTTTTATATGGAGCAATTCAGTTTGATAATCCAAAAACTATGGAGGAGAACAGGATGTCCGTTATAGGCGAGAAAGAACAAACACAAGGTTGACCGGTTGAAAGTCGACAAATCAATTTTGCCAACCGTGACACAACCATGAAAATTTGGACGAAATAGACCGTGGAAATGCACATGCAAAAGTATGCAATAAATACAACGGAAAAATAAACGAGAGATAACTGTAGGTTAATAATAAAACCCGGTCTCAAACTATGGCGTTCTTCCACCAAACCGGAAAGCGACGATGCATCTTCGCAATGAAATGTCCCTTACCATACGAATGTACCATAAATTCAACTTCAACGCATTGTTAAATCAAATTCTAAACGTCAACGGATACAAAGTATACATTTCAGTTTACAGTTTTATTTTTCTTCAAGTTTGGCGGTGATTAATTTACAACATACAACAAAACATTGCCATTTGATCGCTCGTGAAGATTGAATCAAATAAATAAAAAAAAAAAAACTATCGAGTTCGTACAATCGTCGAATGAGTGAAAAGACTGATAAGATACGACGATATTATCACGACCAGACCAAAAACGATGATTATTACTTTTATTTGAACAATTACCGCGTCGATTTTTGCGATTCGCAATGACAATTAATACACACAATCAAAGTACACCCCGCAACGACTCGAAACGCTACAAGAGAATCGTAAATCAAATACGAACACCGTTTGCTTGCTTTTATAATGTAATTGTACAATGTAACCACAAACTACTCGGACAACGCACGTGATTGTAAAAATTGACGTAGCACGATCCTTTCGGCTACCGTATCTATCGCCTACTGATAAACCATACGCGAGTCAAGTCCATAATAAGGTGATTTTTTTCAAAAAAATAAAATAAATAAATACATATGAAAATCCCCGTGTTCGCCACGCTACACTACCACAACCAACAGTACAAAATGCAGTAAGAGGAGAGAAGAACCGGTTAACGGCGTCCCGTTTCACGCACAGGCACACGCGAGACACTCCAGACACATTTTGGCACAAAAACCGCCATTTTTCGACACTCACGTTCAAATTTTCAACATTTTCCCAAACTAATTCGAACGTGGACACTTGCACACGGTGCGACGACAACACAGGTGGTGCGCGAATACACCATACGGTGGAAAACGCCCGTTCGAGAGTTGTTCCTATACCACCGAATGTGAGACACTCGCGAGCGATTTGAGAAGCGTCGCAACTTCCAAAACTGTTAATTACAGGTGTGTGTGAGTGATTTTAGTTTTTTTTTTTTAGTACACATGGACACGAATAGTCGTCCAAACGGACGAAACATTCGTGCTCAACTGACGCAAGTGGTACCATCGACGGCCGCTCAGAAGCTGGAGACCTTCGGAGATAGTGGGGGAATACTCGTTCGTATGAAAAACCATGGGCGACTCAAAACGCGCACACATAACTATAGGTAGTACATGTAGCAATTTTATAAGCGTGCTTATAAAACTGCAAATAATAACAAAAAAGCCCTAGCGCGGCTTATCGGTAGAATTAATGTATGTATACCACTCGCATTGTGGTAAAAAGTACATTTGACTCAGTGTGGTCGTCCAAATTAAGTCATAATCAAACGCGATGTTTAAACTTTGACCGATACAATTCAATATTGATCACGTGCGCATAGTGAACGGCGATTGTTTCTGTTGGAGATTATTCGTGCTCGCTAATTGTTCGTTGAAGGGCTTAATTTTAATCAAACGCTGCAACATCGACGAGTGCAATAAAACAGGAAAACAGTACCGAACAACGTGTAGTAAAAATATATATCGAAAGTGTGACACCTTTTTGTGTAATCGATCGCAACGCTCTGGACTCGTCCATGTTAAAAATAACGAAATGTACATAGTACAACGGCAAACAAAAAATGAAGAGGATAACGAGGACAGTGAAAAAGTGGACAAACCACTTTTTTTCTTTGACAAGTTGGCGTTATCAGTGTGAAATGTTATAAAATTAAAGCCACACGCTAAAAATAGCCATTTGAATGTGTTATTTTTTTTTTAATTATTATTTTTAGATAGTAAATTAAGTACAAAGACAGTACGCCACTGTGTGATCCGTCACAAAGAGCGGATACGGCACAAAAGGTGACGTCACTAGAGCGTGCGCTATACGGGAGTGCAACGACAGGTACACCACTCTCTGTACAAAACATATCCCAAAAATGTCGAATTTTAATTTACCGTGTACACACGGTGGAAGATTCTGACATAAAAAAAGGGTGCTATATCTATGTGGCAATGATCTAATTGCAGGTAAGATAATGTGAGTGTAATAATAAATGGCGCGCGCACTTTATCTATTGTTATCCGACATCGGATCAACATCAGACATCGATGAGTGCAATAACGATATTTTGAAATAGATTGCAATATGAAAACGTTAGTGATGAATGTGGTGAAAAAAGCATGACGTATTCATTAAGTGTGAGCGACTACATGATGTGTTTCCCGGAATTAATTCAAACGTGTTCTCAATTTCAGAATACCACAACACACTGATGAAATTGCGCAATTTTCTCAATATTTCGTTACATGGGAGTCAAAATCTCTCGTATACATTATTTAGAATAGATAAGCCTTCGCGCATGCAACAGCTTTGATCTAATTAATGTGAGCAAGCTATTTATTAATATTCCTTTTACGTTTCCGAGATGAAGTAACTGACGCCCACGCTTTATATAATATAAATTGTTGTCAAAAAAATAAAATAAAATGGCTAACACAACTATTGAGCAATCGTTGAAAGGTGGTAGAAACTCGAAACGTCACCATCAAAATAATCATCATCACATCCTCGGAATCGTAGGCAGTATACTATTGGAAATAACATTGCCGAATCGTTTAAGCAATTTTAGACGAAATAAATTTTTTTTCTCCCATAAGTTCGTTGTAACCAAAAACTTGCTACGCCCACGTAAATTTCGGTTCGATAACATTTTTCTGCACAGACAAGTCTTGTTAAAAAAAACACGTGGGTTTCGGTTTTTGGACACGCGGGTCGGTTGACCAATCGAGACTCGGTTTCCCGATGAAACGTATCGCAAAAGATGGACACACTAATATAATATAATCCAACGGTGTTAAGAGACTTATCAAGGCCGTTGATTGGCGATTCTTCGCGGGGTTCGACTTTTCCTTATATGGGCGAATTTTATCGCACGGATTCGGAATGAATAATAAATAATCAAATAATTACACGTACATACGTGTATCACACTACAAGCGGATTCCGTTCCAGTGCACTCTTTGTCATTTTGTATTTTATTGTGCAATTCGAATTATGTATAGCAGTAGGTATATGAAAATAAATATATGTAATAGAATATATTCCGTCAAAACTAACAATAAAGTTTAACGACGGATATTAAAGATTATTCAAGTTTGTAATATTGGATAGTCCGCTCAATACTATTAATTACTATCACACAGCTCGATTATGGGAGAAGTTTAGATATGACCCTGTTTCTCCATGTTTGCCTTAGTTCAACATTGAACTAATGCAGACATGGCATGAAATTAAAACCAAATCCAACCATTGAAACTTTAATAATTTGTTCCGTAAAGATAAATATGAGCAATACGTTCTTGCCATAAAAAATACTGTAATAACTTCAGTTTGGGTGACTATTATACACCTGTTATTTATCATTCGGTTTAAAGATTTTCCGAAGAATAAATAGCATAACAACCCATAACAGTTGCATAATATTACAGCAATTAAACAGAAATATTCCTTCACATCATATAAAATAATATTAATTTTGGTTTAATTTAGATAAATAAATTCATATTGCTTCACGTTATAATAAGGATGAGAAAATAATTCATAATATTTATTATCCATACATTATATTTTACAATTTTTTTTTATAAAAAAATAAATTATCTAGTACACGAACCACTTCTTAAAAATAGTTTTCAATTTCGCCGACAGATGTCTCTGACGGCGCACACGGCTAGAATTTCCACATTTTTCAATATATGCATACATTTGCAATTCAATCGATCGTATAAAAAAAGTGAAAATAAAACCGTGCAAAAAATAGCATTGTATCATAACCCGAGTGCGCCGGAAGTGAACGGTTAAATACATATAAATAATAATAAAATCGCACCGCACATAACTGACCGTTTCCTCGTTTACCATTAAGAGAGGAACGGATCGGCGAAAAGTGGGCTACGATGTAATAAATAAGCGCGAGCATTGCACACGCGTGCACCATACCATATATTTCTTATCTATTCGACATTTCAGTGTAAAAAAACACGTAGCAGTAGGGGGTAGCTAGTAGTTCGCTTTTCCGACATCCCAAAGGGGTCGTGAAACGACCGCACGTGCATACGACCCGGTTAAATATTCAGAACGTACACATTTTAGTATGAGTGCTCTTGGAATCGGTGAGAATTGTGCATATAAACCGCATCCTCAAGCGACGTAATTAATGCCACCATTTAATTTAAACTCGCAAAGGATCCGTCGAAGTGATGAGAGTCGTCAAAAGTTTATAGTCCACTTCACGAGTCGATCCAGAGTACTGAGCCCAAAGTCGTCCGTGCATTTGTTTCGCTAATAAATTAGCACCTATGTACAATTGTAATGCCGAATAGATTTAACTGGTAAACCAGCGAGGACAACAGGTTGACTACGCTTAATGCACAAGGGTAGCAATTTGTCTTATAAGAGTCGGCGTTTCCTCGTGAGATATTCATTTCGCCGAAGAAATACATACATACATAGGTGGTGGAAAATACTACGTTTTGGTGAGGAGGAGAGCACATTTAGCTCTCCCACGTCGGACTCGTGCATTTTACATTCTGCACGCGGCTGGGCCATTGCACCGGATCGATACGTGTACCCCGAGCCTCAAAACCCGGTCAAATATTAACGGGCTTTGAGGTACCGTAAAAAAATTCGACTTTTAGAAATTAGTTGAAACCTTACAAGGACGATCGATTCGCGGTAAAAAGCAACGTCGTCGTTACGGCGTTGCGAAACGCAACATAAACGAACGTTCTATGTAGATATTTCGCAACGGTGGCGGGCGTAGGTTGCGCGCTCGTCAAGGTGGATCACCACGCGCAGTTGCAATTAAATAATGCAATCGATAAATCAAAGGATGCATTTATTTACCTTACTTCTGTGGTGCTGCGGTGCCGACGAGGAATTGATGACGACCGGTAAGCCGTCGACAATTGTCACCATCACCCTCCTGTCTGAATCCTGCCTTTTGCTTCGCCTCGCCACGACTTCGTCCCGAAGATGCCTGGAGTCGTGCTCTTGATACTTATCGACGACCACGCTCGGCGATGCCGAAGAAGGGCGTCTCGGTGTTGCTGGTTGTCTGTCGCATTTCCCCAAAAGTAGTCTCATAACGTGGGTTTTAACACTATGATGGTCTTTTTCGTGGTTGTCGTCGTCGGTGGTCGAATCCCTGTGCTCGCGTTTCTGATGATGCTTCGAGTACTGATTGTAGGAATGACTCTTGGTATGTTTGCTGCCGTTGTGGTGATGTTGGTGGCTGTTCGTCGTCGTCTCCTTGTACGAAGAATTCTGGTTGCCCATGGGTACAGCGTGGGACAAACTCTTGACGGCGTATGCTGCGTCCACTTTGTTCCCGCCGACGCAGGACACTTCGTACATGCTTTTTCTACCTCTTCGGGTAGGTGGGGCACTATGTGATTGGTGAAATCGTCGAAGTTGTTCTCAGCATTGAACCGTTCACTCGCAAAACACTTCGAGTACACACATCACCTCACAGATACTGAACTATATCGCTAAAACCTAATTAGACGAGAGATCGTACGATTGGTATTTGTTTTGAATCATGTTTTTTTTTTTTGTAAATAATTACACCGATAGCCGTGACCCAAGCACGGAAACATAACGCAAATACAGCAATCAAACATTCAACATACTAACATGCGTAAACCTTGTCACAATCACACGGCGGTTTTTTAACTGCTTAAACTTTAGGTTTCCAACCTTTTTCGAGTGGCGACCCCTTTTAATAAAAGTCAAGTGAACGCGATCCCGATATGTTAATAAAAAGAGGCAACAAATATTAAATGCATCCATCATCATTTTCAGTCGTTCGCCCATCCACTGCTGGATGATAGCCTATCCAACCCATGCATCCACTTGACTCCACACATTCTCAATTCATCAGCCCATCTTCCACGTGGTCTACCTTGGCTTTCTTTCACATCCTCACGGATACCATTCCAGTATTTCTCGCATCCATTCTTCTCGCTATGTGTCCAGCCCACATTGCCACTTCAACTTGACACGTTCTGCTATATCTACCACTTTCGGCATACTTCTTACCCATGTATTCCTCTCACGTTCACTTGTTATTATACCAAGCATAAATCTTTCCATGCTTCTCTGTGTGCACTGGATCTTACTTAGCATCCACGTTTCACATCCATACGTTACAATAATTGAGATTTATTCGGTTTCATGGGGTCGCGATCCCGTTGAGAAAGAGAAACATTTCGTTTATGAAAAATCTTGGTTTTGATTTGAATCGCGCTGCGGATTGATGGAGTTAAAATTTTCAACAAATACGCCATGACGAACATATTCGTCACAGAAACGCACAGGTGTTAAGTGCAACCAACGAACACCTGCAACGGAATGCACCCAATAACTCTACGATCATTTCGTCAGTGGTGATCGCTTCGCTACGGGTGTGATTTATTCCGAGAATTATCATCAGCCGTATACTAGGGAGATGTTAAGAGAAAGTGGGTCACCAGAAAGGGGGAGGTAAAGGACCTCTCGCCGAGCAGAAGGCAATTTTTGCCAACGCCAAAAGTCGTCCGCTCTGTGGGCACGACGGGATATATTCAATAAATTACATTATACCACGTGAATTACGAACGAAGCCGAATAGAGAACCACTTTCTGTTGAATCACTGCGGAAGTGTAATTACGAGCGCGCCGCTTAAAACCACTAATATTGAAGCAATTAACCGAAACGGATAGAAATCTAGAAATACACATGTATGAATACTTAATAAACAAATCAGTGTTTCGGAGATGAATGAACTGAACGTAAGGAACAAACGTTAAAATTCTGTTTTTAATTTAATTTTTTATACAGCACTCTTGCGGATATAATGTCGTGTCGTGTCACATGGGGATGGATGGACACGAAAGTTAATGGACATTCCATCGTCACATGGTGACCGAGCATAACTTTTGGGAAGTCACGTGTGAGGCCGTGACCAGACCGCACCCTGTGTGCACATCCTTGCACGATTTTAACATTTTTCTATTTAATATAATAAAATATATTCAAACAAAACGTAACAGAGATAATAGGGCGTCGTCAATTTTATAAAGCTTCACCCGATCCGCACGTTAAATCCAATCTTATTTTACGACACGCAGTAATGGGATTAAATCGTATTTAATTCGAATGAAAAAAAAATATCGTACGATTACATAAACGGGTATGGTTGCCGCCGTTTGGTTTCAATAAAAAGATAAACTACAACATCCTCTCCTCCCGAGTCCATTTACACGAGTTTTCGTCGCTTATTTCTGGAGTTCGGCGTGGTGTATAAACTCTCGAGGCACGTGGTGGTACCTTTAGAACTACGGTCTATTTTCGTTTATTTCAACTGTTGCGTTTTAATAACGTGTGCCCGTCGAAACCGACCGAAATTCATTCTGATGTAGAGTAAAATTGTTTTTTTAACGGAAAAAATCCGTTTCCATGCTCATTATTATCCGGTTTCGGTATCAAAGTTTAATGTGAAATTGACTAGTTCCGTTGTGTGCGCGTTCAACATTCGTGTCGTTCAGCGGAAATTCTCGCGCAAATTATAATCTCGATGTCGACTGCAAAGTGTAATCTTTTTTTTGCTGAATATTCAATTAAAAAGCAAGAAAATTCGCGCAAAAAACTTGTCAAGCCATTATTCAGAGTGGCGCAATAACTGCCGTGTACAGATAAGGTCGTTTCTTACAAAAGCAATTTACCCAACAGGTAGGTACTACTTATAGGTAGATACGCATGTATGTACAACATGGGTAACTTAATTCGTCGTGGAAAGGGAAAGTATACCCTAAAGTGGGGGTGCCAGAGAGTCAATTTGCCGCGAAGGGAGTGTGAGAGAGGAGGGTTGGCGTTGGAGCACTTGACCTTTTCGTCGATACACAACACAAGGGACAAGTGTCCTTTTGGGGTTTTAGCCTCCGCGTGTGTTCTGTCCCATATTTACGAAGTTGATTGAAAAATAAATTTCGTTTAACGTCCCACGTTTTATTCCGTCAAAGGACTTACTTTTTGTATTGCAAATAAACAATGTCGAGGTGAAATAGGATCCCAAGAGCGTTGTGCGTGTGAGTTTTAGTCAAATTTGAATTTACATCAATTTGACCATTACATACAGAAAACAGAATTTCAGGAAAGTATTGGTGAAGCAATTTGAACCAATAAGCCGCACTTCGGTAACAATAAGATGACTCTTGAGGTCAAGATACAATAGGTGGGACGAGAATAAGTCGGATAAAACGACTAAAAATAAACAATTAACATATTGTTCTCAAACAATTCTAATACATAGCCACCTACATTTAGGTGTGAAACCTTCACTGAGACACATTCGAGGCAACAGTATGTAGTAGAGCGCAAGAAAAACCATGAAAAATTAAAATCAAAATGGTAACTTCACAAGGACTATACAAATTCGATAATACCAAACGGAATTCAGAATTAATACGTCTCGGTGGTAGAATAAATGTAAAATAATAAAAAAAAATTAGGTGACTTCCGGTTGACGAAAATTTTTGAAAGCCTTATGGAATGTATTAGCCGAAAAAAAAAAAAAAAAAAAAAACATTAAATATGAAGATTCAGTGTAATAGGATAAATGGTTTTTGAGTTATTAGCGATTCTACACACAGGTACACAGACATTTTCCAGAAATCACGAAAATATGATCAGGGGAGGATACCCGACACCAATCAGTCAAAATCTCAAGGTTGAATTTTCGCACGAGCACAATACTCAATCCGATATGGATAAAAAGTAAAAAAAATAATACTAAAAAGTGAGGGCGCACAACAAACGTACGCGTTTCGTTTATCGTTATTGCCTTAGGAAACCGACCTACTGTCTCTGTATTTTTTTTTGCCCGAAGGAGATTAGAACGTAGGTCAAGTACGGACACCAATGAATAATATGTTTAGGAAGTGTATAAAACGTTATTATACCATACTGTGTATGTGGAAATGTGTGTAACGAGAGGGTCGGTTAATTAGAAACGATTCGAGTGGCCGAAACGGACGCGAGCTGTTTGGCCGGCCGACGGGCACGCGATCGCACAACGCGAGGTCGCTGGATCGATTCCCAGAAGGCCAATAAGCGAGAGAAAAAATAAATAAACGTACACAAAACGCACCGACAACACATCTTAAAGATTGATCGTTCAGATTGGAAGACTACCGACGATGACGCGAGGAATGCGATAGTTGCACTATAAATCAATATTATATATGTACATACACATAGCTGGAAACGACTAGCAATTATTGCATAGCAACAACTATCCCATACGTGTGAATGCGATAGTTTTGAATTTGGAGAATGTATACCGTGCAAACCAAAACATTGATTTAATGATAACGATTTTCTACCATTGTCCATATATTAGAGTGGGGGGTGGGTTGCCTAATTCTACATTGATTCCCTCGGAAGAAATCATTCAATCGAAACTATTAAATGATTTGAGGAAGTGTCGGTAAAAATAGATTTGGATTTTATCTTATGCGACATGCCAATATAAACACACAAACACATTAACACGTTACGTCAACACGTCGTAAATTTTACTACGGAGATGATATACGTGGCCGGCTTCTTGCGCACGAAAGGGTCAAAAAAAGGGCTGTAATAATAATTGAAACCTTCTTGCGGTGTTTACAATCGACTTTCTCCATCTACGTATAGATACGAAAAACGGATGGAAAATTTGTAACGTCGAAAGCTCACGCTTTTCCGCCTGGGAAAAACAAGTCGAATGACGCGAAGATTACACACGCTGTGCGTACGGGGCATTTGGCCAATGTTCCCAAAGTGCTAGAAACAAAAATATATCATCGAAATGCTATTTATAAGACGATCGCCTAAATATAATACGTACAATACAGTTAGAATGTTCTAAATGCGGTTCGGTATTCACACTCTTCACACAAAGAACGCCGAATTTCGAATTCATTAGTATCGATCGCACGAGCGACGTATAAACGCGCTCTCGAAATAATAAAAAATTTAAACCGAAAAATATTTACAAAAAAAAACACAAAAAGTGAACGTACAAACACACCGGAATCGGTAAAATTTGATGAGTTGCTTTAAAGCCATCTGGCAAAGCTAAAATATACGCCTGTAACGTGCAGACACGTAGATACATCTAAATTTTCAACAAATTACAAATGGGAAAAAAATAAAATAAACTCAAAACCGACCGATTCACGGGAAAGTCTAGTTACTCTGAAAATATTACACAACGAAATTATCGGAAAATTTCACCGTAAACGTTGCAAATATTAACTTTAAAATAAATTGCCTACTCTTTTTTTTCCAATCGGCGATAGGTTTATTACCAACATCACATTTCAACCATTCCATCACAGCTTTCGCAGAAGCGAAAACCTATCCGATACGGGGAAAAACTCTCTGCCAAATTCCCCAGACACCGAAACCGACAATATATTAGACGGCATTATCGAACTTTATCTACACCGACTTTGTCGGAGTCGATACGACAAATATATCGAGCGTAACATACGCCCCGTACGAAGGGGGCGCCACACACCTGGGGGATTTGCACGATACCGAAAAACCATAAATACAATACAAATAACATATCATTCGAGCGAAATTGATTTTGCACCGAGAGCCCGTCCTGCGAGTCGAGGTTGGATATCGTCTATTCGTGTGTTTATGTATGTATATGAATGGATGGACGGACGGTCAATTCGCTTTTAAGATTAATCTAGCCGGTGCCAATTGGAAAATTGGTCTTCTCAATTTAAAAGCAACGAGACCACGTTTTAAGTACCACGTGCGAAGAAGACGCCGTACGTGCACATTGTGGTACGCTCGTGTGGCCGTGGCTCTCCGTGCTTCATCAGTCGTCCGACAGGCAAAGGGTTAATTATTTATTGAATCGAAAAAAAAAAATGTACCGTATATGTGTATTGGCCATAATAGAGGTCATACAGCGCGACGTCGATAAGATATTAGTTAACGACTCGTAAAGGTAGTACTGGATATACTTTTAACAATAGAGATGACATCACTCGAGCGGATGGGAGGATCTCTCCGAATATCGTCATGTCTTAATACACACACTCGAGAATGTGCACACAAAGGATGCACAAAGAAACCCCAAAATGCATATGATAAAAAATAAAAATAAAAACATCTAGTGATATTCGCCGACGGCGTTGGCACAAGAACAGAGTCGATTTTGCAAACTATGGCATAAAATGTGCACACTGATCAAATGCAATTTTATCTTAATTGCTGCTTATTTATGCGACATGTGTGCTATTCGTATAATACGTGTGCGATGATAGTATGTTCAATGTTTATTTTGCGATTTTCCTGTGTTTTCAGATTAAAAAAGACCATGTCTGATTTTTGCAAAAATGTATATCGATTATACATATGTACATAGGGTGTAAAAATGTTTTTTTACAATGCAACTTTGTATGACTTATAAAAAAAAATCCAATTTCACTAAAACACTTTTCGCCACGAAACAGTTTCATTACTCTACTAATGCGATTTAATTTACATACATATAATATATATATATAAGTCTTAACCTCCAATCAGTCAACAATAACAATTACAAATTAATTCGATACACTTCCGCATCCTAAAAATAATAAAGTAAAAATCCCCATAGGTAAATAATTTATTGTATACTTTGCATTTTATATACCAACATCATTTTACGACACTTGTGTCGTAAATTCGCGTTTTATCGATCGCTAAACATATTAAAAGTGCAATAATGTAATAAAATGAGCATCAACAATGCAATCAATCGACTTATATTCGAAAAACGAGAGCAAATAAAAGACTGTACTGCAAACTGTACAATACATGATAATTGCTCTGGTGAAACTTGCACCCCCTTTTCACAAAACAAAAAATCCAAAATCGCACAATCTCACATTACCAATACAACAATAATAATTTATAATATAACAATATGCACATCCGATGAGACAATGTTCACAGCGACAATGTACCGCGGGGCAGCGCATCTCGATCAATGCAACTTGCAGCGACCAATAGTCGAAAATAACAAAACATACGTACGGACATACACAATCGGAATATTATAAAAATAACACAATTGCAATAAGTTCGCGTTGTAACAATTAAATTGCAAAACTCGGAGTAGCGGCGCGACCGGTCGCGACCGACGCTCGACGCACACTGTGTTCTAAAGCAAGTCGGCCAACAAAACTCGACACACACTTTGAGAACCACACACATCACACCAATTACAATCTGGTACATAGAGACGATGGATAATTGCACACATGTCGATTGAAGAATTTGCATCGACAAGCAAATATGTGTATGTAAGGGATATTGGACAAAAACGAAACGAAGCGACGAGTTGGCAACGTCGAGTACAGAGTATGGCAAAGATTCGTATCGTACATACGATTGTGCAAGCTATGTACTGCATAAAAAATGCATACACAGATAGTATCTATGTTAAATGGAATTAATTTGTAGGTGTGTCTGTTTTCATAAGAATTCGACCACAGCATATCGGCATTGTGTCGTAGTCACTGTCCGTTGACAGTTTCATCATTTACGTATAATGTTGTGAGTTAGTGAGGCTATGTAGCGTGAGCGGGCCGCTGGGAGCCATAGGGGTTACGTACGTGTACGTGCCGTGGCGGGTATGCGAGTGTTCCGCGGCTCGACTACCCAGCCAGCCGGGCAGATTAGCTCCGCAATTTCGAAAATGATCTATTTTTAAAACATGAAATACATAATGGTAATCTATTGTACAAACTGTCTCAGACATAGGGTACTAAAGTTCAATGGTTCAAAACAATACAAAGAGAGAAGTCGAGGACGAAAGTTTGTTTAAACATTTCGGTTTCGCTTATAACCGCCAAAACACAACATAATTTAAGTTGTGCTTTACTTTACATAACAATGCATAATGACATTCCAGTTATATTTTTGCATAAAATATTAACGCATTCAAAGTCGTGGCTTTTGCGTAATTGAAATATATATGTAGCACGGAGGCAATCACGATAAATACATTAAACGAACGTTGTTGACAGTTTTTCCAAGATAAAACTGTATAATAATATATTCAGTGACGTAAAATTCCCTCGATATAAAACAACAAATTGCGTCAATGAAGGGTTTTTAAACTCACCCAACACAAACTAGTGACATTGATCGTGCCAGCATAACAGCAAAGTCCGATGCAGTTTCCAAAGGACATAACTGCAATCACTAATCACTGATGACGTTCTGGTGCACATCATCGCACTTTTTCGTTCGCAACGGGTGGGTAGTGTTTCAATCTGCCGCCATTGGTATCAATCCGTCGAGACGGCTTAGCATTTTCAACAATAAAACGAACGAATGAATAAATAAATAAACAAAACGCATAAATATGTAAAACGCGTGTATGTGCGCGGATATGACACGCAAGGCTACATTATTGTTAATCGAATGTCGATATTACCGGTTGTACGCGTACACGTGCGTGTACTGACTATGCGATCCAAATAATAAACGAATTTGTTGTTTGTTTTTTTTTGCGTAAAAATTAATTAATATTTGCAATGAACGCGATAGGCGCCAGGTTTATGTATTGCCTAACTGGGATATCCGATTGCTGTGCAAACATACGCCCCTTCGGTGCACGAAACAAGTTGGCTAACATTTCTCATTCAATAAGAAGAGAAATGGAACAATTTGACAAGCCCAGTTATTTACGCTTGGTTGGTGTATTATTAAAAGTCCACTTATCAAACCTGCGTATAAGTTTCTGGGAAATGTCGAATACCGAAGTTGTTTTATTGATTTTGTAAGTACATACTTAGTGTCTACAATTCAAAGGTGCTCAACCTTTTTCAGTTTGGGAGCTACTTTTTTTTTTGTATGGTGATCAACTTCTATGTAAGAATTTAAGGGGAGGTCCGGATATAATATATTACATAATAAGAATAATATAAGAATTTTACCAAAAAAAAAAAAAAGTAAAACGCAATCAAGGTATCCCCATTGCTGAATGCAGTCGTTTAAATATAGATTCTTATAAGAACATGTGTTTTGGATTAACAATTTCGAAGAAAATAAGTGGTATTTAATAGAGCAGATGTTAAAATTTCCAAGAAGTCCTCTCGACTTCTTTAACAAATTATCTGGTGTAACTGAGAACCAAAGATTAAACAAATGCATACCACGAAAAAAAAACGGTGCTATGCTTAGACCATTAATCCTTTTCGATAACAGATAAGCACGAGCCCAGGAAGACCAAGTTTAGTCATTGGCCGGGGTTTCGTAAACAAAATTGAACCATAGCATTGCAGAAAATTTGAAAAACGGAAAGCAATATTCATTTCAGAATTTACAAAGCAAAATGGTATTCGGGATCGACTACATTTTCGGCCGGGTGAGCACCCATGGTCTACAATGTAATAGGATATTTACACCCACTAATGCGGATACGAAAGTCGTCATATTGGATATTGTAGGAGAAAATTGTTGACATGGACCAGGCGAAGCGTCGTTTTTTGGCGCATGCTGTGTATCTCAATATTAAATTTTCGCTTTCGATGTTTGACATGACGGATGACGTACGAGTGAAGTGAATTTTTGTTTTCAACAACGTTGACATCGAGTGCTTTTAATCAATCGAAATGAATTTGATTTGATGTCGGAATAATTGACGCAAGCAAGCAATACGGATTGGGATCGTACGATTTGAAAGTACTGCGCCGCAACACCATCATCATTATTTTTATCATCATCATAATCAATATTCTAGCACTACTTGTGGCAAAATCAAGGAAGCTATTACGCGCTCGGCCGTAAATCTCGCGAACGAGCAACGTGCGATGATGATCCGATGATTGTTCCAAAACAAACAATCACGCAGAAACGTATTCAACGACGACGACGACGAAGAAGAAAGTCACAATCGGCGCCGAGTCTGTTTATACAGTATAGTCAGATAAAAAAAATATTATTAAAAATTAACGTTTGTTCCTCTTATCTGCATATAAACACGCAGTGTCAACGTTGGTAAAGCGGCGATGACTAAACGTAAAGTATTTCGTAATTATTTGCGCAGTGATCGTATCTGAAAAGCATCCTAGTCAGTTTAATCAATGGGAACTCATTTTATTGGTAATTATAATGGTGAATTAATAACTCTGAAGTGGCATTCTAGAAACCTATTAAAATTTCAGTCGACAAAATTTATTAATTACACGAACCGGAAAGTTTTTTAATGATCGTCGATATGCGTAAAGTAATTATTTATCGACGGTATAACGTAAACTGTCAAAAGAAAATATAATTGAGTTCAAGTTGTATCAATTACGCAATATAATAACTATATAAATAATGACCGAATAAATTTATTTTCACAAAAAAAGTTTTTTGTAATTCATTAGATATATGTAGATAATCTTAACGCAATTTAACCCGTTATGTACGAAACTTCTAATTGAATTAGAGGGGTTGTACGGGGGGTGGGTTTATCTTTTTTTCTCTCGGGATTAAGCAGGTAATAAAGTGGCAGGTAATAAAATAAACAGCCCGTCCGAAAACAAGGAACGGGCAATAAATACGGGAAGGAAATTTAATACCACACCTCCAAGTAGTGAGGTACTTAAAACGCGAGTTCTTTTGAACTGCTTCGTCTAGTAATTGATTGCCGGGGTTATTCGGGAGTTGCGCTTTTTACGAACTAACGAGTGATTTATCGGATCGATCGTCTATCATTCGACGAAGCGAGAAGTGCGTGTCGAGAAGGTCGATTTTTAGACTAAAATCACATTGTACATTCTGTGGCGTTTCATAGAAATTTAACATTTTTTCGAAACAATATTCTAAGTATGTATGTATTTCAATCGCGGAACTAAGTTCTGAAAAACATTTTCGGACGAAGAAAACGAACATTAATCTACCGGATAAATTAATAGCGGTGAGATTATCTTTATCGCAGATGAAAAATACGCCTTTCTATAGAACGAAACGGAAATATATCAAAAACATACACCGACTAGTTCTGTCTAGTGAAACTTATTGTCGGCGTGTCGAAGGACACTTTGCGATACTGTTCCCGAGGGTACAACTCTAACGTCAAAACTTTAAGTATACAAGGTATAGATGAAAAATATATATATTTATTTACAGAATGTATATACCACATCTGACATACGTGTGTAAAAATAGATAGGATCAAATGTCATAAATACCAACTGCACTCAAGCGAACGAGTGTAATAAACCAGTCTATCGAAGGTGAAGAAATGAATGTAACGTGGTTTCCAGAAGGTACATACATATGTAGGTAGCCTGGTGCCTAAAGTTCGGTCCACACAGAAAGAAATTTCCATCAACATTTAAAATAACAATGTATGAAATTTTGCTGATACAAAACCTTCAGCCACTATTTCGGAAAACTGGCACTTTTTGCTTCTTGGTGGAATGACCAAGCTGACTATCTACTAATGGAACTGTATTTTTTTTTAATTTACAGTCGGTTTGAGGTTAGAGTGTTCGCGATTTGCGAGTACACATGGGGTCACAAGAACTACGTAGGACCAATGGGAAAAGTCGCTAGCGCTGATGATGACGACGATATATACCACGAGCAATAAAAACAAACTGCGGCCACGAAATTGGTCTGGTCAATCATCCAATAACGCGTCCTGTCTCCTCCTCTCCTGAATGGATGACGGACAAAAAGCCGCCGTTAAAAATAACGACGCAACATACAACGGACCCGTTATTTTTAGTGAAAACACACACACGTGTGTACACAATTACACATACAAATGAACGATTAAAACCTGGCATTCTTCAATGGAACCCCGATCGTGTTTACAACGTAGCACTCTTACTATGTACTACTTACGGATACGGAGATTTAGTAAAAATAAATGTACGGGAATGGAACGCGTGCCAACTTTACTTCTCCGATCCGAGCTGCGATCGATTTACCGAAAGACCAACCGTTCGTATGATATGCAATAAACGACATTTATACCTAATTTTGTTCAGAAAACCTGTGATATACCCATGCGATGATAAACCTCATAAAAACAACGGTAGCAATCATAAAAAAATATAAATTACATAAAATTGCCCAAAGCACATTCAACTTACACACGCAATAGTGATCACCGATCGACTCAGTTCAAAATGACAATTGTACAAAAATGTCAAACCATCGAAAACGATAGCACCACAGGAACGTGATATAAATTATATTTTTATACAATAAAATCACTGCCATATAAAATACGGTTTTTATTATTGCGGTCATACATCCGAATCCGAGGATAATTTGAGGAAAACCATAAAAACTCAACAGTAGATTCAAACATTGAACTTGTCGGTGTAGATATATTGGCCGATAACACACACACATGACACCTCGCAAACGATTAATTTTGCCAAAGATGAGTGTATTTATAATTCGATGACGCGATCGTTTTGATTAAAATCACCTTTGGGTCCGTGAACCCAACATGCTAAGGTTACATCAATCACAATTGTAAACGCACACACAGACTCACTTTAAAATTGTGCGCTTATTTCATAATTCGAGCCGCGCAGTAATGGACGAAACGTTGCCATAGGTCCGCAAATTGGGTAAATCTATTTCACCTGAACCGTATTATAGGTAGGTGAGACGAGAGCAAAAGAGTGGGCGTGGACAGTTTGGCAGATCGAACCGGTTTGTTACATTATGTAAAGATAAATATGTATATCGCATACTGATATTATACACCAGACGTTCAAATTCGCCCTGGAATTAAGTTTTATGCAAAAAAAAGAGCGTAGGAGCATGAGCCGCACTCGTCTCGATTGCGATTTTGGATTGGATATGCGATAATAGAGACGAAAAAAATAACGTCCTCGTACAATGTTGTCTACTGGATAATGAGAAAATTATCGGCGAATATAATAGAACAAATGTGTTTTTAAGTGATGACAAAGTACTCGTGAGCTCATGTACGGATTCAGTCGTGTGTGCTAAAATTGTAGTTACACAACAAAAGTGGAATATCGGACAAAAGAAATCGCGTGCAATTTACCACTAACAATATTATGTATACCTTATTTTGGAAACATTTGACGTATTTTGTATTTGTTCGGAATAAACCAAGAACACAGTGACACCTATGTGCCGACACAGTAAGCTAATAAAACTAGATACAATTGGACAAAAAATTAAATAATAAAATAAAATAAAAACAAATGGTTTGAAACTCGGCTAAAAGTATACAAACTCACCTGAACAGTTAACAGTTATGTACTAAAATTACACTATACACGTGTATATAGAAAAAAAAACCAATACATCCAACTGTACACGAACTGAAGGCTTTCTGCAACGATTTCGATTCATTAAAATTATGCGAAACGGTTAAATCACACATAATTGCAGCGACAACCTTGGAAATTTAGTATATTTCAATGTGTTTCAAATGTAAATGCACATCCTCTAATTTTAGCCGGAAGATTCATATGTAAGCCATTTCGCTAAATTAATGTAAACAATTCAAAAATGATACGCTGTTTGGATTGCATTGTTAAAACGCCAATACATGCATGATGTGTGTCAGTCAATCTGCATTAATCTACAGTAGACAGACAGTTGCGCGTGAAAGGATCGCGCAAAAAAAATAATACAATGAATTTTGTAATAAATAGTCATGAGATGACTACTTTGTATGACAACATCTTAAATCCACGATGAAATACTTAAATTTTTTGTTATTTATTTAAACTAACAACCAAATCAATGGCGTATAAATTTATTCGAACATACAACTTTTCAAAACTAACTGATGATGCCATGTAACTAATTAAAATCCTAACGTGAATCATTGCGTCTCACACTTGCCCAACAAGAGGAAGACTCATTTGAATATTCGTTATTATGTCGAATCGTTCAGAATTGGCTTAAGCTTACGCGCAAACCACGAGTAGTATACATACAGTAGCGGTCACATAAAACGGATACGAAAAAATCTGTTTGCGCATAAGTTTGGTTTCAAAGACACGCCTAAATGATTTTAAATGGGTAAATCGTAATTACCAATTCATATGATACTATGTCAAAAAAATGTCATAAAACAAACTAAGTCAAATTATGCGTGAAGGAATTTAACGACCATCTTCCATGATTGAATTTAAAACCAAGAATTTTGAACACTTTTTTTAATTGAATATCAACAAACATGCACATAAACACGTAATAAAAAAAAATTAATATTTAGTTGCCCTCCCATTTGCTTTTATTACCGCATCAATTCTCCTAGGCATGGATTTTACCAATTCCTCGAGGATTTCGATTGGGAATTCGTCAAACCATTTTTTTTTATATTTTCTTGCAATGATTCGAGGGTTTGTAATGATGCATTTACTAATTTTGCGCTTAATAATGGACCACAGATTCTCAATGGGGTTCAAATCAGGGGCTAAGGCCAAGTTAGTGTAGAAATTCCGAGTTGTTGTAAATAAATCTTCACCTTCGAAAAAAAATAATTAAAATATCAAGTTTATTATCCTGAATATTGTTATACACAATCAAAAGCATAAAATGAAAAAAAAAATACCGGCTCGATGACAAGGTGCAGAATCGTCCTGGAAAATGAAACTGAGAAAGGTGTTCTTCCACGTATTAGATTCTCCTTTAAAATGCTCTTGTAGACGGCGTTCACCGACCCTTTAATGAATTGAAGTCCTCCAATCCCATAGAAAAAAAAAACATCCCCAGATCATTACGTCGGGGATGCTTTAGTTTTCAGGTGCAATTTTCTTTGTAGCGTTCTCCAACGCCGGACATACTGTAACCCATCCGAGCTAAACAAATTAAATTTAGACTCATCGGAAAATATTACTCTCGCCAATCCATTTCAGTCCAATTTCTATATGTTTTAGCCCATTTCAAGCGTGCACGTATCATCTTCTTCGTGAGAAGCGGTTTCTTCGCTGGTGTCCTTGCGAAAAGTCCACCATCTCTAAGACGACGACGTACAACGAATGGAAAACTTGTCCTCGTCTTGTCTAATTTCTTAGCAGTTTTGAATCGGTCTTTTAAATTCGCGTGTCCGAGTCTCGAAGAAAACGTTCCAGATTCATGTTGTTTTTTTAAAATCCTTGAAAGAAATACGCTTGCCGAAATTCCTCTCGTTGAAAATTCGCCATATTTGAGATAATCAGCTTCTCTTCGTAAGTAGTTTGTCTGTGTTTCGGCATGCTTCTTCAAAGTCTTCAAATTTCACTGTTTACACTCCGAAATCACAAACGAAAATGAACTCAAATCAAAGATAGGGTGTGTATTTAAATAACTAAATAGTAAAAACCCAAATATTTAACGAGCATAAGTTTTATACCCGAAGATCGTAAAATTTGGGGTGATCCGTTTTATGTGACCGTCAGTGTAGATAGTCGTGTGTGCAATTAACTATTCCAGTGCAGAGAAAGCGTAACAATCCACCGGTTTCAATTACGAAACAACAGAACGATAGCTGAAAAAATGGCAACAAAAAAAAAACCCCCGGCACACATCGAACGATGAGTCACGCGGCATTTTAAGGGTTAAACCGCTATAATATACAGGTAAACCAGAGATGGCGACAAAGAAACTACTACGCGGTCGATTTATTTGCAGCAACAAGGGCAACAAAAATAAATGATGACGTCATCTTATCCTCCTCCGCACTCTCCAACCCTCCGAGCTTTTCACTCTTGCTAATTGCCGGACGAAGAAACAACATCGTGAAACTTGAGTGCAATCTCCGAGCGAAAAAAGCGCATAAAAGAATATTAACCCTTTCCGCTCGTGTGTGCTACATCGAATAGCAAAATTGAAACGGTTAAATTTCGACCTTAAATGTCGTTTATTTTGAGCTAATTATGGCACGCGTTCAATGTCGTTAATGACCTTTTAATCCCTCGACATTCGTTTGTCTGTTCGGGGCGAGTCTATAAATCACTTATTTGATGAATGAACGAAGACAAGGGTTCGCCCATTTCTCGCAAAGATAAAAGTGAAATGAATGCATTCCATAACCCTACGACTCCTATTAACTTTCATAGTGGCGTAAATACAACTAAGGTGCTTTCAGACGTCGAAACGAGTTAGTACAAAGACGAATGAGCTTTAATTTAACACGCCTCCTGTACACACATGGAAACGAATCGCTTTAACCGATCTACGCAAACGTGATTAGACTTAAAATAGAATTAATTCTAAATTCGTCCACATCGTGATAAGCGCAAAATATCCAGCGACACGCGACCACAACTTGGGAATCAGGGTCAAAACAACGGTGAAATCTTTCAGACGCCTGAAAAGGTTGCGTTTTACCCCCCGAAACAAAACAAGAAGTTCTAAATATACACGCCGAGAGGCAGATCGCAGTTAAAGCTCTCAGAAATCCCTTTCAATATTCAACCTGAGTGGATTTCCCTCTTGTCTTTGGACTTCGGACCCGTCCATGCGAGAAGTAAAAACAGTGGGGACTTTGATTAAGGTCAAATTGAACTTTAAAAAGCACCACATGCTGTATTGGTGTATATCCAATACTATTTATATCGTGTGAATTGAATTGGTTATTCAATGTACATATAGAACCAATCCATTTTACTTTCAAGGAAAAATTGATTTGTTCGATGAATGACATTGTGTGTGTGTGTTCGAGACACCGACAGCGAAAGGGTTGACGAGATCGATTTTGCGCTCGCCACTCGTCAAATTTTCCGTTGATGAACAACAAACCGCAAACGCACACACATTCGCTCGTCGAAGGTGAAGATCATCATTAGTCATCAACGGCCGTTATAAACGAGTTAGTCGAGATGAGCTCTCTCGTTATAACGAGAGACACGTAATCGCGAGTTTGGAGACTGAGAGCGCAAAAGTCAATGGAAACGGGAATCGACAAACAGCGGGGGAGGAATTCCGAGCATAGCTGATTTATATTTATATGCGTGTAAAACATTCGCGATGATCGTAAATATCGATCGATGCGCAAACGACCGACTTGTACACCGGTGGTGAATTAACTTTTGATTGTACGATACACGTATGGGCGATTTGTCGGTGAAAGTTGAACCGAAATTATTGACAATGAGATAATTTGACGGTTCTCGACGTTTACCTGTCGTCGTCGTGTTCTAGCTAGCGCATACTTTGCAAATAAGACGTGCAATAAAAATTTCTCGCTGACAAATTAGAGCGTGCGTGCACGCGAACATCTCAACGAACACGTGTTGTACCGCCGTTGATCATTGTGTACACACTTGCCTGTAATATCGCCAATGCAAAACATTTTACTTGGAACGAAGACAAAATATGGATAGTGTGATATATAAGTAAAAAAAACGAGGTGACTTGCAGGGGTATGTTCCACTTCCGGTTGACGAAAATTTTTAAAAACTTTATAGGTTGTAATGGTTAGTATCAAACTTACATATGTATATAAGTTTCAGTATGATACAAATTTCTATGGCTTTGTATGGCGTAGATACACACTTGCAACACCCCACACCACGTCACAATTCATAGCAACGACGTCACGTTGCGCAATCCCATCACGTGTGGTGTGGTAAATGTGTGTGAGCGGTTTTTGAGTTACAGCGATTCTGCCCAACACAAAATTTCCAAAAATCACCTGCGGATGATAAATTCAGTCAAAATCACGAGCTCTAAATAAAGGTCGCGATGAATTGCGACGACCGTGTGTGCGGACCAAACGTGTGTGTGGACCAAACGATGGATGTTAAACCGACAAAAGTATTCGCACATAAACTTACTGAATTAATTAATATTTCATCCTAAGGACGGGCCCAATTATTTGAGGATGTCGGAATCTGCATATCTGGAATTGTTGCAGTTGGTTTCACCGACTATACAAAAGACAGACGCGTGAGTTAAGATCCGAGGACAGCCCTCTACGAAATCCACGAATTAAGGCACTCACACACCTTGGCGAAATCGCTCCGTCAAACTATCGCCCCTATCGTCGTCCCATTCGCACCGATATAATTCGCATTGGTGCGAATCAACGACGATAGAGGGCGGCAGCGATTTCGCTAAGGTGTGTGATTGCCTTTACTCATCAACACGAGTTGCGACATCGATTCATCGACACATACCCTGCTATGTGTCGATGACGTCAATGACGATGGATCTCCTCACTATTCGAAGCGACCGACGATTTGCACACACACGAGCGATATCTAGCGCAATTGGTCGATCCGGCGATCGATCGCAGCGTACCGTCGTCCGTGTGTAGGCCGCTTTACACTACGTATGTACATATAAAACGAAAAAAGCGTCAAATTGTATCGTACAAAAACTTTACAGAGGTGAATGAAAATGTATTTTACATACATACATACTTTTTAAAGTATGCTTGAAATAGTCCGTGCCTCTATACATGCAACCTGCAACAAGCGCGCAACCTTATCGTAGTGCAAAAAGGTTGCACACGCTGCATAGGTTGCAATGATGCAAGTATATGCACTCGCAGTGTTCCGACTGCGCAGCTTTTTGCACATAATTTAGACAGACTGCGCAGCCAAACCCCGGTAAGCTCACCTACGACTAACGCCCTTGCGACCAACAATTATTCTGTTCTAACTTCTAACCCTACTATCCTGGAATGTTTCGGCCGAAGATCCCGTACATACAAAACTACCATTTGTTCACATATATTTTCATGGTAGCCTGAAAAGTTTAAATACAGCAATGGCGTTTTCTTTGTGGGTATTGAAAAGCGATGGCAGACCTCTTGTACTGTTACGAGCCTCATTTTCGTCTGATGGATGCGAATCGAGCGGCGTTCGCGAGGGGTTACGTGTGCGTCTGTCTGTCCGGTTCGGTCGCATTGCTACCATTTACGGCAGAATCGAAAATGGCGCCTGGGGCTGTTGGAGTCCGACCTTGCAGTCAGTGGTGTTGGCCGCCCACGTCTTCGGGAGCGCAGGAGCCATAAAAGGACGAGGCACCGCTAGTGGCCACACTAACTTAACCGCAACACACCGTTAACCCCTACACTGCGACGGTGGGACGACGGCGAAGACGAGCGCCCGAAATAATCGTGAGCCAATTTAAAATGCCGATGTTAAGCGGACCTTACACGGTCAATAATACTGCCATTGGTGACAGTATCCCCCTCCATTCGCCAATACTGATGCTCCGATATCAAAATATCCGGATTGCTTGCCGTCATTCCATCAATATCGAGTTTACACGATCAATAATACTGTCGCTACTTTCAAGTAATGACAGTATTATTGACCGTGTAAGGTCCGGTCCGCTTTAAGGCGATCACACACCTTAGCGAAATCGCTGCGTCAAACTTTCGCCCTTATCGTCGTCCCATTCGCATTGGTGCCAATCGACGACGATAGAGGGCGTCAGTATGACGCAGCGATTTCGCTAAGTGTGTGAGCGCCAAAATTCGCACATTGTACGTTTTTGACGCCGATAGGGGCGTCAGTTTGACGCAGCGATACCGCTCCGGTTTGCGTCGACGATACGGCGAGTTTAACTTGTTCAAGTACAAGTTGCAGTGACAAATTCTAGCGATCGTTCATCGTCAACTCGGAACGCACTTTTAAGTTTTGAAATGCCACTACGAAACACACATAGGCCGCTATAACAATAAGCTACGCTAGCTTTAGAGATTATGTATTTCTATTTGCGGAACGGAAGAGTACAATACCTAAATGCAGAATGGGTCAAACAAAAATCGATTAAAGCTCTCCATCGGAACGGAAGCGAGTCAAAAATTTGAACTCGTCGACGAGCTCGTTATAAAATGTTTGAATTTACAATAAGACGCAATCAGCGATGAATTGAATTCTCGTCAAATATTAACCTAACCACGTTTGAATGAACTTCGTTTAACCCTTTTAGTAAAATTTCAGCGAGTTGGGTCGGCAGAGGGTTAACCACGTACTTGTTATTAACGAGTTTAGTCGAACGTATGACAAAAACAAGCGAAGCCAGGTGCCAGAAGAAACTCGAGCTGGTCGGCGAAAAAAAAAGCCGTACCGTGTCCACTTTCTCCTAGTGGTGTCGAGACGAAGAAGTGACGAAGAACGTCTCCGTCCGTATCTGGTCCAGCTTTGCCTCAATGATGCAGCAGCAGCATCAGCGCACCAACCGTGACCTCATTCTTATTTATTTTTTTATTTAATATACACACATCTCGTCTTCTCTCTTTTTGTTTCGATCCGTATTCGTCTCTGAGGTCAAACGAATATACAATAATAAAAATAACATCGGTATCGAGCGACCAGGTATTTATAGACGAGATAATCGATCGCTTTCTGGGACACGTGGTGTACTTGTTTTTGCCACTGGTTTGACGATTTAGAAAAAACGACATTAGCCGAAATATCACCAGTACGTTCAAGAATTCGCAGAGGAAATGCTACATTATAAATGCATACCGATGACGCGTATTACGTATGTAAAAGTTAAACATTGGACAAATGGGGGGTAAGCAACGTGGGTAGCTACCATTACACGAATGGGAAAAAAGCGACGGGGCATTGGCGAGGTTCCAGAAACTTTTTCCGTTTCCTGGGAAATCTTACGCGTTTCACTTTAATTCTATGGCGAAATTTAGCATTTCTTACGGGGCGCGTAATAGCGATAATTTAGTTGGGATCTAAGTGTGCGGTAGTAGATGCGACACACAGGGAGAAGAACCTTGATATTATAATATAACGAAGCAAATAAAGCCGACTCGATAATTTAACCCGACATGTATACAATTAAACGATAACGAGATAAGCAAACAGTACGACTAACGCATCTTTCACGAAATCTGATCAAATTGTGAAATGAATGTATGTACATACCTACATTATATATTGTGGGAAACCGCAAAATTGTATCGACAAATTCTTATGCTGCGTACACACCGACGAACCGTACAGCGAACGACGAAGGGTTGCTATTGTGTGGACGTTCATAAATCATCGAACGTTATTGTGTCAAGCGGTCCACACAATAACAATTCGTCTGCGTCGTTCGCTGTTCGGTTCGTCGGTGTGTACGCAGCATTACAAGGAAGTGACAAATTTGATTAAAACCGATAACGGTTTAAATGTAAAAAATATTCCATCGCAAAGATGTGAACATTTAACGACAGATAATATTTAAATTCTTGTAAATTTCCACCAATGGCTTGATTTGTATACAAAGAAATAACAACAATAGGCGTTTTTGTGAGACAGTTTTTTTTTTTCAGTTCATCTTTGTGATGCCAAAAACGAGTCACCGCCATCGCAAGAAAACGGCTATAATCATCAGTGGGAATCATCAGCGCAAATTCAATTTCTTAGGAAAAATATGTCATAAATAACATTACAAATTCCACCGACTTATAAATAACATTACACAATTGACCCAAAGTGAATGGTTTCATTGCCGACTTAACAATACTACGAAACGTTAGCTATAACGCGATATCATGTGCCAGATTCAACACAATCGACAAAGACAAAAGCATCTTTTTTATATGTAACAGGTACAACATCATATAGCATAATAGGAAACGTAAATGAGCGAGTACAACATTACATGACATAACATAACATATGAGTAACATCATACAAATTATACATTTAAAAAAAATACATCAAAAACTCACCCATCCCAAAAATAAACGAAGATTCAACAAATTCCGATGATACATGGAATATAGAAATTAAAATATATATATATATATATAAAGTATATACCTTGGTGATGGCCGGAGTGCGAGCCTTCTGCGGAGCCGGCGTCTGTTGAACCACGGGTTCGGGCTGCGTGACATGATCGGCAGCCAAAGACTCCGGCACGGTCTGCAGCACCGACCTCATAGTCGCCGACATGATGCAGGCCGGATGCGATCACAGCTCTGGTTCAAACAATCAGTTCCAACACTCGACAATAACCATCCACCCCCGACCAGTTCCACATGTGATTGTGACAAAACAATCGGGAAGGTATCGCACTCACCACTCGGTGTTAACTTCACGCGTACAATGCATTTTGTACAAACGACACATCCATATTTAGAAAAATAGTCTCATTTGGATTAAAACTGTAGTATAGAAATGCATACACAATGTACTCAATGTGTAAATTAAGTAAAAAAAAAAAAAAAAAAAAACAGTCAGTCAGCAAAAAGTTGTGTGATCATGCACACATATTAAAAACTAATAAATTATTAAGTTGTAATATAAGTCCCGATGCACAAGACCAGCTGTTGTATCTGAAACAAATAAAATAAATCTATTATAAAATGATATTGACAATATTTATAATGTTAGTTGAATTAATTTTAATAATCAGTGACTTGCCATGGCATTCCTCGATTGAGAATTAAACGAGTGTCAAAAGACAGGCTGATTGTAATGAACTTAATTAGTCAAAAGTGGAACTAAACGCTCACAGTGGTCATTGAAACGGTTAAATGTAAACCACACATATGTGTGTGCTACAAAAATAACAAATTGAAATGTAAAACCGCAAAATATTAAAATAAGTATTATTACCGGGCTAACAGGTTTCAAAAATGCCTTTCAAAACTCAAAAATTTCACCGTTTATTGATAACATTCACGCATTGAATGTATGCGGAAAACACTATATACTGTTCACCTTTATCTATATGTGAGTAATGTGAAACGAAGATCCCATTTTTATTCCTCGGGAATTCAAATAACCACAATCAAGTAAAAATTGACAGGTGCATATTTGTAACATTTTGCTGTCGAATAATGTCGGATGTGAAAACTTATGTAGGTGCAAGTGGAGTTGTACACACAAGGTAATGGAACATGTAATTTAAGCGTCAAATTATTCCAAAGGAAGACAACCACTAACTAGACGAGGTCCACTTATATTGACCGACGTACAGATTGGTCAGAGTGTTCTGGATTCTGCGCAGAGTATCGTGTATGCAACTGGTTCACGACAGGAAGCAACAGAATAAATTCACACACCAATGTTAATCATATTACTCGAATGAATAATTGGCCAATGTTGTACCACTTTTTCACTAGTCTTCCTAACAACAAAATCAAAGTTCAAAAGATAAATTTATGCAAAAATTGAGAATGAAAAATTCAGCGTACAACTTCCACACATACACACACACTTCTAACTTCAGGAACTCGATGATCTCATTTGAACAATTTCACAACGAGTGATAAAATATTATTCAAACAGAGTTCATTTGCACACTCGTGTGTAATTTTAATTTCATACAGCACAGTATAATTTTACACATTATAAAACGTGCAACTTTGTAATAATTATGAATTTCTCAAAAATTGACCTATTTACGTTGTATATTGAATTGCAGCGGATGTTCAACTTCATAAATTGAATTAATCATCAAATTTGAATTATGCAAAGGTAATGTAAAATTGTGACATATTTCACATTATGCGGCCACATATATTCTCTATAAGTTTATATGAATATTGAAAAAAAAAAAACACGTTTTAATGGAAAAATATCGTCGATTTTCATTGAGCCGAAACAACGAATACGTATTAAAAACGCGATGAATGAAATGAATTATTCAACATTCGTAGAGAAGAGCCATAAACGCAAATATAACATTTATATATTACATGAATATTGACAATAATTTAGAAACTCACTCGGACCATTTTCACTATAACAAACAAAATTTAATAATAAAACCATAACGTGCATCACTTTCTCCTTTTAGTGTGTGAATTATATTAGAATAATAATAATTGATAATAAATTAACATACATTTATGCTTTCATTTCTCATTTAGAGACTTCAGTAATAATACATTACATTTTTCATTATTCCAGCTGATTAGTACTACAAATGCGACAAAGTATACAAGTAAGATTAATAATAGGACGTTGAAATTCGAACACACATCCGAGATAAGTTAATGGCGATACGTCAATACAAATACAATTTTTATCAATATTTTTCAATTCGTAGGGGGGGGTGGGGGGGGGGAGTGGTGGCCTCATGTGAGGGTCTCGCGGAGAAAGGACGCGGAGGTGTTTCTCTTCGCGGTGGCTTATATATATATATTTTTTTTTTTCAACATTCATGTCAATTATAACATCAAATTTGAATTTTATCCATTTTTAACACATAACCAAAAAATTGACACGGATTGATTTTATAGCAATCTCGAAGGTTGGGTCGAAGGTCGACGATGTCGATTGAACTTTAAACGGGGAAGATTTGACTCACCGAGTTCGATCTGGAGTCGAACCCTTCAAACTGACAGGTTTGTATGGTGGAGGCGAACGTAGGTGCAATACTGCACGCAAAATATCGACATAACAAACGGGGGCCCGTGGGCGGAAAAAAAATCACCACTTTTGCCGACTGTACGCGTTCGAAAATAAAAAATCTTCAATTGTTTATTAATTTTTTTAAATTTTAAACTCAGAACCGACCAATCAGGGGCGAGCAGTCAGCGGTGACGAGTGCGCGTGTGTGTGCGTGCGCGCGTATACGTACGTACGGGGACACGGGGGCATGTGTGTGTGTGTGTGTGTGTGTGTGTGTGTGTGAGAGAGGCGAGTGCGCGCACGGGTACTTTCTATATTTATGTAAGGTGGTGTGCGTGGATCGCGGGAGAGGGGTGTTGGGGGTGGGGGTGAGGTCGTCGGGGGTGAAGGGGGGGAAGGAGGAAGGCCTCCGATAGCGAACGAACGTAGCGCGGGGCTCACCGGTTATGATCGATAGTGACAGCCGGAGACGCCCCGCCCGAACCAACGGGCGGCCGGGAGAGCGGGGCGGGGGTGGGGTCGGGGGAACCGTTCGCCTTGTGTGAGCTCTCACCTGAAAAGGAGGGTGTAGGGATGTCGTGATGCAGCGAGGTTCTGCCGCAGCAGTTATGGCCGTTAGCAGTCAGCAGTAGGCAGTTGGCCGGTCGAGGTCCGGACGCGGTCCGCAGCGGCGCGGACGCGCGACCCACACCACACCGCACACACAGCACGGCACCACGCGTACCACTCGCACGCACCGCTCGCCCCGCACACAACACTGCGATCGCCTGCACGCCACGCCTACGTTTCCGCCCCGCGTTTAAATCGTCCGCACAGTATTTTATTCGCTTGATATTTTTTGGCGGGCGATCGCCAAACTGTGCAAATTGACTGTATGAAATGTTTTAAGGGTGTTGCGGTTCGATGTAATATCACTAGTTCCGATTTACATCCCTTCAATTGTCGCTTCGAAATCCTAGTCTGTTTCACCTAAACCACACATACCCACGGTTAATTCACACGTAGAGCATGTTGAGCTTTTAACAAACTTTCTAATTCTATCCAGTCTTCCAGCCTACAAACATTTAAAAATTTTCCTATCCTTACTTCTTCACTCGTACTCAATTAATCTACACAATTTTACAACTATTGCTCATACTATAGAGATCAATTTGATACTCGTGAATTTTACTATTTCATTATACAGTAAACTCCCAATTATCCGTGCATGATTTTAATTTAAAAAAATATATTTTGGATGGAAAATTCAAATTGATATTAGAAAATCATTAAAATTTTCTTAATAAATAATGAGTATTAAACATGTTAAAATAATTTTCTACTTTAGAAATGTATCTATAGTATGTAGTATTTTAAAAAAAAAAACCATAGTTCGGATTATCCATGCCACCATTAGTCCGGAGTCTACTGTACTTCATATTTCTCTGAACTTTTTGTAACATAGATATTATCACCACAGTTATTACATTCATTACCATCTACTCAACAACATATGTATGTACATACTTCACCTACGACTAATTTATATATTAATGTAATGTATAGAATTTAGTTAATTTTGCTTGCCATATTATATATTTTTTTCTTTATCCTATTCAACTTAATATCTAAGTAGTTCTTTATAAATTATTATTTTTTTTTTTACATTTCTATTCATACTTGTGAAAAATTTTAATAGGCATCATAACTTGTAATGTTATTTTTCAATTTTTGTACACCACTGCTAATTTTCCAATAAATTGAAATACACCAATAAATACTGGTGGTTATCACTTGTTTCTAGTGTATATGCTAATCAATACCCATTGACAGTGTTATCAGGTGGTTATCATTAGACCTCAAAATAATGGATTATTCACCTTCATGCCGCAGATATATTTTGGTGTTAGAGGCAAATATCAAGCAATATGTCCTATTTTCTCCAAAAGTCGACACACATACGTGATAAATGAAGGCAAAATACACTATACGATGTTAAAGTTCCCTTGGTTGGTTATCATTCGACCGGTCAATCCATATCTAAATCGTTTGCCTTACTTAAGTACATAAGATTGAACATTGATAGTGATTTAAATTGATGAAAAAATATGTTGGCATAGACCTTAAATAAAAGTTAATGTAAAAAATGAAAATGATATTGAATATTACAAAAAAAAGTTTATTGTTGATAAACTTTATTTTGTTAAAATTTTTTATTGTTGATAAACTTTATTTTGTTAAAATTTTTTATTGTTAATAAAATTGTTTTCTTAACCTATATCACACAATTGGAATATGTCCCATTCAATTCGTTTGCATTATATATTTATGACTTTTTTTTTAAATTGTGTAATATTATTTTATAAAATACAAAGACATTTGCAAAAGTAAAAATTCTAAAACTATGAAATGAGATAAACATACAAACTATAAAATATCAAAATCTATTGATATTGACTAAATATTGTGATATTTCTAATTAAACGATAAGTATCATAAGTTGTAATAAAGATCAAAATAATCTTATACAAACTTTACAATGAAAAAAAAAAATAAAAAAAAAAAAGAAAAGCAAGATATATAAAAGCGAGTGATTATAAATATGAGATAATATAAAAAAAAAATAAACATTTTAAAAAACTAAATCAAATTCAATTCAAGACATCTGAGAAATTTGTTGCTATGATTTTAAACATAGTTTGTGAGAATGGGATTTTATTTAACAGGAAAATACAATTGTATGACTGATTGGTAAATTTTAAAATCTTTCGGTTCAAATGTGCAAAATATGATCCTTTCAACAGTGTCTCCATGTTCTTTGACATCCTTTTCCAAAAATTTCCTAGAAGCCGCACAAGCAATGTGAGCAGCTTCAATATTTGGAAAGTTATATACGCCAGTACCGATGCATGGAAAAACTATCGATTTCAAATCATTTGCTCTCTGCAATGCAAAACAACTCCGATAGCAATTCTCCAAAAGCTCACTAGACTTGTTTGTTGGCCCCACTGTGTGAATTACATCTGAAATTTTATTACAACATAAAAAGTAAGTGGTAATTTTATAACAAATATTCAACACAATGCCATAAAATCCTTACATTTAGCTGGCAATTGGTAGCCACCAGAAATTCTAGCATCACCAGTTGGACATCCATGAATGTCTCGACATTCATCCTGTAATACAAAATTTTATTATATAGTACAAGTTGAACCGAGTTTGTGTTCGAATTAATAAGGATTATAAATATTACCAAGAGGGAAGGTCCAGCCGCTCGGTGAACTGCACCATCTACTCCAGAGCCTCCTGCAAGTCTAGTATTTGCTGCAGTTACAATGGCATCAACCTGTTAACGTAAACACAAATAACCAATACATTAAAAAAAATAAAAACAAAAATTGACACAAGCATTGCACAGTGGTTAAACAGTGGCGGACTGGCCATACAAGCGACATTGCCTGATGGCAAGTGGGCCCCGCTATCTGTTAGAAAATATGGGCCCTCAGTAAAATTAAATAACTTTTTAACTATTTCATTTTACGTGTGTAAAAATTTACAGGATATTGCACTTTGGATATTTCAACAAAACAAATTTCTTACGATATACACAAAGAACTAATACCTGCTTTTAGAACCCAAGGATCGGTTAACTTATTTTATAAGAGTCGAAATGTAAGTTTTCAACATTTGCGTGGGCCCATTTCCAACCTCAAGATTATGTATTTTAAATTATAAATTTTGTATTTGTTGATTGCCAGTAAGACGTGTAGTACGTCCATATTCTAATTAATAAAAAATAAAAAAAATTGTAAAATATAATTGCACCTTTAATTTTTGATTCATGCATTTTTGAAAATTTTATTTATTTTTTACGCTTGATTTTTAGCGTGATGAAAAGAAGAAAATTTTGTTATATGGAGGGGGGGGGACAAATTTTTTTAACCCTGGGTGGGCCCCCTTTGTCTCCTGGCAAGCACTGATTTCAGTCCCAGTCCGCCACTGTGGTTAAATATACTACAGTATCCACCTGAATTGGGCTGTTTTATTGACAAAATATATGATAATAAAAAAAAAATGAGGCCTTACAAGGGGAAGTATCACTTGCGGTTGACGAAATTTTTTGAAAATCTTACAAATTGCGAAGATCAACACCAAACTTATAAATACGATGTTTCGGTAAGTTAGGATTAACGGATTCTGAGATATAGCGATTTCACATAGACAGACAGACAGATATTTTCCACAGATCATAAAAACGTAACCAGGGGACGATACCCGATACAAATCAGTTAAAATATCAAGGTCAAATTTTCGTATGATCACAATACAAATTATTTTAACTCTGAAAAGATCGGAGTATTATCTGTTTTACGCTCACTAGTTGTATTGTTTTAAGATGACAGGTATAATTTCCTTATCGCATAACCTATAAGGTGACATTTAACACCATGACTTTGACCAAAACTTAATCATACAAAACCGCTTGGGGTAACAGTATATTACCTTATACATCATTATAAAGAAGACGCCGCATGATTTTGCCAATAAAACATTACTTGGTATCTAAATGAAAATTGTACTAGAACAGTTGGTAACCTCAAACTGTGTAATGTCTCCATTCCACAAAGAGACTTTGTGAGCCAATCGCTCGTTGACTGAGGCATCCAACACCATTCCTCTGGCTTTGAAGAGGTTCACATCAGAATCGAGGGATGGTGCTTGACGTGCAGCTTCAACAGTCCATGGTTGTATCTCATGCAACGTCAGGTAAGAATTGCCCTTGTATTGGCGACGCTTCTTCTCCACGTCCATGTTCAGGAAAATGTTCTTCTCTATAGCCCACGACATGTTCGAGCCAATAATTAAGACAACACGACTCAACGACAACAAAGCTAAACCGCAACTGACACGAGTGCCGGTCAACAGAACTGCCATATCGTCATGCGGTTTTCCCCTTTTCGTAGTCTAAATAGTACTATTTCCGGCTATATCCTAAAATTAAAATAGAAAAATATTACAATTTATTCAATTTTATGCTCTGAAAATTGACAAAATATCATCATAAAACTGGTGTATGCCAGTTGAAAAATCAACGATTAAATAAATTTATTTAAATATCTGTCTGAAAAATTATTTAAGGTGTAGTTTCGCGCGTACTGCAGCCTTCTGCAGCACGCGTTCATCTCGCTCTATCGTATGGCGTTCGAGTGAGATGCGCTTCTCCCTTCTAGCTGCAGATTGCACCATAGCAGGCTGCAGAACATGCGAAACCAAGCTTTTAATTTAATACGCACGGTTTAATAAATCTGAAAAATATAAATTGGAAGAGATTTTATGGAGGATAAAGAAATTGAAAAAATCTAATAATAAAACGATGTTATATGAAGTTTTTCTGTATTGCGTGTCGTAAACATTGGAACTCTGCCAGTAAGCGTTGCACAATTAATTTATTCAATATAAAAAAAATAAACAAAAGAACGATTGACATAATATTGACACCGTTTCTGTCAAGCAATTTACTACCTTGCTACCAAGTTCATAAGTAAGAAAGTTGCTTGACGGATAACATCAAAGCAATTTAGGTACTACTACCTACCTAGTGCATAGGGAAGAAAGTTGCCTAAGTGGAGGAAAACTTTTACCAACGATAGATAATTACATATTTGAGGATTATATGCTTCCGATTTTATGTAGTATATTTTATATCAAGGAAGTAAGAAATATATATTTCAGTATTCAATTTGCGCGATTCTGTAATTTCTATGTTCAACATTTCCTTTTTTTGTTCTTCCAATAAAAAAACTCTCAGAGAAGTGTAATACTTCTCTGTATACTCTATCTAACTTAAAAAATACCTTATTTTCGCGCAACAAAAAAAAGAGGGTTGTGGCTGTTAGAGATTTACGTCTTCGTTTGGTTATCGATAATTATTCATTCCGAGAAGCCAATATGGTAACGAAGTAGTCTGCTCAGATCGATTCTAAATCGGTCAACACTAGGATGTTCTTAAGTTGGACAGGCAATAGTTATCTTATGTGCGCAAACTTAGCACAAATAAGTTTGCGCAAGCGAGCCCATGTCGTGTAGGGCAGGCTTAAAGTATTCTTTCATTTCTCATTACGATTTTAGATTCTTTATTCTCAATGTCTATTTCAGTGTGTATATTTATAATGCTGGTAGACACACTGCAGATGCGTTCGTTACTATGGCAGTGACAACAGTACAACAAATAAAATTTATCACTTTCCATTTTAACGTGCTAAATAGTATATTGTTCACATACTTCCACAAGGCCAGAATGCTACAATGACCAATTTCACAAAGTGTAATAAAATAACTGGATTTTATTCGAGCACCGATAGTATAAATAGTTTTAGATTTAAGTAAGTTTACAATTTTATTGAAAAACTGTATTTCTGACATCGATTTTTATTATAAAATTGCAATCGCTATAAAAATATCAATCAGTTGCTTTATATGTACAAGAGTAAAAATGAATATGAATATTTGTTTCCTTCAATGCCAATTGGTTACATATAAATATATTATTTTATATTTTAGGGTCCAGTTCAAAGAAATAAATAAAGGTATACCTTTACTGAAAAGTAATGTATTAGATGTCAATTTAAACTCTGATAATAAGGGTCTTTACGAAGAAAAAATATTCACATGGCAAGAAAAAGTTTTAAATATAAAAGAAATCAATGAAGATACACATACAAATCTGAACACAAATGATTCAGAAGATAACAAAAGTAATGTATTGCCCAATTTAATGCAAAAAATTATATCATACATCAACGAAGACAATTATGAAAATGATGAACCTGTTTATACTGGAAAAAATGCGAATAGTAAAAACTTTTCTGAAAAAATTTATGATCGTTTATACATAAGCGATAGTAGTAAAAGTGTAAAATCAGTAGAACAAAATTCATTTGATCGGTTGCACAATTTAAATGAAAATCAACAGAAAATGTTCATTGTTGCAGATATGAATGATTATAAGCGGTTAGTAACCTTTAATAAACTTTATATATTTTTAACCTTATCTGAGTAGTTTCGTTATTCACACAATTCTTGTTTGGTAGAGATCCCACATCGATACTCAAAAGGGAACATATCCTTTTTACAATAATATGGAATAAGAAAACAGGAAGTTTAACAGTGTCTCCAGATTTCAACGACTTAGAAGACAATCCATATGTTTTAGAAGTATCATATGGTTCAAAGCAAATTTTCCATTATTCTATTGGACAAATTAGTGAAACTGTTGATCAACAGAAGTGGGCTGAAATTTCAGCATTGAATCAGGTACAAACTAAGATATCATATAAATTTTTAACAAAAATGTGAACAATAAAATAATTAGGTATTTATAATTTAAAGATATCGCAGCAAGAGATCATTTTACGATTGCGTAAAAAACATAAAAACTTTGCAGTACCTTCAAAAGAAACTCTAAATTGTGTTATAGTGTTTGAAATTCTATCTGGATACTTTTTTGAATATGACCACCTGTACGTAGAATACACAATTGAACTGCCATATGGCTATAGTTGTAAAAATCCATTGAAAGGGAAAACACAGATCTCTAAAAGTGATAAAAACCGGAATGTACATTTTGGACATCTATTTGAAATAAGCATAGATTACGATTTACAAAGTGGAGACAACAATGGTATTTTATTTTACTCGTAATCCACTATTTTCAATTAGAAGTTATAAAAATATATGTACTAATTATAGATATGCTGCCAAAACCACCACAAATTTATTTTGAGATAATATCTTCCGATACATGGGGAAGACAATGTACTGAAGGATATTGTTATACAGATATACCAATAATTAATCCTGGATATCGCCGAATTACTTTAAATAGCATCAGACCACTTGGTGTCAACGAAAGATTATGGAATATGAAACGATTTTTTGTCGGAGGTAGGCATATATTGAAAGACATTACATGGATTAGTAAACCGTCCACTTTTCAGGTATTATTTGTTAATTTGAATTTTTTTTATGAAATACAAATTGTTAATAGGATGATTTTCGGTAGACATTATTGTATAATTACAGGGGAATTGCCTTGTAAAATATGGAATAAAGTGTGTAAATTCGGGAAAACTTGATATGTCTATGAATGCAATTGTACAAAATCAGTCGTTGAGAAAAAAGGATACGATGAAGAGTAATTTTTCACCAGACATTGAAAATAGCATTGTTGAAAGGTTACACGTGGATTCTCTGTTTAAAAGTGTTAATAGTGTATTAAATGCTTACAAATCTGCAAAAGAAAAATTGTTGAAAACTTAAATTTAAAAATGTTTTTTAACTAAACTATTTGTATTGAGGATAAATAAAATATTTTATTTAGTATTGAAAATATGTTTTTAAATTCTTTAAAACTGTATCAATCATTATTGAAATAAACCAATCAAATATAAGTGTATGTATATCAATATTGTAATTTTATAGATATCGTAACCATTCCGAGTGCAAAAAATGGATGAATTCAGCCATATCACAATATTGCACAGATGGATATTTAAAGAGAGCCTTTTCACTTCTCAAAATAAATTATTTTCCTGATACATTATTTTTTGTACAGGATTTCAATCGCGCATGAAATCACTAACCAGATTATGAACTTTTGTAAATCTGAAAAAGCAAACGAAACATTATTAAAAAATCATTTTAAATGTATTTTATATAGTACATAAAATTTATACCAGAAAAATCTTGTATTTCTTGTATACATAAACATATGTACAATTCCCACCTTGCCATAAATTGCCCTCTGCGGAGATGTCGGGGAATGTGTCTTGGCATGTTCTAAAATTGTTCTTTAGTTAGCAAATTGGTTGTTTGTAAAATAAAGATTCTGAAGTCGATTCAAACAAAATAATATTATTTATATTTATTCGAAAGAAAAAAAAATGAAAACTTTATTAAAATATCTCGAACAATGTGTTTTTTTTATTATAAAAATATGCATTTATACTAATTTATTATGGTAAAAGGAAGAAAGGAAAGAAAGAAATGCCGCTGACCGAAATAATAGGAAAAAGCTTACACACAAGGATATAATACTTGTACAGTGTCTATAACTCTATATCAATGGTCGGGAACCTTTTTTGAACTAAGACTTAAATTGGGGAAAATCTTGCAAAATTGGTAAGTTTGGGAACTGCAACATACTATTTTCAGATAATAATATCAAAAAAATTGAATGTTGCTCATTTATGAAATGGATAGCTGTAAGAAATAAGTTATCTTCATGATATTTCTTAATGTTCGACAATTTATTACTTAAAAGTATTACATGTTTAATCTGAACATCGATCTTAAAGCTTTTTATATCTACGAAGTTACGGAAATAGTATTCATTTGGATTTTGTATAAGTTGTGTGTTTCACACAAAAAGTTGAATGGCAGCGTAAGCCGTTGGCTTCCGACCGCCGATTTGAATCCAGCGCAACTGATATTTCCCCCATTAAAGAAATATAAAATTTCGGCAAAACTTTCACACCAAACTTTACTTCTCGAACATACTATGAGCATTTACATTCTGAAAAATATTTTAAAACATCGGAGACGTTGCGTTGACTGTTGCGGGTGGCAGCAGTGCGCGCGATTACGCTTTGCGAGCGATCAGTTGTTGCACCTGAGCGGCTGCGTCAGTTCATTTTTAGGTTAGATCGAGTAGGTGTGAAAGCTGACAGCGCAATGGTGGAGATGTCACGCGTTTCGCTCGGCATTGCTGGCTTGGCAGGCTCCATCTTCCTCGCCTACGCCATCTACTTTGACCGGAAGAGGCGCTCACATCCGGACTTCAAGAAGAAACTCAGGGACAGTCAGTATTCACATACCTTTCATTCACACACACACACCAAAAAAACCGCATGCAATACACCCGACTCGTCTACCCACGAGTGTATTTTTCATCTGACATTCATTTTCATCTGACTGGGCAATTTAATTCATCTTTTGCACATGTCACTTTTCAAGGCCACCTGTCACATTTTAATTCATACTGTAAAAACTTGCTGGATTTAACGTCACGGACTAAATGGCAGCTAAAGCTGTCTAAGCGTGTCGATTTATGACCACGTCCGATATATTTGTATTCACTAATGATTTTAACTACCTTGTCTTATCAGAATTTATCGAGCATTTAAATTTTCAACGATTTTTAATATTAACACAGTGGAATATTACATAATATTAATTAAATTGTGAAATTTAAAATTCAATGTAGTCTATCTAATCGGAAAAAGTGCTGTATATACATAATAGCGTAAAGTCTGTCTTTCCGTTAGGAACGCTAGATGTATGTACTTTTGTTTTCATTGAAAATTTGTATTATATTTGATTTTTTCCCCTAATTCATATTTACCACTATTGTTAGTTTACTCGAATGTCAATAATGATCTTTGATTTACTAATATTTACATATATGTATATGTATAAGGCGACTAATTAATCGGTCAGTATTTAGATCAATAAACGGTTGGTAACTTTTCAAGGAAATGGTCCATATTATATTTAGGAAACAGTCAGCAAAAAATATATTTTTGGTACCTTTTTCACAAATGGTAAATACAGTAAATACCGACCGCTTATATAAAACTTACTGACCATTCATTAAAATTACCCACGTGGTTAAAATAACTGACCGAAAATCGGAAATGTTATTGACCCAATAAATACATGCCTTTATATAATGTAATTTATTTTTATTTTAAGGACGCGAACTGGCCAGGAAGAGCATGTCTGCCAAACAGAGGAGCTTGGATTCTCTACCAAATCTTAAAGATCACCAGGCTGTACAGAATTACTTCCTTCAACAGGCTCGTATTATATATAATTTTTAATGTGTTTGTATATCATTTGTGTACTCTTTTTTTATTATTGTTGCTTATATTTTTTAATGCAGATTCAACTTGGTGAAGAGCTCTTAGCCAATAAGCAATTAGATGAAGGCTTGGAACATTTCGGACGAGCTGTGGCTCTTTGCGGACAACCTCAGAAATTGCTCGAAGTTTGTTTTTCTCAAAATCATTGCACAACTAATACTTATAACGTTGTACGTCATGCAAATAATAAAAAAATAATTATTTTTAGGTGTTGCAAATGAACATGCCTGCCAACGTGTTCAGCTTGCTCCTCGCCCGTCTTCCCGATATCAACCGGCGAATTATGGAGCAACAGGCTCTTCTTTTTGTGGGAGATGACAACGATCTCGAATAAACATCAGGTGTGTGCTTTAAAGCGTTACAAAGTTTTTAATGAGTATTTTTTTACTGACGCAATTGAATTTTGCAGATGATTCATCAGTAGATACATCCGAAAAAAACAGCCACATACTACTATCTAATGCTAAAAGGAAAATTGATTCCATACGATTCCACCTTTCTCATGCAAACGTGCACCTTTCTGGTTATCACAAACGGTATCCAAAGAAAAATTTACCGTATAATGTGCCGGAGATTTTCTCACTGCATTATTTGTATATAAAAAATATATTGTTCATATGTGTAACGAGTAAGTGTTGTGTTTAATTATAAAGTAAATTAAACGTGTTTTTTTTTTCTTTTTGTTATAGTTGAATGAATAATACTAAAATTGTATTGTTATTTTATTTTTACTCTGTAAGTACATTGACGCTATCAATTAGCGCGGTAGTTAATGATGTTAATTGTATTTACTATTTATCATGCAATCGGTTTGTTTGTATACATGTCTAGACGTTTTCGTGAGCCGTATTTAGTAGTAGGGGGGTACTGTGCGATTTCAATTCATTGTATTGAGTCAACTTTTGTCATCGGGTTTAAAGAAAATTAGTAGTTTTAGCGTCATGTGTTTCAGCTAGTCAGAATGGCAATTACGTTAAATAACATCTAGTGATGTTTTTCACCTTGCACTTTCTTTGAATATGCATACTGTAAGCTTCAATGTTGTGTGGATTCCGTTCAAATGGAAAATTCTATAGTGTAGTGCGAGCCGAGGTAAATCGTATAGTTATACAGCACAAATTCTTGCATTCACATTTATGTATGATGTACGTGTATTCGAGAAACACTTTGGTATTACATTTTTTTTCTACTGCTTTATTTATACTTATGCTGAAATTCGTTGGAAGTTGAGTGATAATGGAGTTGGAATAATTGTGAATATCTGTCCACGGAAAGGGTATGTAGGGATGAAGTCGGTAAGAGAGCATTTACATAAAATTATTTTCCTATTTAATTGTATGGAATTAATTGAAGTGCTGTTATTCGATAATAAATTGTTATATTGAGAAAATAAATTGAATAGAACATATCTTAAACTTATATTCATTTTGGTGAACCCTTGTCTTTCAATATAAACACAAAAATGTTGAACAAAATATAAATTTTATTTACATTGTCATGTGTACAAGAAACGATTGATATAAAATATCAACGAAAAAAGAGAAAACATGATATATTTTTACATCCATATCTACCTATATATATATATTATCAACAATAATAGTAAAAATTGCACCATTTAACAATTTCACAACAAAATTAACAATCAACATTTAAAAATTACATACATATATTACCGATGTAACCGGTATAAATAATACACATGCCTGATTATTTAGCGAAAATTGTCAGATTATTTTCAGAAATGTATGCAAGTATAAAATTTATAAGCCCTCTTTGCAATATTTTCAATAATGAGTTCACCGAATAGGATGTTCATATTGTGCTCGAGAAAAATTATAATAAAGTTCTTAAAAAGTATTAAATTCATACATAAATCATTATGTATATTTCTTTCTACATATTAATAAATTAAATATTGTGCTTAATTTGATTAACATTTCAATCATAGCAAAAAAGATTCATTAAGTAACAGAATAGGAATTTTATCAATCGTTGATTGATCCGTATTGAACACACTTGGCACGTATCTTCCAAAAAAACCTTAACATATTCCAGTGCGCATGCATACATACTGAAGAATCGAACATTATTCAACAACGATTGCAAAAATTAATTGGGAGTTTTTTTGATAATTCAGTATACAGGTCGCCTTGCTCTTATCTGTGTCAAATTGTGATTAATACGTACATTAATGATTTATTTAATCACACACTCGGCGAAGGAATGATTTTAGTATTCAATTTTAAACATACTCAAAACGAAATAGATATGTATGTATCTAATTGTTAGATAGCGAAGAAAAATAGTTGCCGTTTGCATCGTAATTTGACGGGTATAATTTGTGTAAAAATATATGCTTGGATTGGTTGGTAGTTTACAGTTGTGAATTATGAATTTGCAATTGAACCCCTGATGAAATCTTGAGAGCAGTTCATTACTTCCAATGCACCAACGTCGATTAGAGACTGTGCCAATTTTATGCCTAATCCTTCACATTGTTCCAGAACGTCTGCTGGAATTTGGAAATGCTTCGTGAGTCCACAATACAGTTTTATCTCTTCACAAACGCTCGATAGTTTTGCGCTCCTTTGAGATGTCGACAAATCGTCTGCGCTGCATTGAGGATCTCCTTTGCTCTTCAGGAACGGACAGTTTTTCGCATTGGGCTCCGTTTCAATATTGTATTCCATGTTGGTGCAAGTTATTTGAGAGTCGATGGCTACGGCTTGGTTCGACATGAAAGGACACTTTTTGATATCGTAACTTTGCCTCCTCGGGTGCAATTTGACCAGAGCTTCGTTGATGCCATCCTCTTTGGCCGACAAGTACGGACAGTTGCCCATGAATTCCTCGCCGATCGGCAGCCTGACGGGACAAGCTCCCTTCTTGTCAGAGAACGGACAGGACCGGAACAGTTTACCGTGAATGTTTATCAAGTTTTCTATTTCCACCGGTTCGGCCTTTTCCATCGTTATACTGATGGTTTTTTGGCGACAGCACACGGGTTTCGCCGTTGCATCCGCGTCGGAATCCTGTTCGGCCGGTCCCAAGCACATTTTCTTGGATGTTTTAGAGTTGGTGGAAACTTCGTCTAGTTGCGACAACTTGTGCTTTCCAGACTTGGGCTTGTTCAACCAATCGACCGATTCGAAAACTTGCTTGAGTGATTTTTGTATTTCAGTTTTGCCGTCCAAGCTCCACACTGCACCGGTTATGTTCATTTGATTCTTCGACGCGTCGGCACCGATTTGATTGAAGTTTGTAGATATTGCAACGGGAGCACTACAACCACCACCTTAAAGCATCAAAATTAAAAAATTAGTTGATTGTCAATGGGCAATTACTCAATGATTATATTATTAAAGTACCTAAAGTTCTTAGGAAACTTCTCTCGGCTAGAATTCTACAATAGGTTATTTCATCATTGAGCGGTGCCAGCATTTCCAATATCTTCTGGTTATTTGCCCGACATTCAACCGCTAAAGCACCTTGACCCACAGCATACAAAACTTCTTTACAGGGAAGCACCTAAAATTTCCAAATAAAGCGTAACGACCAACGAAACAAAAAAAATCAACAAATTAGATTAAATTGAAAGGAAAATTACTTGAGATATCCGATGTTGCCAACCCATTCTGACTAATCCGGCGTTCGCCAAAATGATACCAGAATAGTTTGGATACAAAGTACAACCTTTTTCAGACGCGTCTCCGTTGGAAGAAATGCTACCGTTGACGTTAGATATTTGAAGATTATTATCATCTCCGTTATCGCATTTGTTCGATGGTGCACAGTTATAATCGAGTTTTTTCAATCTTGTGTTGAGATTGCCTCGAATGTCGACTACCTTCAGGTGAGGATAGTTTCTCGACAGTTGTGCAGTACGACGAAGCGATGATGTACCTAATACAATGATTTATACATTCAAATTCATTTTTACGACAATTTATAATGATAAAATAAATAAGTATCACTTACCAATTATAGAACCTTGTGGTAATGTTGCTAGAGTGTGTCCTTTGCGATCTTCTCTCAGCACTAATGCATCTCTTGGATCTTCACTGTAACGATAGTATATTGTAAGTTGTACGTTTAGATGTACATATATAATTAATAATGCCATTTTGAGTATTTACCGCTCCAGTACTGCACCGATAGCCATTCCATTTGGTAACATTGTTGGAAGATCTTTCAAAGAATGAACGACTAAGTCTACGGAGCCGTTTTCAAGCGCTTCTTCTAAGTCTTTTGTGAAAAGAGATTTTTCACCAATTTTGGGTAATGATATGTTTAGTACTCTATCTCCCAATGTTGACATTGTTACTGTAAAAAAAATTCAATATATTTATTTATTACAATAAAAATAAAGTTAAAAAATTGTGGGCCCAGATAACATGAATTGATAATTAAAAATAATAACAATCATCAAAAACCATATACATATGTATGTACATACATATGTACCTATATATGTAAATTACATAGAAACCAAACGTTAATGAATTTGTTTATAGAGATTTTTCACCTTTGACAATGTAAAATCATATGTATGTATGTATGGATAATGAATGACTTGAATGTAGAGAATTGTTTATATTACATAATTAATAAATTATTATATTTAATAATTATTAAATTTATAATTTGTCGATGTTACAGTTTTTACATATCAATAATATATTACGTTTATGATTACACGTCTAATTCATATCAAGTAATTTTCATTTTATGTATTGCATTCTGTTTTATACAAATACTACAAAATAACGATAAAATTATAATACAGAATCAGAAAATCCTCCATCCTTTGTCTTGTAATTTTAGTTACATTTGTAGATACGAAAAATCATTATGACAATCTTGATCATTTATCAGATATGGAATAGTAATAAAATGCTAAAAATTTTGAGAGTCAAACAAGATGTAGAATTTTATCGAACTTATAATATAAAATTAATTTTCAATTTCAAAGTCGTTGATAAATGTTTAATTCAACTTGCGAACTGTCACATTTCATAAATAATACATATCAGATCACATCTCGTATTTAAATGGCCAAAATTTAAATAAAACCAATGAATTTCAAATCGATCGATTTAAACGCAGAGAATAAATGTACATATACTTTTATTATCATGACTAGGCAATTCAACGGAAACGTAACACGTGACGTTCAAAATAAAATATTATTATCATGCAATAACCATTAAATACGTTGTAAATATTTTTCGCATGCGTGACTTATATTTTTCAGCGAAAATCTTACCTGTTTCAAAATTTTTGCTTGGATACAGTTGTTTCAGCAACGAGATAACGTGACGTGTTTGTATCAAAGCCAGCTGAAACGACACAAAAACAAAATTAAGCATATACCAAAGGTTGGCGTTGAGGTCCATCAAAAAATTTGTAATGCAAAACTTTCTGAACAGTTGTGCAAAACAATGGGACGCTAAAAAAATTTTTACGATTCTGAATAATGGAAATTTTGTTTGCGCAGACGATTATCAAGTGATTTCAAAATATTTATAGCGATGAATGCAAATATTAATTGATGTTTTATTAAAGGTTTCAGTTTCAGCAAATAGGTTTTTTAACGGTTCTAGGAGTTCCAGAAGTCTTTCCGGATCCGGTTTTGTTCAATCGAACAAACAGTCAGTCACGGTCTTGAGTAGATTTTAGCGTGACTGTATAATGTTAAGGTCACACTACATGTACATAGATAATCCAAAATTTCCAAATCAGAGTGTAATTGTTAAAGCCTATGCATACACGCCATAGGATACAGCATCCGTTGAAGTAAAGGAGATCAAGGTATCGCTGCAGGCTTAGCACCGATGTGTATTGCGAAATGAGCTCAATAATCGCACTACTCAATTGCCAACACGCGAAAGTGAAACTGCTTGGGGAAAGGACACAAGAGTCGAGAATGGGTCAAGAGATTTGCAACGTAACCCGTTCAACGAATAACAAACTACAGTTTTTAACGAGTTGCAGGATTCACGTGGTCCGTTTATTTTGAAAATAGTGCACGACCATCTTATAAAAAAATTTAGTCAAACTGGTCACGACCACGTACTTGCACAATACTGAACATAAAAACCTTGAGTCTGTCTGCATGCCTGTCAATAAACTGTGTTTTTTACTATATACATACTTTACTTTATGCGTAGTATGATAAAGTATTATGCTCGTGCGAAAATTCAAACTCGAGATTTTGACTGATTTATATCAGGTATCGTCTCCTGATCATGTTTTTATGATTTTTGGAAAATGTCAGTATGTGAAATCGCTATACATATTATCTCAAAAACCGTTAATCCTATCTTACTGAAACTTCATATTTATAAGTTTGGTACCGATCTTTACAATTCATAAAGCTTTACCAAAAATTTTCGTCAACCGAATGTGGCACTTCGCCTTGCTTAAATTTTTTTTCTGAACACATAAGTTACAGCTCTTAATAGCCCACTGATTTTATTATTGTTACTTTTATTGAAATAAATAATATTTTATAAAAGTCGAAAATCAAGAGTAAAGGCCCTCACAAACCCGAGCGGATTCGCTGCGTCAAGTTGACGTCCTCTATCGTCGTTGATTCGCACCAATGCGAATTATATCGGTGCGAATAGGAATGTCAGTTTGACGCAGCGAATCCGCTTGGCTTTGTGAGGGCTTTTAAAGTAATACTTTCGGTTGGAAAATAAATATTTAAAAATTATATTATACATACATACATATACTATACATATGTGCACAATTTCAGCTTAAAAGTTTAGGAGGAAAAACTTATCAAAAAAAACTCAAAATGAGATGACTTACAAGGGAAAGTACCACTTTCGGTCGAGGAAAAATTTTGAAAATCTTATTAATTATAAAGTACCAAACTTTTAAATATGAAGCTTCAGTAAGATAGGATTAACGGTTTTTGAGATATAGCGATTTCACACACATCCGCTACACACACGCAGACATTTACCAACAATCATGAAAACGTGATCAGGGGACGATACCTGATACAAATCAGTCACAATCTCGAGGTCGAATTTTCGTACGATCACAATACTTTATCCGATAAGGATAAAGTAAAAAATGGCAAGAAAAACGCACGAGAGTCAAATAAGTTATAGCAAACTTTTATTATTGCGACTGGGGTTTAATGGATGAAAAAGTCTTCAACGTTGTTTAACCAATCGGCTAATTTTTTTGCATTCGGAAACTGGTCTACATGTTAACGGAAACGTGAAATTTTAACTGTGACTAAATACAAAATTACAGGATACACTTGTAAATTAGTGTTTTTTCAGCAACAGAAATCGGAAATACGGACAAAAATGCGACAACAATCAAAATTAAATCAATTTCACCGTCATTAAACCGTAGATTAGACTTCGATAACATGACGATTACAGAAAATCGTAGGTCGTTCAGGTGCCAGGGGCAAGGTGAACCACTTTAAATGCATGTCGTATACTAAACGAATTATGAGATATAAAGTTCAGAGGTCAATTCGAATACGATTGCATTGAGGTGAATGAAAAATGCCGACTAGACCCATGGATTTCAAACGCAGCAATTGCTTATTGCTTGCTAGGCTGTACAAATAACAAATTACATTTCAATTCACGAGGGGCTTCGAACTAATACGGATGTAGAGGTGTCATTTATCAATAAGCTGATTATAGTAACTCGAGTGTAGCGTTACTGTAATACATTAAGTAGAACTTCAACTTCGAGTTACAAAATCGATTTGTTAAAATCGTTATGCAATTTTTTTTAAGATACAACATTTTACGTAAGGCAAGGTTGAGATCGGCTCACAGGCCTGGTTAAGTAAGTTTAATAATCGTAATTAATTAGTACAATGAGAATTTTATTGCCAGACAGTTAGCAAATGCATTTGCACATAGATAAATTATTAAGTACCGGGTGAGATCCATTAATTCACACGTTAGGCATAAGTATAAGATCAGATTGTCGTTAAACTTAATAGCAAATTCAATCAGACAAAGGATTAATAAACGGACTAGTCGATTATTTTATTCTTTTGTATTGATAATATAATAAAAATCGATGGTGATAAAAAATTTGCAATGGATGATTGCTTATGGCGAAACGTGTTTATGTTAAAACGTGCTTAACGTACATTTGCATATTTAAGCAAAAAATTTAATTGGCGAATTTCTTTATCATACATATGTACATATGTATGTAGTGTGACGTTTTTTTTTTATTTTACGAACGATGATAAATTTAATTGTCAGCTTTTATGATTTTTCGGTATTATTTCAATGTCATGAAAATCTATTCATGGAAATTTACATTAATTTATTACAATCAAAATAAAATGATAAAAGCGAAAGACTTGGTCGAAAAATTTAATGGCAACTAATCATTCGGCCAGTAACTTTACAAGAAATAATAAATGATCAATAAAAATATATTTATGATAACTTTTTCACAAACAGTCAGTTAAATTTTTTACAACCTTTAAATATGTACATACATTCACATTTATGTTATTACTGATCACTCAAGTACTGACTGAAAAATACTCACCATTTGGTTAAAATTGCTGATCGAATAAAACACAGGCCTAATTAAATTGCAGAATACATTTCATATGAACATTTGATATTTTTAAACTAAAAATTGTAGAATGTGTACAATTAATAAATTTATCGATGAAAATTTGAATTATTTAAATTTTACGCATAAAAAAAAACCAAAAATTGGGGATGATCGTTCAATTGATTTTAACCAATCAAATCAAATTTGACTGCAATATGTAGACGAGAGAGAGGTTAGGTTTCATTCATTCGAAATACTTTTCGAGCCTAGCAATGGAAAGTCAAAGAGCAACGTGCAATTACTGCATCCGGTATGGGTGCATCCAGTGCAACAGTTGCATAATGATCAATGAATGAATGAATGCCATTAAATAAATATCTCACCTCACTCTTCCTGGAGCCAACTCTGACTACGTCATTCTCTTGCTCGTTCATGTTGAGGGTTATGTGAACAATCTGGCGCGATAGTCCAACAGAGGTTGCGCAATTTTCAGGTTATGTTAGATTGAAGTGTGAGGATTTGTATGAAGTTTGTGATCGCAGTCGTCAACACTGTGACGCACTGCTGAAGCTCCTGATGATTGAGCTGATGATTTTTAAACGCGTCCGTACATTACGCCATTCTCTTTCCAACTGACGGTCAAATGACGTACATATCAGCTGACCAGTTTTCCCCGCCAAGTTGTTTTCCCAATCTGTCAAAATTGTCACCTTTTCTATTTTCTCTTGCCGAATTTGAGTTTTCTACGTGTTAATTAATGATAGTGTGTGTTGTTTTATTTTGTTTTGTGGGTAAATTGCGCGAATCGTTTGATTCGTGTGATTTATTCGCTGAATTCAATTTTGTACTCCCGATGGGGTGTTTTTTTTTGCGCTGGCAACACAGCTGCGAATGTCAGTGAAAGTTCGGTGATGTAATGACGAAGTTGGAACTTTCGGTGAAATTGCAATTTCAATGACGCGCTCGTTGAAAATTAATCGAAAATTAGCGTCTATTTTTTTTTGCAAAAAGCAATTTATAAATAAATTGTATCTATGGAACTTTAAAATTTATTACGATACATATTGACAATTTTTTTTTATTTGTTAATTTATGTTGTGTTCAATTATCTTATCGGATTCTAATAAGAATAGTTTAGTTTTACATAATATGATAGCGTTGACGTAAGTTAATATGTTCAAAACGGGTATTTTTAAAATAGTTTGAAATTTTTGGTTTGTGTCTTGACTATCATAAATAATTATTTAATTATTATATGTACTATAGTTGTTTTATAATAAATGCACAGATGTCTCTAATAAAGCCGGTAAAAAATCTAATTCGAACAAAGTTGATTTACATATATATGTATCAAAACTATCGAACAATAAAATTCATTGAAAATAAAATATTCAAATAATTGTTGTTTTTAAATTCTTATATACTGTTAATGCTATATTAAATAATTATGTATGCTATATTCAAAAAATAGATTAACACAATTAAACAACGAAAGTATGAAAGTAGGTTTAAAAATTAATTTTAATAAAACTAAAATTATGTTCAATAAATTTTGCACTCAAAACGTAGTCACAGTAGATCATATTGTAGAGATAGTTGATAGTTATTTATACCTAGGACAACTAGGATGGAGCGCTTTCAGAAGAATGAACTTAGTTTTTTAATCCAACATTCCGCTATGCTTAAAATAGAAGGCATACGAGATACGACCAATGCGTACTGCCAGTTATGACATATGGATGTGAAACATGGATGCTGAACTCAATAATGTTACGTAAGATCCAGTGCACACAGAGAAGCATGGAAAGATGTATGCTTGGTATAACAAGAAGAGGTCGCAAGAGGAATACATGGGTAAGAAGCATGAACAAAGTGGCAGATATAGCGGAACGTGTGAAAAAGTTGGAGTGGACACATAGCGATAAGAATGGATGGCAGATGGACGCGAGTGATACTGGAATGGTATCCGAGAGGATGTGAAAGAATACAAGATAGACCAAGTGGACGATGGGCCGATGAGAAGAATGTGTAGAGTCGAGTGGATGCACATCGCTCAAGACTGACAGCAATGGAAGAGGATTGGAGAGGCCTTCATCCAGCAGTGGATGGTGACCGGCAGAAAATGATGATTTTTTCAATGTTTTCGATTTGTTACAAGTTGGACCAGGTGGTCTAACGACTTTTTTTTTGCCGCGCTTCAAATTAACCGTCAATAATCCTCGAAGAAGCCCCACCATAGTCAGGTCTACTCGAGGCGCCGCCTACATAGAAAATCTATTTAATTAAGAAGTCGTTAAAAAGCACTTAAGTGCCCCGATACGATATAAAGCTCGCCGCTAGCTCGCGGCCATTTAAAAATAATAATTGATCTCGCCCCGTGGTATTAAACGCACGCGTTTCACGACTCGACCAGATCGTAGTCGTAGGGGATTTCGAAGCGTCAAAGAATGCATTGGTTAACCGTTAATTCGATTTCGAACTGTGAACTGACTTTGATTTTGATTTGAGAGCATGCCCATTGCATAATTGCCATTTTGTTGTAATTGGTTTGTGTTGATTACAACTGACAATAAGTAATTGATGTGCAATTTAAACTTCACTATTCACGATTGCAAATAGCTAAATATGAGGGTGACCCTATAATAATAATCTACGTGTATATGAAAATTGGTTTCCATGCTAAAGGCACGTCATTGACTTATCAAGCTTAAAGCTCCAGAAAGTAACTGAGCTTAAATGACAAAATTTCTCATGTTTTTCTTCAATAAATATTATTACATAACATTTATTCCGATGTTGTAATCATTGTAAGGTTATTATGATCAAAAATGAATGATGATCAGCAATTTAGCCACAAATTACTTTGGTTACCAATCAACTTTGGCTACAAATTACACATTAAACAGCTAAAAATGCTTCTCTTTAAAAGTAGACAGTTAAAAATTACTGTATGATATTTACATTTCAATTTTTTATAGCTTACGGTTCTGTCCGCATAATATTATACAAATCAAAGACACATTATAAATGACTATCGTTAAAATTGACAATCCATTAATATCAACACTCTTCATTAACATATTTTTAATATCGATATCGTTAAAGTAGGTATTTGAATTTTATATCACTCCTAGAAATAGGTCTAATTTTTTTCAAATGCATCGTCTTGAACAGGTCGTTATACATTTTATAGCGTACAATAATTCAGGATTAGGTACACATTCTCGATATTATTTCTAGTTAAAAACGGTTGGCTAGCGAGCGGATGAATTTGTTGTTTGTATTTTTTTTTATTATTTTGACTTTATTGGACACATTAGCGAGCTCGTTACATGGGGGTGGTATCGCATTTGGCTCGTTTGGGCTGAAATTAGAGTACGAATCCTTATAAATTAAATAAATATGGGTTAGAATGTGTGATAGGGGACTATGTGTACACTGACCGATCTCCCGTGACCGATGAAATTTCAACAGCCCTTTACTATGCACAGTGGTGGTACGTGAGCTAAACTTAACAAAGCTACATAGTTCGTCAAAAATCTTCATGCACGTATACATATTCTTCAAATTAGTCAAAAAAATTGCCATTATTTGATTTATAGGCACCTACAGGTATTAAAATTCACCTGAATCGACCAGAAGGCTATATATTGGCACAGAATAGTTCTATAAACCGTTCAGCAAATTTATTTATTTACAAAATTTTACCACAGTAACCTTACAGTTTTCCAAATCGTTACTGTGGCCAAGCAAGTACATACAAAAACAAAATTTTGAAATAATACATTAAAATCTTATATTTAAAAACACCTCAACCAACCTCCAATAACTAACATTAAAAAAGGCAATGTGTATGGCAGCCCGGTTGAGTAATTTAATGGATCTTACAACGGGAGACATGGCTAGCATGTCAGTACGAGCCATGGGATGGATAACAAATTATGTTCTCAGAGGAACCTAAACAAACATAGTACGTCAAAACCCAATTCATTAGGAAATTGCGGATTATGTACCAGGACAATCAATAATTTGTGAAAATGTTTTTCCAGATAAAGCTGTCGACGTGACTTCAGGGAATTAAACCCTAACACCCCTAGCAAAAATGCACAAGGGTAGGGTCACGGATATATCCTATACAGGATTTGCATAAAAATATCTAAGAAACCTTTTCTGCACCCGTTCCCTTTCCCTTTTTAAGCAGTGTGCTCTATTACTAGGACTCCAAATAATTGACAAAATCCAGAAAATCCAGACTGCTCCGTACTAATGATTCGTTAATCCTATGCACCAAGGCACTCTGAAACGACTTACTAACTCTTAGAATAAATCCCAGCATTTTAGTCGCTCTTAAGCAGATTGTCTCAATGTGCTGACTAAATCAAATTTGTTTGTGGTCTCTGTGTGGACTGAGCTTTATTTATTCACTTACACTTTGAGCATGAAACTCTTGCCTCTACAATAATAATTATTGTATACTTTCACTGTAAGATTTCACGTGCTGCCATTGTTTCCATGTTAACGGCTCATGTACTACATTTTATTGGATTATTACACGAAGCGCCATGACCGAGGTGTGTATCCTTCGTGACCTGATCACAGTCTATCGACCTGACTCACTTGTTCAGTATATTATTACTGCATATTGCTAGCTAACCTTTTCACACACGTCAGCTGAAAGGTTACAGACGAAAGTCATCCCGAATCGTTTCATTAAATCGAAGCACAAAAACCGCTTGTTTTTGATTGCTAACCCGAAAGCTTTTCCCACATGTAAGCCGTAAAGGTATGGCGCAGTAAACTTTACCGTCTATTTACACCTGTGTGTTTATTAAGATGTAAAGTCGTTAAACACACCTCGTTATTTTTTTCGAAAGCAATATCGATTAACGAAACTCACCCACGCACGCTTGCTTTTCAAACTGTAAACTTCTCACAACGAGATCGCTCGTTTTTTAATTGATCTAAAGCACCTCTCACTACAAAAGTGATGACACGAAGTTTCACACTAACCAAGTCGCTAACTAAGATTTCCTGTTTCGTTTTAATCGCTCCCTACCTCCCTTAATTTGAGTGTTTTTAGCTTGCGTCCGGAAAATAGTCATCTCTGGCCGTCGCAATCATCATTAAATGTGTCGTCGAGAATTGTTGACTTCGGCGTTTTACCTATTGAGCCGTTCAAACAGAACAATTCAGGATATCCTGATTGATGAAAAGTGTCCTCAGATGGTTGAAGGGACTGTAGGTTTCAGCATAAATATGCACAGTTGTAGTTTTCAAGTTAAATTTTTCAGTATTATCAATATTTTAAATGGAATGGTGTATAATAAAGACTAATCTTACTATCAGCACGATTGTTAGAAACCAACTAGTTCTAGCAATAGAGTGTGGTCGACGCAATGGGTCGATTTCGCTCGCGTACAATCGAGCGTATTATGTCGCAGTTGCCGTTCAGAAATCACAATGGGTCCATGACTTTGGATTAACACGTGATGCATCATAATATAATATATATATAGTATAATACGACGTGGGTAATGCTTTATGTCCAGGCACGATCCAATTGAAATTTAAACGGATTCCTACGAATTAGAGAGTGAGAATGAGACGGGGGGGAAATGAGAGAACGAAGCATCGGACAGTCGGTATAGAGACGCAATCGGTTCTGGTCGTTTCGTAGACGTTCTACGACCGCGTAGTTTAAAACTGAAAAAACAAACCTATATTTGGTATAAATTTAAAATTAATCTGTGAGAAATTTGGTACGCTATGTCTAATAGTCACAAAAATAATAATTGATGCATGGTCATAAAAAAAATACAATTAATTCAAGTTGATGGATTGTTTGTGTTTTTTTGTTGCTATAATAGCTATAATTAATCATGAACATTTTGAAGTATTTTTAATAACACGAATTGAGGATATAATAAAATAATACTAACTTTTCAAACATGCTACCTGGGTGTTGAAAATAGTTGACAATATGAGATTTCATTGAATTTTCCTGTGAAAGTTTGGTGAAAATCTACACAGTTGATTTTATTACATACTTTCAAACGAATTTATCGCTGAGCTTATAATAATACATATCGGTAGATAAGATAGACGTTCATAATTTGTCATAAATCTGTCTGTAATGAACTTTCAATACACATTTTTTGCTCTTATTGAAAATTCGAATTATTACTTTTTTCCCAGTAACCCACATTTACCTCTATTATGTCAACAATAAACATCCACTAATATGTCAATAATTAACACACGTCGATCATCACCAAGCAATACTGTAATATAAATGAGAAACGGCCGATCAAATTAGCCCTAAAACTTGATCCATATTACATATGTATATTCAATTACATATTTTAGTGAGAGGTTGTTCTAAATTAGCCCAGTAAGTACAAAAAATTCGAGTTACAAAGTCAAATGATTATATTTAACGTATGTACCTATATAATGTTCAGGTATGAACTTTGTCCCTTATTGAACAACATTTTATAAGGGCTCCCCCTACATCCAAGCAGACTGGCGGCTTTCAAGTGGTTCACAATGGAGTTTGTTAACTTTGTTATTTATTGCCATTGTGGATATATGTTTAGATGTGTGACCAATTGATTGGCCTTTTGTCGCGCCATTGCCCCGACACCAATTCGAAAATTTAATTTTTCCCGCGCTAATTCTTGACGTGAAGATTTGAATCTTGTATGTTCATATAAATAGTACGCATCGAGTGCGGTAGGTCGTTAAGAGCGCGTTTTGCGACCCTGAAAACGAACAATATAAAATAAGTTTCACGACAGCATCAACGTCCGGTCCAGACGAGTAATCCTCTGGATTAGGAAAAGTCACGAATGCCGAGGAAAGCCCTTTCAGATCGGTTTGATTTATTTCTTTATCGAAATCATTGTTCTGGTAATATGTGTATCATTCCAAAGGTGGTACTTGCATATGTAAAGAATCGGGACATAAACTAACAATTTTCACTTTAATATAAATATTCTTACGTGTGTGTATAAAAGGCTTTATGATAAATAGTTTGTGCTTTGAGATATTTAAATCTACTCGGTCGATTTTTATCAAACTCTCACCGAATGATTCAACGGGATTTCAAAATAGTTTTAAGGCGCTCACACACCTTAGCGAAATCGCTACGGTATCGCTGCGTCACACTTTCGCCCCTATCGTCGTCCTATTCGCACCGATATAATTCGCATTGATGCGAATCAACGACGATAGAGGGCGTCAGTTTGACGCAGCGATTTCGCTAAGGTGTGTGAGCGCCTTTAGTGTTCATTTTATTCTATATCGTGAATCTTTCGCGAATGCTTATTCATCTTGTATTGTCTTTAAAGCGGGAGAAGCACATCGACAAAATCTCGATAGTCAATATAAAGCACTATTTTTTGTACATAGCATTGAATGAGTGAACAGCAATATGAACAAATAACATGTTAGAAAAGGATAGTGCAGTTTGATTAATTACAGCAATAAAAAGTTTAATAGATTTAGAACTAAAAAATGAATTGAGTGTATAATAAAAAAAACAAAACAATGGATAAGTTGAGTGTTTCTTGGATAGTGTTATCCTCGTTGATGTTGCTAAGTCACCTCAAGGGACCGGGAAATTTGGTTTCTTGCGAATTGGAGACAAACACCAGAGATTTCAAGAGTGTTCCGACTACGGTGAAGACTCTGGAGAACGATACTGTCTTGCTGCCGTGCCATTTGGAAAATGCAGGTTCGTACGAGATTACAAAATTAGTTCACTTCTAGACATCTGTCAGACTCAGATGAGTGACTCAACAGGTTAATGATGCTTGATTGTCGCTGATGATCTCTCTGATTGTCGTTCCTTTCGCCGACTTAGGTTAGTTATTGTGTGCAAGTTTAATTGGCGTCTTCCCAATGTCAAAGGTCGCCGATGAGATAATGATAATTTTTTTTGTCTTTTCAGGAGTCGACTATCGCGTTAGATGGCTGAAAGATAATAAAGTGATAGTGGACAATTCTGACCGCGACGTATTGACTCCCGAAAGGGTCAGAATGTATTTGAATTACAGTCTTCAAGTTATCAGATTGCAACCGAGCGATACGGGAAAATATATTTGTGAGGTAATGGGAGAATACATTATAGGTACATACATAAAATGCTAAAGTCTGTCCATATGTCTATCTGTGCGTCAGAAAAGGTATTGAAATTTTTCAGCAGTAACCAATCAACACACTTATTGTGTTTTCATTACAAAAAAGCGTCTCGAATCTGCCTTTCCGTAAGGAAGGCTCGACACACTTTTTTTTTCCCGTAACCATAATTAAGTTACCACTATTGTTAGCCCCCTCATATCAATAACTTCAAATTTTGGCCCCCCCCCCCCAAAAAAAAAATATGCCCCCCCCTTATATACATACAATTAAAAAAACCAAAAAAAAAAAATACTGGATGGTGGATAGAGAAAAACACAGTAATCATGGCATAATTATATAAATTTATTTAAATTATGTACATACATGTATAAATTACATAAATTGAGAAAATTCTTAAAATGTAAAATCTTTCCTCCTACTCTTCATGTTCGCAAAGTCTTGGATTATGTCCTTCGTTTCCATTTTATTCGCCACTTTTGCTTCTATTGTCAAGATCATGTAAACGAGACATCGAATTTCGCAAATAGTTTTTTATGATATTAAATATTAAAGTGTCGGTTGAAGTAATAATCTGGTTATTGCTTCCGAAAAACTAGGCGCTAGACTAGAATATTTAATAAATAATTAAGAGTTCGGCGAATTCTCGGATTGAAGAAATTTTGGAAATTTCCGTCTTACGTGGATCTTTATTATATTTTTTTGCAATGCTTCTGCCGATTTAATTATATCACAATCTTCCATATTTAATATTTTGTTAGGTTTGCAGAAAAAATGTACCTAGATAGAATACGCTTATTTTCATACAAAAAAAATTATATTTGACTGAAAATGGGCAACCTCTGGGGATGAGCCCCCCTGCACTGCGGGATCTGCTCCCACCTAGTTCCGCTACTGCCTCATATGTCAATAATAAGCACCCGTTGATCGACAAAGGGCAATGCTGTAGTTATTGTATAAAAAGAGAAATAAATTATCAGTTAAAATATTGAGGGTAATTATGGCCGAACGATTCCATGTTAATTTTTATTATGCATTGCATGTAGACAGTTTCAGAGGCTTTTAATTAATCGTAAGATAAACTGTATTCGAGTGCGTCTCTTATTAATCCAATTTTCCCTTTAATTGTTTAATTAAAGACCTTCTTGTTCATCGCATATAAATATGGGTTATCAAGATTGATCAAAAATGATATGTCCAATTATGTAATGGAACAATAATATGAGTATGTACATACATATGTATGTACAGTTAGTTCTAAATATATAAAAAAATTTCTCAGGCTTGCCTTTACCTTTCTTTTTAATATTTTAATTAATATGTCATTGTTGTTATTGTAATTGGTTTTAATCAGTAAATAGTCGATTTTCTCAGAATGTCCTTTGAACATTTATAAATTGCGACACGCCTCCAGCTCGGTTAACCCTTTACATGCAACGTATGGTGCAAAACCAATTGAAAGTTTAATTATTTAATTGCATATAGTCGGCAATTACAAAGATCTCATCCGAAAGACATTTATTTGACAGGATCGTTTTATTGAATTGCCTACGATTGGGGTCAAAGTTTCATCAGATCCAAAAGATCCCACAGTACAGTACGTCTAAAAACTACAAATTAAACCGTTGCAACGTTTTCAAATTCACATTTGTTTAAATTTCAGGTTATAAGAGCTGAACCATGGTCGCCCATACGACAAGTTCACGCTATAGAAGTTTTGTGTATGAATTTTTTTTTCGTATTATATTTTATGAAATACATTAATTTACCGTATTGATTTTAATCTGAACCGTTTCTAGTCCCTCCATCGGTTATAACAATTCCAGAAATTGGAATTATAGAAGTGAAATTGGACGACGAAGTGGATATAGCTTGTAAAGGTTCTGGCATTCCAGAACCAATTATCAATTGGTCGCACAAGGTAGGTCCATATATAATTAGATATCACTCTATTGAACACTTGGTTCATTGTCCTTTCTTAATCTTGACGTATTGACATTAAGGGGGAGCCTTTGGAACTTTTAAACCACAGGCCGAGATTGAAGTTTAAAGCATCCAGTCGACATTTAGCCGGACACTATGAGTGTATAGCGATAAATGGAGTCGGTGAACCAGCCAGAGCTAGCATTCAAGTAATAATATTGCGTAGGTCCCTAAATATTGTGTAGGATAAAATTATCTAACATTGATCAAAGTGAAGCATCACCGAACTGAATATTATTCCGTTGCTTTGATAGATCCACCCGAGGTTGAAACAATCACTCCGTGGGTCCACACTGATCTCAGCTTAAGGTCTCAACTAGAGTGTCACGTGGTGGCTAGTCCTCCGGCAACAATTCATTGGTTCCACAACCAATCGCCCGTCATTCCCTCGTCCAGGATATTTAAGCACTTGAAAGGCGATTCTCATCTGTTGGTAATCAAGCATGTGCAAGCTATAGATTTGGGACCTTACTCTTGCAAAGCCGAGAATAGGATTGGCATGGCTGAAATCAGAATGCAACTTAGCGGTGAGTTGACTACAACATTTTATATGATGTAGTTATAAACACAGGTCAGCTATTGGAAAAATTGACATTTACTGCATACACTTAAATATTTATATACCTACATATATAATTCAAACAACTTCCCACACATAAATAATTGTAATCCTTTATAATAAAAGTTTTACAATGTATCTATGTCTCAATCTCAATTAAAAATCATATTTTGTATAGTCAATACTAATTAAATAAATTTATTTATAGGAGTCGCCAATATTGCCATATTCAAAACGGACCTTTCAAAAAATCATCCTACGCAGACAACGTTCACGTTGATATGGGAAGTTGATAGCTACTCTCCAATCATTGGTAATTATAATAATACGTTTAGGTATTTTTAATTAATATAATAATATTATATGTACGTCTAAATCATATTAATCTGCTTGTAGAATACAATTTGTGGTTTAGACCGTATAAACCGAAGCCGCCACAAAGAGACGGGGTCTTCATAAAAGACAATGATGATACATGGACAAAGATGACAATACCCGGAGAATTCAGCGAAGGTTGGTTTGTTAATATAATGTAAAGTATGTATATAAAGTCTACGGTCAATATGTATTGAGTGATTGATTTTCAGGTCCAGTGCACTCTGCCAGTTATGTGCTTCGAGGTTTAACTCCGTCAACGGTGTACGAAGCTATAATAACATCACGGAACAGGTATGTTTGGATATCGAAAATAAATAATCATGCTATTTATAAGGAACTATGTATAAAAAAAATTCAATTTATAGATTTGGTTGGAGTAAGCCATCGTCCATTTTACATTTTGCAACTGATAATGCAGGTTAGAGTCAGTTATTGCGTTTGAATAAGTGTTATTGCATAGTATCTATGTATGTGTAATATAATAATTGATTTTTAACCTTAGTTACGGATGAGTTGAAGCCGACAGAGCAGACCAGGCCTGTCCTCGAAGATATTTACAATGAAGAGCTTACGAGTAAAAATTTCAGCTCCATATATGCGACTCCGGAGGACATCCATGAGCATATATCACCATCACAATCGACGAGTAACGCTCAACGAGTGTTTATTCCTTCTGGACTCTTTTCGTTATTATTACTAAGCAATATTTGCTTTGTGCTAATGTAATATTTAATTGTATGTATATATAATGTATGTCATCTTTGAAATAAATATGTATCGGTGATGGATTTCACTCATTTATTTATTCAAATACATAGTTGGATTTTAATTTAAAAACATCTCAAATTATTAAAATTTAAGTAAACATGTATTTAGATTTATTCGTTTTAATTTCGTATTAAAAACAATAAAACTATTTGCATTCGAAAAAAAATATATTTAATTAAAATTGAAAATGTTATGAATAACTTGAACAATGTTACGTGTGTAAATAGAAAAAAAATATATTTATTTACTTAAAATGTGTTAATGAAATAAAAATTATGATTTTATTTTAAATAAAACTTAGAGCTTGTTAAATATTGCGGAGATGCCCCGCACAAACTTACATATATATTACAATTTTTAACTATAAATGATTCTATTACAATGAATTGATGACAACTCATAATGATTAATATTACGCTTATAATTTATAAAGCTAAATTTTATTAAATAATTATTTGGTAAATTTCGTGAGATACATAGATACATATAATATCGATTTAATGCAATTTGTCAAAATTTTACATTTTAAATAATATTTCAAATAAATATAAAATTTTTTTATACTACATACATATGTATGTATATCACTACAAAAAATAGGCATATAAATGAGTTTGTACATATTTACATTTACATTATAGATCATCTAATGTAAAATTTGGCTGTTTTCATTACGTATAATAAATTATTAATTTATTCTATATAATAATATAAAATGAGATTTTAAAACTAATTCGCTTATATTAAAAATATACACATTTATAAGCAAATAACATTCATCAAATAATTGTTAATAATAATTCTTTAAAAAATATATAATATTTCCCACATTCATTCTAAACAAATAACAATGGTGTCATTATTTTTTATGACTCGTATAGCGAAAAGTTTATATATCACCTATGTACCCATACTGACTAAAGTTGATGTTTCCTTTACAAATAGATTTAATGATTAAGTTTATACTAAATACCTAGTTTTTTTAAAATAGAAAATAGTGTCACAGAAGAGGTAGAAAGATTATATGGCATATGAAGATAATAGCTTTGAATTAAAAAGATTTTTTATTTGAAAACCAATTAATATTGTATTAAATAAAAAAAGTTATTTAAAATAGAAAGCAATTAAAGCAAAGAAATGCGTTTTTTCATTGGTATAAAGAATTTAGTAATATAATAAAGTAATATTTTCTTTAACATTTAAACATAGACAAAAGTAATAACTGAAATTTTACATTTTAACAAATTCGATACAATAAATAATATAAAATTTAAATAAATTAAAGCATCAGTCATCATCTTTTCTAGCAATTTCCATTTTTTGCTGTTCTTTAATTTTTTTCATCCGAGCGTATATAGACGCTTGTTTATAATTGATTGGTCCATAATCTTTGAGATCGGCATCAGCGTAGATCAGTTGGTCATTGATTTCAGGTCGGTATGGCTGTAAAAAGCACAAACAGTTATTAATTTATTAAAAATTAAGTCAAAATATGCTATCCAAAAATTATGCTATTTACAATCGAGTAGAATTTTGGTTATTTAAAAAAAAAAAACAGCACAAAGTTAAATGTGGTACTAACCCATAAGTATTTTTTAATTTTATAATTGAACTTCCTCAAACTTTAACGTTGCATACTCAGTCCTATGTTTCTTCTTAAGTTCCGCTAAATTATCAATAGTCTTATCAGTCTTACTTTTTAATTCGTCAGAATTCGATTTATCTTTGGAAAATAGCCGTCGATTACAATTCACTTTCTCATTATATTTTTTGTTATGATCTTCTAAATCTAAATCCGCATAAACCAGTCTTTTTTGGACAACTACATTGTTGTTATTTTCAGTCTTCGGCACATATTTGTGTCGGTTGAGTGAATTCAGCGTGTACGTATTGAGAATCGGCTGCTTCGTTGGTATGTTTTTACTCTTGTCCACACCTGGGTTCCTTTTCAAAAGATCGTGAAGTTTATCGAAAGATTCTTTGTGCTTGGGATCTATTTGTTGGAATGGTTTTCGCTTGTCTATCCACGTTCTGTTATTATAATCGGTGAAAGCGTTTGTTTTAGTCGTGTTAGGTTTGTATATAAGCGGTCCTATCGGTTCGTTAGATTCGGTCGAAAAATAGCTATTAGTGTTATCTTCTACGGAGTGAATCGGTTGGAAGTAGCAGAAGCTATGATGTTTTTGCAACATTGTATGATTGGGTTTTTTCAATGGCGGATCACTTGGATGAGTTTGATTAAGTTTTTGCTTAACTATATGATGATTAGTGTTCACATTCTGAAAGTATAAGCGATTTTAAGTTAACAAAGCATTGATTGCGTTAATAATAATATTAATATGAATGAATGTGTATAATATATCCTAAAAAATGAATATATCATAACCTAAATATGATAAATGTCAACGTTAACCTAATCTACCTGTCTAAGGTTGAGTTCTCTTATTTTAGCCTTCACCAAAGATCCGTCTTGCAAACCACTAGGTCCTTTATATTGCTGCATGAATTCTGAAGATACACCCTTGCCGCTTAGACTACTTTGACTTCTTTTCAACTGAATTGGTCTAATTTTGGGCACCGGCTTTGGAAGAAGTTTTGGTATTTGCAAAGGAACTTTGGCTGGTTGTATCATCATTTGCTGCTTAGGAACTTTACCAATGTGCTTTTGTTCAATTTTGGTACAATCTGAAAACTTTCTGACTAAATTTACACTTTGCTCTTGCAGCTCGTTGAAGTTTCTTATGCTCGATCCTAATTTTTCAAGTTCCTCAGTCATATTATAATCGCATTTTTCGTCATCGGAGGACGAACTCAACGTACACACTTCAACATTTTCATTTCTCAATAACAATGATTCATTAGTCTTATTGGAGTTTTGAATAATTGCACCGACAATGAATGGTTTAACTTTTGGTGTAGCATCGACCACACTCGGTGATATCTTTGTAGGTTCAGCTTTCACCACTTTCGGTACAATCATATCTTGTAAATTGGTTTTGGAAGTTTCACAGTCATTGAACGAGTGATTTCTGGACGGCGTCTTACTACTGATAATTTTACCTTTCGCTACATCATTTTTTTTCATATCAGACTTTTCCTTATCTGATTCTAAAAGTATGCCACTTTTTGTCGTTCGTTTTGGGAATGTGGACGAGTTGAAAAGACTATTTTCACCATTATCCACTCGTTGCATTAAATTTGTGCAGACATCGGTTTTCAAACATCTACGTGGTAGAGTTTTAGGAGTGTTCGTTATTGGTATATGATCCACATTCGTGGGCATATAATTTAGATTATTCATTAAACTGATATGCAAAGCGACATTTGCATAAACGTGTTCTTTGGGTGATTGCTTAACAACTTTTTCAAGCTTAATTGGAGATTTACTCGATCTCGGAGCCGGTGTCGGTGTTTTTCGATCGGATTTTGATGATGATGATTTGTTAAAAGAAGTCATTGGACTATTTTCATGTATTTGAATCGAATCAGTGAGGTTTTGATACGAGGCATTCATACTTTCGGTTATGAGATTGCTCATTCCGCTTGTATTATGCATTAGCGTGGACGATAAGTGTGGATAATTGGCATATATGACTTCCCGGCTGCTGTGATTCCTCAAATCGGACTTTTTGCCATGCTTATTTACAACAACATAGTCTATTCTGTGTTTACTAGGGTAGAACCGGTCTAGTTTCCGTTTACGAACTACTTTCATAGAACTGAACCGGGGTTCTGGCTTTTTAGAACGATCCCTCTTTGTGTTAAGGGAGTAAAATTTTTGGTCGTCATCATCATACAATGGATTTAAACCTTCGGGAATAATTGCAATTTCATTTGCAGGTTTACTAGTTTGTTTTGGATTTGGTCTATGTGCAAACGAATAAAGTGGATTTTGTACGTTTCTGCTTAAATTGTCCCAATTCGTCGAAGATAATCTATTTGGGAGATTTCCTACTGAACTATTCGTCGGCACTGATGGGTTTATGGTATTATTTGAATTTATGAGGTTCTTCGATGATATATTAGGGTTATGGGAGAACGGAGCACACGACAGTATTCTTGGAGTAAACGATGGGTTGCATTCTAATTGTTTCTCTAAAATCGATTCGGGTGTCTTAGAGCTATTTTGTCCTACTAATGCTCTGACTATTCGTGGTTGTATAACTTGCACAGGCTGAGGGTAAGATTGTAGTCCGATGGTGTTAATAAAATCATATGTTAAATCAAACCATGCGTACATGAAAAAGAAACAAAAAAACAAACAAATATTAGTTAACATTGCAATAAACAGTGTTATTGAATTTAATTATAATTTGTTTAAAAAACTCTTATAGATAAAAGCAATACAGAAGTAAAATATTTTTTTATATAAAAAGAGTTATTCCTGTATATTATATTTTTATAATTTATTGAATTTTAAATAATAAACGGTATCAAAATAAAATTATTTGTATTAACCTTATTGGGAGCTTGTTGGAGACCGTGGAAGGGAAGATTTTCATACACGCCAGGATTGTCCACTCCCTGAATTGCTCCATCAGCAGCACCATTCATCGGAGCTGAAATGTTAACAAATTAAATCTAAATATGTATTTAATAATTCATACAACTAAGTCACTTCGAAATCCCTCAAAACCATATAAAATTTTATTAAAAAGTTAAATTTTTATTAAAGCATTAATTGAGGCTTTATATTTTTACACACGTACGAACCTTCTCCTGGCTTTTTTCTCTTTCTGGAACCAGAATTCGCTCTAGATTCATTCGATACATCGGGTTCGTCGATATCATCATCGTTAGTGGACTTGTCTATTAAGTTATGTTTTGATGTATCGTCGCTTTGGGCGTTATTGCTATTTTTAGGAGGTCTCCTAAATGTTACTACTAAAATAGCAAAACAACAAAACACATGACACACACACACACACACACACACAAAAGTAGATAAAAGCATAATGCTAATGAATGATTTGCAATGCAACATTTAAAGTAAAAAAACTATTAAAATTTTTTTATTTAAAATGTTCAAAAGTATAATACCTCCTTCTGAAGATAAAACTGTCGGTGAAGTTCCTTGAAATATGGATTTTATTCCTTTTCCCTTATTTGCATTTTCATCTTTCAGAGTAAATCCCACCAATGATAATGCCATTTTATTTGATTTAGTACGCTTAACATCGGAACACTCTTGCTTTTCTGCCCCGGTGAAACGTTTCCTCTCGTCCCCCTTCGAACTCTTAACCATTCTTACGGTCAGATCCATCTTTTTAAATATTCTAGAAAACGTGGATTGCCTGTTCACGTTGCTCTTCATTATATTACTACATTTTGACGCGTCAAACGATGGAGTTTTATCGGGTTTCAACGGGGCTGCCGTTACAACGGCTTCAACATCATCATTCTCAGGACTGTTGATGCTCTCGTCTGGTTTAACGACGGTCCGATTAAACTTTTTCGGACTCAATGAATGATTTGAGTTTACATGTACGAGAACACCCGGCTTCAACGGCCATTTATTGACTGTTAAGCCTTGAGATTCTGTATTTGATTTTAGATTGTTGTCATCGACGTCAGCAGTGTTATTATTATTGTTGCACAGGTTAACTGTATTTTTGGACTTAGGAGTCTTTTCATTGACTATAGAAACATTCTGATTTAAAGCTTCTACAATTTGTAAATTGGTGCTTGAAAGAGCCTTCTGCTTACTCGCTAACAAACTTGCTTGATAGCTGGCTTCTAATAAACTCAGATCCGCTTGTAATCTCCCCGCACTGTTGGTGGCTAATGGATTTTTGTTCACCGACCCAGTTTTGTTTTGAGGCAATATGAATCTATTTTGCGATGGCACCAATCGGGATTTCTCCGAATATTGAACGGGCGTTGTCGGTATTTGGGTTTTAGGTGACATTCCGGGTATACCCTGTGATACGATCGCTTGAACGATTGATGATTCGTTTTGAATTTGAGAGCTTTTTTGGTAAACATAACAAATGGTAGTTGTGATGAAAGTGCATCATGAAAACAAAAAGAAACAAAAACTTCAAATTAATACAATGAAACATGCAAAATGTATGATGAAGCAAAACTTGTAAAACGATAAAGAACAAAATGCATGCACAAGCTGTGTGATTTGACGCAATGGCAATGCATAATATGAATATAAATGTACATAGATTTTGATAATTTATAGAAACTGACCTGTCGTGTTCATCCACTTGAGTTGGACTGTTGTCTGCGTTTTGACCGTTCAATTGAGATAGGTTATAGTTAACGTGGTTATATTTAGCAGTTAGTTTTGTTAGTCAAAAATGCGATTTTTCATATGCAATGTAAAAAAAACAATTATATAGATTAGATATTATGAAATACAGTAAAAATAATCATTTAAAAAATAAAATACTTACACTTGGACGCCGCCCTTCTTCTGCGACATATGCAAAATATAATTAGACACAGTAAAATTACTAGTATTAAAAGGATTCCTATTCCTGCTGCTACTAGTAGTGCTGTCCTACTCCACCACTTCCACCATGGAAGGATTCCTGAAATATTTTAACACACGTTTTTAAATTATATCAAAAGATTTACAATACTCGATTCGGTACAACTCAAATTGTAATAAAATAATACCTTGCACGACGAGAGTACACGGTGCTGAAACTCCTACTGTATTGTTGACTATACAAATAAAATTTCGTGGATTTTCATCCAAAGTTAATTGTTCTAATTTTAATGTACTTTGCAATCCTTGTTTAATTATTGCTTCATCGTTGATGGTATCGTTTGTGTCTTCCATTGTCCATTCAAAATCAACCTGAAAATAGTACATAAATAAAACATAAATGGAATGTATAGAACAAAAAATGTGTTTTATATCATCGGGATGTACCTCATTTGGGTTAGCGGTTGCTATACACGTTATAGCTTCTTCATCGTCTTCTTTGGTTCGAATTATGATACACTCTGGTTTATCTGCAACATATAGATAATATTATGAAATATTTCAAAGAAAATATACCGTTTTGATAATACTTAGGATATGATTCTTACACATAACATTCAAATACGTAGTGATTTGAACTTTTCCATGTACGTTACTTGCTTCACATACTATTTTTCCAGTTTCAGATCTCTTGACGCCCTTTTTCAACACAAGGGCATAACTTTGACTAAGAATTTCTGCTTGTCTTTGAACATTTTCATTTTCATCGCCATTTACTGACGTATTGTAACGCTTCCAAGTATATTTAGGTTCAGGTTTCCCTCTAAAAAAAAATTTGTATGTATTTTATAAATGAAATTGAAACCAAACTTTGTATCTCATCACGTTTATTGAATCGAAATAGCTTACTTTGCAGAACAGATAACTTTTTCTGGAACTTGATCTTCTTTGACGGAAACAACTTTGTTTGATACTGTCATATTTTCAGGTGGAACTATTTTATAATAAAGATAATATTAAAATGGTTGTTCAATTCAATAGCTAGTTTAGATAAGATTGGGTTAATACATACATTCAACACCAAGCGTAGTTGAAGAAGTGATCACTGGTCCTACTCCATTATCGATCGAAAAGCAACTGTAGTTTGCATTGTCCAAAAGTCTATTCAGAACTTGATCTGGCCAATTACTCATGTTGAAGAACTAAACCAAAATGTGTAATCATTTATTGAAAATAATTTAGTTTAGGCTATGCCGATAGTGAAAATTCATACCAATTCTGATTGCATCGATTCAAAATAATTTTCACTTGATTCGGCCGCTAGTGGAGTGTTCAAAATAGTGTATAAATCTTGATCTGAATCGGAAACTTCGATGATTTTACCACTTTTCATCCAACCGATTTCACACAACGGAGAACATTCAATTCGACAAAGCAAAGATATATCCTGAAAACGTACACATATTATACACACATATTTATTTTAAGATTTTTACATAAATTTTATCAAAGAAATGTGTTACCGATGCGTTGTACACTATTCCGGAGTAAGATGTTAAATTTGTTATGAAAGTCGGTGGAGCTAAAATAAAATTTGAATAAATAAGTTTTTATGTAGAAGCCTTTCTAAATTCTCTCCATTCTTATTATACTTATTAGTTTAATAAATTATACAATTCAATTACCTAAAACTTCGACATATACATTAGCAGGTTTACCCATTCCAGCTAAATTTACAGCTTGGCATGTAAAATTCGTTTCAGTTTCCAGAGAGACGGGCATAATTATCCAATCGGCCGTTACTATGTCTGATATTAATTGTGTTCCTCGGTACCATTGGTATCTGTAAACAAGTAATTATTTTAAATTGAATAGATATTTGAAATAAAAATTAAAGTAACATTTTATTTACCGTGTAGCTGGTGGACGACCATATTCATCAACAGAACAAGTTAACTTGACGGAGCCTCCTTTGATGACTTTTTGCGGTATGTATATCAAAGAAGCAGGACCAGGTTCATCTTAATAATTATAATTTTGTGTCAATATCAAGTTGTGTGAGATAAAACTAATTCATAATGATTTAACGTACAATCAATGATCAGCTCCGAATCGTTGCTTCTTTGTCCCCAACCGGCTAATGTTTTCCCTCTGCACGAATAATTCCCGTGGAAAGATCTGCCTGCTTCTTCCAACAATAGTTGATTCGCCTCAACATTCGTGCAAATATCGTCTAAAAAGTTCATATGTATAATATCAGCAATCTGTTTGCCAGTTTAATATTGGTATTTCGGAACTTGATCGGATTAATTACCAGTAAATGTATTCATAGTGTTGTTACAATTGGGAGTAATGAGTAAAACTTCTTGATCTAAATACCATTCCACTTCTAATAAAGTAGATGGATTTCCTTTGATGACATTGCAAAATATTGTGATGTTCTGTTTTGAACTTTCAATCGCGTAGTTGTCAGGATCCATTGACAGCTCAACTTCAGGTACAACTATTGACAAAACAATATCAAATCAATGAATGTATTATCCATCTCAATGTAAGTATGATTTACTATAGTATTGATTTACAATGCACGTCTAGAAATACTGTGTCAGGGCTGGTAGAAGATCCTACTGCATTTTCAAGTTTGCATGAGTAATTTCCAATGTCTTCTTCCGAAGTGTTCAATATGAGGAGATCTGTTTTTTTAGTATTAGCTCCTTCGTAATGATCGGGATCTGATTCTAAATCCAATTCTATGTTGTTTTGTAACCTGTAAATCATACATATATTACAGTATAGTAATGAGAAATTTATAAAAACTATTCAACGACAAAATTCTGTTGTAAAAAAAATTATTGGAAATTCGAATAATAAAGATTGCTGCCTACTGGCGATTTTTGTCGCAGAAAATGTTAATTTGTATGGGTTGCTATGACAAGCATGCAAATCAACTTAAACACATTGACTTTTTGTCGCACTTGTGAAACCGCAGTTAAGCTAATAGGACAAAACCACAGCCTAAAAAAGTAATTATAAAACTAATCAATTACCATGAAACGCTGAGTAGTCTCATCGGATTAGCTTCATATTCACAGAACAAAAGTGCATTCATTGTTTCGTTCACGGTTATATTTTCCGGTCTTACGAACACCACCGGAGGAACTGAAAATTGATTGAAAAATTTAGACAAAAATTCAAATCATTCACGATCATCAACTGAAAAAAATAAATACTAACAATGCACATCTAAAATGTGCGATGCGTTCAATGTGCTCTCTTGTTCGAGCGGTACCGCTAGTTGTTTAGATTCACAGTTGAACGAATGATTATGTTCCCAACGTGTAGCCCAGAATGACAATCTGGACGTTGTGTCATACGTTCCATCCGACTGTAATCAACAATCATTAAACAGTTACAATTTGGAAGAAATTCCCAACAAATTCAGATTATATTTATCATACCTGCGGAACACTAGTAGTGAGCGTTTGATCGGCCGGTATAGATTGAGTATCGTTGGACCACATAATAACTGCTGGTGGTCTAGCACCTCTTGAAAGACATTCTAAAGTGACTTTGCTACCTTGAACAGCATGGTGCTCAACTCCTGATATAGTTAAAATAATAGGCAATACTGAAAAACATAAATCATGTTAATACCATATATCAAAAGCTCACTATAAAGTATAATTGCCGACGTACATATAAGATCTAATGTCAAATTTGATTCCATTGGATCCGTGAGAGCTTCAGATGTGACAGTACAACGAAGTTGTTTCCCTTGAAGATGCCTTTCCACTGTGAATATTAGTCGGTTAGTCGTTACGGCATCGTCTCCTTCTCCCACTGTCGTCACATCACCTGTAAAAAACATTAATTTTTAAGTTAAATTCTAATAACTGTTAGGTATGTTTATAAATGAATGATTGATTACCTTCGACTTCTTTATCACCAAGAGTCCAGGTCAATGTCGGTATCGGTTTTCCACCGTCGGCTCTACATTCTAAAGTAGTTTCAGTAGCTTCTAATAAACCACCCAATGGTGATCCGTTGTGCATTTCTTTGGCATTTTGATCAAAAACATTTAATGACTTTGGTTTAACTGAAATAAAATAATAAATCTATGTAGTTAAATGGTATTCTAATTTTACTGATTTGCTTCAGATGTAATTTTTGTCTATTTTTTAAATGATACTTCAGAAATAGTTCATAGTAATAATACAAAATATAAATCTCTAGACTTCATAGCAGTCTATTGACGCTATAGTTATACTAGATCTGGTCTGTGTTGACTGAATAACACTGATCATGGATCAAATCAACTGATCATTGATTTGTTTTGCATACCCTATCCTAGTTTTGTGGCCTATCTGAAGTTACATTTAGCTAGGGTACTTAGCCGGGATGGGGTTGCATATTGATATTTTTAATGTATATTTAAGTTTTTTATTGTATATTTGTGTATACGTTATATAAATTTTGGGTTAAAAACTGTATAAATAAATAAATAAGGGTTATCCTATTACCATACTATGGTTAAAATTGTATCAATTGAAAGCAGTTGTTCATTTTTGTACGTGATACTTAAATTCAAGATATGGGCTGTGCCAAATTATACTAAATTGTAGTTTATAATGACATTGTGTGTATAATATATTTGAAGAGCACGCTAGAAAATGTGTTTGCAGTTTCACTTGAACGTCCTATGCAAACACTTTCCTCTCAAGTGGTTCACTCCATTGCCAGTATCAGATTACGATAATTTTCCACACAATTTCACTTTCGATTAGGTCGAAAAGTGTTCGATATCATTGAAATTTACTTACGGAGTGTTTTCAGCTGCAATTTGTGAACGGTTTCGCAGCTCTCGGTGGGTTCCAAGTAAGTCAACTCGCATTTGTACAGGCCGTCGTCGTCAATCTGAACTGGAGATATCTTCAGATCCTCCAGAGTGAACAGGGAGACTTTGATTCTGAAACACAAGCGGTAAAATCATTACAAGTTTGAAATCATGGTCGCGCAAGTGACGGGTTCTCTCCCATTGGGCGAAAATTCTATGTGTAATAATGTGTGAACACTTTTACAAGCTATTCGCGATGAAACAATGGAAACATTAAGGTTTTGTCACCGGTCGTTTGTAAGCATTTCTTAAATGCTACAGTGTCTCCATCCATTTTACCGTTTATGGTTTATGCGAAATGTTTACCAGTGCCTGCACGATAGCTTGGTTCCCAATAAATTGCTCAAACCTGCAAGTATATTAGTCAATTGTAATTAGAACCCACCTGCTGTCCATCTTCCCCTCAACTTTGACGAAGTTTGAAGAGTCTGCCAGAACGGCTATTCTCTCATTGTCTCGATACCATCGTACCGAGTGCAGAGGTCCGCAACTCTTCGCAATGGGACATTTTAGAGTTGCCGTTTCCCCCACTAGAACTGCAAGTTCGTCTGAAAAAAATAACAAAAAAATCATCAGACATATGGTTGACGAGACCCTCGTGTAATTAATTGAACGTCCCCATTAGACGGAATCATCGAACTCCACTTCCACGGGTTAACCCTATAAGGGTAATTTCGTTAGGCTATTATGTAGTAAATTGGTGTCGTATTACATTACATTACGGTTTCCTTTGTTACTTACGCACAGGCTTTAAGACGTTTCGAAATTATCTATGTACATACATATGTATACTGTATTGCTTAAATCATTTCGCAATATGCACATTAACTATGACGATACCCTAAAAACATTTTAATTTTTTAACACAGTAGACATAAATAATTATACGATGAACTAACCGTGGCCTAAGCCCCTTTGAGATTTTGTTGAATCTTTCAGTCAAAGTTTCATGAAAGAAGGTTGAGTAGATTCTAAGATCTCGCGCTACAAACTTGACTGCAACGTTGAAATGTCGGATTTCAAAATGACTATTTTTTTCGATTTTCCATTTTTGTTACAATTAGTCGACGATTTGATTCATGTTTAGAATTTTCTAATTTCATTGCGGTACTGCACACAAAATTTCCATTCAATTTTCAATTTGCAGAATCCGCCGAAATGCTTCTTCGGTGTACAATCGTTCACTGACCGGAAATTGAAGTTTCTGTGGCCAATGCGATGTCCAATCAACACTTGTTTCGCTAAATTACAAAACGGCCATCCCCCGAATCAGGACGTACATACATACACCCCTTTTCATCTAATTACACCGTAATTAATAATCAACTGCTTTGTGTTATATGTACTACATATGTATGTTATACATTGTTTCAAAATAAAAAAAAACCAAGACATCACTCTCTCAGATTAAAATTAAAATTAAAATACTATAATACATCAAGCACATACTCAAGACCTTCGTATTGGTCGCTGGTTAAACATGATGCTGAGCAGGGGCGGATTAAGGAGTTAATTCGGTTCAGGCGATTTTACGTAAACCGGCCCACAGTAATAATAATATATTTATTCCTGGTTATTATTATATGGTCATAGACTGTCTGAACACGATTTTTGTTACAAATAAATTTCTTTTAATTTACAAAGAATCGCTGATATTTTTCATTTATATGATGAAAATGCGCCGCAGACGAAATTTATTTTAAACGAATGTAGTTTTCATCTGAAACTGTAAACTTGTTACATATGTATGTATGTATATAAAAACAAAAAATTTGCGCCGCAAGCGACATTTTTTTTCAAGTAACCGATTTTATTTCATGAAAGTTTTTTAAAATTATCTGTTGTATACGAGCATAATTGTGTAACGAGCAATCGGCCCATTTTCATTTAGAAAACCGACCAGCCCCTTGGGGGATCGCCCATGTGGTCAATCTGTTTCTGATGATGGGTGTATTTAAAGGTCTTTTTATTTGTGTTAAAAAAAACACATCCCGTAAATGAGTCTAAATTCAAGATATATAAGATAGATTTTACTGTCCAATTACAGGTTATTTCTTTCATATACCTATCCATGGCGAATTCATTAAAGCGGATGTTACACGCTCAATAATACTGTCATTACTCCATTATTGACAGTATCCCAGCCAATACTGATGATCCGATATCAAAATATCCGGATTCGCATCATTACTTGCCGTCATTCCATCAATATCAAGTTTACACGATCAATAATACTACTTTCAAGTAATGACAAAAACTAATGTTTAAATAAACTATTTCACTGTGATGGATCCTTCTTGAAATTAGTGTAAAACTTATTTCAGCAAAAATTAATTATGTCACCGTGTTATAAAATTGGGAACGGCATTGCAGTACGACAATTCTGGCTTAATAAATTGACTAAAAAATAATAAATGTCGCTCTTACAAAAATCCGGGATTTTTGCCATCACTAGACACATTTTTCGGGACAGGGGACGGCATCTTTGAAAACTGGGACTCTTTTTGGTAAACCGGGACGTTTGGGATGTGTGATGTACGCATATAAAAATATGCGGGGCAAAGTCTGCAAACAATGGGTGCATTTCTCACGGCGTTCAGACGAGTCGTTAAACCCGCACCGGAAACGAACTTCTTCTTCTTCTGCATTAACAGGGCAGCCAACGTAAAGCGAAACTTCACTTTTGTGATTTGTGAGGAATATTGGAATATTTAAAAATATTTTATAATAGGAATATTGAAAATGGACAAGAGTAAGGCCATTTTTCCATTGCACAAATTGTATGGAGAAATAATTTATGGTTAAATCCAAAATGGCGTCTCATAAATTTGTGTTGACAAAAATATTTTCAGACAAATGACATATTGAATAAAATACTGTGTAGGTTTGTAGGTACATATATCAAATGTATACACAATTGAACGACATACATAGCTAGTAAATAGATTGAGGATTGGTATTTGAGCAAGGAATTGTACAAATTCCATGTTCGACCAGCTATACCTAAATTATGTCTCACATTTGCTGTGGAATTTCTCCATTCAGAATGCATTAATATTGTGGCAAATTTGTCATCATAAAAAATACTGAAACATTATGCTAGATGAGAACTCAAACATTTTGTATTGACATTAGTATTTTTCGTTTGTTTTTGATCCCTTTCAGCTGAACAAAAGCATCTTCCGATTGGAAACTATTCATATTGATCAAAAGCTGTTTACTTCTTAGCTCGTTTCGCCGTTACGCAGGGCCTCTTTCCCCATCTCACAATCTAGCTGAAATAGCTACTTTTTTCAGCAGCATTATCTGAAATCTGTACAGGCAATTTTCGCTGTATTTATAGTGCTGTAGAGTATTCAAAGAAAGTTAAGGCTTGTCGTACGACACGCGAAGGAATTAAAGTACATTACGGGTCAACCGCAAAAACGAAAAGTTGCAAACAAAGTAGATGTGGTGGAAATTCACCAAACAGTGCCCAAGGGAAGTATATAAATGCCCCTAACTAAGATGTTGACGAAATAAATACGATTTAATGTTCACTTCGAAGGAATTTTTGGCCTATACTAACACTAAGACATTCGTGTATCGCTTTTAATACGATGCTATTATTTTATACTTTTCATGATCTAATTATTTATTGAATTGTCGAGCTAATAACTACATTGGGGTTTATAATACTTTAAGAATAGACTGATAGTAGATGTTTTGAGGTCACTTTACAGTTTCGGTGGCCTAGCTCATTTTTCTTCAGTATTGGGCAATGAGTTATTTGTCTGTCTGTCTCTCATGAGAGAGTTTCGTCCGTGAGAACGACCCACCATTGTTACCTTTGCATATTTCTCACATTTTAACTGTGGACTTGCGGTTCGAAGACCCGATAACCGACCGGTCTCGATGAAGTCTACGACTATCGGAAGACGATACATACCACTAATAAATCTGTTCGTTCAGTATACGTCGCGCCTTGTCGCCCTCGAGTGGCTGAAATCCTCAAGTCAAAAGTTTCTTTTGATCTTTTTGCATGTTTTTGGCCATGTGTTCTATCGCAACGATCGCACAATTATGTACATACATATAACAACATCGATTTTTCGGTCTTGACGAATTGTCGCAAAAGTTTTTTGTTAACCACAGGAAGTTGTGAAAGAAACTCTTCTCGTGCGGTCGAAAAAGGGATGCATTATTATTTGCGGCGATGAACCCACATCTCTCACAAAGGTGTAAGTTACGCACGCGTATCCTATTACTCATTTTCGAACAGGTCTTTGTAATGCTATACACACACACGTTACGATATTAACGCTAATAATTATAGTAATTTCAATATTTTTAACAAGAGCACCCACATTCTGAGCGTAGTTGATCGGTTTGTTTGAAAGGGAACAATCTTTAGTATCGGATGCTATGTTCGCTGGTTTGAATGGACCGTTAGAGTGCATTGGAATGGTCATTTGATCACCATTAAAATCCTCCCCCACTCTTAACTATGTATGTACATCTACTCGCCCTCAGTGAATTTTAACTGTTGAGAAAGTCACTGACGCGTTCAATTCAAATTTCCTGTACATTATGAGCTACAGTACAAGGAAGCGTACAAACGACACGTTAATTACGAATTCAACGGCTTTTGATATCACAATGGGTTGCGGCCCAACCTCGGATAATTGCGTTACTTGTCTATATGGAATCTATACATGCATGCATGTGCGTGTGTTTTCACACTTAGAATTCGATAACTTCACGCTGAAACCTCTTTATTTGAGTGGAAAAATCAAATTACCACAGAATAATGCGCAGCTTGGTTTAGAAATTAAAAGTGTCATATATGTACATATGTAGACATAAATTATGTTACTCTAAAATTCATATGTACGATCTTAATTTTGTAATTTTGTCCATTGGAACCTTTCAGTCTTAATTAATACCAATTAAGCGAAGGATTTCCTTTTTGATTAATTCTTTCATACCGTGACAAAAAAATCAGCACGTTAATGACATTAAACGTACACATTAGAACAATCGATTTACGCTCGTAATTGACTTGAATTAGCATATATATTTTTTTCGTTAATTTTTTCATCATTCGACCTTAGTACATATGTACATAGGTACGACTGCGGTTTTGATCAGATTAGAAACTTGCAGAAGTCTTACAATGTCCATACGAATATTTTTTGAACATGTTTATGCCGATTTATACACCATTTCGTTCTGATTTATGTAATGTAAAATTTACGTCATCGAAAATAAGCCGTGGTTGTACGTTTTTAGATTTTAAACAAAACATGCATCAATGAGCTAACGAGTAGATGTAAACATCAAAGGAGAGATTCGTCGATTGTAATGTCGGTTGAATGCCGATAATTGAAATCAATCCAAGAATTCCAATAGAATAAACTATCGAAGATGAGTAAGATACTGTTAGTGTTGTTCGAACAGCAACAGAAACATTTCCTCAGACAACGAACGAACAGATAAGGGTCACAACGGTCGCAACGGTCGATGTGCGTTCACCTCTAACAGCACATTGCGAATTTGATAAAATTGCTTCGACCAGTATGAAAAAACAGCATCGAAGGACATTAAAAAAGCTTAAATAAGGACTGTGTGGAGTCCAGGTGGTGTCTCACGGCACGCGCTCATCCAAGCGTGGTTCCTAGCAACACACCCATACTCGTAGCGTTCGTTTTTGAGCCCCTCTGTATTTATTATGCGTTGTTTAAAACGGAGTATGTACGAACGATGCTCAACTTTGAACTGGAGTCTTACAATCTCGGTAAAGTCGTGGATGAACGCTCGACTTGGTATCTGGTCACGCTTCCTTTCGTCTGACGGGATGCGTCCTGCTTCTTCTTGACTTTGAAGGGCTTCCTGGATGTGTTGTCTGTTGATTTTTTGATGATGTGTTGCTTTTTATATGCATTGGGGCTCATTCGTTTTAAATTAATCAATTTTGATCATGTTGATCAAACTATGTATGTATGTATGTACATACTAACAGAACACACAAATGTTCGTAGGTGTTTAGGTTCTTAGAATAGTGTCAAAAGTGAGATTACGTCAGCTATACCGATTTCTCCCCCACAAAACTTAAAATCAATAATGAAAATACATATACTATAAAGTATAAGGTATAGGTAAAATTTTCATCACTATAGTCATTTTCAATCTTTGAAAAATCGCTGAAAAATGTCAACCTTTCACATTCGCTTCGCGTCGGTGACAAATCGATTCCGACACTTTGAGTGCCTTTCAAACTATTCGAAATTTGTCACTTTAACATGAAATTGACGTTGAAACCATCGTAAGCAAACTTTATGTTGAATTTTTTTGAAGTGTTAAGGTACGCTTTCCTTAGCAACATCGATGGGGAAAATTGTGTGCGTTAATTCTTCGAAGTGTTCGTTCCAGTGATTCGCCCGCACTTTTCGATAACATCTACCAACATACATTTACATTAAATAAATTAATTATGATATAAATCTGAAGGTGAGGCAGGAGGTTTTAATTGGTTCCCACGATTGTAAAAATTCTCGCAAAGGAGCCATTAAAAAAGGACACGAGCGAGTGAAATTAACAGCGAAAGTATTCCGTGTGGGAATAGACATGATTTAAAATGTTCTGAAACATTCCCATGAAGAAATAATGAATGCTTTGAAACGTACGCAGACTGGAACGTATTATGAAGTGCAATTTATAGAACCGTAGTAAAAACAAGCCTACAATCGAAACATGCCACGTACGCTTAGGGTCCAAAGTATATTTCGAACTATTTTTTGCACTTTCAGCAATTGTTTATATCTATCTGCTGATGAGCATAAAAATAAATACATTAGCAAGCGAGTTGAAACCAAACCAAAGAGTTCATATGTAGTCGTAAAAGCTACTTAGAATTTTGGAATGTGTAATATTTTTCATAGGAAAATCCCACGCACTCAATTGCATTGTAGCAATTTTAAGAACGCGGCGTATGTAATATGTACGTACGTTACAGTGTGAGAATCCAACGTAACAGACAAAAGACACATTCGACGAATCGTCCGTTCTACCAGAGCAGAGGAGACGAAAAAGACCGTTGCCAAGGTAAGGGGAGGATTTCTCAAAGGTGGAGAAGCTGCAGAAGTCTGAAAAAAAGAACCAAAGACGAGACGAGGCGAAAGGATGGTGAAGAGTTCAAAGGGTAACGACAGTGCGGCTTCTGGACACTGATTGAATTTAGGGGGGAGGAAGGTATAGGGGATGTACATAAGTGCTCATGCGCCTTTTGGAATCTGTGGTATCTTCAGTATGTATTTTTTAAGACCTGCAAGTACTCTGAGCTGTCCAAATTCAAAAAATCATACTATTTTCTAACGTATTGCTTTTCTGAATAGGCAATAATCAATACGTATCGAGCGTTGCCTTCAAGTGCCTTTGCGAAACAATGTACGTACATACATACGTATGTATACATACATATAGACTGGCAATTACAGATAGATAATCAACTTCAGTTAATTTTGCAAGACGAATCACATATGCTTTAAGATCTGATGGATCTATGCAAAGTAAGGTCTGAAGTTCAGCCACGGTCAACGATCGCAAATAATCGTTCGCTTATCACATTGTACATACATTTCTACTTCTTTTCTTTCCGATTAGACAAAACCTTGGCCCATTCAGATGCCGCTTTGAACGCAACTAGTTGAAATTTATTGCATTGTGTTTTTGAACCATGCGTCATACTACATAGATCGGTTATCGTCTACGTAATTACACATTATAAGTAAGTCAGCGAATTTAAATTTTTCACAGACGTGTATGTGTGCGCATACAATAAACTCTTATGATGCTTTGTTCAAATTCAACTTACATATTTATTAACTTGTACGGTACAATGAAGTTCGCCTTCGAAGCGCGCTAAAGTATAATTTCCTTTAAATGTCGGAAAATATTCGTCGACATAGATTTGTTCGTATCTAAAAATTAGCGAATGGCGGAAGAAGATTTATATTTTCGACGAGAATATAGGCGATGTGACGCGACGACCGTGTCGTTCGACTAAATTAAATTTGCCTCTGAGCAAGGAAGATTTAGAAGTATGTATATGAACGTATAGCGTCTTGATACGATCAACGATGAAAATATAATATAATCTTATCCATAACCATACACGGTGTGCAATTTAATATAATTTTATATTGAAAGAAAATTTCCTAGTACATAAATGTAGATACAATAGTTTATATTTATATTGGAATTAGTTGTATAATTAAATGAAAACACTCACCGTTGTCAGCCATGACTGAAAATCCGACGGACGCGAGTAGAAACAGCATCATAAAGTTGAACATACTTGATCGATTCATTTTCGCACTACTTTTCTATTATAAATATCATTTGAAAACAACTACACTTACACTTTGATTTAATCTAGCGTTAAAATTAATTTGTTAAAATGTCGATATTTAAGTCTCCATCGATTCGTATTTTCGTCGCATCGTCTTCACTTCACTGTTTCTCTCATTATTTCATACCTGAAAATGTTTATTTCATATTTAAGTTTATTTTATATAGTAAAGGAACACATTTCACGTCGAATTACATCGATAATGTTGCGCTCGTGTTGCGCAATAATTTGTTAAGAGCCGAGGGAAGCCGTCGCCGATTAATAACATGGCGTGAGCTTTCATGCAGAATTATACGTTAATTTTATACGGCAACACTTCACTTATGTTGAAGGGGAAGCTTTCGCAGAAACGTCTTAATGATTTGACGGGTTTTGAACGACGCTACGAACGCGTGTTTGTCGTCAAAAATGACGGCAAACATACACAGATAAAGTTAATGTTTGCTTGCGTCGACGTGTCCCGCGCGGTGGAAATTCGCGATTTTTCCGACTTTTTCGCGATAAAAATGCATTTTTTATAGCGCAAATTTATTTATTGTGATATTGTGTCGAATATTGTGGTTGTGAGTTGGGTCTATTTTGAAACATCGTGGTCCAATTCGTATGTTTATTTTCGATGTGTAGGATTCATTAGCGGACGCACGTGTTCGACGCGTTTGCCTCTTCCATAATTGACGTTGCGTATGAAAGGTTTACGTTTTTGACTTATAGAGATATAATATTTCATAATCGATACCTTATTTTCATCTCTTTCATAAAAGAAAATATATTTTAATTGGATTTGTTACGGTACCTAGATTTCGCTACGAATATTTTCCAATGAAGTTGGTTTAATATTTAAATATAATTGATTACATATCGAGTCCTCGGAGCACAAAGGTGACATGTCTAAAATAGTAAATTGTTCAGAGCAGAAGTTTTAAAGTATGAAATGGTCATCATAAATCAGGGGAACTTTATATAAAAATGATAATTGTACATATTAGATGCTATTTCATTGTTAGTAAATTTTTCAAATTTTCATTGGTGACAAGTTTGGACTTGTTACTTGTATGCACCAAGAAAGGAAAGAAAGGACATGTAACTTTTGTACTTTGTGATGCCCAAAAAGATTGTGATGTCATTCACATGTGCCACTTGACTGCCCTTTTAGAATAATTAAAAAGGAACAAAGTTGCATTCATAACTTATTTTCGCAAAATCTTAGACATTTCACCTTTGTACATTCTCTGAGGACGCGATATACAATATATAAGCGTACACTTTAATGATGATATCATTCTTTATTTTGTTAACTTATTTTTCGCATGCATTTACAGCATACATGCATTTTAGCATTGTTACAGGTTGTGTTGCAAAAAACTTACTCGATTTTTTTAAGTTCGTGAAATTTTAAGCCAGTGCCAGAATAGCAATAGTGACCTTCAATAAAATCAGAAAATCCAACGAAGTAAGTACGATAATATTCTGTCATAAAGTTAAGCTGATCGCGAGCCAAACGCATAATTCAGTTTTTATTGGTTTTTCTTCGAACGTAATTAGATTTAGTTCGCGCAAACAATTTAAATTGAACAGAAAACGTAAATTGCGGATGTAAATATTTATATTTTCATCGATTTTTAATATACCCATATGAATTGAATTTATTTTTTGATGAACGAAATTGATTGCATTACGAGATAATCAAAATGGGTATACATATGTACACGTGCACGATCATTACACACTGTGTTATTTTGGTATAACGCGTGTACATTTTCAATGTTTAACTGTTGTTTTAGGAAAAGTTAGTAGAAGAGGACTCTCTAAAATAAATATTCGGATTGTTAATAGTAATATATCGAGGGCTGACAACCAGTAGTGGTTATCTCCAAAATATCAGTTTTGGAGAAATAACATATAAATTTTGAACCTTTGACCGTTTAAGATCATTATGAAATGTGAATGTCCATTAGGGCATGGTTTTGCAAGTGGGGCCGACTTGACTGTTGTGCCGCTATCCAGGCATCTGTCAAATTCCATACAAAAAAACCAAACGTCTCGGCCGTTGTGGCCGACGCCACATGAGGTAGGTTGCCTAGGAGGGGTGTGGGGAAACGGCCAAGACATTTAGTTTTTTTTTTTTTATAGAATTTGACAAATGCCTGGAAAGCGGCCGCGGTCACAACAGCCACAACAGCCAAGTCGGCCAGGCCGCGGCCACTTGTGAAACCTTTAGGATCGGTCAATACCGATCTTAAATGATTCGTTCCGATAGGATAAGGACACAAGCATTTCTTGCAGGCATAGCACAAGGGACAACAAGTTATTAGGTGAACTGAACCCATCTTTGACGAAAACGGATATAACAACTTTTGGTTGTCAGCCCTCGATATATGTAAACCATAAATATCCATGTATAACATATTCCCCTTTTGGAATTTGAACTAATATCATCGTTTTGACTTGTATTCGCGACATAACGATTTAAATAATTCGTTCAAATTTATTTTGTATAATGTTAAATCTGCGATTGGTTTGCGGAATGACTAAAATGGGTATGGTCGTGCTTTACAACTTTTAGGTTTCATTAAGTTGAAATGTTGACGTTCATCGTGGGGCCGTTTGAATGATTCAAACTGAAGTAATCAAAGTTCGTATTCACAAATACTTAAATTGGTGTATAGTCGCGCAATTACCCGAGTTTAATTCGGTTTTTGGCACGGTCATTATCGAGTTGTCGCTTTCGGGGAACCGTTCGATTGCGAATTGTGTTTACGTGGTGGTGTATTTTAAATGTTGAGGTTATCCTGACGAAACGTCTCCAACTCGACTATGCCGAATGGTCAATGAATGAAGTCAGGACATTGGGCGGCCTAGAATCGTTGCCAAAATATTCGCATCATTACAACATTGTAGGGGCGCGAATCCGTAAAACGATTCGAGGTTATGTTTTGATATTGTTAAGCCAGTCTCGCACAAACGTAAATATTACATCGCGGTGCGTGCGTTTGTTTTAATCTCCGTTTACATTGCGGTTGATTACTAACTTAATAAATTCAAATTTTTAAATGTTCAATTATTTTAAAATTGCCAAAGCAGGAATCTCACTGATGTAAACAATAATACTTTTTACACGTATGTATTTCTAAAGTTTGACTTGCACTATTTTTTTTTATTTTCGTAATATGATTTTCATTATTGATAACACTGATACTGAATGTACTTATGAATTGTTTTTTTTTGTATTTTCAATAGATTCAAGTCAGGTTAAAAAGTTGTTGCTAAGCAATATTTTGGGAGCGGTTAGCGCGAGCGCAATTCTGACAGCTGGCGGCGCCAAATGTCACATTCGAAAATAGCAACGGTTAACCCTTTCGACACCAACAGAATAATGCCAGTAATTACGAAGCTATCAAGTGGCTAATTACTCTAATTAGCATCATTCAAATTTGTAACTCGCAACTTTGTGGCTACTGTAAGTAAAATCATAAAAAAATTTAAACGATTTGCAACAAAAATTACTGAATTTGTGACCTCAAAACAATGCAAATAGTGTAATAAAATCTTGCTTCATATCAATTGATTAGTTTAAGACTGTGTGAATGGCATACAATTTATGGTGGGTAGACGAAGAATGAAACTAGGATGGAGCGCTTTTAGTAGAATGAACATACATAGTTTTTGAATCCAACATCCCGCTATGCTTAAAAAATAAGGCATACAACCAATGCTTACTGCCAATTATGACGTATGAATGTGAAACATGGATGCTAAATTCAAGAATGCTACGCAAGATCCAGTGCACACAGAGAAGCGTAGAAAAATGAATGCTCGGTATAACAAGAAGAGATCGTAAGAGAAATACATGGGTAAGAAGCATTACCAAAGAGGCAGATATAGCGGATACGAGAAATACTGGAATGGTATCCGAGAGGATGTGAAAGAAAGCAAGGTAGACCGATTGGACGATGGGCTGATGAATTGAGAAGGATGTGTGAAGTCAAATGGAAGAGGATTGGAGAGACCTTCATCCAGCAGAACGGCTGAAAATAATGATGGTGATGAGATGTTTTAATATTTTCAATGTCTCTGTCGCTATTCAAATATCGTGAGGCTATGACAGTGTTAAGCAGATGCTTCCTCCGAATATAAACACACTTACAAAATATTATTAATATTCTAAGCGCCAAACAGCACGAAATCGTGCGTTTGATTCTTTTAAAGAATACGATCTTACGATTCAGTGAACAGTCGTTGAATTGTATATTCAATTATATTGTTCAACAATAAAGTTACGCGATCAATTTTATTTGTTACTTTTAACATTGAATCGTTATTGAAACCTTCTAACCCTAATGCATATTCATAAGTCGTTTCAGCGTTTGAACTTTTCGTGTCGGTGTGAAATGTCGCTTTTGACACGTTTTCACACGGTGTCACAGTATTTCGAGAATGTCACGCGAAAATTCGGTGCCGTTTACGAAAAAAAACGCTAACAACTCGCAGTTAACCCTTATCGCCTCACATCTAGACACAACTAAGTCGCAATACGACGCAGTGCGTTATGGGGGGTGTTTAAAAATTTCCACATACATATTAAAAAAAAAAAAAACGTAACTACTCGCGTGCTATCGTATCAAAACTTAATAACCGTTGAACCTCGTATTTTATCGCTGAAAAATGAGACGTCATATCGGCTGAAAATATTCCGAAATCTGGATCGAGCGAGCGAGTACGTATTGTTGTCCCAAGTTGTTGCGTTTTTGGTCTTGCATAGTATTGCGTTTTTGGAATATTAATGATGACCATTCACGGTCCGTATTCCCCGAAGTACATACGAACGTATTATTAAAACGGATCGACCGTATTCAGAGCGGGAATCGACAAGCGACAGAAATCTGGCGCTTCTTGAATTCCATACGCTTTAAAAAATAAGGCATATGACCAATGCGTACTGCCAGTTATGACGTATGGATGTGAAACGTGGATGCTAAATTCGAAAATGTTACGTAAGATCCAGTGCACACAGAAGCGTGGAGAGATGTATGCTCGGTATAACAAGAAGAGATCTTACATGAAATACATGGGTATGAAGCATGACCAAAGTGGCAGATGGACGCGAGAAATACTGGATTGGTATCCGAGAGGATGTGAAAGACAGCTAGGTAGACTTAGTGGACGATGGGCTGATGAATTGAGAAGAATGTGTAGAGTCAACTGGATGCAGATTGCTCAAGACAAACGGGACTGGAAGAGGATTGGAGAAGCTTTCATCCAGCAGTGGATGGTGAACGGCTGAAAATGATGATGATGATATGAATACATATAATAATGTATCTCGGGGACTATATTTCTAATTATCCAACGCAAATTTAAGATTTTAACTCGTATTAAAGAGTCTTTGCCTTTGTAGTAAGTAACCAATGCAACAGGATATTTTCTTTCGTTTTTTTTTAAGTCAATTCAACTGTTATGCCACCTAATAATATAAGGTCTTTTAATTTCTAACAAATTAGTTAGATTGGTTCATACCGATGGTGAGTTGGAGTCGTATGAATGCGTCCGTCGATACGTCGAGGAATACGGACGGTGTTGTACCCGAATCTTACTTTTAACAAAATTACTTGAAATCGCTACGGTTATGATATTCAAAATGGCGTCTTCATACATTTTGATCGTCGCTCTCCGATTTTGTCGGATAGCGAACTAGCACGGTTTGCGCTAATGTCCGAAAGGGTCGTATCGGCCCACGATATGTACACAGTTGGGTAGAATTTATCGTTATATTGGCCGATTACATTAAGCGGCGCTTTTGCTATCCCGAATCTTTGTCTGACTCAACTCGTCACTGGATGAGAGAATTGTACAGAAATAATTTGGCCCACAATTTCAGTTTAAAAATACATACCGTTCAGACATTTGCGCCCGCCGCGACCCGAAATCGCCACATTTTGCATGATCGCCGACAAAAAAGTGTTAACACGTAATATTTATGTCTATTAAGAAATGAATAAAAATGTAGAACACTCGCCCATACGTCTAGTGACCCCACGTCAATCGCATGCCAAGATTTGTTTGGACACAGGAAAAATACTAGGGGGTATTTTGAAACCGACAGGATTCGAATTGCACGCTACTATTCAAATTTGTAAAAACGCGTGTTGATTGTACCATCTTTCCGGCAACAAATTAGTTAATGTTAATCTGTTAACGGTTAACCAGAACAAGTTGAATTCGAAAACACGTAGCAGCTTATTATAGTTAAAGTTATGTGTCTTTCAGTTTTTAAAACAATAAATAAGGCGCAAACGTATGTATGTAAAATAACCAGACGCCAACGTCTAATCAAAACATACAAATGAAGATTCCCGCATTTTTATAAACACTCGTTGGCCGTAGCACGCCAAATTCAACGACCATGATCCGGTTAAATGAAATCGAAAGTAACGTTGGAAAATTGATAAAATTAAAAATGATCGCAATAACAAACTTTAACGATCCAGTTTTTCGTGATTTTTGTACGCGGCGTTCGACTTCGGAATAGACTTTGAACCATTTTACATTAAACCTGTGACAAATGGAGTACGATCAATCTTTTCATCGGATGACGAGGTCGATAATTATCACACGCATTCAGTTTTTCAGACTATTTCTGAATCTAGTGCGATCGAGCGAGTCTCGGTATACATACATATATTCGCGTATTAAACCGCCCACATTTTTTTTTTCCGCTCGAGGAAATCATTTGAATAATTGCACGAAAAAGTCGACCCCACCATTCTTCTCTCTCTTCTTCGGCTGTCTAAGGATTTTACTTTATTTGGATAACGTATGAGAGAAGATTTTCCGTTCGCGAATGCGATTTTCAGGAAGTGGCGCTCGCTGAAAAGGCGATAGTCGAATCATTAATTTTTATATATAACTCGAGTGAAGATCGTTTATGAATTCATCAGAAATATTATTCGAACGTAAAAATATTAAATCTCTTGTTATATTTTTATTCTATGTAAATCCAAACAATTGCATGTGACTTGTGAATTACAAAAATAGTTGTTTTTTTTTTACTATCACGCATTGTAGGTCAAGCTCTACTTGAATCTACTCGGATATGCAGACGGCTTTTAAGAGCTTTGCCTCTTGAAATAAAAATACATACTATTTCAACGTAGTTAGTACTAATCTGCCCATTTTGATCATTTCAAAAAGATTTAAATAAAAAATTTCGATACTTAAAAGCCAATAACACCCACCAAAAGTCTGAAACTGAAACTGATGCAAAAGTCATACAAATTAGACTTCACCTATATTTTGCATTAACTGACCTATTTCCGGTATACGAAAAGTCTTGCATTTGCGTTCGCCGAATTTGAATCTTAACACGTTCGCAACCACAATCGTCAATTGTTCGTGTTATCAAATTGCATAAAGTTAATTTTAACTACAATTTTCACGATTTGCTTACGGCCTTGGATCGATTGTTGCCATTGCCGAAAAGTTAATTTACCATCACAGCCGTGTAAACGGACGTTTTATATAAAACGATATTTCGGTTCTCACAGGTTCTACAGATGGCGAGTGGTTAAGGCGACAGCTCATGCGAAACGGTTAGGGTTCGTATCGCGGCAGTGGTTCCCACACTTCACATTGTCCCACAGTCTCTTGCTCATTATTGCTTACTACCTGCTAAAATGACGCCGATGATGATGATGATGATGGCTGGCTGAACTATGATGTTATGTACACATAAATTATACGATGCTAACTATAGTTTTCACGCGTTTTCTCGTAAGAATCCAAAGCCGCATTACATACATAGGTTCGTAAATTGGACATTTAGGTATTATTTACGATTTTTTTTTCAGTGTTAAAATCAGTCACACTATTTAGTACTGAATGCGGGTTAACTTAACGCTACACTACACTTCCGATTGATTCATCGGTAAGTTGGGTTAGGTTGAGTTTGTATTGGTATACGAACTTTGGGATGTTTATAAAAATTGTTCAGAGATTTTGAAGTTAGTACGAGTCCCAACATGGCAAACTAGTCCTCTTTCCAGCAACAACACTGGCACGTATATTAATTCAATATTGGTTAATAAATTAATGTATTACATTAATTCATAACATACTTTCTGTGTTTCAATAATAACGGAAACTTTAAACACATGTATTTAAACAAGTGATTTTTTGAGTTGTGCCACTATTGTAGCCCACGAGCGATATGTTGATCTAACTGTGTTTTTTTTAACTGCAAAATGCCAAAATTATATTTTTTCTTCTATATACGTAACTCTAAAATACAACCGATTGACCTAATCTGTTAAAGTGTATGTTTAGTTTAAACATTTAAATTACATACACTATATTAAATTGTGTAAAATGTATGTATGTACATATTTTCAAACGAGACATTTTGAAAAGTTAACCCATCAAAAATAGGGATTTTATTCAATAATGCGAACATAAGAGGGTTAACGAATTGCATTCGTTTTAAATATCGTTAACAAATAAAAAAAAATTACGCCATTTTTTAAATTTTAAAACCCCTAAACACGCTCATCACACAACGTACTCATATTTAATTAATGTAATTTTAACATTTATATACGTTTCAAAATTTCCTTTTGGCACGCGAACTTTTTAACGAGCTTTTCTTTATTTTACATAAATATAGTACGGACACGCTTTTTTTTTTTTAATGGTTAATTCCCGTCACATTTATCAATAATATTTATATAATTTACAAATAATAGTTGCACAAAATCGCTTAGTTTACATTTGTATGTAATACGAAACACTGGTTTTGTATTTATATCGCGAAGTGAGTAGCGTCCGCACAGCACGCGCCCCCAAACTTTACTGACTGAAAGCTCTATCAAAGCAGCGCCTCTCAAAGTGTGGGTGATGTCTACTAGCGCTTTTCACTCACACACACACGTGTATAAATAGTTTGATACTCATCGCAATATATAATTACGAGATACTGAACAGGTTGACGGTAGTCATCTTCTTATTTGAAATCGATGATGTTATTTGTATTGAGTTTCATACGCGTAAAATATTATGCTTTAAAATTCAATCTGATTCGATGAAAATTGCATACATTTTATTTTGCTCATTATCTTCTGCCTTGTGGAAATCTGAGAAAATATGAAAATTTTCATATAATTAATGAACCACCCAGATATACATACATACATATGATCCTAGTATTGAATTTTCTTTTCCTTTCATTTACAATTTTTATTAATGATTAATTTAAATATTATTAATTTGTTTCAATTTTTTAACATTAAAATGTATTTTGATTTTATTTATAATACGGTGCATCGCATTTTAATTGGTTTTATTAATTTTAAATTAAAAAATAATTAAAATTTGTAATGGCATCTTGGTCTATTGTGGTGTTCTGACAATGCAGCCAGAACGAGACGCAAGATAATTCCCATCGGCTAAAAGCATTGGTGTGAAAGAGACAGGTATAGTCAACATCCGTCACAGGTGCTCAATTGTGCAACGAAACCCCTCTTTGGCTTCAGGGAAGTGAAACCTTTTTTTTTTATAGCGTCGCATTCACTCCAATCAATCGAAGATATCTTTAAAATTAAACTTTTAACGTTTTTGATTTTTCTGCAGTTTCATATTCAAATTCAATTTGTATAAGTTGCTATGACAAACTTATTACTAATACACCAAATTTAAGCCGCCGATTTGAACAAAAACAAAGTTAGATTAATGTTGAAAACGTATCATTACAATGACAACATATTTATTTACAATTTGGTGACCCAATGAGTAATTTAATCAAAACCGCGACCGCAACTTTTTGAATGTCAATCTTTAAAACAAAAATGACTCTTGAAATTTTTCAATTATTGTATATATGCATATACAATGATCAACACATAATTCATTCTGCATTCTGCAATTTTCGTAAATTATTTAGAGTAATAGTAATAGAGCACACTGCTTAAAATTGGAAAGGGTGCAGAAAAGGTTTCTCAGATCTCTTTACGCAAGGTTGTATAGGAGATATCCGTGACTCTACCCTAGTGTATTTTTGCTAGGGGCGTTAGGGTTTAATTCCCTGGAGTCACGTCGACAGCTTTATCTGGGAAAACATTTTCACACATTATTGATTGGCCTGGTGCATAATCCGCAAATTCTTGATGAATTGGGTTTTGACGTACCAGGTCAGTTTAGGTTCCTCAGAGAACATAATTTGTTTTCCATCCTGATGGCTCGTACTGACATGCTAGCCGTATCTCCCGTTGTAAGAGTCATAAAATTACTCAACCAGGCTGCCATACACATTGACTTATTTAATGTTAGTTATGGGAGGTTGGTTGAGGTGTTTTTAAATATAAGATTTTAATATTTACTAGCTGAATTGCCCGGCGTTGCTCGAGTGGGTGAAAGTTTATGAATGAAAAAAAACCCCGACCCCTTCCAAATCCAAAGGGTATCATGAGATAGTATACCAAGTTTGGCGGTTCTAAGTTGAAAACTGTAGATTTGCATAGCGGAACGACAAACAAACAAACAAACATTGAATTTTATATATATGTATAGATAAATTTTATTTTTGTTTACAGTTTGTATTTGTGATGTACTTGCTTGGCCACAGTAACGATTTGGGAAACTGTAAGGTTACTGCGGTAAAATTTTGTAAATAAATAATCAATGTTTAAATAATTTCAATTGAAAATTTTTCACAACCCTAACTTTATAAGAGTAAACTCACAAAACACTATGTATAAGTCACAATGTGTATTTAATAAATAATTAACGGATAGCTTACAAAAATAAACAAAAAAACGCTTTGTTCTGTGCATAGTCTCATAGAAGGTAGGAATCGGCAACCGTGTAATTCCATTACACGGATATTTTTAGGTGTAAATTTCAATTAAATCGCTCGGGGTGTTCACGCTATTCGAAGAATTCGTTTACCGTTTACTTTAAAAGAGGGTTAAGTGGGGATGGGGTACGCCTTTAACCCAAGGGTGTTTTGGTTCTAATGAAGACCTCTGCACCCTAGTGGAAGGCGTGACGACACGCGAAGGGCGTTAGGACTAAACAAACAAATTTATTTCATCAAATATATATAAAGAACTTCGAGAACCAGTCCAAATCTATTTAATATCATATAGTTATGTATGTGCTATTTAATATTATATAGGATGATATCAAAATTAATTCAGAAGCATGTTTTTTTTATCAGTACATATGTATGTATGTACATAATGCAGATACGTTGCAAGAGTACATATGTATGTATGCTCACAGAGACTGTCAATAAAACGATAAAGTTAATCTTACTATACAACTAAAGGTGCATGCATTTTCACAGATATGCAAATTCGTGTGTTGCTCAAATTGTAGTTGTACTAAATCTACTTAATATATTAGAAAATTTGAATCGTGGTCGCATAGAAAAAGTTACAAAGTAATTAACTGTTAGTGCAGAATTTCTGCATTTATTTTAATTCATTTCAACAATTCTTTTCAAAGCTCGTAGGTAACATCCAAATAATAATCACTTTTCTTAGTTATACAAATGTATGTATGTATTTACATAAACCAGTAAAACTTGTTTCCCAAATAAAATACTAGTCACAATGTAATCTGATTTCAAATGAATCCAAATATTAATTCCGATTTGTCAATGAAACAAATTTGAAAATTTATAACTCACTCATTGGATTATGGTTTTGTGATTGATCACATTGTTGTTGGGGAGATATTGTTTATCCGTTTTAATTTATTTTTAATTCAATGCTTATAAAAGGCTCGTGTTTGTATCGCAGATACATACTTCCAGTTGCACAAGATAATTACGACAGTCAATCAAGATAAAGATGTATTATAATTGGACAAATATTTGGTGAATCTAGTTTATTTTTTATGTGAAGCGTCTGAAGCGATCATTTGTGCTCGCGATTGAGTATCGACAGTACGCATGCAGTTTGGTCGAAGATTAATTTCAAAATGGCAAATTCACAAATTGAACCTAAAGGTATTTGAATATATTTTAATTATCACGTAACTTTAAAAATTATTAAGTTTGACATTTTTACTATAACATTTCCTTTGTTACAGAAGTTGAAGAGGATGAGAATATAAAAGAGGACGCAATACAACAGTCTATGGGTGGTTTTGGAAAGTATCAAATGTTGCTGGTTCTCTTTTACTTTCCCTGCAAAATACCAACTGCACTTCATCCCTTGGGTATTGTGTTTTTGGCACCGCCTGTTAAATATATGTGTATGGACAATATAGACAATATAACTGAAGGCGTTCTGAACAAATGCCCATGTGAAAATCCTGTATACGATAATACCATATTCCAGGAAACAATAATTACTACTTGGGATCTAATCTGTGAAAGAGAGTGGCTGGTCAGTTTTAATCAAACGTTGTTCATGCTGGGTATATTGGTCGGCAGCATAGTGTTTGGAGCAATGTCTGATAGGTAACTATTAATATACATAAATATTGTAAGTTATGTATAAGATGCGTAGCTTACTCATTATCTCTTGGTTCATTTTATCCATGTAAAATAACATCTGTGATAAAATTAATAATCTGTAACCCTAATCCATTAAATCAATATCATACATAAAAACATTTATATTTATTTTGGTTCACTTATGCAAATTCCAGATTTGGACGAAGGCTTCCTTTACTCGGCGCCGTTACTTTAGAGTTGGTAGCCGGGGTGACGTCGAGTTTTACTCCTGAGTTTTGGTCCTTCTCTGTGCTTCGTTTCTTCATCGGTACCACAGTTGGCGGAATATTGATTGTGAGCTTCGTTTTGCTTATGGAGTTCACCGGAAAGAAATACAGAGAGTTGGCTTCCAGCTTAACTCAACTGCCTTTCAACACTGGATACGTACTACTTCCAGTATTGGGCTATTATTTTAGAACGTGGCAACACTTACAATTTTTGTTCTCCATATCGGCCGTCGGATTGATATTCATATTCTGGTTTTTACCCGAATCACCGAGATGGCTCCTCACAGTTGGAAGAACAGATGAGGCCATTGCCGTAATCACAAAAGTAGCCATCATGTACGACACTACTTGTATACTTTATACAATTTCATGGTTTATTTATTTATTTTTATTTTTATTTATTTATTTATTTAATGCGTATTTTTTTTTTTCATTCAGGAACAATAGACCAACGGAAGATATAGTCGATAATGTTAAACGGTACCAAAGAGAAAAAGCGTGCGAGACCGTTCAAAAAGGTACCATATTGGATTTATTCAAAACGCCAAACATGCGCAAAAATATAATATGCATGTCGATCAATTGGGTGGTGTGTAGCTTTGGATTCTTCGGTGTATCGCAGTACATCGGACAACTCAACGGTAACATATTCATCAATATATCCATATCGGCAGCTCTGAACGTCATCGCAACGGTCGTCATCTATCTAATGACGAAATACATGAAGAGACGGTCAGCCCTGTTGGTGTTGAATATCGGAACCACCGTTTGCCTGTTCGCTATAGCCGTTATACCCGAATCGGGGTCTATAGCGAAGGTGGTATTAGCATGTTTGGGTAATCTAGGAATGTTTGTGGCTTTTATAGTGGTTTACTTGTATTCAACGGAAATGTTTCCAACTGTGGTGAGGAATGTGGCTATAGGTGTTTCTTCGATGCTGGCTAGGGTAGGATCTATGGTTGCTCCGTTCGTTATAACTTTGGGATCGACAGCTTTGTGGTTGCCTCCGGTTGTGTTCGGCGTTGCACCTCTGATAGCTGCAGCTTTGTGTCTGTTGTTGCCTGAGACGAAGGGGTGTGATCTGATGAACACTCTCGATGAAGGGGAGAATTTCGGCAAAAAACAGAAGAGCCGCGACGTAGAGTGCAAACCATTGAAGACTCATTTATGAATATTTTATAAGTAGCAACAATTTTTTATTTACTGCGTGCTAAACGTTTAGGTGTGGTTTTACTCTAGTACGATAGATGGCTATATGGGAAGTATCACGTTTATATGGAAAATGGTATTTATAAGACTGAATTTTTCGTTTCGTTTAACGATTCATTTCAAAATTTGACATTTGTTCTATATTTTTTTGTATCTCAATATTATGCTGATAAGTTTATTTTGTGAAAAAATCTAATTCACATGAATCGTTAACCAAAATATGGTCTTTGGCCTATACATAAGTATGAAAAAATATATAATAGTCACCTGTTAGAAGTTAAAAAATTAAGATTTACTCGATTTTAAATTTAAGTAAGATGAATATAATAAATGTAGTGCCATTTTTAATCCAAAAATTCATCGCCCACGACTTTTATAATATTCTATAGTTTTATATTGCAAAACTTAGTTTTGTTAGTTTTTCATCCGATTTGGGCAATCACATGAACACGTGATAGTCGACATATCATATTTGGGTCACAAAATACTAATACGAATGTATGTTTTCAGAATTAAGATATTCATAGTATCTATTCTATTCAAAAATATCATTCCCGTAGTTAATTTTTACTCTATTTAATTTTAATATTAAATTTTATTTTATTTACCAAAAATATTGTGCAATATTTTTTGTTGGTACTTAATTTTTGAACTCTGTGAACTTACTGATATAACTTGACAGATAAAATACAAATAATTGACAATTTTTTTTATCAAAACATGTGTTATATTATTATAAGGTTTACAGAATCATTCATTATTATATGAATACAAAATTATTTTGTATGTATGTTAGGAAGAAGTTAATTCTTATAATTCAAATTTTATTATTATATTTTTAACAACAATTAAAAACAGTCAAAAAAATCCAATTTGTATCATTCTATCATCAGCATGCCCCATCCGATTTCTTCGTAAAGCCTATAAATAAAAATATAAATTATAGATAGTTTATAGATATGCAATTATTTTATTATATTTGAAATGCATTTTTGGTTTACTTGATCTCTCTCTACAGTTGGTCGCGTCCAAATCACATTGGTTTGAAAAAGTTTTGGTTAAACCGCTCTCATCGACTCCGCAGAGTGGCGCGAAATTCAACGGGCAAATGACTGGACAGTTTGTCTCAGCCATGACGCAGGTTGACACCAAGAAGATGCCTAAAATTAAGGAATGGTTTCATTCGACAAATAATATATGTAGAGCAAAATCTTCTTAATGAATATTGAATGTTGAAAAAATTGAACAGCGGGAGAGTTAACTTATTTTTAAATTGAATATATTATATTATGTCCTTACAGAAAATGAATGTCAATGTTGCCTTCATTTTGATGCGACGTACAGAACAGTACTGATTTCCTAATGCTCGATACACATGCTTATATACCCGCAATCGGTGACAAAGATTGTTTATCTACAAATGACAGAAGGTTGTTTAATAAATCAATATTTTTCATGTAAAGCGTAATTATATAAACAATTATTTCCTAGATTTTATTATACATACATATGTGTTTATAAAATTAACTCATAAAAAATATTTATTGTAAAATTGGTTTTCATTGTGTTCATACAGATGAGACAACATAAATATACATAATTGAGCAATTCCTTCCTTGAAGAATATTATCGTAGCCATATGAGGAATACCAGTGAAATAGTTACGATGAAACCTTGAGTAAGATTAATTTTCAATGCAAATCGTAGTATTCAAAGTATTAAACCTTGCTAATTTGTACTCGGGTGTTGGCTCAGCTCATTGCGGTATATATGTATGTAGTTTGTATTACTTTTAATATACATAACAAAGTGTACTCACATATGACTTAAAAAAATACGATAATACTACGTATTATCTGACATGTCTTATCTGATTACGACTAGGAATACAATCATTTCATAGTGTGCCTCAAAATAATTTTATCCCTCATACTCTTAGAACTCGGATTTTTTTTCACTTCAACGATTAGCCAGCTCGGAATTAATTTTACCATTTTTAACATCCTGCGACGAAAAATAACTATGGGTCCATTAAACGCATATCTTTTGCATTGTGTAAGATGCAAAATCATTAAATGAATATTTTTTTTAATTTTGTCTCTAATGAATTATTTGAGGATTTGGACCGTCCGATGAAGGTTAGCAACTTTATGAGAGAATATCTGAACATTGGTCAAACACTCACAAACTTGATTCAAAAATCGTAATTACTTTTCATTGTGAATTTTTCAATGTTCGACAAAAAAAATTTTTTCTCAATAAGTAATGATTTTTCTTCTATAAAAATTTCTAATCCCAATTTACTTTTTTTGATTATTATTTTTTTATTTTATTGGCACAGTTTTATTTTCAATGACATACCATGTTTTTATTACTCTTTCAAAGAATATCAGGCATAATTGGATTTTAGCAGATGTCGATAACATTTTGTATATTTGATATTCGCCAAATTGATATATGAAAAAAAATTAGTGACCAGACCAATAGTATGCAACCGCTGATTTTTGAAGAACTCTGGCGTTGTGATTTATGAAAATACATTCAGTCCCTAGTGTTGGCTTTGATCGGTTTGGTAATTCGCTTGATCGAAAAATTTACTTTAATTGCCTTATTTACTTAATCCATATCGGACAAAGTATTGTATAATTAACGTTCACAATGAGTTTGAAAATTATTAAGACAAAATTTAAAAAAAAACGGTTTATATATTTCTTCTGTGAAAAGTAATGGTAAAAGTGAAGTGTGGAAATCATTTTGTGAAATAATAGATGTGACTACAAATAAAAAAGTTGACTATGTTCAGTGTGTTAAATGTGAATCCATTTAAGTTATACTGGTTCAAAATCTGGATCTTCTCACCTAAATCGTCATTAACAAAATTACATGAGTCAATTTTGAAGTATCTATAGAAAAATATTTTAAAAAAATTCGGGCATCTTTTGGGGTAAGTTAAAAAAAGTCGGGTACGAGCCAAATTCTGGTAAGGTAATAAAAAATGATCCACAGGCTTGGCCGGATGGAGGCTGGGGTCTTCGGACACGGGCCAGGTAGAATTTTGAAATTTCGGCCGATGCAGACCTCTAACTGCTAACACTACATAATAGTCATTACATTTCTATTGTTTGCAAAAATCGCCCAAAAGCCACATTTGCGTAGCCTCTCTCGTTGGGTAGTTAGGTACATATGAAATTTAAATGTTAAAAATGATTATTAATTATGTTTTTGCATTAGTCAATTAATTTTATTCATGTCCTCCCTACCATTCACATGAATTTATCCATTTACCTTAATTGCAATGGAATAGTAGATATGAAAAACCCGCAGATTATTCAAAAGATTATTCCCGAGAATTTTACAACACTATGTATAACTCTTCTGATATGCCAATAATTTCAAAGTAAATGTGTAATTACATCGAGTGTTACTATGTAATTAAAATTAAAAAAGTTTGAGGATCACTGGTAGAAAATTTTTACTGAAAGTTTGTTAAAGTGAATGTTTGAGAATCGTTACTATAAAAATTATTTTTTTAACCATTGTAAAATACCCATTTTAACTCAAAACAAAATTAAGCTTTTGAAAAGTTAAAGTTTGAGAATCACTGACAGGAAAAAAAATCGTTAAATGGACCAGCTTTTCTCGAAGATCAGCTGATTGGATTGGTGAAAAAAAAAAAAAGTACTGGTACAGTTTTCATCTCAAAAATGAAGTCAAAGATCTTGTCGAATATAACTCGACAAACGAGCTGTGACTCTCACTATCGATATTCAAGTTTAAAGAGTTATTATTTATAATTCAAATTATATTATTTTATTTTTAACAATATGAATAGTCACAAAAATCCATTCTATCATCAGCATTCCCCATTCGATATCCACGTAAAGTCTATAAATAAAAATACATATAAATTATAGATAACTTACATTGTTATACAATTATTTTATTATATTTTAAATGCATTCTTGATTTACTTGTTACTTCTTCACAGTTAGTAGCCTCCATAACACATCGGTTTGGAAAAGTTTGGGTTAAACCGCTCTCATCAGCTCCAGAGAGTACCTCTAAATTCTTTTGGCAAATGAATGGACAGGTTTGTCTCGGCCATGATGTAGGTTGACACCAAGAAGATGCCTGACATTAGGTAATGGTTTCATTTGACAAATAATATATGTAGAGCAAAATCTTTTAATGAATATTGAATGTTGAAAAAGAGTTATTTTATTTTTAAATTGAATAATTTATGTATAGGTATGTATATGTCCTTACAGAAAAATAATGTAAATACTACCTTCATTTTGATGCGGCGTACAGAACATTACTGCCTTTCCAATGCTCAATAAAAACACTTATATATCAGGAATCAGCGACACAGATTTTTTATCTTTCAGGAGGTTGTTTAAAAAATCAATATTTTTTATTTAAAGTAGCTACATATATGTATGTATAAACAATTATTTCTTAGATTTTATTACACATACATAATATTATGTTTATAAAATGAACTCATAAAAATATGCATTATTATATTGGTTTTCATTGTGTATGCGTCTATAGCAGCGGTGCCCACTATTTTTTTTCATAGGAACTACTTGTCAATATTACAATTGAAACGATAAATAAAATTCAAAAATGACATTCCAAAACGTCCAATTTTAAAACTCATTTATATTGTTCGAATAATTTTGTAAATACACATACAAATCACCAGAAATTAAAGGTTCGCAAATAATTTCAAAAACTACATACATATGTACCTACATATAATTTATAATCAATAACACTTGCATAAAAATTGTATGTGTTCTTACAGAAAATGATAGGAGGTACTTCCTCCTATAAAAATATTAATATTTTTTTATGTATGGTATATTTTATTATGATTGCATATTTAATTTAATGTGCAATGTAATTGTACTCGATTTGCAATATTTTTTGATTGGACATAACTTTATAATCAAAAAATATATGTATACCTACATATGTATATTTTTTTTTTTATTATACAAAATACGCATTTATAAAGTTGTCATAAAAAATACATAGCGTATGTTATTATTTATATTTTATATAATATAACAGAAAGTTTATGACCGTATCAAATAAACTATAACTGCTCATACAGGATTATCCATAATATATCAAATATATACGTACATACATATGTACAATGACTACTAAATCTAGTAATGACTAGAATAAAATCATCGTGTGAAAAATTAATGATACGGTGTAATTGAGTAATTCTCTGAAGAATACGTAAATTTCCACAACCGAGTTAGCATACTATGAGTTCAATTCATATATTTTTTTGTTTGGAAAACCATTTATTATTGTTGTTAAAATCTTAGACCTGGGTCTTTAAAGCTAGTATAGAATAAAAGTGCCGTTTGAATATTAAAGTACTTAAGTCTTTAAAGTTGATTTATATTTTTGTATAAAAATATTACATTTGAATTGAGAAAAATAGAAGACAGTCAGCGATAGAGATAACTTCAGTAGATTTTAGCCATCGTTTTGGTTGAATCAACAGTCACCGTCTTTGATCTTTTTGAAAGCTAGAAAAAACAGGAATAATATTAACAATTGACACGTTGAAACATTAAAGTCATATATGTATGTATAATAAGTGAATCTTACTCGATTCTTTATCCCTGCAGTTTGTGATCTTCAATTCGCACTCGTTGGAGAATTTACGCTGCACGCCCTTAGTGTCAACTCCGCAGACCGGAGAATATAAGAACGGACAAACCTTTGGGCACTCGTCGTCTTCGGCCATAACGTAAGCCGACACGAAGAATGCCACTGTAAAATAAAATATATAAATATGTAAAACTAAATCTACAACATTTTGCATACATAAATAAATTAAAGCACATTTTTTAATCAACGTGTATTCATCAAATCAATCTATATATTTTTTTTTTTTTCGGCAATCTTGATTTACCAGGATATTGATTAAATTCAGATTAGATAACAAAATATTCAGCATTCGGTATGAAATAATTTGTATTAATTGTATTATTGTATCATTTAACTATTAAAAATCAAAACATTCAATAGTATTATATTTACGTACAGAATAAAACGGTAATTGTGACCCTCATTATGGAGTTTTACGATCAACGATAGACACTCGCTGACTGAATCGATGAGCCATCGAATACTACCTTATATATAGCCATTGTTGATTAGCAACTCTACGAAAATACAGTTGGATTTTTTTGCCTTTTACACCGTCAACTTGAATTGACTCGAACGTCCACTTTGAATAATTTTCTCAAATTATCAATATGTATGTATGAACATTAATCATTTATTTTTTAATAAAATTGCTCAAATTGGAAATTTTTTTTGTTAGTGTTTTCAGTGTCAAATCAAGCAAACGACAGAATTGGGCAATTTCATGTGTAAAACATTTCCTACAATAAAATAGACGTAATGTTTAAAAATGTAAAATTGTACATACATTCATATTGTAGAATAATTTTAATTATTTTATATAACTTTGTATGGTTGAATATACAATGTAAATACACTCGGAGCACACGGTCAATATTATGTGTGTATTTTTTATATCTGAAATAATTGAAAAACTAGTTTTGAATACATTAGTCGTCTAAATATTACGCAATGTTAGGTAAACATTGAAATTTAGCGAGTTGCAATAGGTTTTTGCCAAACATTTTCAACAAATGTATGTATTCGCTAGATAGCGATTCCCAAACTGTTGTTCGCAACCCACTGGTGGGTCGTGAATAGTTTTTGAAATGTGAATTATTTTTTTAACTATTAACTATTTATAAAGCGAATTTATGTGGGATGAAGACGAAGAAGATCCACTGCGTGTCATTTGTTACGATGTACTCGCGAACGATAGCATGCGACAGAACAAATTGCGTCGGCGTATTGAAACGAAGCATCCGAATTTGAGAAACAAGCCAATAGAATTTTTTGAAAGACTTGAACAGCTTATTGTCTAAAACGCAGCTTTCGCATTACACCAGCGATATTGAAAAATCTCTCCACACCTCGTACCTGAAGCTGGTAAGCCGCACACAATTGGCAAGTTTGTAGTGCTTCCAGCAATAAAATACACGGTTGGAGTTTTGTTTGATAATAATAAGAGCAAGAATGAAGTTTAGAAATTGAAACGATTTCGCTATCAAATAACATGATTGTACGCAGAATCGATGAAATGGCACAGTGATCCAAAAAATTGGTGAGAGTACATTTTTCCACGGATGCACAAGGTTTATCCCAGCTGCTTGTTTTCGTTAATTATACATTATCTACTATATAAAATTCAATGTTTGTTTGTTTGTGATTCCGCTATGCAAATCTACAGTTTTCAACTTAGAACCGCCAAACTTGGTATACTATCTCATGATACCCCAAGTCAGACCGTAGGTGGGTTTTGGAAGGGGTCGGATCAGGAGGTCAAGTTTACCACAGAATATTTCATATCCTGCACCGGCGATCAAGTCGAAATTTCATATCTATAGTTTTCACGTTGGCTGTAAGAGATATTGTGATTTTAGTCAACATCTGACTACCGGAAGTGGCAGTTTTTCCTATTTGAATATATGCCGAAGATCGCATTTTAAATACGCGCGCGCTCTCAACACAGTGATTTCATGATATGTATGTATGTATGTATGTTGGTTGGTGTGGTGGTGTGCATGCGTTTTATTAACTTACGTACTTAAAAAAAATATTTCGTTACTCTTTGTATTCCTCAAATACAAAGACCCTATACGAATTTTTTAATCTGAAAAAAAATTTGTACTGGAGAATAAATGTTTTCATTTGTTTCAATTTTTGTTTTTTTTTCATTCATAAACTTTCACCCGCTAGAGCAACGTCGGGCAATTCAGCTAGTATAATATAAAAATAAATAAATTTTGGATATTGTTAAGTATAAAAACAGTATTAAAAAAATTAAATAACCCCCCCCCCCCTTCATGTCCATTAGAGCTACATATGTACATAGGTGGGCCGCGAAATTTTGTCATTCTAAAAAGTGGGTTGCAGTACTAAAGAGTTTGGGAAGCACTGCCGGCTAGAAGATTAATAATATCAATACAATCGTTCAATGTAAATCGTTGATCAATCAAAAAGGATGTCGCTGGAGTAAGTACAATTGCCATGTACATATGTAGGTATATTAACTATTCAAATAAGAAGTGTGATGTCAAGGAGATTTTCAGTTTAAGGACGGATTACGCAGAAAACATAATATTTGTTTGTTAATAATAATATCAACACAGAAAATCCCAAGTATGACAAATTCTCAGAATCGTATCTAATTAATATGCACATATTCATATAGGTTTTCTAGATTTCTCATTTTGCAAATAAACGAATAATAGAAATCATCCACTTTATTAATATACATATATACATATATCTAATTATAATAATACAAACCCCTAACAATGATACTAAATTTACTATTAATATTTTCGACGACTCTTTGAGACATTTATTTCTGAATATACACTTGTAAAATATAAAATTGAAACAAGGGGGCGCTAATTGTGCTTTTTAATTACTCGCGAAGGCTCTTATCAATTACATATCTGTTAAAATCAACGTACACTGTTGAAAATTAACATTGCAAAATAATGGTGTGTATTTGTATTAGCGACATCTTTTCATACGCTATTTTAACTAGTAAATATCGAATAATATTAATTAAAATATAACACATGATAATAATAATACGATAATATATGTTAATAATACGATTTCTTAATAGATGTCATATTTCACTTGTACATATTACTTTGAAGTGATTTTTGCATTATTGTAAAATAAAATTTAAAGTGTTGCCGTAAGATCTATCCATGCACATTACTCTACTTTAGATGCAAAATTTAAATTTATAAATTGATTTCTTACTTACATATCCGGAAGTTTACTTTGATTTTGTATCTCAAGTTTTATTGAAAAACATCCTTCCAATAAATAAAGTATGTATAAGATAAGTTGTCTAGACATTTAGGACCCACCAAATTCGTGGTTCTCAGTACATGCGTCCTCATTCTAATTACACGTGCCAGATATCGCTCCCCCTGAGGGTCATCAGCTGCTGGACGTAATTCGATATCGCGAATTTTACTTTCGTCGAATGCAGATATACAGCTTTGGAGAGTCTCGGAGTTTGACCCGTGGATGCGGACGTGACCCGTCAATTTCCACACTTCAAATTTTCAGCCGAAGAGTGTCAAGAAGCTATCTGACTCGTTAATGGACCTGTTTACAATTCGGCTATCGTTTAGTTTGGTTGTATCTGCACGATATGGGAAAGCTTGTGTTTCGGACACGCGCGTCATTTTATTTCTAAAACTGAATTTGGAACCGTAAAAAAATCAACTGAACCATATGTATCTTCAAGTTACTACACATAAACTATGTTAATAAAGCTATAATTGCACAAATGAAAATTTAAACATTCTAAAAAAGTTGTAATAGTTAACTTTGTTTGTTGTGAATATGATACTTATTATTTTTAACGGTGGGGTTCATTTTACAGAGCATTTAATACCGTCTGAAAATTAACTTATAGAGGATAAAATTTCCAGGATAACTTTTTTACCCATGACACTTTTTTCAGTCACGTACTAGTCGAACCGATAAAACAATATCAATAGCGCTAACTCACATGCCTTTTACGGCTTTGTCTTATCTTAATTAGGATTTTTACCGGCTACTTGAAACATATATTATCACTGAGCATGGCTGCACATTGGTATTAATTATAAATGTTGACATTTACCAAAAAATAAATAAATAATTAATTAATTAATTTAAATGAAAACAATGGTCGTATCACAATGGAGATAAGCATATCTCGAGCTTTGTCGATTCGTTGATGGTTTTTTCCCCTACAATGGTTCATTTTTTCGACAATTTTCCTTCATAATTACTGCTAATTGACAAATGTAATAGTTGTCTTGCCTGGCAACAGACTTTGTGACGCAAATGCGGATGTTTTATTTAAATTTTGTACTTCGTGCAATATTACATCACATTAGTGCGAATGATTAATTTATTACAAAAAAAAAAAATAATAATACAACTGTGATCGATGTACAGTGTTTCACAAAAAAAGGCAACATCGAATTGATACTTGCTTAAGTTTAATTACACATGCCTGCAAATTTCGTAGTTGTGAACGTTGTTTTACGTTTGATACCTATTTTTACATCTATAAATCAACCACACATCAACTATTCCTTGAGTCAGAAGATGTTTATCCCGAAGTCTTGATCTCAGAACATCCTTCGGAAGACCTAAATCTCTTATTAAATCATTCAGTTCGCTTTGTGTGTAAACTTGTGGTTGCTGTGTTTCAATTTCTTAAACGTTAATTTGATCACTCCCATGAGGATCATTTTCAGAAGACAAATCGTAGCTTATACTGAATAATGGAGGCGGAATAGAGACATCAGGTCCATGAAGAACAGGTTTTGCAGATGGTATACCAGAATGAGATATTTTTTTTAGTTGAAGCCAGATGTCTGGAAAGTGGCCGCGGCCACAACAGCCACAACAGCCAAGTCGCCCAGGCCGCGGCCACTTACGAAACCATGCCTTTGCGTTGCTGGAACAGAAATAACAATAATAAAAAATAACATCATATTCATATCAGCGCCTCTAAATAAGTAAATAACCGAAATCAAACGTAAAACAACGAAACACATGTCGGCCTGTGGCAGTATTCTAACTGTAATACCTTTTTTTTATTTTATTAAATAAAATGTATCTTAAATAATTTTAACAAATACAGACAAGTAAGAAATTAGGTCAAAAATTTACATATACATATGTAAATGCAAACAAGTTTTGTTTAAAATTTAGCACATCCAATAAAAAATAATATTTTTATATATTTTAAACGTATCTATGAATAAATATTATAGTTTTGTATCACCGTGTATCAATGTTCAATGCGTGATTTGCGGAAAAGACTATTTATTATTGATATTAAAATTTTTTATAGACATTCTAATCGCTTGAACTCTTAACATTTAATTAATATCTGATGTGATCGAATCCTTACTTTATATTCATTTCATTGATGACATTCGTACAAACAAACGCAGTGTTTATATTTTTACAAAGCCACTTAATTTGACAGACGACAATGAAAATGTCGAATAAATAAAAAAAATATAACGTCTGATGTACACATAAATTCGTATCTCGAGCTAAGAATGTGTGAGTTAAGCTATAAAGAGATAGCCCACTTTTAACCAGTAAACATCGTGTATTTATAATATTTGCGGTGATAAATAATGACACGGGGTGTCACGGAATATGGTATTAAGATAGTGCTGTTATATAATACGCACGTTAATTTGAGAACTTTGTTAAAAAAAATGCACAGGATCGAACAAAAGTTTCGAAATTTGCAAATTAAATAGTCAGGTAAAATCTTCACGTTAACAAAGCGTCAACTGAGCAGTGAATCAAACAATAAATTCAAACTAATATTTGTCTTTAGAATTAATGTTTGAGAAGCATACGGAATTCCCAAATCTTTAGTGATTTTTTTCTTTGAGATAACATTTAAATTGAATATAAGAATTACCAAAACAATAAAAAAAAACATTACTATAGGCATGTGAGTAATTAAACAAATAATGACTCACAAAACTTAATAAGTAATTTATTTTGAATGAAGAATTATATTTTTATTTGCTTTACTATACATTTAAGTATAATTTAAGAGTTTCCTATTTCAATTTAGATTTGAATATAAAAATTCTCTTATTTTATCATTAAGAATATTCTGTGCAGCTTCTAATGCTAGACGTCAAATTTTGGCAGTTCGAATTTGGCTATCGAATGAATGCAGTTTATTTTAAAAAAGCGTATTTAATTTAAATTCGAATTTTCAATTGCATAATATATGTAATACGAAATTAGTGTTATAATTTATTTTATTTTATTTTAAACCCCTTTTTTATGCGATAAGGCGTCGAGGACTCCTAAAGAGATTATTACTCATCCAAAACCAAGGTTAAAACCAGAAGATAAAAACAACTAATTCCGAGAATAAGGTGAACGTTCTCGAAAAATGTCCACTTATAAAATAACCCTTGTACATCTCGACCTCGTCTGAAAAGTATTGCCCATTTGCAAATGCAACCGTTTTGATCTTGAATATCATGCTTATTTAGAATGCATCATATAATTATTGCTTACTAAAGTCTAGTCTAGATAACTGTATTACGATTAATAATAACAATAAACAAAACAACATCCGGGTTCGTTAAGGTGTCTTACTAAAGTCTATTTATGTAAAACATAAAAAAATCGGTTTAAAAGGAATATGGGGAAATTTTAATCTTATATTATTTTTAGGGTCATTTATAAACGACAAATTGATTCAATTACACGAAAAAATTTAAATTATAATCATAAAACATGTAGTTTTAAACTAGCTAGGATCTCGCTGTATATATGTACATATGTATGTACATAAGTGCCGTCATGCGTGTGCGTTTTAATTAATTACATAGTGTGAGTTTATCAAAGCAACCTTGACCGCTAGCTGTATTTATGGGTAAAAGAAATTGTATTTCCGGACGCTGAAAAATAAGCGGTATCTTATGAATATATGCAACATTTTCCATACAGTTCAACGTAAATATTTATTTCGCAGAAGTTGGTCAACCTCGAAATCACGCCATAATCACATTCAGATAATGCTCTGAGGTAAACTGTATGAAAAAAATTTATTTGGCCACCACACAGTTAAATTATTCGTTTTCATACTCGTCAAAGTACATCATATGTATGTACTGTAATATCATTAATATAAAATGAATATTGAATAATTTCACTTCTGGCTATTTTTTTCAGTTCTAATTACACTGTGCAACAAAAAAAAACTACCAGAGTGGAGACTAGTCAATCTTTGCCAAGTTTGACCCGCTGAATCCGAATATGATAATGAAATTTGTTGGTTAGCTCTTGATAATGAGATATGAGCGTTTTAAAAAATGGACAATTTTTCCGATTTTTGACTTTTGCGGTCTGTAATTCAAAATTTAATACTTTTGTGTTCAAAATGACTTAAATAAATTATAAATTATGGATCTATTCTGACGTGATTCTGACCCCAAACGCCTGACGCCACAACCACCTCTAAACGCGATTTCAAATAATCTAGATTTTTTTTAATCGCTCATATCTCATAAACAACAAATTTCATTATCATATTCGAATTCAGTGAGTCAGAATTAGTAATAATTTTTTGTAGTAGTCTTCGCTCGGGTATGCATTAATACCAGTATATATATAATTTATATATAAATTTTTCCTTGCTTGAATTATCAATTCTATTGCTTGTTATGCAAAACTTCACAGACACTGACTAATCTTTTGCAAGCATTCATTTGATCTTCCAACTAAATTGCGCTGATAATAATTATTGCTGTAATATCGTTTCACAATGTCCAAGACCCGTATTGATCAACAAAATGCGTATCAATTAATGTAGTGTGTGCATTAGATATGATTCAATTTAAGTGTACAATTGCATCAACGTTGTGCTCTCTAACAAATGTCGAGCTTTGTTTCCCTGGTTGTTGACTTTATTTACTTAATAATTTTATGATAGTAATAACTTCGTGGTCATTTTTTAGGAGGAAATGAATCTTAAAGATCAAATTTAAAAGATTAGGAAGTCAGGAAACAATCATCAACTATCTGTGGATTTAAAAATTACCTCAAAGTCCAAAGTATCGACGTACATACATATGTACATATAAGTAATTATATAGATTCTTATCAAAGACAGTTTCGATTCTGCTGGATAAACCTTAATCATGACATTGGGGCCAAAACGCATTATAATTACAATAATATAATATATAAAATAAATAAACAGAACAACGCCAAGTGATGCCAAGTCCAAGTGCAAAAAAAAGGCAAATCTTGAACATATCACACAGATCCGTCGTGATTTTCCTTTATTATACACATTTTCAATTTTGAAGTTTGATGATTTAATATAAATATAAAATATAAGATAATACACTATTTCGTTCTGGTAATTGATATAAAAAGGGGAAATTGTGGGATAGTTTTGAGCTGGTACAAAACTACAAACACAGTTTTGTATGACAAATGTTCTTGAGTTGACTTTTATCATTAAATTTACACTGAAATCATGGAATAGTATCCAAATTATCCAAATCTAAGGAAAATGCTTATTATTGAGGATTTTTTGTATGAAATTGGTTGCGTGGGGACTACAAACAAAAAAGTATATATTTCTGACACTGTATTCAATATTCTCTGTACATCCATTATTTTTTTTAATATGTGTAAAACAATAAATTGTAGCATGCGTTTACCAATTCTTACATTGATTTTGTGCAAAAAAATCCAACCCAAAGTCCTATAAACAACAAACAACTTTAATTAGGAAGATTGTGCAAAAATTAAGTCATTTCTGTTCTGGTATTCTGATCATAGATTTAAAAAAAAAACATACAAGGCCATTTTGTGTGAGGGTAGCGTAAACAACACGATACATATAATATGTACATTTGTTATTATGTATTGATTAATTTTATACATACTCTGAAGTTCTGATTTCTGGCATACTTTGTGATTGTTGTAGCGCATATCGCGACACATCATCTTCGACCCAATTCGAGGACCCATTATTCATCTGAGTGAGACACGTGTAAAAATTTGTTTTCACAGCGCAAGTTTGGTGAGTGAGACAATTTATCTCGGGGTCGACACGAGGTCTATTCAACTACTACTATCTGCCACAATAAATTAACTTGTTAATTCTGGAAAATAATCTTGTTTTGAAGCTAAAATCGAACCCAGTCAAATTTCCCCCTTTTAATGAGTTTTATTCCCGTCTCGATTCATTTAAACGACATTGAAACGGATGATAACCCACAGACATGTATGTAGCTTCTAAGTGGGTTCTAAGTAAGTTTTACCTAGCAATACTAAGAACTTGTTAGACGTATTTTTGATTTTTTTACAGGACAAAAAGCTTTCTTCTATAAAAATAAAAATATTTAAATTGACTCTTATAGTCTTTATATATTATTATTAATTCCGAGTCATAAAATTACATAAAATATTATGTATACATATGTATATCCCACACATAATTTTATTAATCTTATGTATATGTATAGCAAGGAGTCATAGTAGACAACCATATTGTAGAGTTAGTTGATGTGTAATTATTTATACCTAGGACAATAATTGGTGAACACGACTGAATGAAAAGAAGAAGAGATAAAATGAAGAATGGAGCACTTTTGGAAGAGCACTTTAGGGTGGAGCGCTTTTGGAAGAGTGAACATAGTTTTTAAATCCAACATCCCGCTACGCTTAAAAAAGAAGGTATACGACCAACGCGTACTGCCAGTTATGACGTATGGATGTGAGACGTGGATGCTAAATTCAAGAATGTTACGTATAATCCAGTGCACACAGTGAAGCATGGAAAGATGTATGCTCGGTATAACAAGAAGAGATCGTAAGAGGAATACGTAATAGCGGAACGTGTGAAAAAGTTGAAGTGGAAGAATGGATGGCAGATGGACGCGAGAAATACTGGAATGATATCCGAGAGGATGTGAAAGAAAGCAAGGTAGACCGAGTGGACGATATGCTGATGAATTGAGAAAAATGTGTGGAGTCAAGTGGATGCAGATTGCTCGAGACAGACATGAATGGAAAAGGTTGGAGAGGCCTTCATCCAGCAGTGAATGATGAACGGCTGAATATGATGATGATGATATAGCAAGGGTCTTAAAATTGAACTGTCACTTGATGGTAAAATATTTGAGAACTTGTTAGGAAGGACGAGAATTAGAATAGTTGAACCCCTGCTTATTGGATTCTAGTTAGAATACAATATTTTGAAATAGTTTGTGGTCGCTATTGCATTATTGTAACCGGATCAAAATTTAGGCATACATACATAAATGACAAAGATGGTTCAATATTTTTAAACATCTTCCTATTTAAAACTTAACCTGTACCTACATCGTATATGAGATATTAGTGTTTATAGCCTTCAAAATTATCTCTTTCAACGAGTGAAAATACAGTCATTAATCGATTGACCTAATATGAAAATATTATTTTATTCAACGGTGTTTACAGCAAAATGTCTCCGGAATACAATACGATAGGTGTGTTATTTTCTCAAGATTTCACCGTTTTATTCTAACGACGTTTGGTACGAAGATGCGCAAAAAATTCATCACCCGACAACAGCCAAATAAAAAATTACTGTTATTAATTAGGAAAATTAAGTATTTCTTAATTGAGAACGATATTCTATATCAAAATCGGTTAACAATGCCATTAAGAGCAATTAGTGCCGCGGGGTCTTGCTTAGGGTTTATCTGTAAAATAGCAATGAGAGAAAAGGAAAACCAAAATGTGATTAAACTGTTGTGTAATTGGATTCCAAAATAAACATTTATAAACATATGTTAATGGGTAAGTATACATTGATAATTTTTAATAAATTTATTTCGCTATTTACCTGCGGTCTCCTTTAATAATAAAGTACATATGTATGTGCATATGTATTTGTATATTAATAAATGAAGACAACGCAATACATATAAATTTTTTTTAATAAAATCAGATCACTATTATTTAAGTTCAAGGCTAAAAAATTGTTGTGTAAAATGTACACACGCAAAAAATGTCAGGAATGGGTAAGGTCAAGGCTTAATAGCTTTATTTACACCGAAAATATATTTTATGATTAATTAGAAATCTATAAGGAAGTCTGGTAAATGCGATTAAAAACGCAAAAACAACCCGTTACGAGTCTGTAAGCTTTATTGAAGAAAAAATGATTTAATTTTACCATAAATAATCACGACAAATGCAAATTCACTTAAGATATATTAAAAAAAAATTGTATTGAAGCGACGTAAATGACAAATTATACGTATATTTAGGGTTGTCATATTTTTTGAACGGTAGAAAATAAATCAAAGATTCTCATATCATAATCACAGTTTTAAAATAATTAACTGCTCCCCTTTTTTGCGAGTACTAAAATAGAACAAATGACATTCAATGAAAATTAATTTGATATAAATACATAAATGTGCAATTAAATGTAAATATATGTATGTACAGACATATATATGTATGTACATATGTATGTACACCGAGTCTGGCTAATTTGATATCTGTTGAAAACAACACAATTAACCCAAAATAACCTCAAAAGCAAAAGGAGGACGAAGTGGAATGATAAATGTATGATAAAATAGTGATAGAAAATTATTGTCACAACACGTGGCAATTCTGCAAATTGCAAATTATGTTGTCATGGCGAAATCTTTTGAAATGACATAACAAACACTTTAAAAGTTAAAAACATAAAAATAGGTCTAATATCGGTATTTCCTTCAACCATTTATAATTACTGTGTGCCAAAAATTGGATTAACTTATATTTTAATGACATAATTAGGTGTACATATAATAGTTGACTGTGGAACGCTCGCACATTTTTCAACTACCAGGATTAAATAATACATATTATGTAGTGTGGAGCTATTTAACGCGCTACGTAACCAGAAATTGTAAATATATGAATAAAATCAAATGTCACTATGCCAAGCCCTTTACTACAGCACATACATATATGTATGTACTTAGATTAATGTAAATACACTATAGGTATATATGTACATAAATGATTAACCACCCGTGACATTGTCAACGGGCAGCAACTAGTATTTAAAAATATAATAATACAAAAATTTGAGACTAAGGAATTCTTCTTGGCATTCCACTGTCTTCTCTGATTAATTATTTAAAAAAAAAAGCTTTAACAGAACAAATATTATTTCAATATTTATGTATGTATTTAATGAGAAAATCTATTGTGCATACTTTTTGACAATAGAGTTCAATACAAAGTTAAAAATACTTAAATACTTAAAAATACTTGGTGTTGTATGTAAATTCTGAAAAGTTTCGAAATATCTGATCTTCGATTACAAGAAAACACTACTTATCTCAAATTAACTTTGTCTACAAGGTTTTCCGACTAAATAAAATGGCTGTCGAAATGACAAATTGCAAAAATAAGCTATTAGTCGTCAATGAACGATTAATGTCGGCGTCGAGCTAACGGCTAACCCTGTCGAGTCGGGGGTCGCCAGATCGAGCTTTGTTATCTGTCTGTTCGGCTCATATAAGGTTCGGCGCGCAGTCTCCTGTTCAGATTGTCGTTTAGCCGCGCCGTTGTCACTGTTGCCAACTGTTCGTTCTACGTGATCGCTTGTTCGCCAGTGTGTCACTGAAAATTATTTTCATAAAACCCCCCCCCCCCCCCCCATTATCAAATATATTAATTTGTGGTGTGTGCGTGTGTATGTGTGTATTTGTGAGTTGAAGAGAAATAGAAAATGGCAGCGAGGACAACGTGTTGGCGTTTATCAACGGTGAGAAAATATAAATTTAACGTGTTCTTTCAAAACAAATTTGAAAATTGAACAAACTATGAAATAACATGCTGGAAAATCCAATACAATTATTTTCTAATATAAATATTAAATTCATTTAGGTATTCACAATTACATAATCTCTCGTTTAAATTTTCTTAATGATTAAAATAGTCTTATCGAAGTTAAATATATAAAGCATATTGAAATAACAGTGTATCGCAAAATCCGTTATGTAATTCTAGTCATTTTTGCTAGGTGATAAAATTAATGCTGATAAATTAAATACATAGGTATAACAATACGAAATACATCATTATATTCTAACTTGCTAAAAATTAAAAATGACTTAATCGATCAATGATTTCAATAGTAGTTATAATAATAAGAAATACATAATAATATTTATATCATTGTACTCTACTTATTAAAAATTAAAAATGACTATTAAGTAATTCTTAAGGATTTCAATATTAGGTATAACAATACGAAATACATAATAATATTTATATCATTGTATTCTAACTTATCAAAAATTAAAAATGACTTAACCAGTCAAGGATTTCAATAGTAAATTTGTCAAAAACAGTTAAGGAATTAATAATCTTTCCAAATATTGATGGTACGTTCAATAAAACTACCAGTATTGTGTCAGAACCAGTATTGTATCCAAAATAACTCACACGGGGAAGTAATGTAGTTGTTTCTAGCCCGTCAATCAAGCAATTGATTGGCTTAATGGTATCGTTGAAATTCACACAACAAAAGATCCACCAACGCAAACTTTTGACACAGGTGACAGTTTCTGTACACAAATGACAAGTACATATTTGGTGCGATACATATTATCTAAGCACTATCAAATGAGGAAATTTCTACAGTGTTTACACTGTTTGTTTTGAAAAAGTGTGAGAAATGTACTACATTGATACCCTTGAACTAAAAAATTGCACTGTTATTATCAAATATAAAATACATAAAAACATTGATAATTTATTGCACATACATGTGTAAATGAACGATTTAAAAATAGATTTAAATAATACAATGTATATAGAATTCTTACTACTGTGTATATATTATTGAAAAACCTTTATCAATTCACTATGTCATTTTATAGATATACTTTAGTATACATAGGTACATTACACACATATAAATTGAATAAAAGAGATACAAAGTTTTTTTTTAAATTACTGTTCAAGTTATCGAAAAGTTCAATGAATTTTAATTTATAAAGCACAATTTGACAAATGTGTAACATTACATACATACTTACGATATTATAAAAATACAGAGTAATCTATTGTTTGAATAGTTGAAAATACTACGTGTCATTTTCGTATAGTGTGTATGAAAAATTTACAGTAGCTATAAATACATCAAGTAAATTAAATCAAAATCATACTGTTGATTTTTTTGTAGTAAAAAGTTATCTACGGTATTTAGAATACGGGTATGGCGAAATTTGCTAATAAAGTAGGTGACCTTTTAGAGAAATTGCAATTGTAAATTATAGTATTTAAAATTAATTTGCGAGATAACCCTTGACATGATCATAAAAAAAATATACATATACACAATTTTAAGCCTACACGCGTGAATTAATTTGCAGTAAATCATCGAACGGGTCAAAGTTGCGTGTCGCAGCATCATTTATTATATCGTTGATGAGAAAATTAATATAAACAAATACACGCACTATTATCTTGGTGAGAAATTGCGTATGTTTTCGAAGAGAAGAAAGATTCCAAACAGGTATACATACTTATCTACCACCGTTACCTCTGGCAAATCTCTCACTCAGGTAACTCACAATCGGTCCCGTTGCAAACTTGAATCTAACTTATATTAAAAATGCTTGCTTTGAGGACTTTGTCCTTTTATTTGTTTAAGTTTTACGAGGCAATATTTTGACCTTAATTATTCTTCGTCTTATTTTGTATCAGACATTGGGGTAGAGGGGTCGGGTCATTATATTAGTTTATATTATCGAGTATAAAAACAAAACAATAACATTCACACACATTATGTACATAAATATATTTTTTATTTCAATGTTGGTTCATAGAGCATTAACACTTTGTCCCAAATATAAAATTAAAATGAAACGTTTATCACTCCTCTTAAAGCATTTGCGCGGCACTCAAAATTAATGCGCTTGCACAATGCCAATACAAAACGATTCTTTATCTATACTACATATGTACTATTAGGTAAAAAAAAATTAATAGGCCTAAAAGTGGAACAAAAACAATTTGGTAATATATAGCTGCCTACGGCAAAAAATTATAGTATAAAAAAGACACATTGCTGCATCACATAATCTCAATGACATATTTGGACCAATTTGGAAACGTTTGATAATAAACGGAACGAAAAAAATTTGATTGTATTTTCAAATTAATACGTCTCAATATTATCGAAGTCTTTTCGCAAGCATTATAAACATATTCGCAGAATACACATGGGTAATAAAACGGAATGGTCTTTTCAAAGTCCGCAACAAGTCGACAACAGTTATCGCTCAGACATTTTCAATTAAATACGCTCTATAAATATGACAATGACGTTTCAGCATAATATAATGAAAACAAGTAGAAAATTCGTCGCTTTTAGGGAAATTGATACTTTTAACGAGGCTAATTTGTAATATTCCTATATAATTAGACACGTGATGGCTAGTTTTATTGTTTTTAAGCTATCAAATACGAGATATTAAGCAAATTATTAAACAAATACATATTTTTCTTTCAGATTTCTATGTTTGCACTGTTATTTTTGATGTTTTGGTTGAGTTTGCCCGAGTCATCCGATGGAAGCCCAGTCTGGACGCTTCCGGCAAAGACTCTCTTGAAAAAATTCGAAGAAAATAGTCAGTGCAACGAAGATGTACGTTGAAATACTAAACTTTTCATACATATGAAAGCTCAACTTCGTAGTTTATAAACATAGCAGGATGAGCTTTCATATTGAAAAAAAAACTATTAATAATTTTATTCCATTGCAATTATTAAATATACTAATAATGTATATTTTTTATAGGGCGAGCTGCTTGAGATTTGCCAACGGTGCGCCAAAGCAACCAAATCCGTGAATGCATATCCAATGTGTTGCGCCGACGAAGACAATGCCGTAAGATGGTGCAAAGACTACCTCTACTTTGGAATACAATAAGCTGGAACATGATGCGAAGAAAACAGATCTCAAATATAAACCTCAACAATATCAACCATAACGTATATTTATGTAGTTTGAATAATGTCATAATTATTATTTAAATTTTATTTCTGTTATTTCCTTCATTCGAGTTGGCCAACTTCATATTCGAAATAACCGTTTCATTCGATCATCATCAAAAAGTGTAACGATGGAGTTAGTTGTTCCTATTAAACTGCATGTTCCTAATAATAAATTATAATATTCAGTATTCATAAATTATATAATATATAAATATATAATAATGTTACAACGTTCCGCTGAAAATTATCTAGGTTATTTAATTTTTTAAAAAAAGCTGAAGCTAACAATATGATAAAGCTTCAGCATGGGTTTTTATCATTTGGAATTCTGAAAAAGTAATGCTAATATTATCATTTTTCTATAATAATCATTGTGAATATTTAAGTTTAAAATTTTGTTTTTAATTTATGTCGACTTTATGCTGCTAACAAAATTTTTGCTTAATCTCATGTTCCTAAATACGTTAATTGTAAAACGTAAATAACTAATTTTACCAAATTTATATATTTTTTGGTTAAAAAAAAGGAGCATTCATTGTGTGATTTATTCTGAATTAAAAAATATTCAAGATAGAAAATCAGGCAATCCTAGTTAAAGCATGAAATTATGAGGCAAAGTATAGAAATTGCAAGAAACTACCAGTTACTTTCGATTTATAATGCATTTTCGTTCATATTGGTTTATAAGAATTCGCAGTCGTCATAAATTTACAAATATGTATCTATATAACCAAGGAGTACACAAATCCTAAATATAATCAATCCATACATCATATAGTAAAGATGTCAAAAAAGGAAATATTAATTTATTAAAAAAAAAAACAAATTGACGGTCTATGGTTCCTTTAGTCACCGTTTAGGTGCATTAAAATATGGATGATGGATTAACGAACAAAATGATCTATCTCTTATTTCGTTCCTTGTAATGAGATCTCATCTATTCATCATATTTTATTCATTATCATATGTTTTAGATGTCATCATATTATACGTATTTAGATTAAGTTTTTTTATATCTATATAACTTTGCTTGTTTGATGTAAACATGATTTTTCCATTGAAGGAAAGCAATATAAATTAGTATGTAGATTAATGGTAAAACGTATGAAGTACTTCTTTGGTTTTCTTTTTTCAAATTTTCTTCTTTGGCAAAGCACAACAGGTTATTGTATGAATAATTATTCAATGGAAAATGATTGTATGTATGTTCCTATATAATGCAGAATAAAAACTGTATATAACATTATATAATATTTCTTGTTTATATCTATAAATAAGGCTGTGACATAACAATATTTTATGTTGAAAATATCATCGTGCAAATGAAAAAAGTTTTTTATTATAAAATAATCCAAAATTTTTTACACAATAATATATGTACATAGATATGTATTTTATGATTCCTTATAATAATGTGGAGCCAGTTCGGTTAACCATTCTCTGCGTATGACTATCAGATCTTTCATGAAGGTTTTATTCGAAGAGCTTTGAACGTCGCTGAACAAAATCCTGAAATAGATAAATATTCATTAAAAATAAAATTTTCTCGCAAATATTGATATAATTGTAAACACTGCAAGAAATAAACAACCAATTAAATATTCTAGGATATCTTTTAATTATTTACATCCACAAGAGCATTGAGGTTAATTGTGCATTGTGTTTTCTCAGCCCGAAGGTAAAATAAGCAATTAAAGCGTGCTGATAAGCTTACACTATAAACAATCGATTGAAAATAAGCTCTGATCTAGCAAAAATGACACTTATTTACACATTAAAATGACTCATACGCATAAAAGCGAATAGGATCAAAGGTTTATGACCCATTGTAGAAATTGCAGTGCTAATGAAATAATACAATATTGATTAGTGACTAACCATTGGGGTTGTTGTGCGTTATACAAACAACTATTGGGACTTATGTACAGATTGGCTAGATCACCTCTGAGAGTCTTATATGTTCCCGAGTGATGAAGATAGCAAGCGTTCATGAACATTCCGGCGCACAGACACTTCAGAATTTGTTCCATTTTAGCTGCAAACATCAATCAAACATTAGAATACCAAGAATATAAATACAATACTCAGTGATGGGATAAAAAAATATGTATACCTCCATCTAACATTAGCTTGTTATCATTTTTTATTCCAAATTTCTTTGTAACCAGCTTCTCGAGACTAGATCTTATTTCGGTGACTTTGCACAATGCTTTTTCGTTCAGGAACATTTTATGGCACCAGTCTTTGGTGTTTTTTTTCGAACGACGATTGTTTGAAAGGCTCGAGTTCTTTGTATACGCGTCGTAAACGTTTAGCATCGTTATTAAATCTCCTTCTGCCACCTATGTATAAACCGCATTAATGAAATGATATTGAAGTTAAAATACATAAAGTTTAAGTAATGAAATAAACCTCAAAGCCGTTTCTTTTCATAATTTTAGCATTTACAGCTGCTTGACCACCGCCTGGTTTTATGAAGACATTTTCAACTTGCATCATGGAAACAATAGTCAATATTTCATCAAGACAACCGAAATCACCTGCGGAATGTAGCACACGTTTGATTAATATCAAATTTAATATATATGTAGAAGTAAACTGATGAATGTTGAATTTACCACTTATGCACAGAGTTTTAGCTAAAGATGGCCGAAGGGGTATTTCAGCCATGTTTACACCTAAAGGATTGGTAAGTTGGCCTTTATTATCCAACGCTCCGAGGGCATATAAGACTTCAATTGCAGACAGCATGATCTTAGCTGGCGGAGGAGACGGAAACGTAAATCTTAAAATAAGATAAAATTAATAGAGTTTATATAAAAATAAAAGTGCATATTTATTTTATTGCAGGAAGTTGAATCATAAAAAATATTACCTTAAAATATTATCAATTCCTAAAGCTTTCAGTTGTAAAACTATCGCTGATAAGTCACTCCTTTGCATTTCCGGAGGAATATTAGCCATCATTTTTTGAAAATCTTCTTCGGAATATAATCTTAAAAAGATAAGCGGAAGAGTCGAAATATTCAATCATATTTTAGTGGTTGGAATCATATGATATTCTATTATTATTTACCTAAAGGATTTTCCTTTAGCCATTCTACCAGCTCGGCCAGTTCTCTGTATAGCATTGGCTCTTGAAATCGGACAAACTACTAAGTTATCAAAAAATACAGACGAATCAAAGTATCTCACTTTGTGAAATCCACAATCGATCACTGAAGTTAAATAAAAAATATATTTATATTTAAATTATTCGAAAAAAATACATTAATTGTGTCAATGTAATGCTTGTTTCTATACCATAATTGATTCCCGGTATCGTAATTGAAGTTTCGGCTATATTCGTAGCAATGACGACTTTCCTACAATTTTTTCCAGCACTTTGAAAAACTTTCAACTGGTCATAATGTGGCAAACTTCCATACATTGGAAGTATGAGCAATTCAACTTTGCTACTTTTAGAACTGGTCAATTTAGCCATTCTATCGTTGTTCTCTTCTGCATAATCGTTCAGTATTTTCACGGCCGATACAACCTCATCCTATATTTAAGCTTAATTTAAACTATATTGAATAAAATATCATATAATAATATAAATAAACCGTACCTGTCCGGTGAGAAATGCCAAAATATCACCGAAAGGTTCCTTCTCGTGGATTTTTATCACAATATCAATGGTGGCTTTTATATAATCAGGTACGGGATCTAAAAATATTCATTTATTAATATTTTATTCTTGAATATATTTATGTAATGTTTGACAAGTGACTTATGAATTTCAAATGCACTCATTTATATTTATGTTCTCAAAAAGTTAAAGCCCATAAACGGCGTACAAAGTAAAGAGTTGTATTTATAACAACCTTTGACATAATAAATATCTACAGGATGAATTCTTCCTTGAACGGACAATATGGCGGACGATGAAGACATATTTTCATCAGACGACGCATCAACTTTCTTTCGCTTATTAAGATTGAAAAAATCACGTAAGAATTCAGCATCCATCGTCGCAGAGGAAACTACCACTTTTAAGTTTTTTCTCTTCTATAATATAAAAATCAACAAATTTCACATATTAAAATAATTACATAATAGTCAACTTTCAAAATATGTATGAAAAATAATAACCCTCATTATTTTCTTCACTAGTCCCATAATAATGTCGGTCAATTGACTCCTCTCATGAACTTCGTCGAGCATGATGCAACTGTACTGGGTCAAAAGTGGATCCGAGAACATTTCACGAAGCAAAATACCCTCTGTTACATACTAAAACATAAAACCTTTTAAACAACATTCAAAAATGTGCATAGTTCATATGTATTGAGTAAATTTTGTTACTTTTATCTTAGTGCTAGGTCCATATTTGTTGTCGAAGCTTACGGCGTATCCAACGGTTCCGTTAGTGTCGCAGTACGTTCCTTGTTCAAAAGCAACCCGAGTGGCCAACGCAACCGCAGCAGCCACCCTAGGTCCTGTGACGACGATACGTCCATGATTACAATATCCCGCTTCTAATAAATACTGAAAAGAATACAGACAATTTGTATTGTTTTAATTACATGTGTACGAGAGTGAGTCGATAGTCAAGCAGTTGTGTAGTCCAAATAAAAAGTCAAATATGTATATTTTCAATTTGGGATTTTTTACCACTGTTAATATTATTTTATATGGCGTGTTTTCTATTGGAATACATTTAGGTATATGATGTCCTTAACAAAATATTTTTTGTATTCGTGTCAAGTATTAATTTAAGATGTAGTTGAATTTTAATTGGGCTAAATGACGCGCCAAAAATCGTATCTAAGAAATGCTAGTGGAGCACATTTATGTTCTATGTATTGTGAGAGTTGTAAACATACTACTGCAGCGATCAGAAACATTTGTATTTGATATAATCTATTTTTTGTATTGTATGTATAAGGTTCGGTACTAAGGAGTTGAAAAGTCGCACTGCAGGGGTCGCAGTGGTTTTTTAATTTTATTAAAGAATTCATGAATGCTACGAAAGATCCAGTGCATACAAAGAATAATGGAAAGATGTATATTTGGTATAACAAGAAGAGACAGTAAGAGGAATACATGGGTAAAAAGCATGACTAAAGTGGCAGATATAGCGGAACGTGTGAAAAAGTTGAAGTGACATTGAGCACATGGCGAGAAGAATGTATGGCAGATGGACGCGAGAAATATGTACTTAAATGGTATCCGAGAGGATGTGAAAGAAAGCAAGGAAGACCAAGCGGACGATGGGCTGATGAATTAAGAATGTGTGAAGTCAAGTGAATGCAGACTGCTCAAGCCAGACAGGAATGGAAGAGGATTGGAGAGGCCTTCATCCAGTTGTGGATGGTAAACGGCTGAAAATGATGATAAATCTATAAGAATAGTTACATACATATATCTCGTCTCTGAACCATTTTTCGTGTCGAACAAAGATAATTATCCAAAATATGTAAGCTTATTATTATTGCTTGTCGAGTGCGCATCTGAAGATGTGTTGTCTCTGACATTAATGTGATGGAGGTTTAAGATTGATTGGTCAGTATAAGAAATGACCAATCAAACTCAAACCTCTGCCACAGTAATGACAGAGACACGACATCTACACAAATAAACACATTCAACAAACAGTATGGCTAACTGAAACTAAACTAGCCGCATTCCTCGAGTGCACTTTGCTTTTTTCCTTTTGTTCCTGAAGTGGCAATACTCTATCTGTCACTAATCGGAGTCATCGAAACAAACCATTGTAAGGTCCTATTGTATTCAAGTATCTTGATCAGACCCTAAGCAATAAAGCTTAGTTTCAATTAGTCAAAAGATGTGGATATATTATAAAGAAGAATCCTAATATGTATGTATTATGTATTTTTTTGGTTTGTTTGTTTGTACAGTGCGTGCAGCACAGATGGTATGTATTGCAAATATTCTCATTTATAATGTGTCAAATTGTTCAATATGAGAATTTTTTGTATGATGCGATAATAATTGGATCCAAATGAAAGACAAAGCACAGTAATAAATATAAAGTATATTTTTAGAAAATATATATTTTGATAATCACATATCACCGCTTGAGAGTATTTTAGGCCAAGTAGTGTGGACAAACAATTCTTCAAGGAGACAATTGGGCCAATCGGGCACAAGTCGCTGCGGGTGCATATGTGAGAAAATACGGTAAGTAAGAGTGGCTTGTGCACGATTAGCCATTTTTACAATTCCACACTGGTTAAACGTACAAAAATATTCAATGAATCAGATTAAACTGGCATGGTACGTAAGGAAGTCACTTATTTGCAGTGAATCATCTATACGAGAAACAATAACTGAAACCGCTAATAATAAATACAACAGTATTGGAATACACGCCTAATGTTTAAATACAAATACGAGTTACAAACCGCAGCGTTGTCTTTGCACGTTACGAAAAATAGCAAATTTGCAATCATTCCACAACGAAAGCCGCACATTTATTACTATTACGCGTTCTGACTAGAAATCGACATATTAAATAATTATACCGGCGTTCGTACGATGTTTTTTAATAAAAAAATGTTACTTGTTTAAAAAATACCGGTGCATAATACTAAAGCTAACAGGAATAAATTATCATTTGTACAATTTGTTATTTGTTCCAATATCATTCGGACAATATAAGAATAAAAAATAATATAATTTAATTGATGAATGGCAAGACAAAAAGATCCATTCTTTACATACGTATGTACATACATATCTAAATTAATAACTGACCACATCAAGACTTTTGATAAAAATTTTATACGATTTAGCAAGATCTCAATACAGACATATATTCGGACTTAAAATTATATAATATGTATAATAAAATTAAAGTAACAAAGTACGCAGATTACAATTAATTAAATTTAACCTACATTTTCATGGGAAAAATCTAGCGAATTAGGAAGTATACAAAAGGATGGCATTGGAAGATACATATGGACAATACATTTATTCAAGAATTGTTCTCATTCGAATTAAAATAAAATAAAAAGTGGAGACGTACTCGTATTGAAATTGTATGTATAAAAAAAATAAAATTATGATTAAACAATTTTGAGTATATGGACAATGGTTATAATTTATAATTCACACATTATTCCTTTCAAATTAATGTAAATTTTGATCATCAAATATCACAGTTTCATTAAAAAAAATTGCAAACAAACCTTTTGGAATGAAATTTTTTTTATAAGAAGTAATATTGAGAACTTAAAACAGATAATGAAAATAAAATTTAACGTAGGACTACAAGAAATTTTATTATAAAATGTATGACAATAATAATAATGATAATGAGAATAGCTCACACGGAATATTGCCAGGATACATTAGATTAGTAAAAGCCTTCAAAAACATATGTACATATAAAAAGAACAATAAAAATTATTAATAATAATAACAAATTTACAACAGAACTAAAGTCTTATATTTCGACTGTCTACATAGACACTTAACAAAACAGTTGTCCAGAAATAGTCATAAAATTTAGACATACAATTAAAATTACATTTTAAAAAATAAAAAAAATTTAATTTAGTGCGAAAAGTTTTCATGAGTGGAAAATAAAAAAATTTCATTGGCATTGCATTAATATGAAAAAACATGAAACTCTTGTTATTTATATCACATTTTTTTTATCAGTTTACAAATTACCATATAGAGAAAGATCTAAGCATTCGTAAAAATCTATAACACATTCATCGAATTTCAGCGTGTACACACTTAGCAGGATTCGATATCAAAGGAAAAAAAAACAACAGCACCATATGTTAATATATGTACAAGTATACATCAACACGAGAAAGTATATAAATATACATTATATCGTATTAAAATAAACTGACTTCTATCGTCTACGTATGTATGTATATGTATATGTATGCATTTACACTTTCATAATCGCAATAGCGTTAATTATGCAAATATTCCAAATTAGACTGGTGAAAATATGAAATTCGAAAACAACACTTCAAATTCAACGCCACATGTGTAATACAATAGTAAAATATTGCGACAAATCAAGCGTATAATCAATCATATACATATCAAGCGGTTATTTTCAAAATTTGTGCTTTTATATAATATAAAAATTGTATGAGAAGCATCGACACGATCGAATTTCACAGTATCATAGTAACATCGGAATACTTACAAAAATAACCTAAGCTACAGTCGTATATACCGAATACCCGTTGAACGATCAGTTAAACTTACACAATTTTATAAAACAAGTCATTATCAAATTTTAAGATTGCGCACCCCCGTACACGAAGGTTTTGTACACGTAATTTTGCACTTTCATTACGTGCATCTCGGTGAAGCAGACGGACGCGATGAGCAGGGCGTACCCGGTGAACTGGATAAACCTCAAAAACTCCCACAATTTATCGCAGAATATCGCAAACAGTATGCAGTGCAGCAAACTGTGCACGTTCACAATTTTCCAAAGCCACGCTATGGCGAAAAAAAATCCCGAACGAAACACAAACAACTGCCGCTGCTTTTGTCCGACATTCACACCGCCGTCATCCCTCTCGAGGGTCTCTTGGTACACGTCGATGTACCGATTCCAAGCCATCGAGGACAACATCAACTGTCCTGAAAACATGAGTATTTTCCGCACCATCTTCTCCATTGATACCTTAGGCTTGTATACAAATCCAACCTCGCTGTTCGAATCGACGGGCTCCTTAGTGTTTTGAGTCTCGGTGTTGAAGTGCGGTAAGAGCGTATGCACTTTAACGTATCCTCTTCTAGGTGGATTGTTCTTCAAATAGTAAAATATACCGACGATTAAAAATACACATCCTAACAAGTCGCATATGCCGTCGACGAAGTATCCCGGTGTGCCGACTTCGGAACGTTCGCCGTGTATGTGCTTTCTGGATCTGGCCACGTGACCGTCCAGGTCATCCATAAACGTTCTCACTTGAAACAAAACAACTCCCATTCTTCGGTACGCTAGCGAATCGATAGACACTAACTTTCCCGCTATTACAGCTAAGACTACGTGAGAGTATGAGATCATATTCGGAGTGATGTACGGCATGGTTTCTGATATTTCGACGAATATATCCATAACGGCGACTAGCGGGGCGAAAATATATTGATTGGTGTGATCCAGCATGAGCGCTTTCACCGTCGGATAGCACAACGGATTAATACTGCACGGTACCCAAGTGTTGTACTGGTATTCCGGTTGAGGTTCGACCGAAGACCGTTGAGATCTATTGTGCGTTGACAACGTTGAGGTATGACCGGTGCCGTGAATCGTCGACACTTGTAGATATGCATTCTTGTAATTGTCTGATGTGAATTCTCTTCTGCTTATGTTCGGCGTGAAGGTATTGTGTATTATGGCGAAATTTGAAAAGTTCTTCCCTTCGCTCAGATGTTCCGGAACGCTCGATTGCATTTCGGATGAAAATCTTGATTCGACGCGTGCTATTTGATAGTTTTGAATCCTGAGGTACATGTTGACGTCCATGAAAATATAGAAAATAAGTAGGAGGAAGAATAACGAGAGCAAAAATTTGCTCACGTGCGACGACGGACCAATCATGATGAATTTTTGCTGGATAAGAAATCTTTTATATCAGTTTTCCCTCTTTATGTTCATTTTCGACGATTTTCAGTGTAGTTTAAATATAAATTAACATCCTTTTGCTAAATGATAATTTTCAAATTGCTTTGTTGAGTGTGATTTTTGTTCGCTCATTAAGCGTTCAGGTAAATAGATGAGTTGTTCAAACATTGATAATGAAGTGAGAAAGTGAAGCTGTGAAAGAAAATAAACATCATTAGTCACTAGAATACAACGTTATCAACTAAGTCTAATAGTTCATCAATTACATATTAAACTAAATATAAAAAAATTGTTCTTTTTATATGTTTTTGAATAAATCAAATAAAAACCAAATTATATAAAAAAAATTGATGTTTCCAAATCAAAAATAATTGTTTTGAGAATATTTGTATATTTAAGATGTATTATACTGTCAGTATACAAAAATCATTTATAAAAAGTGTACATTTACATTTTTGAAAAATAAATTTGCACATCAATATGGCTTTCGTTCAAAAGTAAACGTCTGAAAAAATATCCATCGACACCGTATAATAAAGCAAAATTTAAACAGTAGCCATTTTGCATATATGTAATTCCTTATTGTTGACGTTTCTTTTGTGCATTGATTTTCATAAGAATCGGGTACTGACTGGTACAAAGTCGCCATTTTTATTTCGTCGAAAATTAATAAAATTTAGATTATTTAAAAAAATTCAAAAGTCGTTAAAAGTAAGATACAAATAACAAAAAAAAATGACTAAATTATGCAAAACGTGCAACAACCTTCACAGTCGACTGAGATTACACTTATTATAAAAGCGAGGTAATTTCGAATTTGACCACTTTTTTATGTACACACATATATGTATTGTTATACTATTATGCACATGTGTGATTATAATTGGTATAACGCACAAAATTGTAAGGTCATTAATGAAACACTCATTTTCAGGCAATCAAGAATCATTCCAATAATCGTATCTAATTTGCATTGTTCGAAAACTTGTTCACACTTGTGATTCACACAAGGAGAGGTATAACATCAAGGTAAATTCAATATCTACAAAAAATAAAATTGTTTCTACACCTCATGAATCATTGAGTGATTTCAAATTGTTCCAATTATTAAAATTACAAATTATGTAAATATGTAATATGTTAAATTGTACATAAGGCAGGATAGTCTTTTTAAAAATCAATTTCCTTGATAATTTGTATTACTCTATAAATGAATATGTATGTACATATGTATGTGCAACATTATGATTGTACTGAGTAGAACAAAAATTTTAACAGTAACAGTATGTACATAGAATTAGACTCAAATAAGAAAGGGTGGTAAAATAAAGGCCCTTATGAAATTTCATACACTCACTTTCATACATAACTTATACCTGAAGTTCCACAACTGAACAATGAATGCTATATATACACCGGAATATGAGTCACGTAAATACAGTTCTTTTTTATGAACGTACGAGTACATACATATGTACATCGTGATTTCTTTTCCTAGCAAAAAGCACAAAGGCAGCTGTAATTTGGGAGAAATTTTTGGAAACATGATAAATTAGACCGACACCATCAACCACGCATACGTATGTATGTAAATGCATAAGTAATAGACCGTGCTGATTTATATCTGAACATTGTAAGCAATATAAATATTTAAAATGGAAAAATTCGATAGTTTTCGCTGTTGTACGTCATCGACGCGGGTGCGTACTTTACGTGTAATTAGATAGAAATAGAAGGAAAACGGCGTGAATAAAAAATTAGAAAAAAATTATCCGTGATTGACGGCTGAATACGTTCTATATTCTGGGGTAATTGATTCACTCGAATAATAGATCGTGGAGGGAAACAGACAAATATGTACGTAAAAAAAAAAACGTAAAGTTTACATTGGCACCCCTGTTACGTTTATGTAGCAAACATAGGCACAAAGATCACAGCAGACATGATAAATTACTAAAAAAAAAAAAAACACGGCGGAAACAAGATAAAACTCGTACGAGGAAATTGTCAACTACCATCGATTGTAAAAGTATGAACACTTGTGTGTAAAATGAGATAGAGTTGTAGTATATATTTTTTATTTTAATTTGTATGGCGATCGACTTCCACGCAAGAATTTAGGAAGAGATCTGGATATAATTTACTAATAAGAATTTTACAAAATTAATTGTTAACTTTTTTTAGTTTTTCAAAGCTAAATGCGATGAAAATATGAACCTATTTTCAAAAAATCAGGTTTATAATTACTGTAGACTCCGTATAACGCGAGTTCCTACAACGCGCTCAAGTTATTGGGGCGACTTTTTTTATATAACGCGATTCTCGTACAACGCGCTATTGCGTGACTACATACATACATATGTAAGTATCAACACTGTGTGCAAAAAGTTTTTCCGGGTTTGGTTTAACATATAACATATACATAACTAATGAATTTTTTAAATTTCTTTTTTTGGATTTATATGAAATAAAAGTCAGTAATATTTATTTAATAATGTAATAAAATAAAAGTTGCAAAAAGTCCTCTTGACTTCTTTTGACAAATTGGCTAGTGTACCCAAGAACCAATGATTAAACGAATGCATACCACGAAAAAATAACGATCCTTCGTTTGACCGTTAATCCTTTTCGATAACAGATAATCACGAGCCCGGGAAGACCGTTTAGTCGTTGGCCAGTACTTAGTAAACAAAATTGAACCATTGTAGAAAATTTGAAAAACGGAAAGTAATATTCATTACAAAATTCACAAAGCAAAATCGGGATCGGCTAACTTTTGCTTCGCGATCGACCGGTTGAGCACCTATACAAGATTTTAGTCTGTGATTTCAGAGAGTCAACCGGCTAAAGTCAAATTTAGTATTTGTGCTAAATTTCGTTTCTAGAGAAGTATTCTTGAATTGAAGTAAATTGTAGACAAGAGATCGTTCAATCATTTTTTCTGACAATATATGTACAAATAGGAAATTTCCAAGTTACGCGTAGTGCGTATCTCTACTATCATACAAGAGATATTGAGAGTATTTGACCGAAATATGTACATGCATACGTATGTATGTATGTATGTACCAAACAAGAACTGTTTATTTATGCATGAAATACTCACTAGAGAGCATCGTTTGAAAAGTGTTTCAAAATTACAAAAAACAAACATCAAAATCACCAAACCATAACCGGGTGGTGTATATTCGTCACAACGAAAGAGAAAATTCTTGAGAAATTGCATCAACAAATTACACACTTTAACAATGCATCCATTTGTATCTAACTATAGTCTGGATATGGAAAATCAATATAATTAACGTCGTTAATAGCACGTGCAGTGTGTGTTTGTTCACAATTGCGCAATTTATGCACTTCTAATCCAGCCAGACATATCCAATATCAACGATTTATCATGTGTAACGAAGTGCCATATACAAGAATAACAAACTGCCATATCTACATATATAAAAATGTAACAAAACATAATAATATAAAGTTTTCGTCAAGAAACTTTATTCACTGGTATCAAATGATTCATTGGGCGTCTAATCATTGATCAGATATCGTGAATGACCTATTATCAGATTTGCTAGCAGGTGTTTAATCGAGTCATACATAAAAACGTGTGCAAATATTGTATTTTAAAAAAATAGTTGATTATTATCACAGAAATCACCACGACATCCTGTAAACTCTCGAAGAAAAACAAAACCGAAATTTTGACCACAAAAAGGAAACGATGCGATGGATTTACGCGATAGTGTAATTTAACAATAAATTAGAAAAGTGTATAAAAATGTATGAAGACTTTCGAAAATTACATACAAAAGAACTTCGTTAAAACTTAAATTCATGTGAAAAAAATCAGGGGACGATACCTGATACAAATCAATCAAAATCTCGAGGTCGAATTTTCGCACGATCACAAACACAATGCTTTATCCGATTGGGATAAAGTAAAAAAGTTTGACAATCTGCGGAGGACGCTACATAGTGTCAGCACACAGTTACGCCAATTTCAGTATTTAATTTGTTATCATTATTTTAATCCCACGCTCGCCATGTTTTATCTAGGGATGTAAATTAGAGTATGATTATTTGGTATTTGAAAAATTCCAATTATAAAAACGAATGAATAAATAGAACTATAATATGAAAGTTCAAACACCTAGGTATGAATTAATATTATGCGCATGATTATCACCCACATGAAACAATAAAGTTTCAAGCTCCACGTTTATTATTAAAGATCGATACATTGAAATCTAAAGTCAATTGTAAAATAATATTACGACTAGATAAAAATAAGGCCATCGTTCGATTTCGTAATACCGCAAAATCGATAAAAAGGCAATTGTTGAATGAAAACAAACATTTAACTAAAAATACAAACGAGTGATAGTATCAAACTGGTAATCAATATTACATAGTTCAGCGATAGTATCCGTACGTTTTTATGACCCTAAGAACGATATGGAAATCAAACAACCATTTCACTGTAAATATAATTTGCTGTAAAGAGACGTTTACAATACGAACCTAATAAAAAAAGCCTAGAGAAAATGCAAGTGCAAATAGGTGCGTATTGAATAAAATTCATCGTAGACGAATAAAAACCATACAAATGTACATACATTGTGAGGAAGCCTTATAAAGTGCAAATAAGACTATTTAAATATCGAATAAATGCAATAGTATTATAGCGATATCGCCATTTACAAATACGGCTTCAACTTGTATAGAAATAAAATATTTTCCATTACAAACAACGCGTACTATCTCTGAATAGAATTTGTGTGTTGCGACTGCTATTGAACCACTGCACTGTTTGCATCAATCAAATTAGATTTTGTCGGTAATGATAAGATACGAATGGAAAGATTTATTGCAGCATTACACAACGCAAGGCATGATCCAATAGGAGGCGTCAAAATGAATTACAATATGCAAACATCGTAGACAACTTCTAGTACATATACCGATTTTGATGAGTTTTTTTTTAAACTTACCATTGCTATAATAATTCTAATTTTATAATATTATGAAGATTCTAAATTGTACATATGTATATAAAAGACCGAAAAAAATAATAAACAAAACATCGTGCAAGAGTAAACTACCACTTCTGGTGGGCGGATCAACTCTTAAATTTTATATGGAAATTATAAATATAAATTTTCAGCTTGATCGGTTAAGTACATAGTTTCGGAAATATTCGGTGGTAACACGATTTTTGACTTTTCTACACAAAAAAAAAACCAACTTCCGGTTGTATGATTTTAATGATTTATTTTTTCGTGACTAGGTATTGTTTTAAGGATTATAATATTACAATATTATGAAGATATCAAATATTTAAAAGGCCAAAAAAATAAATAGCGAAATCTCGATCAAGAGTAAACTGCCACTTTCGGTTGGCGGATGTTGACCAAAATCATAATATCTGTAAGACGGGTTTTACACGCTCAGTCTCGCATCAGTTCAGTCCATGATTCATACTGACGAAAATTATTAAAATGTTTAAATATCTGGCTCATCACTCCGTCAATCAACGCATTATACGATCAGTTTGGCGTCAATCTTGACCACAATCCAGAAATTTTCCAGAAATCATGAAAACGTGATCAGGGAATGGATACCCGATACAAATCAGTCAAAATCTCGAGGTCAAATTTTTGCACGATCACAACACTTTATCCGATCAGGATAAAGTAAAAAACACTTAAATTCAATTAAACCGTTGAAACTACGTACACATTATAATAAATTAAAATGGAAATTTAAATTTAAAAATTAAAAGAGCGGCAGTAGATGAAAGACACTAACAAAAATGCAATTCACGCGGATGCAAGTGTGACGTCCTCCCGTCTTGCGGCTATTCTCGGTCGCATCTCCGTAAATATAAATACGTGAAAATTTATAAATATAATTAAACGAAAATGAATAGCACGAGACGCCACTGGTGTGGGTGAGGCGCGTGGCTCGACTGACCCGAAACTGGAGACATGCGAGCGAAAGAGTAGGAAGAACAACACACCACCACTGGGAAACAGCGATTCTCAAACTGTGTATATCCCGTTAGTTCGGTCAAACTACTCGACCTTCGACACGTGGAACACTTTTTTTTTTTTATTTTACGTCATTACGACACCCCACATAGGAACAATGACTTGTCGTGGTTTGTAAGTACTGCTAGGGCACTGACCTACTTAGGGTAAAGTTAGACTTTCAAATTTTAATTAAATACCTACTAATAGCACGAGTACGAAGTACTCGTAGTACTTATCTTTGACAATTTCTAAAAAATAAGACAAAAGCTATTGAGTCACACTGTGGTGAATCAAAATTGAAATTCGCAAAAAGGTCATAAACATAACCACTTCCGGTTGGGTGATATTCGTCAACTTCGACATCGAATTCTAATAATTAATTATTAGGCACAGTATGAAATTTCATATCTTTGATACAGTATTCACAATAATTAATTGTTTATTATCATCACCTCGGAAACGTTCATGCATGGTAAATCGATATACATATGTACATATGTACATACATGGACACATAATATCAACAAAAATATTAAAGTTAAGTACGTACATAGTAGTATGAACGTATGACGGCACACACACACTTACCACACCACACGTGATGTGATCGAGTGACGTAACACGCGTTGCTATGAATTGTGACGTGGGATGGGGCAAGTGTGTTGCAAGTGCGCATTACAAAACAATAGAAATTCACGCGGTTTAGGATTCCGTCAGAAGATGTGCGGTAGGTGTGTGTCAGCCCTTACTTTTCTGATAACAAAAAAATTTTTTCAAGCGAAATTGAAACGAACACATGAAACTTTACAAACGCGAGTGGCGATAATGTGCATGGAATGGCAATCAATACCGTGTTGCAAATACCTCGCGTAAGTTTCTGTACACGATAATACATTAAGCTCGTGTAGATGAAATTTATGAAAATTTTAATGCGTTTCGGATTTCAGTCGTGTGTGATTGATTACAATAAACGGTGATAGCACCGATTAACACTCACTATACAAATGAAACGTTAGGAATACATGTTTACGGTGTTGATTCGTAATGCTCTTATCTTCGCGAAATTTACATTGAAAATTTTCTATCTGTATGTACATATCGCACACCTACATACATAGATCTAAACAGTATCAACTAAAAAAAAAAAAACACTTTTTTCAGGAACGACGAAAAACTTGTTGTCATTTCGCTATAAGTGATAGGAATTTACTGTTTTTTTTTTTATGAAAACAAGCATTATAAGAAAGTTCAGATTAAAACATTTCATTTTGTATTGTTGGTTCATGCAGCTTCGTTTGTAGAATCCGAATAAATGATTAACTAAAAAATCTAAATCTTTGAGTTGATACTGTTTTGATCTACATATGTAGGTGTGCGATGTACATAGGTATCTAAGTACATATGTACATAGTATGTAAGTATCCACTCGCTTTCAGCGCTTTTCAATTTTTGCTTTCAGCGAACGCGTTTTGATCATCTGCGAATTGCACATTGCAAACGAGAGCCCCAGTAGATTAGAATCAACAATGATTGATTGAAACAAAATTAACACCGATGTTAAGACATTGCAGCAAATTGGCAACATAAAACTGCCAATTATGAATTGCACTTGACAATAGAGCTAATGTTGCGACCTTGAACCTGATTTTCAATGGCATGTATTTATTGGGCCAGTCACTTTTCCGATTTTCAGTCAGTTATTTTGATTAATGGTCAAAAGGTTTTATAAGGGGTCAGCACCTAAGGCGATCAGTAAATATATTAAACGGTAAGTAAATTATATAAACGGTCGGTATTTTAAGTTTACTGAACGATTCGGTAATTTTTAATGACTACTTTCTTGAAAACTTATTGACCGTTTATTGATTTAAATACGGACCGATTATTTGGTTGCCATTTTCAATAGCGAAATTCAAAAATATGCCTTCGAACGAGTGATGAAAATATGTGAACAATGCGATGTGTAGGCAGCACGCCCAGTGTTGTACGTGATTTGATAACAAAATAGCCACAAACACTGTCAATTTGTTAAGCCAAGTACAATAAGTGTGAATACGTCGAAAGAATAGTTTCATGAACATGTAAATTGTACCAACAGGAAGAAACGTTATTGGAAGTAGCTCGGGAGAAATATGTCTGTTGCTGTTACAAAGCAACTGGTTCGGAAATTTACTGAAAACTCAAAATATTGCCGCTGTGCTTTAGGTAGATCTAAATCAAATCGCGAAAAGTATGATAAAAATAGCAAATATCGATGACGTTTTAATGTTCCATATTCAAGTCAACACAATCGTTGACATTGTGCTAGGTTCCGGCCAAAAGGTCGTATTGGACATTCGATCAAACAATTTCGATCAGTTACTAAGGAAAAATACAAAAAATAAAAAAAAAAAAATATATATATATATATGTATAATCAAATACGCATACGGTTTCTGTGTCAAACGTTCGATGCGTACGAAAATAGACGGTATTATAATCCAAAACTAATGATCGAATACAAAAATGTTCGCCGACCCAAAACTGTAAACTTCAGTTGAAAACCGGAAGAGCATAATTTTCATATCGTCAAAGTACAATCAAAAGTTGCCGATAAAATCTGACGGAAATTATTCGTGAAATTCAAAAATCACCATCAAAAGCTTCGATAAAGTCTCGGCATGAAAAATATCGACAAATCAAAATTGAATACCCGTGTAAGTAATCTAATCGAAACAAAAAAAAAATTGCAGCAATAACAAGCCAAAGAATGAACCAATTCCTAATCTAATCTGTGAAAAAATTGCAAATGTGCAACTTTTCAAATGTTGTGTGCGTGTTATCGTACATGCATAGATCGATTTGTAAAATGCACTTCATGCATGCAATTCCTCGTAATTTGATAAACGACTTCGATACAAAGGGAAAATAATTAATAAAGAAGAGTGTGCACTGTGTCGCATATACATAATGCATTAATTAAATTGCGTTGAGTAATTAATTAATAGAAAATAAAATAAACACCGGAAAGATTGGGAGTCGCAGGTCAACTAAGAACACGATTCAAAATATATATGTAGAGAAATGAGAAAAAAAAATTTGAATGGAGCTCGTATCATCAGACATCTGACGCAATATCGCGCGTTCCTCGTATGATGACTAAAGTATGTGACGGTGAATGGGTTAAAATTAAAACGCGCCTAAAATGAAAAAAAAAAAGCGCCCAAGTGGGTACACATTGCAATTCTCAGGGAAAATTGCGATTTATGACAAAATGGCAAATAGCGGGGAATTTTCTACGTGTAAAACGTGCAATGACATCACGTGAAAACTTTGACGTCATTGTGGATATGACTCATACAAGGATAGAAAATTTCTCGCAGCAAGTAAATTCCGAGAGATTTGGATGCTGTAATGAATTGGAGCTTTCGGAATAGTTCGATTTTCATTGATTTATTTATCCCTCACGGCACAAATCCGCTAAACGGCTTAGTCTGAAGGCTACAAAAATCGCACAACTTAATCCTAGATAAGTTCGTATGATGGATCGAATGAAACTATCGACATCGAAAGTACGTAGTAATTCTGATATTCTTATACAAAATGGGAAAAAAATTGCACAATTTTCATCTAAGAATTCGCATCAAACAACATACATATGTACATATGTATGTAGATTCTATCTACATATCTATCTATCTAATGGCGGATACACATTGGCGAACCGAACAGCGAACGGTTATTATTATTGTGTGGACGTTAGTACCCTTCGTAGTTCGCTGTTCGGTTCGCCAATGTGTACGTACCATAACATTCTAATGATTGAATTTCAGCACTCTCGCCAAAAACAATCTTGTGAAAAATTCGCTCCAACGTAATGTCGCACGTTCCGAGCACAACTCTGTCTTTTGTACCGAGTTACGGACACACAAAGTTACAAACGGCCAGACTTTTAATTACAGATATGGGTTTTTTCATTTAATTTTGTACAAAAGTACACCGACAGGGGATTCAGTTCGTTCGATATACCGCTACCTATTTATACAATATATACGTATACTGTAGATAGTACTAGAGATAAGCTACGTAAGGCTGCCTTATCGAGGTGGTGCGATATTGGGTCATTCGAAATCGGCCCACACCATGAGATAAGTCTTCGCAGCTGAGGTGGATCACGCCAAGGGTGGATTAAGTAGTGGGTTAAGCCACCCCGCAAAGTAACCAGATTACTCTCTGACGACGGTTGATTTCTCGCACGAAAACAAACTTACGTGAGCAGCACGTTTTTCAAGTACTTATGTAAATACATACATATGTATGTATAATTATAACAAAACGGTCGCGATGAGGTGTAGGTGGTTTCACGTGGCAAAATGGTGATCGTCACGTGTTGCCCCGTTTTTAATTGGATTAATTATTTTCGTGGATACCAGATTTAACCACGTTGGCGAGTCAGCATCCTGACATAAGCAGAAGGGGGTACTGGTTAACCGGTGATAGATCGGGTACAAAAATTCAACGAAACAAAACTTTGCTATATTTGTACATATGTACATACGTAGGCATAGGCCAACTTCATAGCAAGATTCAAATGGTACAAAATTATTTATTATATCTACTCCTGTTGGGGCTTTTACATAGAAAATACATAATATACTATAGGTATATTAGAAAAAATAAAAAAAAAAAAAACTAATAAATAAATAATGTTGAGTTGATAAATTAAATAATAAGTCGTTGTCTTGGTGACAGATTAATATTTAAAAAATCAAAGTATTTATTACGATATCCACATCATTCTGGGGATGGAAAAATGCAGATAATAATTATTAAGTGAAATAGATTCATAGTCTAATAAAGATCGAGAAGGGGTAACACGTGCCGGTTAATTATGCACAATTGGTCTTAATAACCAAATTGTTATTTGAGATCAATCGCTGAATTTAATTTGATAAATAATAATTGGGTTAAATTTAATTTTTTTTAGTTTAATTTGATAAATAATAATTTTCTACCAAAGAGTTGGGTAGAAAAACGTGCGACTTTTGGTATTTAAGGTCACGTTTTCAAGTCGGTTATATCGTGTGACAAAATACTGCAACGTTTTACACCCCTAGATCAATCATATTACAATGAATATAAATTTTGAAAGCTCCTTCTTCTGAGCAGATCCTTAGTTCCAATTTTATTTAAGTCAAATCTTCAAGACTTTTGATAGATTGGAGACGTACAAAACTGGTTCAAAATATAAGTAACATCAAAAACATATTACTCCGGGTTAGAGTAGATAACCATATTGTAGAGATACACAATTGGTAATTAATTATACCTTGTGAACAAATGGTGAACATGACTCAATGTAAAGAAGAAGAAATAAAACTAGGATGGAGCGCTTTTGGAAGACTGGACGTAGTTTTTTAATCACACATCCTGCTACGTTTAAAAAGGAAGGCATACGACCAATACGTACTGCCTGTTATGACGTATGGCTGTGAAACGTGCATGCTAAATTCAAGAATGTTACGTAGTATCCAGTGCACGCAGACAAGCATGGAAAAATGTACATATCCTCGGTATATCAAGAAGGGGCCGTAAGAGGAATACGTGGTTTAGAAGCATGATCAATGTAGCAAATATTGCGGAACGTGTGAAAAATTTGAAGTGGACACGAAAAGAATGGATGGTAGATGGATGCGAGAAATACTTGAATGGTATCCGAGAGGATGTGAAAGAAAGCAAGGAAGATTAAGTGGACGATGGGTTGATGAATTAAGAAGAATGTGTGGAAAGATGTATGCTTGGTATAGCAAGAAGAGATCGTAAGAGGAATACACGAGTAAGAAGTATGATAAAAGTGGCAAATATAGCGGAAGTAGCAATGGGCTGGATACATAGCGAAAACAATGCATGGCAGATAGACGCGAGAAATACTGGGAGTGGTATCCGAGAGGGTGTGAAAGAAAGCAAGGTAAACCGAGTGGACGATGGGCTGATGAATTGAGTAGAACGTGTGGAGTCAAGTGGATGCAGATTGATCAAAACAGACAGGAATGGAAGAGGATAGGAGAGGCTTTCATCCAACATTGGATGGTGAACCGCTGAAAATGATGATGAGATTCTGGAGCACATACCAAACCCACTACAATTTTTTTTGCTTATTTGTTTCCAATGCTAGACGCTACAGACCTTGACCTCATAACGTTTTGACACACACACACACACACACACACACACACACATAAATCTACTTTTCGTGCCATTGGCATCCTTCCATGTTTTCCTTCCGTCTTAAAGCATCCGATTCATCTGCATCGAGCTTTTGAAGACAAACACAATATCGGCGCATCTTGCAGGAAGCGCAATATCTTCTCACGGTACAAAATCAAAACAACGCAACGCGAATCTACGGACCCTCGCACGACACGAGAGGGTTATTTTCACCCCACCCCACTATGCGATAAACTACACACAATTACCTACTAAATATTTAATCGAGGACTTTCAACAATGCACATATCCGTCGCGATAGTATGCGTGTTATAATACGATCATTCAGCACCAGTGTGGGGAGGTTGGAGTGAAATAAAAGGCAAAAATAGACAGAAGTTTACTGTAAATCAATAATGATATACCCCTCTCAGAGTAGGGCAGAGTTTTACGGGGAGTTTGTAAATTTAAATTTAGTATACGGCGACGATACGGATCGAAAAACTCGCGCGTGCTAGGGTTTAAATTGGTGATACAAAAGCGGGACAATAGATTAATGGCGATGGATAATGACGAGCGCGGAACAATGAGGGCAATAAGGCATCTACGACTATCATCATACACAGGGAGGGATGCCAAAAAGTGTATCTGTAGGTATATTCCATCGACCTATATAATAAAATGCTAATTTATACAATACCCAACATATTTCCTTGGCTAGTTGAGGAGTGAGAATGGTTTTAATATAAACCTAGGAGAAATGGTGAACATGACTGGATGTAAAGAAGAGATAAAACGAAGAATGAAACTAGGATGGAGCGCATTTGGATAAATGAACATAGTTTTTAAATCCAACATTCCGCTATGCTTAAAAAATACGTGTTATGACGTGTGGATGTGAAAATGGGGTGCTGAATTCAAGAATGTTACGCAAGATCCAGTGCACACAGAGAAGCATGGAAAGACGTATGCTCGGTATAACAAGAAGAGATGGTAAAAGGAACAGGTGGGTGAGAAGCCAAATGACCAAATGACAGATATAGGGGAACGTGTGAAAGAGTTAAAGTGGCAATGGGCTGGACACGTGGCGAGAAGAATGGATGGAGGATGGACGCGTGAAATACTGGAATCCGAGAGGATGTGAAAGAAAGCAAGGTAGGCCGAGTGGACGATGGGCTGATGGATTGAGAAGAATGTGTGGAGTCAGGTGGATGCAGATTGCTCAAGACAGACGGGAATGGAATAGGATTGGAGAGGCCTCCATTCAGTAGTGGATGGTGAACGGTTGAAAATGATGATGATGATGATGAAAACTTAAATTATGTTTAACGAATTTTGTACGCAAAACGTTATCACTGTAGATAATCACATTGTAGAGAGAGTTGATAATTATTTGTACTTAGGACAATTAGTGAATATGACTGGATGTAAAGAAGAAGAAATAAGACGAAGGATGGAGCGCTTTTGGAAAAATGAACATAGTATTTAAATCCAACATCCCGCTATGCTTAAAAAATAAGGCATACTGACAGTTATGACGTATGGATGTGAAACGTGGATGCTGAATTCGAGAATATTACGTAAGATCCAGTGCACACCGAGAAGCATGGAAAGATGTAGGTATGCTTGGTATAACAAGAAGAGATCGTTAGAGGAATACATGGGTGAGAAGGATGACCAAAGTGCGGATATAGCGAAACGTGTGAAAAAGTTCAAGTGGCAGTAGGCTGGAAACATAGCGAGAAGAATGAATGGCAGATCAGATGGACGCGAGAAATATTTTAATGGTATCCGAGAGGATGTGAAAGAAAGCAAGTAAGACCAAGCGGACGATGGGTTGATGAATTAAGAAGAATCTGTTGAGTCAAGTGGATGCAGATTGTTCAAAACAGGCAGGAATGTAAGAGGATTGGAGAGGCCTTCGTCCAGCAGTGGATGGTGAACGTCTGAAAATGATGTAGCTTAAAATACTGGAGCAGTTTTGATCCTACACCTGACGTCACGTTCCGAGCTCATACAGCCACTCTAGTGCGTTCAAACTCTTGGAATTCGGAATATTTACATTATAGCCACACTATGGGTATCATATGCCATATAAAGGCTATAAAGTTAGAATTTAATAGCCGTACGTAATTTTATATACATATTTACGTTGAACTTAATATGTAGTTTTAAATTGTTGGATTTTATATCGTTGTAGAACTGTATGGTTCCAGTGTTCATATCAAGTACATGTCGCATTTTCACTTTGACTAAATACGAAGCAGTTGAAAAGTTCAACTTTGTCTTTACAGTGACACTTGTCAGTGTTAGTGATTTTAAACAAACAATAATAAATTTAGGTACATACACAACTGAGCCGGAAAAATACATTAGAATTTTTATTGCACGGTAAATATATGCACACGAAATATTCAGTATGCAAAAGTCGAAATACGGTAAAAAAACATTTAAAAAAAACACGCTAGATAACACTCGTTTCGCTGCTGCTCGATCTCGAATATGGAGTATGACTAATAAATGAGAGCTCACTTCGAAAGTACATATGTACATATGTATGTACGTATGCAGTGTTTGCAGTCTTTTTCGTTTTGCACATTTGACCCAAAAGTGGTATAATGGTGCAATGCGGCAAAGAGTGCAGCATCCAATGCTTCAATTGTATACATCGAATTGTTTTAAGAAACAATTAGACAACGGCTATCAGTCGTCGGTCGTTTTAGGGTTATGCTGGTAAAATACAGTATGTATCTGTCGACGATTCGATACTAAGAAAATTAAATTATTTCAGATGAATCTTTGAAATACAACAGAGCTCCGAGCCAAGAGCAATTTTTCGAGTCAGTGCAACACGATGACGCCATTTGCATAGAAAATAGACGAGCATGAAGTCATCGGTGAGCTGAAAACGATGCAAAAAAAATTTCGATAAACAGTCGGAAGCTGGATTGATTCCAATATCAGATGTTTCAAATAGACCAAGTTATGCTGATTGGGCAATTTTGGCCGCAATTCTTGATAATTAAAACAATTGACTCGGTCATGCTTCAAAATTTGTAATGAATGAACGTTTAAGTATGGGTCGAAAAAACTATTCTAGATATGTATATATGTATGTAGAACTGGTTGATTTGATAATTTAGTGTATTTTGGAAGTTGGGTGAAGGGCAACGACTTAAAGAAGCCAGACACGTTTTCTAAAATTTACTACTTGTCACGAAGAGCACTGGAGCAAACCTACGCCAAGAGACGTTTTCAACACCCAGCTACACCTTTTAGTCCATTTAACCTACTTGTGTGCCGACGAATTCTTTTACGTCTATCATTATTTAAGGTCATTGTTAAATTTGACTCACCGAATGAATGAAACGTTCACATTAAAACAAGTTTTATAAGCAAATTTGCAGTGTGTGCATTACATAGACCAGGGGTTATTAACCTATGGTGTTTTCCAGGGGAGGAATGAGGTGTCTTCCGAAAAAATTGTAATACATATTTCGTTAGATACACTTCCAGATTGGATTCAAAGCGATATTTTGAGGCATTTGAAATATCTAATGGAGTCCCCTTTGACGATTACTTTCATCCTGATTTAAAAAATTAAATGTGAATACAATTTTTTTTCAGTTTTAATTTGGACTCCATGAATGATGCTGACATGGAGAAAGACGACTTCATTAATTTACAGAGCAAAGCTTCGTTGAAGCAAGAATTCTCAAATGAAAACATTGTCGAATTTTGATGCTCTCAAACAGTTGCCAATCTGAATTTGGCAAATAAAGCACTAAAAGCAAATAAAGCGAATCTGGATTTTCAAAATTAGTCAGCATCCAGAGTCTGGATTCCAGACAATACATACATAGCTGTTGGACGTTACACATAACATGCGCTTAGCATTATCCAAGAGTGTCCCTCGAATTTATCTCCTTGTTGATCAAAAGCAATGTATAAACATATGTACATAAAATTAAAATATGTGTATATTTTTTTCTGAAAATAATTGGTGAAAAAAAATCTTGAGTGGTTCAATGAATTGAGGATAGGGGAGGAAGGGAGGATTGATCATTGTGTTCACTTCGAAGGGAGGAAATGAGCGCATAAGGTTAAAAAACCCCGAAATAGACAATCTTAATACAATTGTACACCCGATTCTCTTTTTGCACGGTTTTTTTTACACTGTTTTGAAATAACACGGTTCAAGATAACGGACCAATTACTTTTTTTACACTGATTTTTTTGCTTTAACACGGTTTTCAAAAAAGATTTTTGTGTTGCACTGGTCGCCTATATTGCGTCGCATATACATACATATATTCCAGGTTTTTATGGTACACTTTAGTTTCGTTTATGAGTATGCAACTTTTAAGCCAAAAATTCACTACAATGGCATCGCTCAGATCTACCCACTGATCGTAAACCTTTTCAGTTCATGATATTTTAAAATGAAACATTTTAGAAACAAAACATATAGAAATGTATACCGGTAGGAAACTTTAATTTGTGTAAACTTTCACAAGCATCGAATTTAGCAAAATAATAATAAAATAACCTAGTCTTCGTTTTTAAATCGATAAAATTTCTTTTTATTTCTCTAAAACTTCTATTTTGGGTTTTGCAAATATGGATCGGCATTAGGTGAGTTGTTAAACTTGTGAAAACAACAATAGATGGATCGTTCATATGTTGCACAATGCACACTAATCAAGGGTTGCATACCACTGATTTAACTAGGGGGTCTTAGCTCTATTTATGCATACGCATTTGAACCCTAAAAGTGCGAAAAAGAGTTCATTAAAATTTGTCACTTTCATTAGTTTTCTAACTTTTATTACTTTTTCTGCTTTGTATTTCAATATTCTGATATATAATATTATATCTTGTTGCATGTTGCAATATTTTTCGTTTTGGGAATGTGTTTAATTTTATGATAACATCATATTAATCGATGGAATTGATGAAAAATTAACGAAAAGAAAAATGCTTTTTTCATGTATGAAATAATAAATGCTTAACAAACTGAAACTAATAAAATTAATTCAAGTTTTAAACAATTAACAAAAAAATACATTGGTGTAAAATAATAAATTAGCGAGCCTAATACAGGGTTAATTTTTTTGCTCGACTGCATCGTGCCTTTGTCATCCGAAAATGATTTTTTATGGTTTGTTAATGTCGGATTTACGGATTTTTAACATGCCCAATTTTCAATTTGCCTTATCTGTCCCGAAACTCCAAAACTAGTCTTCAGCATCGAATCGGATACGAAAGACGCGCCACGCGCTTCATCGGCTAAAATAATATATTTTTTGGATTTCGTGATATAAAAAAATATTTTTTGTATAAATAAAAAATAAATTCGATTTTTTTTTTAGTTTGAGAATTTTATATTTAGAGTTGATTTTAAGTAATGGAACCTATCTCCTATTTTTATATGTCCACTGTATCTTTTTTTTTACGGTTTTTTTTTACACGGTAGTCTCTGGAACGTATCCCCCGTGCAAAAAGAGAATCGGGTGTACATATAATGAAGTAGAACGACTGCTCGTCAAACATCTGCCATTTTTCAAATTCAGCAGAATAATTACTTTCAATACATAGATATGAGAATTGAAATGGCAATGCAAAAGAATGTTTATCGGCATGACTAGCATTGATTAGTAAATGGTGTAAAGAATGACTTAAGCTGATGCAACACTTGCTTCGATTCACCAAAAGAGTATCAAGTTCAAATTTACATTAATAAAAACATGCACGGAACGTTACGGCACTTCAAAATTGAACCGATATTAATTGGTTTAGTTAAAATGATGTCGAATTATTTGGCTCGTGTGATTATTAAATTCACCCAGAAGGATTTGTCGGCTTCCATAAATAAATTATACAGCACGTATTTTAGAAAATTGTTCTTGCTTTACGTTTGTTTATCGAGGATTGTTTACTATCTTTTTTTAAGTTAAGTTTTATCCTAAATGAGGTGGCATTATCGTATCATTAGCTTTGGAAAAATGTAGTTTTAATGTGGCAAGCTGCGAGATAAACCAAATCGAAAAGTTGTGAATGCGATTGTGAGCATTTTACGAGACAATAATTTATTCTTAGCAGGAAATAGCGATAATAAAAAAGAAATATATACGACAGTAAGAAAGGAAGAATACGTCAATTGTTTATGATGACTCAATCAACAATTATTATCATACCAAATATATTCCACAGTATACGTACATATTTATTATCTATCTACTGAACGCTGAACTAAAGTTCAGCCTTGTGTAGATATTTGTAAGGTCAAGAGCGTAAAATGATCCAAGAAGACATATCATTTAAAATAATTAACATTAACATCTATTGATGAATTGAACAATAGATCAAATCAATATAGAATTCATACTCGAAAGAGAAAGTGACACAAACGAGAATAGTAAATACATTATGTTTGCACATGTGATTAGTGTATTTTAGTATAATGAACTCTAAATGTGATGCAGTATCGTTGTACCTTCGTTAATCAATATGATATTTAAGTTTTGATTGAAAAACATACCTGAGGTATTTGTGTTGACTTTCCCGAGCCGGTTTCCCCGACGAGTACAAGAGTTTGAAACTTTTCCAACAAATACAATATGTGATTTCTGTACTGAAATATGGGTAGTTTCTTGCGTTGGTCTTCTACCGACAGATGGTTGAAGCGATTGTATACGAAATTGGTGTGACTGTCTTGATCGGCGTTGATCTTCTTCTCGGTCACCGGCAGTATGGGTCTGTTCGAGTCTTGGCTGGACGTCGGATGTATCGAATCATCCGCTGCAAACCACGATTCAAATTGGTAAACTATTCCAAATGGTGAGGCTAAACTTGGGGAGATTTATATTATACATACCAGGTCTTAAAAATCTTGGCCGATCGATTGCAAGATTCATCACAGTGCCTTTTTATCTGAAAATGACAATTGAATTTTATTAGCGTCTTAACACTGAAGATTGTGATCATGAAGATTTATTCTGTCTTATGAGCCCAAGTAAAGTAAACTGTTGAGAAAGTAGGGTAACTTAAAAACTGAGGAGTAAACTCTACTCGTTTGTGTCATTTTCCCTTACGAGTATGTATTTGATAGAAGCAATATCTTAAACTATACTTCTAATACACTTTGTGGATTGGAAATGATCGATGGCTTTGTCTACTTAGGATCTCAACAACATTGTAGGATGAGATAGCGAAATAAGAAGAAGGATTACGATGGCCAAAAGCGCAATGACACGGCTAACCAAAATATTAAAGGACAGGAGTATTAAAACGTCTACGAAAATACAACTAGTAAGAAGCCTAGTTTTCAATACATGGCTATATGCCGCCAAAACATGGAACAATAAAGGCAGCTGAAAGGAGGAGAATTGAGGCTTTTAAAATGTGATGCTGGAGACGAATGCTAAGGATCCCTCGGACGGTAAAGCGCATCAACATCTCCATCCCAAGGAGCTGTAAATTAAGGATAGCCTATCAACCGTCTGTATACGACGAATTCTTCAACTCTTCAGACATGTGGCGCGAAGAGACAATAACCCGGAGAAGCTCGTCGTGATTGGTGCCGTGGAGGTGAAGAGAAGAAGCTGGAGACTCCCACACGATAGATCACGACGACTTTGCAATGCCGATTACGGGGAAGATTGGAGAAGAATCGTAAACCAGACCCCAGAATTGTCGAAGAAGCTTATTGATCCTTAACGATCCTTATTGATTTCTAAGATGAGCCTATTGCAAGTGTATCTGTAACTCATTCTTCGTTTTATCTCTTCTTCTTTACATCCGGTTATGTGATTGAAATCTGCACTTTTATAATAGTAAGAGTATTCAATTGAAATTAAAATTGGATGGGTACAATGAACTCCATGGATGTAATTTGTGTATTGCACGAATGGGAATACTATGTCATATAAAACTTACGCAGTTTGCGAACGAACGCACAGTATTGAAAGAGCATTTTCACACAACAAACAAGGAAAACATTACATTATGATTGAAACGGAATTGAGAACAGATGGTAAATAGGATGCGATGTCAAGTAAATGAAAGTGACAGTGAAATAAGTCAAATGACAGAAGTTCGAGAATAAAAGTATTGAAATATTACTAAAACCCATAGTATTCGTATGCTAGTATATTATCATACTTCATACAATGAATGAATGTTGACATTGTGTTGATGAATGAAAACGGATACGGAAGTGGGGTAATTCACCTATAACGGATGCGAGGGTGGTTGGGGGCGCGTCGAGGGCGTAGTCTCCGTTGATGGGGGGGCGCAGGCCTAAATGGGGGCGCTTCAAAGCTGAGCCCCCAAAACGCGCAGCCCTCTATAACGTTGCCCGTACAACTCAACTGACATTAAACATACATAGCACCACTAATCACGACCATGTTCCCGTTTGTTTGTTTTCCCCGAAATTTTGGTTTTATTTTCAATTATTGGATCACTTTCAACGCCTTTTTAGTTTTATTGTAATTATTTGGCGTTTTGGTATTTTTTGTGATGTGTATTTAGTGGTTTTACAGTTCCCCCGAAACATTGATATCTTTTGAGTACACATTCAATACAGCAGCCACGGTTCACTCTATTAAGACCCTCACTAATCGAGCGAATAATTTGATTCTTGGCGTCTGCAGCTGACGCCCTCGCCGTCGTTGATTCGCACCAATGCGAATCATGTCGTTGGGAATGGGACGACGATAGGGGGCGTCAGTCGTAGACGCCAAGCGTCAAATTATTCGCTCGGGTTAGTGATCGCCTTTAAAATAACCGTTGCAGAATCGCTGGTCGCCACGCCTGCAGGGAGGGTCCAGTGCTTACCTATAGCCGTCGATATTGATTCACAATTGTTAAACGCTGCAGCCACCGACTCGCGATATCGTCAATAATAATAAATTATGTTTTTTTTTCATTATTATGTATCTCTTGATGAGTTAATTTCTTAAAGATATACTATAAGTATGGCGACCATATTTTTTGGAGAAAATAAAGGACATACCTATCTATAAAGAATTGTTTCAAAACACTGAGCAACAAAAAAATACCCAAAGCGAAGATTGGTCAATCTTTACTAAGTTTGACCCACTGAATTCGAATCCGATAATGATTTTTGTTGATATGCTATCGTTTATGAGATATTTGCGATTTAAAAAATATCCACTTTTTTTGGCTTTTGCGGTCTATAACTCAAAATATAGTATCGCGTGCTCAAAGTGAGTATTGAAATCAATAGTCAGATATTTTTCCTATTGATTGTGATTTTTATTACTTTAAAATACTCATAATTAATTATCTAGTGAATTTTTAAAGTCAAAAAAAAATATTTTTTTAATTCTTTGTTTCCCGTTTCCTGTATAAATGCATGCTTCCAATGTGTCTATTTTTAATTGAGTTTTTTCACTGGTCCACATATTGTTCACTAATGAAAATATTCGTTCAATAGAGGCATTAGATCCAGGGAGACACAAGGAAAATTCAACGATTTTTAAAATGTTTTTGAAAGGAACGTGTTTATCTGTGAAATATTTAAAAATTTAAACCCATCTTTGCGGGCAGGGCTTATCATTTTGTCGCCATTCTTCGATCTTTTCATTGGTGACATAACTTTTAATACACGAAACTTCATCGAATAAGCCGCAAGGCACCTGCACGCCAACGGCGTAATAAAAAAGTAAACAAAAAAGGGCTGCTCTCGACCAAAAACGCGGCAGCTCAGCGGAGACGGGCAGCCGCTACCGGCTCTCGACCGCCGCCGACAGCACCAAACGTCCGTGTGTTGCGATCTACGTAATTGTATACAATTCTATGGTCTGCTGAAACGCGGCTTCACAAAGCCACCAAATTGGACCGCCGCCAACCGCCAAAAGAGGTTCGTGTGTTGCCGGCCTAACACATTTAAATATATATTGATAAAAAATATTATATTATATTAATAAAAATACATTTTTCATTTGTTTTAATAAATTTATACTTTTATTATACACATAACAAAACATATGTATGTACATGCGAATATTTAAAAAAAAAAAATTTCAATATAATTCAAATTGAATAGTAACAAAATCTCGATTCCCAGACTTTGACAAAATTTTTGTCTCGATTCCCGGGACATGAAAAAAGCCGAGACTTCAGAATTACTAATTACAATGTCCATCGTATTTGCCCAATCCTTCATTGAACAATTTGTGATTTTGTTCGTCGATCAAATACAAATATTCTCTAATGGTAAACTTCACCGCTCCTATTGTTCGATTTTGTTGGTTTATGTATCCAATAGATTGTTTTAAAGCCAATGGCAAAAATTGTGACCTTTCTGTGAGTTCCTTCACATCCTTATGATTTGAGGTTTTTAATTTTAGAGCTAAAACAACATATTGAAAAACTTCATCTGGAGTGAAGGTGTCCAAAAAGAGCACTTCAATGTTTCCATTTTCACCTACATCCCAATCCCGACAGCACGAGGTTATCAGAACGCATGGAGTCTTTTGATTGGGGACGAATTTTGGTAAGAAATCCGTTATATCGTTGAATTCCTCAACGTTGTCGAAAATCATCGACTTGGTTTTATCTTCATCAAAATATCTATAGACTTCTTCTTTGACCATTCTTATATCTCGTTCTCCCTGTTTTTCGTCGATCAAAGAATTATGCAGACGTTCTTTAGCTAATTCTCTGAAACACTTAGGTGTATTCTATTTCGTTTCAGCGTTCATGAATATAATATTTTTATAAAAGCTTTCGTATTTCAAGGCATATTTTCAAGCTAGCTATGTCTTGCCTACCGCTCCTAATTCAGAGACAGTTGTTACTTGTGATATAACCACCTGGTTGTTGCTGATTTGTAAGGCAGCGTGTAAATTAGTCAAATGATCTACCCTACCCGTAAACGTGTTCACGAGGCACATTCAGTTAAACTGCATGGGCTCTTTTTTACTTTTTATTTGTGGGATTTCAATTTTTTTCTCCATTTCATCCAAACCTTTTGGCGTAGCATCAAAACCCATTTCGATCGATAGGTTGATTTCCTTCCTTTTGCACTTTTTTGAAAAGCTTGTCTATCGATGTTTCTATTATCTCATCTTCCACATTGCTTAATATGCAATGAGTTCACTCATTTGAAGGATTTTTTTCTCTAATAAGTCAATTTCCTCCAGTAACTCTTATTTTAGACCTTCAATTTATTCCCTCATTCTCTCTTCGTTTAGTTTTTTATCTTTTCTGTTGATCTCTTTTAGTATGGCTTCAATCTTCTGCATGTAATAATTATGATTTTTAACATACTTTGGATGTAAATAAGATTTTTCCGGCGCAGAAACTAAGAGTATGTTTCATTGAATTTTCACCATCTTCCGTGCGGAATGGTCGACGATATCCAAACTCATACGAATCTTTTCCATCTTTCGTATAGAAATCATAGTTGTCTTCGTAGCCATCTCTTAATATGGCGATTCAAACTCCTTCGTACATTCTGTTCACATACCACTGTTGCCGATGTTCACCATACTCGTATGTGATTTTAGATCCCATGAATCCTGGTTTGCGTATACCGAAAACTAATTTTTTAAACTGACAGACGCGTTCGGCACTCTATGTAACGTTTTCTGAGTTCTCATCACAAAATTCTGTCTCCCGCCTCATAAGCTAATTTCCTCATGGCTTTTATGGGTCCAATGGGTGAAACAGATGTGGCTCTCATGAAGTGCATTTCTAAACTGTAAAATATATTAATGCCTATTATAACAAACACTTATCTCGCTAATGATTTATCATCGTCAAATGCGTACACTAATGCCAACAGTTTAATTGCACTTTTTTTTTGTATTTTTGTATCTTTTGTAGAATATTATGATAATAATTATTCTGATGAGTAATTCACTTCTTCTGGTGTTCCTCATGGATCTAATTTGGGACCGTTGCTGTTTTTGATGTTTGTTAATGATATCAACACGGTGATTTCTGGTTCTGGTTTCTTGATATATGCTGATGATCTTAAGATTTTCAGTATTGTTAGAAATACCTCCGACTTCATTTATGAATGATTTGAATTCTTTATGGAATTGGACAACTGACAACCATTTACCTTTCAGCATCAATAAATGCCATATAGTGTCTTATTCGCGTTCTACATGAGAGTATGGGTATTATCCCTTGCTGTATCCCAGTGCATTTGTACAGGGAGCTTTAGGTTTTAGTGCTGTCTTCTTGGAGATATTCTTCTTGTGTCTCATTTCTGTAAATTAATCAGAGGTGAGATATACAATTCGACAGTGTTAGAGGAGATGAAGCTGTGGTCTACCATATGCTTACGTGAACCTCGTACTCGTCCTTTGTTTCAAGTAACCAAGGCGATAACAAACATCCTTGTTGGTTCCCCTATTGCTAGGGTAATTTCGTGTCTCAATAAACTTGCGGTCCACATCAATATTTTTTCTTCGTCACCAGATCGCCTTTCATCTTTTCTCATGGATTTTAAATTTGGGTGACTTGATTCATATTCATTTTTTTTTTTTGATTTTTAATTGCATTATTTTTTTTTTAAATGGAATGAATTGGAAGTAGAAATGGAATGGAATTGAAATGTAATATTATTTCATTATGTATGTATTATGATTTAATTGTGCTTTTATTATGTGAATTATATGTGTATGTATGTATGTACATATATGTAGGCTATATTTTATTGTATTTGTATATGTGTATGTATTATACATACATGGGTATATGCATACACATCGTGCATTTGTGTATGTATGTTCATATACTACATATATGCTTGTTTGTGTATTATTTTTGTAATTTATCCACCATGACGATTTGGTTAATCTGTTATGCCATGGTGGGGATTTCTGTAAATACATAAACAAATAAATAAATATACAAGATGATTTTTTTTCAAAGCGGTTCTTAGTTCACTGTTTTGCATGGTGTTGAATCATGGTAAATCGTCAAACAGACAGTTAAAGACTACATATGTATGTCGAAGTCAATTTATGAGCGTTTAGTTTTAGTTATAATCAAATCAAAAATTCATCATCCAAGAACTACATATACAAATAGCTAAACATTGCAACAATTAAAAAGTATGCGAATATTAATTGTATGATTAAGCAATGACTCTATTACGAATATATGATATTAAATGACTATTTAGAGCTAAAAATTTGACGTAATATTCACCGGAATACGTTAACGAAAAAATACAAAAGAAAAGTGCAATTAAACTGTTGGCATTGGTGTACGCATTTGACGATAATAAATCATTAGCGAGAGAAGTGTTTGTTAAAATAGGCATTGATATATTTTACAGTTTTGAAATGCAGTTCATGAGAGCCACATCTGTTTCACCCGTTGGACCCATAAAAGTCATGAGGAAATTAGCTCATGAGGCGGGAGACAGAATTTTGTGATGAGAACTCAGAAAACGTTACATTGAGTGCCGAACGCGTCTGTCAGTTTAAAAAATTAGTTTTTGGTATACGCAACCCAGGATTCATGGGATCTAAAATCACATACGAGTATGGTGAACATCGGCAATAGTGGAATGTGAACAGAATGTACGAAGGAGTTGGAATCGCCATATTAAGAGACGGTTACGAAGAAAACTATGATTTCTATACGAAAGATGGAAAAGATTCGGATTAGTTTGGATATCGTCGACTTTTCCGCACGGAAGATGGTGAAAATTCAATTGAAACATACTGTTAAATTTCTGCGCCGGAAAAATCTTATTTACATCCAAAGTACGTTAAAAATCATAATTATTACAAGCAGCAGGTTGAAAGCATACTAAAAGAGATAAATAGAAAAGATAAAAAACTAAACGAAGAGAGAATGAGGGAATCAATTGAAGGTCTAAAACAAGAGCTGCTGGAGGAAATTTTCTTATTAGAGAAAAAAATCCTTCAAATAAGCAAACTCGTTGCATATTAAGCAATGTGGCAGATAGGAGAAAAGAAATACCGATAGTTTTTCAAAAAACTGCCAAAGAAAGGGAAGCAACCCATCGATCGAAACGGGTTTTGATGCTACGCCAAAACGTTTGGATGAAATGGGGAAAAAAATTGAAAACCGACAAATAAAAAGTGAAAAAGAGCTTGTGAAGTTTAATTGAATGTGTTCCGTGAACAGTTTTACGGGTAGGGTAGAACATTTGACTAATTTACACGCTGCTTTACAAATCAGCAACAACCAGGTTGTTATATCACAAGTAGCAACTGTCACTGGATTAGGAGGAGTAGGCAAGACAGAGCTAGCTAGAAAATATGCCTTGGAATACGAAAGCTTTTATAAAAATTTTATATTCATAAACGCTGAAACGAAAGAGAATACACATAAGTGTTTCAGGGAATTAGCTAAAGAACGACTGCATATTTCTTTGATCGATGAAAAACGGGGAGAACGAGATATAAGATTGGTCAAAGAAGAAGTCTATAGATATTTACATAGATGGAGATAAAACCACGTTGTTGATTTTCGACAACGTAGAGGAATTCAACGATATAACGGATTTCTTACCGAAATTCGTCCCCAATCAAAAGACTCCATGCGTTCTGATAACTTCGATTGGGATGTAGGTGAAAATGGAAACATATAACTTGGACGACAATGCTTAAAAATATATGCGGGGATAGGGAATTGGGAAAGTTGGCCATGAAAATATTTCGCATTATGGCATATATCAACCCAGATCGTATTGATACTCAACAACTATTTAGCAATGTAGAACCAGACGAACGTAAACTGCTGATTTGAAAATGCTGGCAGTCAAACCAACAAATCTCACGAATCCAAGAGATATCTGAAATGAGTATGAGATTAAAAAACTACCTTACACATGCTATCTGCAATAAATAATAAAATAGACTATTCATTATTGGCTCAATAATTTTTCCGATATTCGATCAATTATTTCAACCAAATGGCGAGTAATTTTAATATTTAATGGTTTTATAAAGAGTCAGTACACACTGGTCAGTAATTAATTTTATATACATATATTAAATTTATATATGTAAATGTTGGCATTGGACCGTTTGTGAAAAAGTTACTAACCGTTTATTGATTTAAATACTGACCGAAAAAATACTCGCCGAATAAAATTGCATGGTAGTAGACTAGACTAGACTAGTACCAATTTTGTATGGAAGCAGTCAAATTCTCACCTAATGTGCATGTCTACAGAGACTCCAGGATTCGAATTGCCCTTCTCGTTGGTCAATAGAGCGTAAATCGATACCGAATCCACCAGAGTGGCTATATAGCCACCGTGCAAGACTCCCCCTCAGTTTAAGTGTTCTTCGGATACTTTCGGCTAGGCAGTACATAGACCATTTGATTGGAGAGGGCTTCATCCAGCAGTGGATGGTGAACGGCTGAAAATGATGATGATATGAAAGACTATACACGCATTAACTAGACATATTTTATAATTGGATAAAAACAGAATGACTGCAGTTTGATTCGTATTGTTTAGCAAAGTTGATTTGTATGGTTTACATGTGTATCTGATGCTGCATACAGAATAAAGTCTTAACTGGTAATCGATTACAATTTTATTTTATCATTGGCCTGAGGTAAACAGTGGCAGTCGACTTTTTGATGTTCCCGATATCGTCTCACGGGTTATGTCACAGACATGTTGGTACTGATCAATAGATGATAAGACCCTCTTTCTGATAATATACGTTTTTTGTATTTCCTATTGGCTTTTCGGCGAGTATGGGCCGATATAGTGAAATTTTAGATTTTTTTCGACTTGTTTTTGATTTTTCACCAACAAATAATTTACACCGTTCACTTGTTATGGCTTAAATCTACAGATCTTGAAGAGATATTTCGTTTGAAAGCAAAATCACTGGACTAGCACGTCGCAGTCGTGAGATATACTGCTTGGAAATTTCCAAAAACGTCCAAAATAGCCGTTGGAAGATAAGCCCCCTGCCACGCGCCTCGCGTATGTGCGGTGCCGACTTAAAACTTTGCCTCATTTCCACAGCTGAACACATATATTGATGAAAATGAGCTTAACGTCGATGTATATATATATTAATATAGACTATAGAGGGAAAGTATGGTAAGTTTGATGTTGTAAACTCTTTTGAGGCTATGAATTCTGGTATTGACAAATGGTTAGCTTATTATAAAGTTAAATTTTGAATGAGTATAAAATGAAAGAAACCTTTTCGAGGATCCGATCGTGTCCATTGGCTTTAGTGATGTATTCCGAGATTAGTTTCAATGGTGCCAAACCTTATCACTAGATAAGTCGCCCTCGTGTCGCTAACGGCTTAAACTTCGACAGTTTGTTGCCACAATCGATAAATTCGATACAGTACTGCCATACTAACAATTCGGGTGTGGCCAATCCATGACTCATCCATATATTTGAGGAATGCAGAGTAACGAAAAAAATTTTGAAACTTGAAAAGTCAAAAATCAAATTTTGCTCGAGCCGGAGAATATTGCCTAGAACGAACGCATCATAATATTTTCAACGCATACTGAAACACGATAAACCGTCACTTCTACTATACCGATTTTGATCGGTAGTAGAAGTAAGTTTTTTTTTGGTTCTTGTCGGTTAGCCGCACGCCGGAAGTAGGCGTACCAACAAAAGTGTTTCCCAACGTTTGACAATCGCCTCCCTGAGAGTGTATTGGAGAAGCGTGTATATGTGCATTGTTGACATATTGAAACGTCAGTCAAGTGTGAAATTGACCAATAATTGAACTACGTTAATACATCAATGATTTACTTCTAGAGCAGGGCAGATAGTCTTATAACCTTCCAAGTATTCCCTGCTATGGTATACCTTGACCTTGACGAGCTCAGCGCTCCCATGTACGAACGATGACAGCCGACAGCCGATACGATTATACTTAAAATCATTTGAGTTTAGGACTACTAGTTTGAATCCAATGAACAACCGAGTGAAGAATGAACCTTCGCAGCAAACTGTAACTTTGATATAGCCCATTGAGTACATCTTCGACTGCGACGAGACTTATTTTGATATCAGAGAGACTCGGTTCAAAGTAGTCTGTCGTCCACCAATTAGTGCTTTGTTTTACCTGGCCTACGTGTTCGCAAGTTCTTTGGCGGTACTTTGAACTTGCGAATTCTGCGATAGTAAAACGAACTCGTCGAAGAATTTGTCTAGTCGCAGTCCAAGATGTCAAGAAGCGATGTCATCAAAGTCTGAAAACAATTAAAATTTCAAATGTCAATTCAACGATGATGGACAATATGTAAAAATAATTCAATGTTTCAGTACAACTAATAAAATAATTCGTTTTATAAAAAATATGTATTTATATTTTGCAGTACATGCTATGATAGGTTCAGTTTTTTACAAATAAAATTACTCTCATAGTTTTTAGTTTACTAGGAAAATAAAGGAAGAACTTATTTCACCACTATAAAACCAGTATTTACATCACAGTGACTATATGTAAATATAAAATCAATAAAATCTTAAAATTTACAATAGATGAGTATTTTTCAAATTCTAGTTCATAAGCTCATTAAAAATTCAATTCATCATCATCGTTTTCAGCCGTTTTGCATCCACTGCTGGATGAAAGCCGCTCCAATCCTCTTCCATTCATGTCTGTCTTGAGCAATCTGCATCCACTTGACTCCATACATTCTTCTTAATTCATCAGCCCATCTTTCTTGCTTTCTTTCACATCCTCTCAGATACCACTCAAGTATTTCTCGCACCAATCTGCCATCCATTCTCCTCGATGTGTTCAGCCTACTGCCACTTAAACTTTTTCACAGCGTTCCGCTATATCTGCCACTTTGGTCACGCTTTTTACCTATGTATTCCTTTTACGATATCGTCTTCCTACATCAAGCATACATCTTGCTTCTCTATGTGCACTAGATCTTGCGTAGCATTCTTGAATTCAACATCCATGTTTCACATCCATACGTCAATTACAAAAAAAAACTTTATATAACATAATCATTAAGTTGTTTTTTTCTAATTTCAATTTCTAATCTAGCTAATTCGATTTTCAATCGTTCGTTTTCACATTGCAATAAATGCATCTCCTTTGTTCTTTCCATCTTATAACTGTGTTCTTCTCTCATCTGGTCCATTTTCAATTCGTGTTCTTCGATTGCACAATTTGTTATTTGTTCTTTCACAAGTTTATTGAGTTCTAACATTGTTCTCTTATATTCTATGCCACTCTTTGACTGGAAGACTCTTGAAGTGAGATTTTTCGTCTTCTGTGGATTCTAAAAATTTTATCAATTCGTATGTATTTTATGTTTAATGACTTGTACCATAAAATAATATTGAAATATAAATATATACCATAATGGAATCACGAGCGTACTTATATTCAGCTTGTGCAATTGGGACTGTACCATTTTCAGTCGGTACATAAGTTTCTCCACATTGCTGAACTAGCTGCCCACTTTGATCACATATGCTGTGTACTTCATCTTCTTTATCCTGAAGACCTAAAACACATCATTAGATATTTTCTAAATATTGTGAGATATACATAGTCTATTATTTGGTGTCAACATCTTTTTTTTCAGCCGTTTGCTTGTAAAAATGAGCATCTTTGAAAAGCGACATACACATCGCGTCCTCAGAGCACAAAGGAGACATGTCCAAGATTTTGTGAAAATGAGTTACGATTGCAACTTAGTTCCTCTTTAATTATTCGAATGACGTCACAATTTTTTTGGCCATCACAAAGTACAAAAGTTCTACCAATATTATTGGAGGACACAAGTGACGAGTCCGAACTTTTTGCATGCAATTTGAAAAATTTACTCGTGTAAATTCAATAACAATGAAATCATCATCATCACGGCTGAAAGCCGTTCACCATCCACAGCTGGATGAAGGGCTCTCTAATCCTTTTCCATTCCTGTCTGTCTTGAGCAATCTGCATCCACTTAGCTCCACACATTCTTCTCAATTCATCACCCCATATTACACTCGGTTTACCTTCCATTCTTCCATTCTTCTCGCTATGTGTCCAGCCCATTGCCACTTCAACTTTTTCACACGTTCTGCTATATCTGCCACTTTGGTCATACTTATTGCCCATGTATTCCTCTTACGATCTCTTCTTGTTATACCAAGCATATATCTTTCCATGCTTCTCTGTGTGCACTGGATCTCACGTAACATTATTGAATTTAGCATCCACGTTTCACATACATACGTTGTAACTGGCAGTACGCATCGGTCGTGTGCCTTCTTTTTTAAGCATAGCGGGATGTTGGATTTAAAAACTATGTTCATTCTACCAAAAACGCCCCATCCTAGTTTCATTCTTCGTTTTATCTATTCTTCTTTACATCCATTCATGTTCATCAATTGTACTAGGTATAAATAATTAGCAACTACCTCTACAATATGATTGTCTACTGTGATTACGTTTTGCATGCAAAATTCATTAAACATAATTTTAGTTTTATTAAAATTAATTCTTAAACCTACTTTCATACTTGCGTTACGTAATTGTGTTAATCGTGATTTGGTGTATGAGATGTATACCTTTTTTCTTTAGATTTTTTGTGTGGAGTTTCATTCGCTTCCATTGTTCTCTAAGTTTTTGTACTGTTCGTGGTCTCGGATTAAGTAAAACAAACCTAGAAAAAAATTTTTGAGTAAGAAATACGTTTATACAAATATTTTCAAATCGAGTATGTATATTAAAAATAATAATAACATTAAGAACAAACTTTTCCCAAATATCTTTCCATGCCTCTAGTTTTTGCATGTTGGTGGTAGTGTCGGTGCATTTGTTCTCGATGACTTCGATTCGATCGGTGACCAAATTGCGAAGAAGAGCTCGCTCTTCTTCTGTCCAATTTTCTGCCCGCTCGCGCTTCATGCGCCTCTCCATTTTGATACGAATCATCTCATCGAAGCGGTTGCAGAATCATCACTATTTACATATAAACTCATCACTCAATGACATTAACGAACACAGATTGAACGTTCATGCTACATAAACTGAAGCCGCATCTCTTGATTCTACTCTACCATAAACAAACACATCGAAACACCAGTTGACGTTTGTGGCCATAACAACTAATCGGCTCACGTTTGCAGATATCCAAACCTACTTTAAGTTAAACATTTTATAACTTTTTTTCTGTCCTAGGATGAAGAGCTTAAGCGAGTAGCAAAAGTACGATTTTTAGGCGGACGCGTAGGGCGCCCATTTTCAAGGGGGCCCCGAAATTATTGAAAATGTATTTATGTAGAATAGATATTAAATTTAAAAAAATGAGAGAACTATCACTACCACATACATACTAGTGGACAAATGCTTAATACTAATTGTGTTGTTGAAATCACCACTCTCGTCAAATATTTTAACATGCGTCATAAACAATGTAGAGTGAACACAAAAAAACGCGTCTTAGGACGGGACTTCCCTCAATATCGACACCAATACAAACGCGCAATTGAGGACTATAAAAGCCGTTCACTAGCTCACTCACACACACAGTCAGTTCGCTCACGCCATCTGAACCATCTCCATCGATGACCAGCACCATCGCCTACTACTACATAATCATCAACGAATAGCAGTTCTCCCCAGCCTCTCGAACTATCTCCATCGAGGATAAACAGAATTGGACAAAACTTTGGAATTTACAATTAACTTCTTTTAACCTATGTATGTACCTACGTTAAAATTAATATTTGAATATAATTTTCTTTCTTTTACAAAAAACGCACTGTAAACACATAACCGTATAAAAACACTAAGGTGGCAGTGGATTGGACATATAACGAGAATAATGGATTGGAGATGGACACGTGAAATATTTTAAATGTTATCCGAGAGGATGTGAACGAAAGCAAAGAGGACCAAACGGATGGCGAATTTGGAAGAATGTATGTAATCAAGTGGATACAGATTACTCAAGCAGACAATAGAAGAGGACTAGAGATGCCTTCATCCAGCAGTGGCTGGTGAACGGCTGAAAATGATGATTAATTATAAAATACAATATACTGGCGCAAAGTTGAGCACGCAATAGCATCGGCGTGTAAACATGTGCGCGTTGGAGGGGATGCGATGGTCTGACATCAAGCAAGAGAAGATTCAGTTAGCTGCGTGCTTTTGTTGTATGCGCGTGTAACTGTCATTATCCGCTCGTCAAGTATATAAACAAAACCAAAAGTAAACAAACAATCCTTTACCTGTGAATCCTGACTGAAACCGGAAATTGAATAGGCTCTTTTATAAACGTGCACTATAATATAGTAATATAAAGGCAAGTGCATTTCGACGCGTCCTTTGCATCTGCATCTGCAACTGCATCAAAGCAGGCCAATTGTTATTGCACCCCCCCTCCCCCCTTCACCCCCTCACACCCGCATCGGATGCAATTTCAAGATCAATTCTTCCTTGCACTTCCAGTTCTCAATTGTGAGTAATTTATTTTTATTTTTTATTTCGGTCGTGTTTATATCATTCACTTGTATTGGAGACTTTTATCAACGCTATAACGTAAATTTTTATTATATATTATATATAATACAAATATTGTGAGCGTGCGAAAATTCGACATTGAGATTTTGACTGATTTTTATCGGGTATCATCCCCTGATCACGTTTTCATGATTTCTGGAAAATGTCTGTATGCCTGTGTACTTATGTGTGTGTGTGTGTGTCTGTATGTGTGTTTTCTCCGAAACTATCAAGTCTATGAAGCTGAAATTTCATATCTATTTTTTGCACGTAAGGTGTAAGAGATACTATGATTATTGTCAAAATCTGCCAACCGGAAGTGGCAGTTTACTCTTGAACGATTTTTCGTTTTTTATTTTTTTCGTCCTTATAAATGTTTAGAATCTTTATAATATTGTAAAACTATAATCATTACGCTAATGCTTATAATTTGTGAAAAAAAATCATCAAAATCGGAAGTGGGATTTTCTTTCTTGTAAAAAAGTAAAAAATCCTGTTACTTTTCTTTGTACACATTTTTTGACTTTTTCAGTGTTTGGTTATTCTTCATATTCCTCAAATATATGGATTAAGTCATGGGTTGGCCAAACCCGATTTTTTTTTCTTAAATTGAATTTGGTATAATTAATTGATTATATCCGTTCAAATGAATCGTCTTTTGTCGAAGGTAAATATTTCCAAAAAAAATTGATAAGATACGTTTCGATCATAAATGCTATATGTAGATATGAAAAGCTAATTACAAAAAAAAAAGTAACTAAAAGTTAAAATTTCAAAATAAACTTAATTATCCATTAGCACTTGTACAGAGGAATCTATCAATCGTGAAAATGTAATGATTGATTAAAATTTAACGATTTAATCGTTATCGCACATACATATGTATAAATTTATAAAAATGATTAGAAATTATTTGCTCATGGGAGCGTATTGATTGATTCACTTGGCTAATAATATAAAAATCTTAATATAATCCTATGAATTTGGCGAAGTACATATAGCAAATTCACGCTTATTCTGGTTTTTTTTTGTGGCATTTTTACGATTATTGTCAAAACAGCAATTGATACGTGCAATCATACAGTTTCAAAGTGTTTATTTAATAACTGCAATTTTCAGTGTCTTACGTAAATGATGATTTTATTTCGTGAAAATATTGTATAGCGCAGTGGTCGGGAACCTTTTTCTAACTAAGAGTCAAATCAGGGAAAAGAAAAAGGAGTCGTAACATATTATTTTCGGATTATATGTATGTTTAAACTTAAAATAAATGTTACTCATTTGTGGACTGAAAAGTTGTATAAAAATATTGATATTATTTAATGTTATTGTAGTGTTTAATCTTGAAAACGAATTTAAAGCCTTTCACGGGAATGAATGCTATGAAAAGTAGGAAAGGGAACAATAATTAGGATGGAAGCATCTTGATTTTGCGAAATTTCTGTTTCACACACCCTTTTCGCAATTTTTATTTTATTACACGTCAACGATGGGTGACAATGAGAGCTGCAGGTGAAATATGAAAATATGAAAATATAAAGAGCCGCAGGTTCCCGACCGCTGGTATAGCAGCAAATCGTAACCGTAACGCAGATAAATGTATAAAATAGATTTTTATGATCTGAGAGTCATAAAATTTTGATTATATTTAGTTTTTTTTTGTTTAAAATTCCTCTAATATGTACATTTGTCATTTTATATTACTTTATTTTATTAGCGCGATCGTGCTAAATATTCGACCGTGAGATTCTTACGCACTGATTTCTTGAACACGTTTAGATCGTCTTTGTGTGTGACCAATGATTTTATCATCGACAATGAAGGGTTAAAATTGCCTCGAGCGATAAACAAATTAAACGCAACTTGGCGCACAATATTTATACGAAATTTTTCAACGGAGCCCGCGGCACTTCGTGGGTTAATTTGGGCCTATACATATTTAATCTCAGTACAAAATTGACCGTCCATTATACGTACATACATATATATATATATACATAAATATGAATTGTAGCAGACAAATAAAAACATGGGAAGGATACGTATTACGTACATTTGTGTATGTTCGATATTGCACAATTAACCTGTTGAACGCGATAATACATATATGTATATGTACTGCGTCTCTTTTTATCTACATTATAGCAATTTTTAATTGGGCTTTTACGATTCGTTTATTACTCTGGAATGTAAACATACCTCAGTTTCTCAAACATTTCGCAACGATGTGTTTCACCGACGTATAGTGCCTGTGTTTGTTCGTGTCTCGCTAACCTGCGATAAAAACCCTTGTTTGCAGAGGTTATCTGGAAAAAAACTTACTTTTGTACATTTACAATCTTCAGTTGTTGCCAAGTCTCTCAAATGTATATTTTTTTCGTACTCTGTACACATTGTCAATTCAAAGTATAAGATGTCATTTGTAGCTGTGAATCATAACCGTACAGTTAGTTTTGATATCAAACCTGAAAATTACATCTACAATAGATGTGACCCACTATGTACATACATAAACTCTTCTCATATGCAATGACTTTGCTGTGGGTTTAATCGAGTTAGTTGTATTTTGAGACCAAGCTTAGAACTCCAGCTCCAAACTATGCCGAGCATCTTCTATTGAGATAAGATAATGCAGTGTAAAAGAATGTTTGCTTATTAACTGTGCTTGTGATAACCACGTACTATTATTGTATTCCAGGCGAAATCTTTACGTTGAAGTACATATCTCTTGTACCAAATTGTTTGCGTAATATTCACACACGTTGCGTACATTTTATGAAACGCGCTACATACATATGTATGTATGTATGTATAGTAAATTTCACGCACAATCCAATCGATAGTAACATGTGTTTACTCGTCATAAGATAAAATGCTTATTGCTTATTATGATGTTCATACATACATATTACGTGTGCTGATTAGAACGAATTTGAACATATGTATGTACATACATATGTATGTATGTATGTATATGTATGTACATAGTGCTTTTTTGTTACGGAAGAGCATGTTAACGTTTATCAAGTTTATAAACAAAGTATGTAATTACATACGTAGGTTTATACTTTACGATTGTGCGTATCTCGAGTGTATTCCGATTTTTATCGGAGATTTTGATGGATATGATTTATTAATAATTTGAATAATTTGAAGCAACGGACGAAGAATATGTACGAAATTATATCTCACTAGTGTAAACCCGTTGAATATCAACGGAGCGTTCTCATCACCCGTACTGAAAAATAATATTAAATTTAATAGTTTTTATAGTCGTTGCATCTATGCAACAACGCGCCATCTATGGCGCGTTATAATACAACAACGTAAGAATTTAGCAAAGTCGCGAGCCTATTTTTCATATTAAATAGTCACGTTGAAGCCTGCCTATTATCATTTGGTTTGGGTCATCGCGTAAGCGCTCTGTTCCGAATCAGTGATACCGGGTTCAAATCTCACTCGCGCGACGTTCTGGTTTTTTTAATTACATATTTACATCGGCGAGCGTTATCAGCAGACACACACACACACACACACACACACACACACACACAGACGGAATAGGGGTATTATATACATTTATGATATGATATAATTTGGGTACGCCAATTCCCCTATCTTCGTAATGTTTGTATTCTGAATAATTGTGACGAGTGTTTGGTGGTTAGTACCAGTTTCAGATAGACAATAGAATGTGAATACATGATTCAATCGTCAATACAATACTGAAACAGGAATAAATTGAATTGAATTCTGCAGAAAAAAAGCCATTCGTGTAAAACGAGGAAAATATTTTTGAAAATACGCTTGCGGTCAGTCGCGTATTTGTCTAATATATGCATGTTATATGAATTGATAGGATCTAATACGTGCGTACAAAAAGTCTATAAAAATACATTAGTAATTAGTTACCAATTATAGAAAAATTCTTACATGATATAACTGGAATGGAACATGAAGAAGCAGTTGGATAATTTGAATAATGAGCAATTTGCATGTACTATTGGATACGAACGACGAGCACACTTGCATTTTTTGATTTTGCAAAAAAATAATAATAGTGATAAAAACGTGTTTCAGAAGTTCGAATAACCGGCAACAAGCAAATTGGGGGTCACCGATCAGGTTTGCGATGAAATTGCACATCCTCGTCTTAAGAGCAAATGCAATAAATCCAGTCTCGGGGAACTGATTTATGATGCATTTCGGACCAGTGCAATGATAATTACGCGAGATGCAGGAAGAAATTGCGCAGTGAAGTGGAACGGCGAATAACCCATTTATGCAACGTATCGGAGACGAAGCGATTACATTTAATGTCGGAACGAAGAGTACATACGCAGATTGAATCAATTGAATTAATCGAAACTTGCTCCACAGAAATAATACGCTCGTTGTCCATTGTCATTTTGCTTTTCAGTTCGTTGGATTTCACCTCGATCTTAGTCGAAACAAAGGGAATTCGCTCGGATTGAAATCGAACAAAGACCCAGGACTTTGCTCCAAAGGATGTCTCTCCTTCTGAAGGGGAGAACGTGTCTATTTTGGTTGTACACGTGCCCCGGGACACTTATTCAAATATCTAACACTTCGCTCTTTGCAATTTATTTAAATGTATGTATGTATGTATGTATGCATACTTTGGCCAGACCGTAAAATAATCAAAATGGCACAATTCTCCAGTACATTATCATAATAAAGATGACATCACACTTTTTTTGTTGCACCTCGTCGCATTGTCGCAGCCACAAACTCGCCTCGAATAACAAATATGTTTTTATAATTAAGGTCGCGTGTCATATATTATATTAAACTCCATAGCACAAATAGCACTTAGATGAAGACGACAGTTGAACTGTTGCGTGTTGCTCTTTTTGAATACCCTGGGTTAGTCCGAGGAATGTGCATGCAGTTTCAACCGTAAAGTTTCCCTCATTTCCTTTTTTTTTTTTGTCTGCGAATACAATTTTAATCTTATGGCTTATGCTGTTTGACCCTTTTCAAGCAATTTGATATAGGAGGCATCGCTATAAAGTTTTTATTACTTTCATCCAGTACGAATTGCTTCAATTAAAGCTTTTGCCTTTAGTTTTATATTTGTTCCTACAGACCTTTAAACTTTTCCATCGACAGTTTCGAAACTTATGTACATGTAATATTCATTATCATCATCTTTTTCAGCCGTTCACCATCTACTGCTGGATGTAGGCCTCTCCAATCCACTTCCATTCCTGTCTGTCTTGAGCAATCTGCATTCAGTTGACTCCACACATTCTTCTCAATTCATCAGCCCATCTTCCACTCGGTCTACCTTGCTTTCTTTCACATCCTCTCGGATACCATTTCCGTATCTCTCGCGTCCATCTGCCATCCAATCTTCTCGCTATGTGTCCACTTCAACTTTTTCATACGTTCCGCTATATCTGGCACCTTGGTCTTGCTTCTTACTTATATATTCCTCTTACGATCTCTTCTCGTTATACCGAGAATACATCTTTCCATGCTTCTCTGTGTGGACTGGATCTTGCGTAACATTCTTGAATTTAGCATCCTCGTTTCACATCCATACGTCATAACTGGCAGTACGCATTGGTCGTATGCCTTATTTTTTAAGCATAGCGGAATGTTGGATTTAAAAACTATGTTCATTCTTTAAAAGAGCTCCATCCTAGTTTCTTTCTTCGTTGTCAATATTAGTTATAGTCTCAAAGATGAAATCCAAATTGGATCGGCTATCTCTCGTCGACTCACCGAACTAAATTGCTCGAGCTGCGACCAAACTTTAAATTGAACACTCTGTCCAATTCGATGACAACTTTATTCAAAGGCAGGTAGTGCTAAACGTGTTTTCCTCGATTGTATTGCAGTGCCGAATGACGTCAAACGCTAACACTTTTTGGATGGGTCATCTTCGGCCAAAACAAAAACCCATTTGCGACCAACCTAAATGCGATGTTGCGATTATTTATTTGAGCCATTAATTTAATGCGAACGGCGTTGATGGACAGTTCATGAGATACGTGCTTCTGAAACTTGACTATCCACGGCCAAGATTCGCTCAAATCGGTAACTACCGATGACCGTGTAGGTTTACTGTTTACGTTCGGATGTTGAGATGACGCTTACGATAGGCATTCGGATTGTGATGTAAGGTATGCGTGAATTCCCACATTCAACCTGCGTCAGGTTACGACATTATTTATGGACGACGTAACACTGCCTACCTCATAAAGAAAAAGAAAAATCAATTACTGAACGTACATAGAAGTACATGGCATACATAGAAAGCGTGAAGAACGCCAATAGCCACGGTCGTCCATCTCGGTCTGTATATCGGTCGTTAATTGAGGATGTGTATCTAACTTTAGGTTAATTTCGTTTCAGTTTCGCGCTCACGCTCCGTGCAATGCTAATTAATGTGTGCATCGTCTTCTTATCGTTATCGGCGAACGTGCAGTTCTACTTCTTTTTCCGATTTCGCTCTTCAAGGCACTCGGTCGGTTACGTATTGATGGTCGCATAATAACTCGTCACGTCTCGACGAAGTAATACATCTTTTTCTTGCTCAATTCTTCTTCTCCTTCTTAATTTACCAGCTCTGTGCTAAGAGGTCGACCACTTCTTTGTGATGTCTCTATTGCGATTTTCGATTGTTTCGAAGCATTCAATGGGAAGATGTTGACTATGCTTCTTCTCTATTCTGGTGCCATATTCTATTGAAGGTGTGCGATCATCATTGAGTTAAGATTCTGCAATTCAATAGGTCCTTAAAACATAAGATCGTGCCTATTAGGACCGTGGCATTTGAGGCATGTACTCATTTCTCCTCACATTGGACACACAAATTGAACGAGTGCATGATGTATCTGCCTGCATGGGTCGTTGCGGTCCCACTAGCATTCCCAATGTATCAGAAACAAGCCGCTATCTGTCAATGTTGGTTTGAGTCGATTTTACGGCCGCACACCCATTCAATTAACGGTACGCTGTACATTTGTTTCACAGGGTAGGGGCTGTACTGTTATTGTATAAAAAAAAACACCACCGTGCACTGGGGGGGGTTGGGGGGCGGAGTACAGTCCACCCCTCATATGACGGACAAACCGGCTAGATAGGGTTCAAAAACTCGTTTGAATTTTTACTCAGTTGTCTACAAATGAGTGTGAAATTCGATGTAGCGTATTATGTTACGAGTTGAATCGAAAGAGGACGCCATAAAATGTTCTGATGTCATATTTAAATGTTTGTCCGTGCATCGATTAATAGGATGATTGCCCTACGCTCTGCTGGGTCGGATGATGACTCCAAACTCCAACCACCACTCCTGCTCGCCGTACAAACTAATACTATTTTGTATCTTGAACTTGTAATACATACACAGTTGTCTATTAGTCTTTCTGGTCGGTTTAGTCAGATCTTGTCCGAGTCTCCGACTTGAGATCGTATCTTTTGACAGAACAACGCCCGGCACGAGGATAAAACTGTCAAATAATATTTTCATTTGTGTGTATGGGCTTATAGTTTTAGCGTGTGGACATTCGTGGATATATAGGCGCTGTGTGGGTGTGCTTTATTAACAATTTCCTGCCCGCACATCGTAATAAGACATTAATTATAGGCTATTTCTTTTTTTATTATTGAATGTAGCAGCCGATGTAGAGTAGGCAGAGGCCATAACAAAAATGGAAGAAAAACATTAAAAACGGACGTTTCTGCATATGTACATACATACATATGCCTTTGTGGAAAGAACAACACGAAAAATACACATTATTTTTAAACGAACATGTCCATATGCATTTAGATTGGAATGGAGATCTTTGGCGGGAAACTGTGAGCCTTTGAAGGAATTTGAAATTATTGTCTTTGAAAATTGTCCCACTTTCCAAGTTCGACCTTCGCTTTGCTAACATACAAAATTAAGGCATTACACATGCACGTTAGCGATTGTTCCGACCAAGGCTTCGACCCCCCCATAAATACAACCTTTACAATGTTGTGACACCTGATAGAGTCCAATTTGAACGAGCTGGCTTTAACGTGGGACACGAGCCCGCATTGTTTATCGTTTTCCGCGTTTCAATGCAAACGGTGGGCGATAAACGTTTTTCAAAGTCCCCAGACTTTGCGAACATCAGCTTATACATATGTAAGTACTGCGAAACTTATGGAAACAGGTTCTCGAATAAATCCATCAAAGGACAATCGCCTGATCGTGTTACACATAGTAGTACAAGGAGTGTATCTCAGCAGTATAAAATTACCCCAGTATCGATTTTCATTAATCGCATTGTTCTGTGGTATGTATACCAGTTTTACGTAATGTAAACAAAATGAAGTGCAACGTGTTTCAAGTTGAATCTACTCGAGGCTCAGATCCGCGCCCGGCGTTGCTTATTCACAATAATTACTAAACGCTACAGCCACCAACTCGACGTGTCGTCAACAATAATAAATTATCTGTTTTTTTTTTCATTATTATTTATTGTTATTATCTATGTATCTCTTGATGATTTATTCCACGGTAATAAATAAATAATAATACCTAGCGCAGCGTCGTACTTATCACTGCAGCTTTGGTCTGCGACACTGCAAATTAGTTGACGACACGGCGAGTCGGTGACTGTAGCGTTTAGCAATTGTGAATAAGCGCCGGCGTTTGCGTACGTCGAGTGCAAATCTATGCCTTCAGGACGAAGTGTTAGCAATAGTATATTTTGGATGGCATTTAAAGGGTTTATTATAAGTGTCTTGCATTCTGGTCTACTGTCTGCGAATAGACGCAGCGGCTCTCGGTTCCGCGTTTATATTCAAATAATTGGTGACACGTCTGGATTCTAAATGTGGATCGCATCCACAGAACCGACTCTCTTCATTATAAAGTTCTTGTGATCGGAATGAGCGAACGCTACTTCTTTCGCGATACGAATGAATGGACGATGAACCGGAAGTCACTACGGTAGCTCACGACATCGGTTTGCTTTTTTTTTTAAACCGGAGTTCCAAAAAATTTGTCATTGTTTTCTCACGGCATCGCCGATGGACAGTTATCTTCTGTCGAGTTTCTGCGGCCATTCGTGTCGATCCCAAATCGCCGTGAAACCGCGTTTCACAAACTACTCCATGTAGTTGTATGCGAGCTATTATCGCTAAATGACACTATGTTTTGTGTAATATGTGAACTTGAGTAATGAACGGTAGTTTTGCAACAATGGACGTATTTTGTCATTGATTAACGTGTCTATTGCAATTTTGCTGTGTGATTCTGTCGGTCTTTGGAGTCACGCGATACCCCATCCCAAACGATGTGCGAGAAAATGGATAGATGTTAATAATAAAAAAAATTGCACGAAACGCTGTGGTCGTCCTTGCGAAACAGTGGTCAAGGTTTCTGCTCTCGGAGGTCTGGGTTCTTGACTCCATTGTTGGTCGAGTTCACTTCAATTTGTGGAGTTGGCCATGCGATCCTCTTCTTTCCGCGGAAGCGAATTTGTCGTGCAAATTCATAATACGTATGTACTTCTGGAAGCACTTTGTCGTCGGATTTTGTGAAACTTCACTTTTTCGGTCCATGTTCCTGGAAGCAATTATGATCATACTAAATTGCATCGTTGCGTGCTTTCATCGCGAGTTTATAACCGGTCTAACTGCAAAATTTCGCGTTTGGTTCACATCCGCCAAATTTCTATATTCATTTTGTGCAAATTATTGCCACACACTATTTAACATAGGAGTTTATACGATGCATCGCTTTTTCCAATTCCTATTGGTTTTTTTTATAGGAGAGAGTACAGGTGTTGACTCGGCCATCATCAGTCATCTTGCTCCCTTATGAATAATACGCATTTCTCTGCCAAGTCTCCGTCTTCTTATTAAGATTTGTACACTTCCCGTCACGTGCTTCTATTTGTGTCGTAAACGTTTTTAAATCCGAACCTTCCACTGTGTCGCTCCGAACGTTCCTCAAATGCGATTTCAAACGACTACGAAGGGGATTTTTATTAATCCAGTTTTTTTGCTGCGGTCGTCCGCGAGATAATCACAATTTAATACGTTCGTTCTCAGCTTCAGGCGTTTCTAAACTTATTTCTTCGCCGATCACTTTGAGTGATTAGCGGACTTCGAACGGCTGTCCGATCTCGTCTGCTGGGCAAAAAGACCACCTATCCTGTGGCCATACAATTTTGTTTGTTTTTTATTCGTTTTACTTGGGTCTCTTCGCGCGTGCTGTTGATTCGATCAAAACGTTGGATGATAGGGTTGCTATTCGGCGGCGACCAAAAAAAAAATTAAAGTAAATTAGCTACACTTAACGAGATAAACAAGTAATACGTTTTTTTTTCTGCCTAGAACTTGCTTAATGGACCGTAATGCACCTGCTGAAATCGTTAAAATGCCTAAAAAGTGCTATTAATTAAATACTATCCAGCGATCTACATATGTAATGAAAAATGAGAAATAGGAACTCACTACGGTTTTGCAATAAAAAAAAGTGAAGGACGTTTACTGTAACTGTTATTTGGAATCCTATGTCTAATAAGATTAACTGATACTAGATTTTACTGTATTTATTGGATTAGGGCTCACACACACTCACCATACGTCACGCCACACACGTCTTCTGACGAAATCCTAAACGCATGGTTTTGTATGGCGTAGATACACACTTGCAACACCCAACCCCACGTCACAATTCATAGCAACGACGTTACGTCGCGCAATCTGTGGTATGTTAGAATACATATAATTTTATATTCGGTTTTTATTCATATGTATCTACAATTTGACACCTTCAAATATTTTTTACTAGTCCAATGTATGTAGACAGTGTCATCGGGTGGGTATCATTAATGTATATATTTAGTAGTTTAAAATGTAGTAGGTAGTTGAAAAATGCGAGCGTTCCGAGACTACCCAGGCAGCCAGCCAGGCAGACTCTTTCACTACTATATATATTATATATGTAATAGCCGAAATACGTCTGTCTGTCTCTGTGTGTGTGAGTGTGTGTCTGTCTGTCTGCTGATAACGCTCGCCTTGGTAAATAATTTAAAAAAAAACCAGAACATCGCACGAGTGGGATTTGAACCCGGTATCACTGATTCGGAACAGAGCGCTTACGCGATGAGCCAAACCAAATGATAATAGGCAGGCTTCAACGTGACTATTTAATATGAAAAATAGGCTCGCGACTTTGCTAAATTGTTACGTTGTTGTTATTATAACGCGCCATAGATGGCGCATTGTTGCATAGATGCAACAACTATAAAAACAATTAAATTTAATATTTATTTTCAGTACCGGTGATGAGAACGCTCCGTTGATATTCAATGGGCTTACACTATTGTATATATATGTATATAGTAATTTATTTTGATTGAAAAACTGTCAGTGTAAAAGCAGCACTGGCTTTAATCCACGATAGCGCGTGTCGTCAAACATAAACGATAATTCCTATATGGATTTTGACGGAATTTAGTCTCGTCGACTTTTTCATGATTTGAAAGAACTAAAATTGATCGTAAAAACGTCACTCGTATATTTTCAAATTGACGAGGCAATCAAAACAACGAAGTCCCAACTGCCTTTATCGACCCACTCGATTCCTCATATTTGGCATAACCACACATAGCGATTTTGCCGGGAAGTTTAACTTTTTTCTTCTTGTACGGACAAAGCGTGGGTCTATTTTGCGACAGAGAACTGGTCCTGTGGGCGATCCGATCTCCAATTTTGTGCAGTATTACATTTTTTTTTTTTTTTAATTATTATTTTGTGACCCTTCTCTTCGCTGATAGCACAGTGGGTGCTAAACAAACTTAATTTGTATGAATGCACTCCGGCTCGTATTATGCAGACCGGAAAGTGCATTTTGCGCATTCGGAAACCGGAAAATGCTCGCTCATCGCACAATGTCACCTACCGAATTCAATTCGTCCCTCTTCTATGTATAAAATAATATGTTCGGTGCGTTGCCCCAACGTCCGCTGTACATATTTGTATGCACAGTTAAACGCTTTTATATGTCAGGTATTTTTAAATAGGAAATTATTATTGTTATTGTAGCATTTTTTTTGTCAAGAGTTGGACAGATACTCCAATCGATAGTTAGTATTCGAAATAAATATCATCGTGACAGAGCAATCGCTCTATACCGAATATCAATCATGCAATGTCCACAATGGTATGTGGTTGATTTGATTAAATCGATAGCGATATGAGTGATGGAATGGATTTACCACTGTTGCATTCTTGCCCCATTGGGTGTGGTCTTCTCGACGTGACATATCCGAGACCTGGAATTGATTCTGGAACTTCTGGATGTTCCGTGACCGTCTTCGGATTAACCGTTACCGTTAGGCAGTCAAAAAATTAATTCGTGAAATTATTTGAGAATGGTATCCGGCTTTGCCGAGCGAGGTACAACACCTCCAACATCCTGTTGTTTTGGTCATTATTGCGCTTCGTTACACAAACGGTCGTTTTCTTCTGAATAAAACATTTCGCCGAGATTCGGCGGAGCTTCTCATACTTCGTTTCGGAACTAGCTAGAAAAATATCCAAGGAAAAAGGCGATGAATCTTCAAGACGGAATTAGTGCAACTCGAATCTCCAAATCGGCGAGTCATTTCCCGGAAAAGCTGCTGTTTCGGCGGAAGTTTATTCATTGGATTTGTTTCGGTGCACGCTTCTGATCTCAAATTAGTATTTAAATGATTATGATTGTGTTATTACGATGGCACAGTTTGAGAAATAGTGGCGTAGCAGACGATAGAGTCGTTCACCGTATCGCACCAGTTACAAAATTACATCTTCTGTGCATACGTAAAAATAAAATGAGCGATAATGTGGGTCTTGTGTACACGTTTTGGATACTTGTGGTGTCATTACATTCTTAATCGTTCGTAAATATTAGTTTCGGCTAAAACAGTCCTTATATGTATGTACATATGTATAGCCTTTCAAATTAAATCTAAAACAACGATGTACAATATGTACTTGGTTCTTTGTGTTCCTACGTTCAAATGTTGTTTGTATTTCAATTTTAGTTCCAAAAGCTTATTCGTTGTATTTGATTAGCTTGAAAATCACTGCCATAGGCATTCCATTGTCGGAAAAGTGAAAATTTCAGCAGTGCACATCCGGATAGTTAAACTTTCACAGTGCGTGAAACGCCACTTCTTGTCCGTTGACCCTTTCGTCGTTCCTAGTTTCATATCCAAGCACTGTGACAAAAATTTACCACTTTTTGTTTACCATTTCCGTGCAGACAAACAACCGACAGATAACAACAAGTAGTTGTCGTTCAGTTACGACGTTTTAAACAATGTCAATTAGTGTTAAACGAAGAGAGCGTCGAGTGCGTTCACCGCTCGCTTTGAATACATTTAATCGTGCGTCCTTATTATTTATCGGTTCATTATTACATATTAGTCTTATTACCCCACCACTGACGTATCCTCTAATTCTACTGGTTTCAAAGGGTCACTCTTACTTTTTCGTATAAAGTTTACATACTTCGGTTAGTTCAAAGTCGGTTAAACTCCATTAGAACGGTCGTTTAGAAGCGAAAGGCCGCGACCCAGCGATTATTACGATAAGCCTTCATTCGTACATCAATGATGCAATTCTCGGTAGTTGTTTGAACTTGAGACGATGTTCTGGTATTTTAAACTTAGAGCCCATTACCTAACATTACATAAATCGCACAAACCAATTAGAAACTCGTAATGGTTTGTTTTTAGAGATGGGAAACGTCTAGTGGTGCAATTTTAGCCATGGTATATTTTCTGGGTTTCGTGAGCTTCGTCGCCCACGCAAAACTGTCCCAGCTACTTCTATTTTCTGCTCCATTGTTCAAGTTATATTTTATTTTTTTTTACCTTTTCTTTTTATCTTCTGTCACCACCCGCCATTTGTGCAGGTAATGTGTGTCAAGTTTTTTCCATTTTGGGTATAAAAGCAGTGGGCGGTCAAAACCAGTTGTGCACACATCATATTGACTTTCAGCTTCAGATTCGCCACACGAGCCCACGACTTTTCGCTTGTCCTTCACACCGTTAGATAACTATGCGTGTAATCATCCGAGATGGCACAAATTTAACGGGCCGAAAACGACCCATTCACCGAATCCATTCATGTCGGACTTGAGCAGAGTTGCCTTCTTGCATATTAAACGGCGTTTCCTGTCCCCGAGAAGTCTTAAAATGCCAATTGGGTTTTGGTAAACTCGGTTTCGTCTACGATGGACTTGTTGTGTTGTCTTCGTGAGCATTCGCTTAAGGTTGTTCACACGATTCGACAATACCAGTGTGTGTGATTCATTGTAATCGAACCTGATGTTTGTTCTGTCGTACTTACATATTGTATATCGTGCTCACGATTTTCGCTCATCAGATCATCGTATCATACTACATACAACTCTTGACACCTTAACTTATTTTTGTTGATTCATATTCGGTGACACATCTTGTTGTGTGACATCTCTTTTGCGCTCAATATCGCATTTGACTAATGCATTATTCTATACGTGCACTAGCAAATGCAATGGACATGAAGTTCATCTAAATTAGTTTTCCTATACTTATTTGATTATTATCGTTAATTTATCGATTTTGAATCGCATCAAGACAAGACTGATTCATCTGTAGGTACTACTCCTCAAGGTAACTTTCGCTAATTTTTTTTACAAAATTTAGGTCAACGACGTCGTTATTGTCATAAAAGGGACGAATCACTAATATGTTTACTTTTTTTGCTACACTGAATGTTGATCTTTACAATGAACCACTTTTGTACCTTTGAGACTTGTACTGCACAATAGTATCAAGACACTATTAAAATGCTAATGTGTATAATAGAAGGTCACTTAACCTTTATTTTAGTTTTTTTCTTACAATTAAGCAATTGCTATTAGTCTTTGAAGCATTGACGATTCAAACAGAATAATCAACTATAGTAAGAAAATTAATAGAACAAGGTATACGAGTGCGGTGATTTTAATCTTGTATCTTAGACTTCCTAGTTGCAGTACCTCAACCAATTTCGTCGTATTAATATTCCATCTAGTTTGCTAATTTGGACTTGTTGTTACCGAAATCTCATAATTACTCAAATTCCCTTCGTCAAACTCCAATATTAGAGATTGCACAGTGCCGATATCATTCTGGGAAGCAAACGTGTGAGAACTGCTTCTTTGTAATCATCACACGCGAAGATGACCGTTGCCGATGGCCACTCCAAGTTCACACGACCGGACATGTTGTTGTTAAGGTGTTGTGCCTTATTGGGGACAAGTTCGTTTTGACAATTAGCATGCTGTTAGCGTGTTGTGGGCTTCTTGTTGAAGACCAGCCATCTTCCAATCGATGCTTCAATTCCTTTTAATCAAAGATTAAACCACACACGCATCGTATGTATGTATATTTGTCGAACCACTTTCTATCAAACTGACGTTTCAAGTGTTGTTTTGAAAAAATTTGCTCTCGCTCTGAATAAATACATATGTAACTTCACTCCTCACGTACATACTCAACGCTACGACTGATCGTTTTCAGTCTCTTTACTTATTTTTTTTGTTATTTTATTTTCGTTCAATAACATAAGAACGTGTTTTCACCACTTTCGACCTTGCACGCTCGATGACGACTACCACTTGCATAACTGTATGTTTGTATACATATTCTGCTCGGAACGTGAATTTTCCATGATTTTCATTTTTCAGCGAACTTATCATCTTTTTATGGTTACAATTGGACATGTCGTTTGCCCTACTTGAATCTAACATTAGTTTAATGCTGTCAGGCCGTCATTGGTAGCCGATTGAATATTCCGATCACGCTTTAGTGACTTGTTTATAGTTGAATGACACTCTTATAAACTTCAGTTCAGCTCCTTTCGAATCGCATTCGACACCGTTAATTTATGTTTATTTTTTCACGAATAAACGCATCACAACTGAAATCAATTTATTTTACCTTCTCGGTCTTGTCTCACTCAGGCAGCAGCTTGCGCCACATTAATTAAGCATTACGTCTAATTTTTTTTTTTTTTTGGATGGTCGTTTACCGCAATGCATGCTCACATTGTTCGAAAATGATAGATTAGACTAGTCACGCGAACGGATAGGTCTGGTGCAGTTTCACAACTCAATTTGTAAGGACCACACGCATTGTTGCGTGGCAGCTTACGGGCTAATCTCCGATTAAATTTATTGTTCCGACGTTGGGCTGTTGTTTTGATCAGCTCTTGAGATCTCGAGTCGTCGGAGAAATTCGCGATTGATATGTGGAAGAAATTTCCGCAATTTTTCCGCACGTTTTCATATCAACGACGTACGTAACTAATTCTGCGACTTACATAAAATACCTACGCCTCGAGCCGAGCAGCTTGCACTTCGTCATGACGTTTCATTGTCGTTATTTTAATTTTGTGCTTGTCTTATTTTCCTTGCGATGATGTGCTTTCGCTTCGTGTTTGCCCTTATTTTCCTTTTTTGGTTCGTTCTCACATGTAGATTGTCTTCCGCGGTGGTCTTGTCCTTACTTTGCACCTTTCCTTTTCCTTTGTTTTCTCTTTATTTTGCTTGAATTTTCACGAATATGATAAAGCAATCAAATGCGTAATACTTTGAGAAAACTACTTTCATTTTAATTTAGCTTTTTACGTAACAAAATTGTACAATCAATATTGACGATTTTATTGTGCGTATCGTTGTTAACTATAGATAATTTTTATCTAGTGGTATACCGGGGAATTTAATCAGAAACGTTAAGTAAATTATATATTGGTACTTTTTATGATCTTGACCGTTAAACCGATCCCTGTTTATATTTCGTTCTTTTGAACCAGAGGAATTCTGGAGAATTACCAGATACTCTCTGGTTTGCTTCAAATCGCCATCGCCTACAAAATATTTAGAATCATAAGATGAACATCGTCAATTCAATACATAAAATAGTCAGTTTTCGAAATACACTAAGTAGTGTAACTGTCGTTGATTGAATTTAACATTTTATATTCCCATACGATAACCTCCCGCGGTTTGTAATTAGCACACGAAATTGTTCATTATTAATTTAAATACAATACAACATCGTGCTTGGTTTTTACTTTATTTTTTTTTTAATATGTATTATTATTTTACAATTTGAACGACCAGAAATGTCGACTTCATTAGTCGACAAGTATTGAATTACGACAGTTGGTGCTATTTTGTCGGATTCGCGTGCCAACAGTTTATGTGTACGTTAGCACTAAAAATACAAAGTACTAATGTGCCCATACTGTACAGTAATTAGATTGAAAAAATTTTTTTAATATTACCTTTCAGGTACTTTATGTCTTCGCTTGAAGAGTTTATAGAACGCGTGACGCAACATTGACAGTGCGTAAGTAAACACGTAATAAAATTCATTACACTTGCAGCGTTCAATGTAAACACATACGTACGATGATTCTCAATTTTTTTTTTTACATTACATTATAACGAGCTTTCTTCTTGTAATTTTCGATTAAAAGGTGCGATTTCGCAATATTAAACGGTTAAAAAGTCTACCTGTTCGTAATCGCGTTAAGGGTTTTTTCGTACAGCGATAGCAGAAGAGAATTTTTAGTGCTATTTGATGGATGGGTTAACAACTTTTAGCCTTTGGACTTGATGGGGGCCTACCTGCTCGTTTTCACCACACTTTTATTAATACACACACACCAGTCTTGTCCTTTTGCGTCGAAAACAATTAAATGCTACTTCGATGTCTTTCGAACGTCCCACAGACTGTTGGCCGCCGTAGATTAATTTCAACATCGGCAAAACAGCGTGTAGGTGAAAATGAAAGAATTCAACGTAGGAGACTTAAATCTGGAACGTCCGTCTGTTGAGAATTGCCTCGTTTTCTTCTGCTACAAATGGTAGTTTTGCCCAATCAAAACCCACCATGTACTGCATTCTCGGAAGGAAAAGTGTTATTAGTTATCTCGCGTACGATGTTTCTTAATTTTGATGAGTTTTACGATACAACACACTGTTTGAATTTGTCCGCAAGCATCGAGTATGCGCTTTACGTGTGTATTTTTGAGTATCAATTTCACTTGCATCATCACTTACGAATCCCATACTAGGCTCGAATCTCGCTCTATTCCTATTTGACCAATCGCAGAGAGTCTGGGTAGCGCAATTTGACCAATTATGGTGAAACGAGTCGCGTTCTCGTGTCACTTTAGCGTATTGAAAATCTCCCAATTAACGAATTCTCAATATAATGTTCAATACTCATCGTCCCAATGGCGCTTCAGAGTCTACTAGTACAAAATTTCAATATTTACGTGTATCACAGTTATCATATTGACCCACATATCGTTCGCATGTGTCTGTAACCATGTACATAGGTATTAACGACGCGTATGAGACAATGATCGTTTCAATCGTTTTCAATCATGCTAGTTTTGTAATGCATGTCTTGTATATGCATTTGTCACTTGACTTCTCGATTGGTTTCACACGCTACACTTAATCGTAACGGCCGTTCTTGTTATTGTGATTTGTTATGAAAGTGTTGCGAGAAGCACTTGATATGCACACACATATGTACATATACAAGTAAACACGGTGTTCCAAAGTCGACCGATGCTATACATATCATAAAACATGCGAAGAAGCTCTACATCTACCTTGAACGCTGATAGTTTTACTCTCACATGCATTGTAATTACTTTAGTAAGGGTAAGGTCGACCAGAACCTTCACCTCAAACGTTGGGTCACTAGCTGGTTTACCTACCATATAACGGTGGATTCTAACGATCCCCATCCCGTGTGCGATGGTTTGTACTGTAACAATACAGCCCCTAGCCCGTTTGACAGTACGCGAAACAATTGCATAGTGTGCCATTGATTGAATAGGTGTATGGCCATAAAAACGCGTTAGCTCAAACTAGCTGCTTGTTGCCAACGCACCGCTAAATAAAAGTTGTTTGCTGTTGAGAATGCGAGCGTAATCACAGCTACCCAGACAGATAGACAGACGTTTACGCTAATACTGTCAGTTATGTATTATGTATGATTAACCCAGCCCCCAACGTACCTACATATGTACCTATAAGCTTATTTAGTACCACCTTTTCAAAGGAAGTATACCCCATATACTTATTGAGCGTTATTGTACTTTGAATCCTTTCTCTTTTTTGTTTTTTTTTGTTACATATATAGCAGCTGATGTGCGCACGTGCTTTGAATCCGTATTTATTTATTGTTACGAATTTTACAGCTTGTTGTTACTGCCTTTGTGATTATTTACAAAAAAGCACTACCGCTTGGCATCGTTTGATGATTTTGCCTCTGTTCAGCTATGCCTCACATTAGTCCAGTGTCGATCAGTGACTGCCACTCTTCAAGTTTCAAATACAAGACATAGGCACGAAGATGCTAATCCGATTCCGAGAAAGCTGACTGCTAGCTATTTTCCATTAAATCAAAGGCTATTTCTACGCGCGTTGGCCACAATAGTGCCGGGGCTCATTCACGCGATGTGATTTTTGGTCAACGTCAAAAAATAACAGATGACAGATTGTGACGAAGCCCAGAGCCACGAATGTGTGAAGCGTAGTACGAGATCATAGCCGAGATGAAAGTACATAATATTAATGCGTATCCAAAATAAACAAAGGTCAAAAATAGTTCAACGTGTACCTATATGGTATGTATGTGGTGTATTGCATGACACATGCTCAACATCTGCTCGCTCTGTACACGCTCCTAGAGCAACTCTCTGCTATGTGACATGTAGAGCAAACTTCGACGACTTCCAGAACACGCTGTAGTGTGTAATTGTACTGTGTGTGAATTGCGATGCCGTCACATCATCGATAAAACAATCTTTATTATTTTTTTTTATTAACAATTAACGGGTCAACTCGAGTCGTTTCCCACCAGAGTGTTATTGTGCAAGTGGGTAATATGGGTATGTACCGGAATCGATTTGACCCATTGTTGACGCCTGCTACTAAAGTGAACAGATCACAATTTACACTTAAGACAGTAGGCCAAAGAAAAATATACGATTCTAAGAATATGTCAGTGTCTAAATAGAATGGAAAGTCCATTGGCAACTTTGGTTAATTGTGTTGTGTGCGTACTGCGGTACGGTAATTTGGCCATATTGGTGCAACGCACTAGCTCCATATGGAGTGCGGATAAACATCTGCAATTTCCTATAAAATCTAAACGATACCACTTAACGGTAACCGATTTTGATTGATGCTCCAAATTTGGGTCAGATACTCGCTATAATAGACGACTTTTGATTCGGCGAGTATTTGGGAAATTCAGACGATTATTTCGAGAGGAAGTACGAAAAGGTAAACCAAAAACGTAAGACGCATGCATACTCCAGACGAATTTCTTTTATTTTCGACAGTGTGACTGATTCCAACATGAACAACAGAAGGTCTGACGTTGTACCTAATTTTGGAACTATTCATACATAGTTCGTTTATGATGAAGATGATTCATATGATATGTTGAGATTTGTGAGTGTTGTTCGTACTTCAAAGAAAGTAAAAAAAGAAATACTCGCAAGATCGTCTTGGGTGCCTACGCGTTTCAAGATATGATTTTCTATGAAAAAAAAAAACAATACTAAGATACGAAGTGTCTAATCAGCAAATTTGCAGAAGTTAAATAATTGTATTGGAATCTTCATTGTTTTTTGTGTATAGTATGTTTTTTTTTTCTTGATCAATGTCTTGGGAGACTACTATGAAATGGTCGCGTATTAGTAGCAAAGCTTTACACGTGTTAGGCTCGATTGGTTATCTAGCAATATCGTGTTTTGCATCTAGTGTTTCTCCATTGTCACGTCTTCTAAATTGTTGGAATTTGAAGGAAATGGACAAGGCGCTCCCGTACGTGATTAAAATTTGCATGGACATTGCAAAATGGTAATCTGTAACTGTACTCCTACTTGATAAATCAACGAGGAATCAAATTGTTATTCAAGACAATACATTAAGTGGAAATCGTTGCAAGCGAGTGCGGTAGAACAAGACGCGTGCAATTTATTTATTGATGAAAATATTTATCTGTAATGTAGCAGTCTGGTACGTTGTGGAGCTTAAGTTTCCTCCAGAGCGTTCATGTCGAGCATAATTATCTTCATTCGAAGATTTGCTATTGAAATTCAATTCGTCGTCGACTTCGCACCGTCACGTTTTGGAAGTTCCGCAAGAAAACCCGTACCGTTTCGCATGCATTATTTATGAACGCATTTTCGCAATTTCGTTCTCTTATCGCCAATTTCTTCACGTCCTTCTTTGGGCTCTTACGCCAACTTTCTCCTTTCTACGCAGAATTGTCGTCGGGAATTTTCGCTGACGCGTCATTGTTTTTAACCCCTTAAAATTTCACACATGCACATACATATGTACATACTTAATTTTTTCGTATTTTTTGGTAGCTCTCGTTGGTTTTTGAACATCTCACAACTGAAAATAGACGAATTTACGACACAAGACAAAGCGGATTAGTTTCGATTTCCGTTGACGAGTCGCACGTGTGGGTCGTTTAGTCTCGTGGAATTTTAATTGCAATCAATTACATACCTACGCGAGATATCACACAAGATTTGACATGAAAGCGTATTCTGAAAGCCATAACTTTCAACGACATTTGCTCAAATGTACAAATTATTATCACTGGAGACATCCTATCGTCAAAAGTGCCCAATAGTAACACAGCGTATATGCACCAGGCTTATAAACAATTTACATATTAGTCTGTAAGGAATACTTAATAGTACTACAAATACATATATAAGAAGTGGCAGGTGATGCGGGTACATGGATGAGTCAAACTCGACCAGGTGTAGTTCAAAACGGTCGTTATCGTCGCAAACAGTCTCATTCCAGGTACATCAGCTATCTGCGACTAAAATCGACACGTGGAATCATCGATTAGCGTTGATTTTGCTGGACCACCTCTGACGCTTCATTAGCATACGCGATGATCATAACATTTATACCTGTTATGAAAGCAATGCGCTTGTGATTCATCCTCGGTGTCGAGTTATGTAAATTTAATCGGTGCAAAAGTATTTTCCTCGTACGCTCCAGGATGATCTTCCTATTCTCGTTGATTGTTTCGGTCGATGATGGGGTTTTAATCACAATGGGATGTTGTCGGTTCATAGTTCAGTTCAATGTTCCGTTTAGCGATCGTGACGCATAACGTTTAGATACAGGTAATTTGGCAGCAATTGGTGTCCGTTGCAAACGTGTGACATTCCTCGGCTTCTAAATTTACGTGCATTATAATTTGTACGCTGAAAATACTACGTGTTTACTACTACTTTTCAGCAGCTGCTCGATCTGTCCACTCTCGTTATTATTTGTGTAACTAGGAAGGAGTTAAAAGTGACGGCCGTGAACTATAAACAAAATAAACGTGATCTTGGGTGTACTTTTAAATACTAACAGTATTTTTAATTTCCTTTTACATACATCCGAGTATAATTTATAAACCAAGGATGTACGTATGTACATACATACACATAATATAATGTTGGTATTTGGTATTCATATACAGTTTGATACATGGTTTAGGCTAATTTTGCATAAACTATATGCTCAGCATTGTTCATTTGTTAGCAAAGCGTATGCGTATAGGAATTGAATACTTGAATGGTACTTACTTTATCTAACTAACGTATACGATTTGTTCACTTGTGATGAACACTCAATAAGATAAGGGAAATTAACCATTGTAAAGCCTAGTCATACTCTTAAATGCTATGCGTATGACATTTTAAAATCCATGTTCATTTGGCTGTTCATTCTTCCAAATTATCTATTATACATAGACTGTGAATCATTCTGTATACTAGAATTTATTGTAAACTGAGGTGGTTAAGAAAGTTTTGTTTGTTTCTTTTCAGTACTAAATACTGAAACAGATTGCCGTCTTCTATTTTAAACTCTTCTCATTAGACATGGTTACTGCTGAATTAGTAAACACTTGCTTGGACAAGTGCATCGGAACCTTCTCGGCGTGTTTCCTTTGTGATGCTGATCTGCGCTAGTTGCATTTTGTGATGCAACTTTACAACTCGCGTACTCCCGAAGTGCCATTTGAAGATCAAAGGATCAACTTTTCATCGGTTTCAGTTTCAGGAACGGCGGAAAAGGACACGGAAACGTCGGTTTCTTCCGCTCGACAGACTCTCGAGCTGTTGCACTTGCCGCGTGGGTGTCACATTCGCACTCTGGCTAATCTCGTATACATTGTGTGTTTAGTTTTGCTCCATCGACCGGTTTTTGTTTGGTTTGGGCGTACCACTGGTGACGTAAGTGAACCGCCTTGCCTCAGGCCAAGTTTCAATTTCAATTGGCGGAATTTCGCTCAGTCTGCACTTTGCGAGTATCGAAAATCCCGTGTGTAGCCATCGGCTTATCGCTTGCGGCGTTTAGCGCGCGTTCGCTAAAAAGGTTATTCATTAGTGTGGCCGATTCTGGGTCTTGTTAACGTCTCGTTGTTGTCTTCCTGGATACTAAAACGTATAATGAGACGTTCTGTCGAGTCGTTTTAAAAATATCAAGTTCCTGAAAAGTTTTACAGTCGTGTTTTCAAAGCTCTTCTTCGTACGTATGATCAGTGAGTGCTAATTCAATCCGAATTAAGGAACTGTCCACGTCTTTTTACGCACTTTGAACGTAAATCGAGGTCGTGGTTTATTCGGTATTCAAAAAGTTTAATTGAATCCTTGACATTTTTTTATACATTATAACGCCCTCGTTGTTTCGACGTTTAACTTCTACTTGATTGATGGTTTTTAATTCGAATTTCGCAATTCGAGTAAAAATCGCAATTGCTACTTTGCCTCGGCTATTCCTTCTAACCGTAATTGCTAATGACGTTTCATAATAATCGAACTGACTTTTTTTTAATAATATTTTCAGTTACATTCTACATGTGTGAACTAGATCGTTATGCAGTTCGATTTTTTTTTCTAAACGGCATTGTAAAGTGATACGTGCGTTTGTTTTAACGGGTTTGTAAAACGAAACCGCGCTTTAAAAATGCATCATCGTCATCATGTGCGTTATCACATACTGGCACTTTTTTTTTGTGGAAGTGTTACATTCTTGTTAGCAATAGGTACATAAATTAATTCGGTATATGTAGTGTTGCTCTGAAAGAAATTGAATTACGTACTGATTCTTACGGAGGAATGAATGGTTCAAGATTAAATTAATTGAAATTGTGTTTAGTTTTGGAACTGTGCCTGTACCTGTGGTGCGTGAGCGTTTACTCATTGTGTAGATAATTATCGTTTCATATAGAAAAAAGTAAATTCGGCTTTAATTTCTTCACACACGCATTGTCATGGTCTCTGATGTGATGATATGACGCGTTACGGCAACGACCGGTTTACGTCACCGGTAAACAACCAATAATTATCTCTCCTTTGCGGTTTAAAAGTTCAGTTTTCAATAGACATTTGATTATGTGCCCGTTTTGGTTAATATATACAAACCGCATTGTATGATAAAAAGAGTAAAAATAAAAACGTATGTAAATTTCTGCGAAAAAAAAAATAATCAAGAGATATATTGGAGAAAACGCGCCATTTAGTTTGACAGTTTGATTTATACCGTGAGTGTTTATTTTTTATTCGTTTTTTGTGCTTTGGCCGAAGCTTTTACTCCGGTTCTCTCTTTGACGAGCTTGTTATTTTAGCTATTTTATTTATATTAACTGTGATACGTGGGGGCGCTAATTGAAAAGATTCTTGTTTATTTTAGTTTCAAGAGGATTAAAAGCTCATAAAATAATAAACACTTTCTATCAATAGTTGAACGTCTTATTTATAAATAAAGAGATTTTCTTTATATCAATTGATTTTTTTTTGTATTTAATATTTAAAATATTATTTTGATAGACAAAAGTACATGTAGAATAGACAAGTGCCTATAAGTGCAATACCTGAATGAATTTCTTGAACTATATATGTATGTAAAATAAAAATCTTATGTAAAATTTTCCAATCATTGACGGGAAAACTGTTAAAAATCTAGTTAATTTTTTTAAACAAAAATTAAAACAGAATACAGTCTGCATTCTTCACCTTTAAGTTCATCACTCTCATTTATTTCGAGCGAGTCATTTAGTCTCCTTCGTCACTAATTGTCCCATCTGTACATTCCCTGCCTTAGGGTCGAACGTTGCTCGTGTCTCATTAGAGTGAAAATTATACACTTTAGATAACTTATTGCGTACATATATTATATATTTTTGTTTTCTTTTGTTCCAGAACACTATCAGTGTTATGTGAAATATGTGAACGAGACGTTTCGATCTTCGGAGATGGTATGTGATACTGTACCATGTCTGATATACGGCCTGTCGAAGAAGAATTCATCGGCGGTGTCGACGTCGAAGAGCGAGGAAACTCATTGAGGTATAAGGTCCCCCTGTGGACTTTCAAATTTGAACCCTGAACCACACCTGTAGCCATGTATGCTTTGCTTAAAATTGCTTATTGTATTGGCTGTTTTTTATTATTCTGTTTGGTTGCTTCATTGAATATTTGAGTAGCCTTGCTTGTGCTGCTTACAAATGTTACACAAATTCATAGGGCTATTGTTTTGACTTTACTTCTCACACACATGACGCCTGTATTTATATACCATGCAATGTGATCAAATTTCAAAACAATTTACTTTTACTTGGAGTTTTAACGTTTCTTAATTTGAAAACAATACCACTTCAACCATCGTATAAACAAACAAAACCTATATTTAACATTGTTTGTTATCTTATACTTGCTTTTTTATATTCTGAACATTTTCATTTGTGTATAAAAGTTAGTGGTTCAAATTTGAGCATTGCAGCAGGTTCATATTTTAAATTGGCATAATTGAAAGCAACTGTGTTCAATAAAATGTCTACTGTTTACAGTTTAAATTAATCCATAACAGGATATGCATACTATGTAGTTGTAATTTTGAATAACATTTCTAATAGCCCATTAAAACTAACATTCATCAATAGCAAGCCAAATTGAATAGAAGCAAACTATGTTCACTGCTTTCTATTAAACTGTGTAGCTATAATGTATCATAGATTAGTTTTTTTTTTTTAGGGTTGCAACAAATACACCTCATCTAATAAGCTTGGGTTGCGGACGGCTCAGCACAGCCGTTACAATACATCCTTTAAGACAAGGTTTTAATTATTTCAAATTAAAATACTAATGCTATATTGTTATCTGCCTTTTAATACATTGATCTTTCTATTATTTGGCTATTTTCTCAAACTAATTTAATTAATTTGTAATATTTTAGGTGGTGTTTCACTGGGAACTGATTTGTCTTCGAATATTATTCTTCAGGGCACCGGAGTGCATAACGAACATTGTAAGATAGAAAATTCTAATGGAGTTGTTACACTTTATCCCATAGTTGGGGATACGTTCATCGATGGAACCAAAGTGGAAACTCCTACACGTTTATCTCAAGGTTGGAATTCGTCGAATGTATTTCGCTTTTTGCATTTCTATACCGATATGATAATATGTAATTTCAATTTTTAATTTAAGGTTGTATGATTGGCATTGGGCGTTCCAATTACTTGCGCTTTAATCATCCGGCCGAAGCAAATTTAATGAAATCGGTGTTGCCCAACACTAGAATATCCATGGCTCCCATACAATTTTTATCCAACGACGACAATTATACGGCGTCTCAACATCAAAACAATGTACAGTTGAATCAAAACTACAATACCAAAGATGCGACCAACCATTCAGTCACAAACCAAAGTTTTAACAATGTAGAAATCAAAAAGATCGACGATACGGATCGAATCGAAAGGCTCATGAATAGTTTAAGTTCGTATAAAGGACAAGCCGCGCTAGAGAATGAATTGGAAATGCTCAATAAAGAAATAGGCAAAAGAAAACCACCGGTGGCACCGAGACGGATGTTTCGCGATTTGGATCAAACGTCCAATTCGAGCAATTCAGACCAAGAAGCTTTGCAGAGGAGCGAAACGCCTCCGAAGAACGGCAGCATCATGTCCAAAGTGTCAAAATTTGAATATTACGTGAAAAACTCTCAAAGAAGTGTGAAAAATCCGCAGTCGAATGACGTGTGGTCTCCAAAGGTTTTCAGTGCCAATTCGTTAACTGTAAATACGCCGGCCAAGGACGTTTTAAACGGTAAAAACGTACCGTCAAGTTATGCCATTGACAAAACACCCAACGGTCAAAAGACTGTAATATTAAATAGAAATAATGCTGTTGAAGTTAGAAATTGTTCTTACAGCAACGTCACCGTTAAGAATCAAATTGGAAAAGTTGACCACATGATGAAAAACTTTGACGATCAAAGGTATGAATTGTGTTTTATTCGTTATTTAACTTATAGATATGTAAAATTGTGTAAACTTGATAACTAAGTTAACGATTATTGTTATTTTCGCAGAAATATTCCAACATCAATACAATTAAATCAATTCCACCCAAATGGACAAGGCAATAAATCAAATTATAAATTTCAAACACCGTCACCTAGCTTTAATAGAAATCCAGTGTTTAATTCTCCCACGTACCCTGAAAATAATGAAATTTCACAATTGCACAATTATCAGAATTATTCAGAACCTTACAGGAGAGGACAGGTGAATATTTAAACAAATTTTGTTACATATCTGCCATTAGACCATTTGTTAATGTTTAGATTTTTATTTTAGTCTGATGATGATTGCCAAAGATCATTAGAACTTAACGAAATATTAAATATGTGTGCTGAATATGAAAAACAAAATACCACAGGTTTGTACATATCATGAATGTTTATATAGAATATAGATCATTGTTTATAAATAATTTTATTTAATCGCTGAATAATTTCAGGTGTACCAACAACGCCAACTGAAAAGAAAACTCATAATAAAATCATCACAAATGGTTCTCTTCCAAGAGGATTTCAAAATAATCCAAATATTATCCAAAGTAGTGATGGATATTTCCGGTAATTTTAATTTTTAGTCAATAAATTCAATATACATATGTAGTATGTACATAGGTATGTCTTTACAAACTAATTATTTAATATTTATTTTAGATTTGATACGCCTTATAACAGACCTGACGGTTTGTCTCAACGTATTCCGAACTCACCAGATAGTATAAAATCTGCCAACGTTTGGACCAATTATGAAAACGCAGAAGCTTTTTCGCAAAACAACACAAACAATTCAACTTCTTACAATAACACATCTAATATCAAATATCAGCAGCAGATTCCATCGCATCATTTGAATTTCGAAAACGTTCAACCAGAAGTTCAAATGGTTACAGCATATCGACAAGAAAATTTCGTACAAAACGTACGTCAATTTCCTATTACCGAACTGTCAAGTCCTATTATGATCAGAAAAATTGCGAGAAACGCTCAGAATTCATCGAATTATGTTTCTAGTTATGACTCGGATAGGTCCAAATTCTTCAGTCCTTATGAAAACGTTTCACTGGGTAGTCACGGGTTTTCAATCAATGGTGCAAATCCTTCAAATTATACACCAAAGTCACCAGGCTCTAATAGTCCCAGAACTCGCATCAAAACTACATACGCCCATAGAAATCCGCCTCATCCGCAACATTTCTTATTTCCATCTTTGACATCTAATGTCTCCAACAATGAAAATAATCACGATGGATCGAAATGTCCTGGAATTGAAAAGCAATTGAGTCTCACTGAGGATATACCGATGATTGACGATACTGATTTCGCCAACGAGTTAGAAATGAGAATAGCTCGTTTGAACCCAGAAAATAGAGAAAAACCTGTGGAATCTCCTGATAAATTTATTCTAGACCCTCTTGAAAATATTTATGGTAGTAATAGAAGAAATTTTGAAGAGATCAGAAGGGATCTTATCGCCGATATACCAGAGCTGGATGCCATTCAACAAGATTTAGATAGAAATATTTCTAAATCGTCTGCATCATACATGAATAGTAGTAATAGTGAAAATCTGAAAGAATTGTCTGAAACTTTGAAGGATATTCAATTGGAAGATGATGTTTTTGAAAATATATGCAATTCCACTCCAAATATTGAAACCATGACGTATGAAAATGGTTTCAATAGTGAGATTAAATCACCTGAAATTTCTTATACTGATTTTGAATGTAATAAAACTCCTCCGCATATTGTTATTGAAGCTGTCGTTGATATCGTTAATAAAAAATGTGAAGAAATAAATAATGTAGGAAACAATACTATGGAAAAGGATCCAAAAGTAGAAAGTAAAGTAAATGAGGAATATTCAGATAAAAATATTTCAATAGTGACCAACGAATATCTTAACTTTCTAAATAATGATGCTTTTGCATATAAAGAAGAACAAAAACACGAAGTCGTCAAAGAAACTAGTTCAGAAATCAACAACACTGATATTATCGATAAAAGTGAAATTCAAAATGAAAAATTACGTCAATTAGAAAATTTGTATTCTTTAAGAAAGAAAATTATGAATGATATGAAAGATATCAAAACGGAAATTCACGATTTTGAACTCTCTAGAAAACAAGTAAGAATAATATTGTCGTGTAAGTAAAATCATTTATTATATTTTTTTTTTTATTGTGTGAAATCTTTAGTCGCAGGCTGAGTTGGACGAATTTGAAATTCGTATGGAAGCATTACAAGACGAGGTCCAAGTGCAACGTGATGTCAGAATTGATGAAATTGAGATAGCCACCGTGTCCGAAGCGGAAAAAATTGCACAAGAGGAACGACATGCCGAAATGAAGGAAATGCAAAAGAAATTAGAATTAGCCGAAGATGAAGTCAAGAGGTATTTATTTATTCCGTTTATTCAATCCAAATTTTGTATTTTGATACGTATAATAAGATGTTTTATTTTGCAGAGTTGAGAAAGATTTTACAAAAGCGCAAGCCACTTTAGAAGAGTTGAGGCACGCGCAAGAAATGTTAGAAAATGAGAAAAAGCTTTTTGAAGATATGGAATTTCAGCATTTAGAAAAAGAATCAGAATTGTATGTTTTTTATTTGTTAATGATTCAATTTCTATTTTTTTAATATATGTAAAATAACAATTTTTTTTAAAGCTTTAGTCGACTTTCCAAAGAACAAAATGTTATACACAATGATCCCTGGGGAACGTCAAAAAAAATTGATAAGTTGGAAAAACTAATTGAAGAAATGAAAATTTACGACGTGCCTGAAAATTACATGAAAGAGCGAAACGAATCTGAAAATCCCATTATTAAAAAATTACTAAACAATTTGACAAATCTAGAAAATAGTCTCAGCACTGTGAACAAGCATATAAATGATATCAAACGAGAGGTTGGCATATTTAGAAATGTTGACAAGACTAACGACATTGAAAATTATAAAGCTAGAATTAGATCAGGTGACTTTTCGCCTCCAACTTCGGATGAGGACGACATGAACGAAATAAAAGACAGGGTAAGATCTTCCATCGATCAAATGTCGATGAGTATGATTGTTGAGAGGCAAACAAATGTCGAAGATTTTTGTAATGAGCGATCGCCTAGAACGCCTGAAACAAAATTTCCAATCGATCAAATGTCCCTTAGTAGGTTTACTGAGACTAAACCGGATATGAAAAATATGTATGAGAATACTTCATCTACGAGTAATAGAAATTCTTTAGATTCCCAAAAAGTCGAAGAAAATCACAATAGTGAAAAACGAGGTTTCTGGGAAAGGAACTTCGATTCACTAAGCAGATTAAAGAATAAAGACAAGAAAGGAAAAAATAATAAATCGCAAGATTTGATGTCTCAAAGTCTCAACGAAAATATGTTTTATAATAATGATAACATCGAATCGGAGTACGGATCGTTTGATAAATTTAACAGTCTCACTAACAAGAAGAAAGACGATGCAAAATCAAAATCTGAAAGTTCTTCTAAATCCAAAATTTCATCGCTTACCAATTTGAGTAAGATCATACGAAAAGATTCTATGGGAAAGAAAAATAAGGAAGACTCGCCCAAAAACATTAACGACAACAAAGAAAACGTCGACATAAACGTAGAAGTCAACGAAGTTTACGACGATCGATCAAAAGACAACGATAACAAAAATTCGAAGCATAGATACTTAAAGAACTCTAAATCCATTTGCACTGACAACAAATACACAAACAAATCTTCAAAGATGCAAAACAACGGTAACGTTTCTAACGTAGCTGAGGAAAAGTCCAAAGATAACTTATCCGATGGTTCTTTGGATGAAAATCGTTACAGTTTTGCCGACAGCTTGGAGGATGACGACTATCGTGTGATCGATTCTTCCGGCAACACTGTTAGATTGTGCGAAACTAAAAATAAGATCACTTTCAGAAAAAGCGACGGTGATGAAATACGAAAATATTTGGATCAACCGAAAACCATTTGCGACAATACGAAAGTTCCATCGCAGGATGATATCGATAGGATTTCTAAGGTTACGTTAGATGCACCACTACTGTTTAGTAGCGGAGAAATGAATAATACATTGGGACGGAAAACGCTCGATAGCTTACGTGAGCTTGAAAGAAATCGAGTTGCAATGCTAGAAGAAAAAGGTAAATATTAATTTTTAATCGGAATTCATTTTTGGAATACTTAGTCTACCATCAGATTAATTTGCTTAAATGTATTTTAGGTTGTCAAGTGATCGAAAATGAACGAGAGAAAATATCCGAATTGAAAAGACGAGTTCAAAGTGAAACAACGCAAAAATGGGAAGAAAATCAGATAAAACAAAGGTTGACTAATAGCGATTGCGAAAATAGTCTGAATGCTGAAACTGATAAATTGAATTCTTCCAACAATTCCAATCCAGATAATGTAATAAAATCTCACATTGAAAAGATGTACAATGAAGACATTCATTTTGAAAAGTAAGTATTTTAATGTTAAGTAAATAAACCTCTCCAATCCTCTTCCATTTCTGTCTGTCTTGAGCAATCTGCATCCAGTTGACTCCACACATTCTTCTCAATTCATCAGCCCATCGTCCACTCGGTCTACCTTGCTTTCTTTCACATCCTCTCAGATACCATAAATAAACTTATATTTAATTTATTATTCGAATTATATTATTAATGATAAAGAAATATTAATAACTTATATAAATATTATTAATTTATTTGATTATAAAATATTTATAACCCTATATATATAAATCATAATCTATAAATTATTTGGGCATCTGTATCCTGATACAAACCTTAATAACCTGTCTTTTAATCAACCAGATTTAAAATCTATATTGAATCTCTTATATCTTTTATCTAATTATATTAGGCGGGCTACTAATACTATACATATTGTATATATGCTCTATAGCATCAACTCACTATAATTTATTTAAATCTATAGAAATTTGAAATACTCTATGTAATTTTATACTAAATACAAATTTATATATGTATGTAGTTTGTGGAAGACTTAAACGTGGTCGTTTTTCTTGAAATCACCTTATCGTTGATCCAAATCATCAATAAACCCGGTGACTTCATTAATATACGTGCGATAACAACTTCCACAACTCCGTGTCTATCTTATCTATTCACCGAGTTATCAGCATACACTTTTCATTCCTGTACGAATAGTGCGAATCAATTATTTCCACTATGTAGTCGAACACATTGTCGATATAAATAGTACATATATGTATATATATGTACATTGTTTTATATACAGTCAATTTGAAATCGGTTAAATTTTAATCTTTTCAAAATGACAACATACTGCATTGATTTATTTATTGACGTTAAACGATTTATATGCTGGTTTGTCACAATTTTACTTACATGTATCTGATTTTTGTGTTTGTAGTAAAATAATTTCTGTTTTATTGCAGCTCTGGTGTATTAGAAAACTCAACGCTCGATGCGTCTCTACTTGAAAAGGTAATTTTATCCATTCAATATTTTAACTTATTGTCGGTATTTCAAATTATAACATACGACACGCTATTTATGTATAGATTTGATACATAACTTATTACAATTAAGCTGACAGAAGTCTCAGCGCGTATTCTCGTTACACAAATTGATATACAGTTTCCAACCCACGCTTCAATTCTAGCATTACTGAAATACATTAGACAACTGAACGTATCTCGTAGTCACGTCAGTGACCCTGCTATTATAATCCCGCAGTTAAGTCAATAAATACAGTGTGTTTCGTCCGATCGGTCAAAATCAACGTTCGCTTTAAAATTTTAAAAATATCTAGTATTGGGAATGTTTCATTGACTGATCTAATTTTTTGAATCAGTTCATCTAAATTTTTTTGTCCAATTTGTATAGTAATGAGCTGTTTTACAATTTCGATAAACTGTTTATTTCGAATTGATCGCCCCGAACTCTCTCTCTCTTTTGTAATGCGTCGGGGTTGAATGTGGTCCCGCAACACCTTCGAGTCAATTTGGCGATCTTTGATGCCAGGAGCCACATTGTAAATATTTATATCCAATTTAAATTCCTCGCGTTGAGACAACATTCGGGATTCATGAATCGGATGATTGAGCTTTGTTTGCATTCATAAAACGGTTCTAATTTGAGATCACCGCTGGAACATAATACTCTATTATGTCTGAACCACCTACGTTTAAACTACATTTCTCTATATATGCACTACGTTTAAACTTTTATTTGAATTTACATCTTAGACAAATGGTAAATTTTATACTTCCTATCTATCTAAATTGTTGTCGTTGTTTGAACGTGTTATTTTTGACTTCACGTGCATTCAGATCCATTTCGTTGCGAAATGAATAGTAATGTCGTAATTTCTGGGTCAATCTATTTTACTGGTGTCGTGTGACTTAATTATTTATTAGTCAGGGCAATGCTAATAGGTTCTCCACACACTATTTTTCTACGTATTATACATTTGACTAAATTCCAATAATTTACCTACACATAAGATACTCTTCCATCAAATCGTTCTAAATTAATATTTATTTTCCATATATTTTATTTGTAGATATGAATTGTTTATATGTACTAATTTTATCTGAATTATCAATTGTAGTCTGTGGATATTTGAGAACGTATGGTCACCCTAACGTTTGCTTATTCCATGGAAGTTCTTAGTTGCCGCGTACATTTCGTCGCCGATCATCGGCAAGATCACAGTTGTTAAACATATTAAAATTGTTTTCAAATTTAAACTTGATTATATAGTACTTTGCTATAGTGATAATTGTTTAACGTCGTTTTAAATTTATTATAATGTCAATGTGGATATCCTATGCAAGAAAAAAGACCAATACTTCAATCAAACGGACCAAATCTCTTCCAAAAGTATAATAAATCATTTGATAAAAACACAATATGTATACCACAACAAGCAAACTGACCTAGTCAAACAAATGTGACTCGATACAACCGTGAATGTGTGCACACAAAATTAAACCGTTTAATTACAAATTACTTAAATAATGTACCCATCCATAAATTTGTTGTAGCAATTGCGACATTCACAATCTGACTCGCACAACTCGTCCACTTTCACCGAAGATGAGAGAAGTGCATCTAGAAACGAAAGACAGAGTTCTTCACCAGTCAGCAGTTATCCGATGGTACCGTTGGGTCACGTCGCTAACAACACGGCTAGACCGCTCAGCGAAATGTCAGATATCAGCAGTGAAAACGGAGGTATTTATTTTACTCCAACGATACTCATATGATAAATGGTACTATTGAAATATTGCTTATTTAACTTTTTAAAGCGTCACCGCAACTAGTCGAAGCGCCCCGAAGATCGAGGAAGATATCTTCGAATTCTCTGAATAGTTCTTTTGGATGGGGTCACAACAGAGGAGACTTGCAACGTCCCCTCACCAGATATTTGCCGATAGATAACGACGATTTGAACCTGAGGCAACACATTGAATCTGCCGGTAGTTATATTTTAAGTACTAAAAAGTATTCTAAGTACACAAAGTCCTTTTTTTTTAATTGCATTGGTTTTTTTTAACTTTAGGTCATCAAGTTGATTTGTGTCCACACATTTCTATCGATTCTACGTCGTGCAGAGGTTACCTTCACAAACTCGGTGCTAAATTTCACGGCTGGTCTAAAAGGTTATAATATAATGCAACACCCTTTTCATACCTACATACACTCTAATTATCATATTACACAACATTCCTTTGTTATTTCACAATTTTCGCTAATATGTATTGTTTCTTTATAGATGGTTCGTGTTTGATAGGTCGAGCAAAACTTTAATATACTATTCAGATAAAAATGAAAAGAAACCCAGAGGCGGCGCTTACTTTCAAGTATAATATTATTTGTATGGATATTTTAATTATTAATTTGCACAGGAGTATAATTTATATTTGTGTATCACGCAGGTTATTGAAGAAGTGTATTTGGATCATTTGAATGCTTCAAAGTCTCCGACGCCTCTTACCACCTTCGTAATCAAGACGAGACAGAGGCGATATTACCTAATGGCGCCTTCAGGACCTGCGGCCAGGATTTGGATTGATGTTGTCTTTACGGGAGCGCAAGGCTACACGGAATACATGCAGTGAATCTCTACATAAATAATCTTCATTTTGTTAAACATTGCTTAAGTTTCCCCAGTCTGTGGTTACTAGTCCAGTTAACTATGTGTGCTCATCGGTTTGAATATGTACGTGTGTGATTCAATTATATTTTGTCTATTTAAGGAAAAAAGTTATTAACAGTATTTTTATATTAATTATTACTATATACCAGAAACTAGTATGTTATGTAATTTACAATGACAATTATCGCTATTGTGTGCTTCGTATTTTATTTGTGACACTATTGAATTGTGTATTTTTAATGTAGTATCTATATTATTTTCATGACATTTAACTGTTTTTGTATACCATACGTCATTTAAAAGTTCCTTTATATACTTTTTTATGAAATAAACAAATCGAAAAACGTTATCGACATTCGTCTACTTACATATAATCAAGTTGTCACAATATTTTAATTTTGTAGTACATATTATTAAATCTTCATTATTCCAAAGATAATGTAAGTACTTTAATATAATGATTTACATATGTACATACATGTGCATTATTTCGAGTATAACAATTTACCGGCAGCTTATAATATCCTTGTTTTCATATGTTAAATCGAGCAAATGCATATTTATTACGGGTTTGATAAATAATTGGTATTTCTCAAGATTTTTTTTAAACTGACAATTAAATTGTAATTGGCTTATTACAATGTAAAATTATTATGAAAAAAAAAATAATGTCAATTATTTATACACCAATATCTGAATGAATTAAAATATTTTTTTGTAGATTTTATTTAAATGTGTCACATTTTTATTGTTATTAACTGTGAGAAAAAAACACTTACCACATTATATGAACTTTTATGCTAAGGAAAAAAATACGCTACTTACAATGTTGAGCATTTAATACAAATTTTAAACATAATGTATTGATTAATCAAAATTATATATTTTAATATAATCCATTAAACAATAAAGAACATTTTTAACTTTATTTTACTATAATATGAAATAAAAACTTTTTTATATTTAGTTTATTTTTCATTCATATCCCTGGTATATTCTTGGAGAGTTTTAAACGTGATTTACAAATTCAATCGGTAGTTAAATAACAGTATAAGAAGTGATGTTTTCTATAAATGCCTTATCTCGATGATGACTATAACGAAAAAAGTATCAAGAGTGCTTACTTAATCTATCGAATTATTTTAAAGGAAAACTATTCTTTTATATTGGTTCAGAAGTACATGACAAGTATTCAAGGAGGCTTTTATACATTCAGAACAAATAACATGCTAAATGTAAACAAAGTACCTAATTCATTTTAGAATCAAAGACTCGTGACGATCAGTGATTCTCCAGCGGCTATTTGAATGGTAATAATTGTGGCCGCTTTAGTTAATAAGCACCAAAAAAAGTCCTGCATTCACACAATTTGCAAAAATCTGTAAACCGACATAAATTCGAAAAAAAATATAACTTCATCACAGAAAATACATAATTTAAGCGTTTTATTATTTAACTAGCTTATTGCCCGTTGATAATCAACGCCCGCTGAATTTTTAATATTTGGATTTTTGGATCTGGGGGGTGGTAAGGGGCCGGCATTGCTTTTCGGGAGTCCAAAAAAGGGGCCGCCGGGGTAGAAGGCGGCTCTGGGGTGGTGATGGGCCGGCATGGCTTTTAGTGAGTCAAAAAAAGGGGTGGTCAGGGGCCGGCATAGCTTTTCGGGAGTGCTGAAAAGGTGCTGTAGGGGTAGGGGGGTCTGTGGGGTGGTGAGGGGCCGGCATTGCTTTTCGGGAGTCCAAAAAAGGGGCCGCCGGGGTAGAAGGCGGCTCTGGGGTGGTGATGGGCCGGCACGGCTTTATGTGTGTCAAAAAAAGGGGTGGTAAGGGGCCGACATAGTTTTTTCGGGAGTCCAAAAGGGACCGCCGGGGAGGGGGGGGGGTCTGACGGGGTGGTAAGGGGCCGACATTGTTTTTCTAGCTAGCTAAAGCTATGCTATGTCGGCCCCTCACCAACCCCCAGATCCCTCCCCTCCCCTACGGCATCATTTCTGCACTCCCGAAAAGCTATGCCGGCCCCTCACCACCCCACAAACCCCCTACGGCACCCTTTTTTTTTGCACTCCCGGAAAGCTATGCCGGGCCCCTTACCACCCTTTTTGACTCACTAAAAGCCATGCCGGACCATCACCACCCCAGAGCCGCCTTTACCCCTGCGGCAACTTTTCAGCACTCCCGAAAAGCTATGCCGGCCCCTCACCACCCCACAGACCCCCTACCCCTACGTCACCTTTTCAGCACTCCCGAAAAGCTATGCTGGCCCCTCATTACCCCACATACCCCCTACTACCCCTACGGCACCTTTTTTGCACTCCCGAAAAGCTATGCCGGCCCCTTTACACACCCCAGATCCAAAAATCAAAACCTTTAAAAATTCAGCGGGCGTTGATTATCAACGGGCAATAAGCTAGTTATTAATATAATTAACGACTTTTAAAAGGGGTTATCATTTTATATTTATTTATTATGAAACGAGAGTATGGACGATAATAAAAATATTACGACCACAATTCACTGCGTATTATTCCGTTTATAATCGGGGTGTCCGGCATCCGAGCGGGAAAGTCGCTTGAAACGCTCTCTCCGCTTTAACTGTTTCATCCTCCCACGGTCGGCTGCTGAGTGCGCGTGAGTCCCCTGGAAGCTCGCGTATGTTGGCCCCCGGCCTAGGGCGTAGTGATTCAGCTGCGCAGAGTCCAGTTTGCAGTGACAACTCCTAATTGAAATGGATAACCTATCGCAGATTGCCTCTCTGCAAAAGGAGATCGAGAGGGTTCTGGCCGAGCTCCAGAGCGAAAGGGAAAGGACAGCGGAGCTGGAGGCTCTTCTGGTCGCTGCCGTAAACCCCGGAAAGTGGCGGGTGTCCAAAGCGACCCCGCCAAGGTATACTTCTCCTCCACAGGGAAAATCCAAGGCGGCGAAGCAGTTTCCCGCGCTTTCAAACAAAAGGCAACGTAGCCTTGAAAGGTCTCCACCGGGACTTTCCAACCGGTTTTCAGGTATTGACGGAGACCTCGAAGAGGCCCCCCCACGATCTCTTCCAGCCCACGATGCTGATTTCCGTGGGGCTCGCGAGTTCTGTTCACAGAATGTCCGACGTCCAGAAAGCAAATCGTCAGCCCGCGCTGGATCTGCGAGAAGTGGGAAACCACGAAAATGCTCGCCTGCGCGAATCCGGAACCCGTTTCCGAAAAAATCCAATCTCCCAGGTGCACGGGTAAAATTTCCCGCCCTTTTCCGCGACGATCACACGTACGCACACTCTCCACAACAGCAAGCACAGGTGTCTGGCACCTGTATAAAAACCCCCAGATCCCCACCAGCCGCGCCCACTCCACCTGATGCCGCAGGTAGCAGTCAAAACCTAACACCTGACTTGTCCGGGGAACAACCCTCCCCCTCTCCCGATTCACCAGTGCTACCCGCGGACGCAGGTAGCCTACCCATCCACAAGCCGGTACCTATTGTTCTCAGGAACAAAAAACAATACCCGGAAATCCGCCGTAAGCTCCTTGCCGCCGGATTCCAATTCACGGCCACCTCCAAAGAGGCCACTATTAAACTCGTCGCCGACAATGAAACGGCGCACCGAGAAATTACAAAACTACTAGAAACTCAAAAATACGAGTTCTATACTTACACGGCTGCCTCGGATAAGCCGCTCAAAACCGTTATTAGGGGGGTAAACACCGACCTCTCGATCGATGAGATCACCGAAGATCTCAAGTCCTTAGGACACGAACCCCTCAAGGTCGTCCGTCTGATGAGGAAAACAACAAAGTCCCCAATGCCCTTGATACTAATCGAGTCTCCTCGAACGCCGAAGGGCAAAGAAATATATAACATAAAATACCTCTGCAATGAGGTAGTGAGAGTGGAGGCACTCCGCAGGAGTAACTCCATCCCCCATTGCTTTCGCTGCCTGAAGCACGGGCACGTCTCAATAAACTGCAGAATGTCACCAAAATGCATTAAATGCTGCGGCCCTCACATGACACAAGAGTGCGAGGCCATAAATCCCCCACGCAAGTGCGCCAACTGCGAAGGAGACCACTTCGCTTCGTACGGAGGATGTCCCCTCAACCCAAACAACGGCCGAAATAGGGATAAGAGGAAGCATTCCCATGTCCCTACCCCCCTCAAAACGGGTCCCAACAACCCCTCAACCTGCCCCCCCGCAGAGCTGCAACGACTAGCTTGGTCTCGCCTCTCCTCTCCTACGCTGCAGCACTGAGCCCTCCGGCTACCTCCTACGCTGCCTCGATGGGCCTTCCTCCCTAGAGCACTCCTCCGAAACTGACCTGGATAGACTCACGCGTAACGTGAATGAAATAGCTAATGCCATGAACTCTAGATTCTCAATCCTAGAATCAAAAAATAAGTCAATTAGCTTCCCTAATCCAATTTAATGGCTGAACGCGAACTTAGAATCCTCTTTTGGAATGCGAACGGACTCGCAAACAAAACCGGAACTAGCCGACTACCTGCAGCGACACAACGTTGACGTCGCATTAATAAATGAAACCCACCTTACGGCTGGAACCAACCCGCGTATCGCAAATTATAACCTATACCGTACTGACCGGATGGGAAGGAGAGGTGGCGGAACAGCGGTGTACGCAAAACGTTGTCTCTCCCAAAAAATCTCATAAATGACTCCTCCCTCACCGAAGCTCTCAACTGCACCTCGATAGAAGTATGGATCGGAAAATCCAAATCAATAATCCTTCACGCAGTCTACAATCCTCCAAACCGCACCATTGCTCCCGAGGATTTTGCAGACATTCTAATCCCCGACAAACCCAACATCATAGCAGGTGACTTAAACAGCAAACACCGAAACTGGCATGCCAGACGCAGTAACCGTAACGGCAGACGACTCGCGGACATCTCCGCCGAACTAAACTTCCACATAGACGCTCCCTCCGAGCCAACCTACCACAGACTCACTGACGGATTTGCCGACGTACTCGATATAGTAATTTTAAAGATTATGTAGGTGGCTACAACCTCATAAACCATAATGACCTCTCATCGGACCATAACCCGATCCTCCTAGAACTTACCAACAGCTCCCCGCTGGTGAACCCTCTCAATCGCAAAACAATCGACTGGGGCTACTTTGTTTATTTAGTTGAGCAAAACACAACGTACCCTACCAACCTTGACTCGGAAACAAGGATTGATGCGGCAGTTGAGAATCTAACGGAATCCCTAACGGTGGCAATCGATAAAGCCACGACCTCAACCACCGAAGATAACAGCTCCCAACAATCACTTCCGAGACAAATCAGACAATTAATTAGCAAAAAAAATCGCGCCAGAAAAAAAATGGCAAAGAACTAGGGACCCGGTCCACAGATCCGCGCTTTGTAAACTTCAATACGAAGTCCGAGAGGAACTTTCTAGCCATCGGAACCTTCTATGGGAAGCGAAAATAGAAGCGTTAAACGTAAAAGAAAACGCCTTCTGGAGGATGGCCAAATTCTTCAAAGCCAACCGGTAAAACCCCAGAAAATCCTATCAGCCACCGAAGGCCTAGTCTATACAACGGAGAGTATGGCCAAGGCTTTTGCCGACAGTCTTGAACTCCAATTCGACATCAACCGAACGGACGCTAACCCAGCGACCATAATCAACACCGAAAAGCTAGTCCAATGCTTTGCGGAAACCACTAACTCCCAGACGTTTACCGGCTATGCGAGCCCCATAGAAGTCTGTAAGATCCTCAGATCCCTAAACATACCGAACAGAGCGCTAAAAATTCTTCCGGAAAATGCGATTAGCTCATTAACAGCTATCTGTAATGCTTCCTTCCGCAAGGAGTACTTCCCCAAACCTTGGAAAACGGCCAGCGTGGTTATGATTCGAAAACCAGGTTCAGACCCAACCTTACCCGTGAACTACCGTCCTATTAGCCTCCTCTCATGCCTCGGTAAGGTGATGGAGAGACTTATCCTTAATCGCATGTCCATGCATATGGCAGAACACAATATCCTCCCTCCTGAACAATTCGGGTTCCGCGCCGGAATGTCGGCGGTGCACCAGTTACAGCGGGTGGTCGGATTCGTGAAGCAGGAGACCTCTCGCTGCAGATCGGTAGGAGGAGTTTTTCTCGACATCTCTAAGGCTTTTGACAAGGTGTGGCATGCTGGCTTACTGCACAAAATGATAAAATATAACTTCCCGCCCTCGTTAACTAAAATCACGCGCTCTTTTCTGTACGGCAGAACATTCATGGTCAAAATAGGCAACACCTTATCACTTCCACGCAAGATACGCGCTGGTGTCCCACAAGGGTCACTTCTCGGTCCCTCTTTATTTAATATATACTCATCAGACTTACCCCGCCCAGACGGTGATAACCTACTTCTAGCCCTGTACGCAGACGACACCGCCATCCTTGCAAGCGCTGAAAGACGCGGTGAAGTTAACCGACTCCTCCAAAACTATCTAGACCGCCTAGAACAGTGGTTTCACAGGTGGAGGTTCTCAGCAAATCCCGCCAAGACACAGGCTATCATGTTCCTACCCACAGGGCGGAACTGTCAAATCAGTAAACTTCATACGGTTACCCTAAATAACGTAAGCTTACCCTGGGCGAAACAAGCGAAATACCTTGGACTCACCCTGCAGTACAAACTTAGCTGGCTTCCACACTACCGGAATATACATAGAGCAGCTTCTGTAGCCCTCGCACGGCTCTACCCTCTCCTCAAGAGGAAGAGCAGACTATCACAAAAAAATAAAGTATTGCTTTACAGGTCCATGGTGAGGCCGGTTATGACCTACGCAGCCCCGGTATGGGCCCACGCTCTAAACCACACCTGGCTCAATAACCTCCAAATCCCTCAAAACAAAGCCCTTAGAATGGCAGTAAATGCCCCGTGGTACGTCCGAAACCGCCAAATTCACAGAGACTTGAAATTCCCGACAGTCGGCAATCACCTAATAGACTTGTCAAAAAAATATTTTCTGCGGCTTGAAACAGATAAGCACGCGCTCATCAAGGCACTGGCAATTCGATTAGATTGCAGTGAAAGCCAACCCCAGGACGTCCTGTCCCCACAACACTTGTGCAAAAGATTTAACTTCTAAAAAGAAGACGGCGAATCCGACCGCCAACCCAGGTGGGACTCCGCCTGCCGACTTGAGGCAGGGAGGTCTCTAGTATTTTACGGGACCGGCCACGCGTTGTGGCTGCAGCACCGCCGAATTTGCAGAAAAATACTTGAAAAAAAAAAAAAAAAATCCGCGATGTATCCTTTCGCAACCCCAAACATAATGTGGTTGACGGACTGATTAATTAAAAAAATCAGTACGTTAGCCTATTTATTTTTGCTTTCAGATCGAAGTCAGTTCCTAAATACAAACGTTTGATAGCGCAGTAAAAGCACATGGCTGTAAACTGCGTTGCATATAGACCAGATCACAAGAGTTTATAATCAGATGTCAAAGGTGACGTTTAGGTTGTGCTCAACATACTAGTAAGAAAATGCTGTCTCTGATATGGAAATTCATCAAGTACTGGTACTTCAGGTACCTAGTGGTGACAGAGTTGTACATGGTGGAGCCTTGGGAAAGAATGCTGATGCGTATCCTTTAACATATATTTTTTTGTTATAATTCGTGAATAATCACCAGTCGAATTCTGCGTATTGAATTATTCATACATTGTAATGTCAACTACCTCTTGACAATGACTGACGACTACCAAACTTGCCTTTTATTAGGTTATGTGTACTTTTTTTTATATCAACTGTAATATTTTCCTTGACCTGCTTCGTAGATGTTATATTCGCCGTTCCGATACTGGGATTGTGGTATTTTAACTACACGATATTCACTGAAATGACCGGCTTCGGCGAATTTGCCAAAATACCCGATTCGAGGGACATCAACATGCTTCCTGCATCGTTTTAATTTTCATTTCATCAGAATATAAATGCCTATACTGAGAAGATTCGAATGTACCCATGTGTTGTACAATATTGCAAATACAATCAATTGTATTGGGCATTTGCTCTTTCGCCTTATTTTACGGTGCTGTTTAAGTATAATTGAAAAAAAATATGTAAATTTACATAATACCCAACTTATTTTAGATCGATCAATTTTTATTTTTATTGTTATCATATTCTTTATTGATAAATTATTGTTGCAAATAACAACTAATATGTAACTACTTTCATCATTTTATTGATTATATGAAATATATATGTATATTAATATTTTTTTAATAATTCAATATTGCTAATTGTTTAAATGTCTCATGCACAATGTTTCTTATTTATTAGATTAGATGCGTTCAGTGATCCGTTCAATCTCCGGATCCGTTTCAGTTAAATATAGACGATCCGTTCCGTCTCCGGATTCATCTTAGTTAAATATGGACAATCAATTGAGTCTTCATTTTCCTTCTTGGTTTACGCTTCCATTTACTCATACATGTTGTAAAATAAATGAATAGTTGATATTGGCATTGTCTTTAGCTTTATCAGTGAAGAAGCCAAGAAAAATGAGATATACACGGTGGACATGAAAAAACGTAACCCGTTTTTAAAGAATTTATATCTCTGAAAAACATAATGCTACGGTGCCAAAATATAAATCATTTGGAACTTTCAATCATCTTTATGATGATATTGCAGTTTTTTCCAAATGAAAAACTATTATTGCCAAAATTAACGCTTGAAAATAATTTATGGAAAAATCCATTTTATACAATCTAGCGCTTTTTGTGGCGATAATAGTTATGCAATTGGAACAAACTACAATAACATTAGAATGATATTGAACTTTCGAATGGTTTACATTTTTTAACTCTAATTTTATTTGTTCCGAAGATATAAATTTAAAAAATAAAGGTATCGTTTTTTCGTGCTTGCCATTTAAATACACTAAAAGCTGTTTTTTTTTTTTAATGTATTTTTCAATAAATTCCGCTATAAAATCGTGTTCTGTGGACATCTTGAAATATTTTGGTAATGTGGACTTCCCACCACTTGAAACAAGTCTATTTACACGCACATTTGTATGGATGACTCATCGAAAGAGTCAGGACTCCCGGATCCGGATCTAGGCACTTTCTGTCCGTTTATCCACAGCCCGCTGAAACTGGAGACGGAACTGATAACTGGATGGATCGTGTAAATGGTCCTTTAATAATAAACAAACATCTCCTCAAAACGCCGATGTATTACCATTTTAATGTAAAAATATAGTTTTTTGCATGATACATATCAAATACCGTTTGAAAAAAATGGACTAAAGTATAAACAGACGTGTCAAATTCGATAATATTTCATTTTTATGTTTTCAATTGAATTAATGGTTATTTGTGTAATAAAATTAATATGTACACACTTGTACGTATGTTTTTAATTAATTAATAAAAAAATAAATGGTATTTTGGTGTGTAAAAGTTATCAGCTATTGTAATCGTATTCGTATGTAATCGTCTATTAACCGATGACATGATAACTGTTGACTATTGTATTTGTTTTTATTTTTTTATATGTTGATAGTTTTAAGCACAGAATGTTGATTTTTTTTGTTTAAACAAATGGTATATTTGCCGCACACATTTTGTAAATAAAAAGTTCATAAACAATCGTTATTTGTATTAATATTTTTTAAGACCCAACTTGCCTCGGATTCTGCTAATGAACAAAATGAACGTTCTGTATTGAAATACAACACAACAATAATCATTGATCACTTTTATAATAAACTACACATTGAGAAAATGCAACTTTGAACCGAAAAATATCAGTTACGTCAATATAAGTGTTGAAAATTCAAGGTTCACTTTATTTCATATGTAAATCCTTTAATTTTATACTATTCTCGGATTTTTTCATTGTTTTTTTTTTAATTTAATCAGTTCTAATTATTCATATAGTCGGTTGAAATTATTCAAATGATTTTGAACCCACAAATAAAAATAATCAACCAAAATTAAAATATTCAAAGGGATCCAATGCAATCTTAACAAGTACTCGCACTAATTAACATATGACAGAATTTATGTTGGATTTAAGATTCACTAGTAAAGATTAAATTTTTTAAAAATAGCTACTTGATCTTACTCGATAAATATACATAAAGGAACTACAGAATTGAATGAAAATTTATTTTAAAGATTATCGAGCAGAAGAGATTGTAAGAAGTGAGAAGGATGACCAAAGTGGCGGATATAGCAGAACGAGTGAAAAAGTTGAAGTGGCAATGTGCTGGACACAGCGAGAAGAATGAATAGCAAATGGGCGTGAGAAATAGTTGAATGGTATCCAAGAGGATGTGAAAGAAAGCAAGATAGATCGAGTGGACAATGAGCTGATGAATTGAGAAGAATATGCAGAGTCAAATGGATGCAGATTGCTCAAGACAGACAGGAATGGAAGAGGATCGGAGAGGCCTTCATCCAGCAGTGGATGGTGAATGGCTGAAAATGATGGTGAAATAAAATCATAAATGCCACTTGTAAAATACTTTTATTAAATAAAAAAAAAAGACATAAATATAATTTGACTTTATTCTTTGAACAATCAAAAATTCGTATTTCATACGATTTGTTTGTTTTTTTTTGTACATAAATACTGAAAACAAACTTTGATTAATTCTGTCCTAAAAATAATTGTATTATACCAATATAATTTAAATAAATCTAAATAAAAAAAAAAACCAATAACAAATAAAACATGCTTTTACAATATTTTCAAACATGTTAGATACAAACTAAAGTATCATTCGAGATAAATTGTTAATATGAATTAATTCTACATATAAATCTCAGTATTATTTACAAGTACAAAATTGTACTTACACGTAACTGATATAGATTTGTTTCACACCCGTACAAAATTTACGGCCCTTTTAGACAGGCGACCAAGAAATACTGATACCAAATAAAATTTTCAACTATTCTGCTATAGAATGGATTTTTTTATAGTATTCAACACATATGTATCAGTTTTATTCATATACGGAAACAAACCATAGCCCGAAATGAAATTGATAATTTTGTTATAATCACGTAATTATAACATACTGTCAAAGTGTCAAAGCAAATTCAGTTTACATATGTATTTAAAAATGATAAACGTTTCACAAATGAGAAGAATATCAAAACTATATTATTTTACAATTTAATTGTAAAAAAAAATTTACGCAGGGCGAAGAATACAAATCTCTAAACGTCATAACTTTGTCAATCCAATAAGTAATATTGGAAATATAAATTTTTATAAGCATACAGTCAATAAGCCTCGAAATCGTTACATTTGAGGCGTGATTAAAATCAGTCTTTGAAATTTTATTCTTGATCTTCTTGCAGTCTCCGGCGTTTACCTTCAGGCGTATCCGACATAGACTCGACTAACTTCATAATCGTTCTGCTCAACAGTTGAACTTTCGCCTGGAGTCCCTTTTCAAAACTGACACCCAACTTGGTAGTTTCGTCGCACACTTCAGAATGACCACGCTTCTTTCCTCTCGTCAATATATCTGAACTCGTACTGGTCTTCTCATTGGGAAAATCAACAACCTGAAGATCACTATCTTCCGACGATATAGACTTGGACGTGCTCGGCATCGAAATAGCGTCCCTATTCGTCGGATCGCTATGAGACCGCAAAACGTCCCTCATCCATGGATAGTCTTTGAAGATAGCCGATCGTACAGCACCGGCGAAATGATCTTTATGCGGAATGTTAACATTCGTCGATGTGAATTTCGATAATGTTTCAGGTACAACGGAATCGTCTGTCGATTTGTGAGACGGTGGATTTAGACTAGCTTTGCGTGCTTTGATTATTGGACTTCCTGAAAGTAAAAACGTTAATTTTTATTCAATATAACTAACACAATTAAGCAATGAAAGTATAAAAGTAGCTTTAAAATTAATTGTAATAAAACTTTAATTGACCAGTTTTTAAATCCAACATCCAGCTATCGTTAAAAAGAAGGCATGCGAGCAATGCGTACTGCCAGGTATGACGTATGGGTGTGAAACGTGGATGCTGTGTTAAAGAATGCTACGCAAGATCCAGTGCACACAGAGAAGCGTGGAAAGATATATGCTTGGTATAACAAGAACAGATCGTAAGAGGAATACATGGGTGAGAAGGATGACCAAAGTGGCAGATATAGCAGAAATGTGAAAAAGTTGTAGTGGCCATGGGCTTGTCACATAGTGAGAAGAATGGAAGGCAGATGAACGCGAGAAATACTTGAATGGTATCCGAGAGGATGTGAAAGAAAGCAAGGTAGACCAAGTGGAGTGAGGGCTGATGAATTTAAAAGAATGTGTGGAGTCAAGTGGACAAACAGGAATGGAGAGGAGAGGCCTTCATCCAGCAGTGGATGGTGAACAGCTGAAAATGATGATATTATTTTTACGGTAGTATATTGTATTAAAGTTATACCTCGACCGCCTTTGTTGGGTCCGATGCGTAACGGAGATGGATCCAGTTTGATCTGACTGCCGAAATTCCTCAACCGCATCTTGATATTCAGCATTTTATTCGTTTTAGCTATCATATTGGAGATTCTATCGCGCGTATCTGTTTCTAAAATTGTCAATAACGAATTATCCATCGAAATATGTACACACGCAAAATAATTACATTTACATTTTCACAGTTCAACTTCTTTTTTTTCAATCACTCACTCGTTTAAAAAATTATTATATACAATATGCATGCGATTTTTCACCTTTGATACACGTTTTGTATCCGACGTATTGACTTAACGACAATTCATTAAATTTAACTTCATACTCTTCTAGTTTCCGCTTCATTTCAGCTAAAATCCAATCGAAATCAAAAAATCAATATGTACAAGTTAACCGATATTATGCATGTATAAATAGATGCTGTTTTACCGATTTTGTGACCCTGTTCGATTTGCCGTTGAACCATCTGCCGCTTATTCAACGCCATTAGCCGTTTATACATTTCGAGCTAAAAAACGTAATTAGTTAACGTCGATTCAAATTCTACATTAGTAACGTTCGATCAGTGTCTCAGATGCGACCTATACCTTTCTTGTCAGTTTTAAATATTTCTTTTCCATCTTTAAAATGTTTTTGTTATTTTTTAAGCAAGCTTCTCGCAATAGAACCAATTCAGCTGCCGGCACTGATGCCAACTTTGGAGCTAAAAATTAAAACACCTGAATATATAATACAAAACCACAAGCAAACTAAGGACAACAGTACAATGCATACATTTTCTTTCAACTTCGCTTCTAACTACGAGCGGTAAAGGAGGCAATCCGACTGCATACTCCTGCATCTTTTGTCTCAATGACGGAGCAACGACTTCTTCAAAATGTTCAATAGCCATGCCCGATATATCTCGCAGCTCTTGTAGAACCTCGAACGCCATCGGCAAAGGATTGGACTGGTCGACAATCATCACGACGTGTCTAAACTCGTCCAATACCTAAACATAAAAGCATCATTAGATAATTACCAATATTCAAAGATCATTCAACGACCAAAATACCTTTCCGGGGATGAAGCAACACATTCCCTGTTCAACGAAGCGACTATAGGCCATACTGAGCATGGAAAACCTAGTTTCTATCGACGTAAGCAAATCGCAGTGCCTTGACAGAGGATGAAACCTAAATAAACAGTTGCATTATTATCATCTGTGCAAAATATTTATAATATTCCAACGAACGCAAAGAGTAATTACCTTCGTTCACTTTCACGTCTTGGCAATTGGGCTTTGATGGCCCTCATATTGGCCATCAAACGTTTGTCCATCATTTGAAAGCCTCGATTCAACACACGCTGGCATACTATATCAAAGTCTTTGCAAATCTATAATACAATACAAAAAGTATTATTTCATCATTTTCAGCTGTTTACCATCCACTGCCTATGAAAGCCTCTAAAATCTTGTCTTTCTTAAGCAATCTGCATCCACTTGAATCCACACCCTTGATTCAACAGCCCATCGTCCGCTTGGTCTTCCTTGCTTTCTTTCACATCCTCTCGAATATCATTTAAGTATTTTCTGCCACTTCAAAATTTTCACACATTCTGCTATATCCGACACTTTGGTCATCCTTCTCACCCATGTATTCCTCTTACGATCTCTTCTTGTTATACCAAACATACATCTTTCCATGCTTCTCGATGTGCACTGGATCTTATGTAACATTCTCGAATTCAGCATCCACATTTCACATCCATACATCATAACTGGCAGTAGATATGTCTTATTTTTTAAGCATAGCGTAATGTTGGATTTAAATACCATGTTCATTCTTCCAATAGCGCTCCATCTTATTTCTTTTTCTTTATATCCAGTCATATTCACCAATTGCCCCAAATATAACTAAATCTCAACTCTCTCTACGATGTGATTATCGAGTGACTACGTTTTGCGTTTGTTATTTAAAACTGCCTTATAAAGAACACTCATACGAATCTTGCAACAATTAAACATAAATCGACAAAGACACTTTAATATTTCAATCAATTCTATTTTGCCGTATTCTATTCTAGAGCAGTATTTCCAAATGTGAAAATATTCTACATTCTATAACGGTATAGTAAAATTAATGGTAATTATATACATATGTACATATATGCCTTGAGGGAACAGCTCCAACCTCTTCCTTCTCAAGACCCTCAAATGAGGCCACCACCTGAAATCAGCTGCTTTATTGGCAAACCCACCTAGTTCCTTCTTTGTAACGATGAATATAGCACTGCGTTATAACCCTTTTAAGATTGAAAAACAACTTTTTTTTGTTTGTTTTGTACTTAGTGCACTGTTTAATGATGACCATTGTTGTCTGTTTTTTTTTTATGTAAGTACATATTTCGCGTTGTAGGTTTGTATAATGATAAATAAATTAATAATAGCGATGACAGCGTTCGCTGTACGTACTTTCAACTGACATAACCAATGATACTACATGTGACATTCGACTTGACTATGGCTAAATCTGCAGCGCAGCAGCGCTAACCATAATAATACTCAAAACCTTTCACAGTTAAAGTCTATCAACACAATCGTCGATACAAAGAAGAAACCAGCCATTTACCAACAAAACAGCTGACTTCAGATACTATATTTTAAATAAATTGAATGCGTCGCAATTGTCATTCAATCAACATTTTAATAGAAACTACTTCTGAATATCCTATTAATCCAAATGCCATACACATATTATACAATGTATCATTGGATAGGACTCTTCATACTAACAATTCTATTTTTGGCCACTTGATCAAATGTCAAGAATGAGAAGATGTGCTCTAGCATAACAGTGGGCAAAGATAGCAGATTCATCTTCGTATTAACTGTCAAACGATTATCTGTAATCAAGAATTGATAAATGAATATGAATGTAATAAATCGTTGAATAATCAATGATATCGTATTTAATGAAAACAAATAAACAGACCCAGAACGTACAAGAACTCAAGAAGCCCGACTGTGGGCAGTGTTGCCACACGACGAACAACAAATGTCAAAATTTTAATACAAGTGTTGTCAGTTTATTTAATTTTTTATCTCCAATTATTTAGCTATCAAATCCTAAATCAAGGCATATGTTTGTTGTGAAGTATTTCAATGGTGTATATATAAATATGAGAACTTAGATGCATGTATTTTAGCGACGTTATTGACACTTTAGTAATGGGGCTCATGTGTGAATATCGCCGCTAAAAATGTGTGTTTACACTTGCATTTCATAAACTGTGCATAAAAAATACTGTGCATAAAAAAAATTGTTTCAACTAGTCTAGTGCCATTCACAAGTGTGTAGTGTAACGTTTACCAACCTACGGCCCACGGGCCAGATCCGGCCCGCGAGAGATTTTCATTCGGCCCAAAGAAAAATTTGACTTGATTTTTTAAAATTAATTTAAAATTTAAAATTTTTGACCTGATCGTGATATTTTATGCAAGAAAAAGATCAAATCCATTCACAATTTATATTTGGGTATGGTATTTCCAGATAGTTAAGAACCAAATGAAATGCAAAAAGCAACTTTCTGTTCGTCTTTTGTTTGACGACCGTTCGTCATTTGTTTGACGATGTCCGGGATTCCTGTATTTTGACAAAGAAAATCACTTTCTTGGAAAAGTGGCATAGTAAATCTCTTGCGGGTGCATATCCTGCATTTTTCGTCGATATTTCTGAAAAAAGTCTACTTTTCGCGAAGTTAGGTCAGGTATAGGATGTCTTGAATTCAGTTTTCCATTGACAAATTTTTTCGTCGATATTTGTGAAAAAAAACTACTTTTCGCGAATTTAGGTTGGGTACAGCATGGCTTGAATACATTTTCCGATTGAAGCATTTTTTCGTCGATATTTCTGAAAAAAGTCTACTTTTCGCGAAGTTAGGTTGGGTACAGGATAACTTGAATACAGTTTTCGATTGCCACATTTTTTCGTCGATATATGTGAAAAAAAACTACTTTTCGCGAAATTTGGTTAGGTATAGGGTGGTTTGAATTCAGTTTCCGATCGACGCATTTTTTCGTCGATATTTGTGAAAAAAGTCTACTTTTCGCGAATTTAGGTTGGGTACAGCATGGCTTGAATAAATTTTCCGATTGAAGCATTTTTTCGTCGATATTTCTGTAAAAAGTCTACTTTTCGTGAAATTAGGTTAGGTATAGGGTGGTTTGAATTCAGTTTTCGATTGACGCATTTTTTCGTCGATATTTGTGAAAAAAGTCTACTTTTCGCGAAGTTAGGTTAGGTATAGAGTGTCTTGAATTCAGTTTTCGATTGCCACATTTTTTCGTCGATATTTGTGAAAAAAAACTACTTTTCGCGAAATTAGGTTAGGTATAGGGTGGCTTGAATTCAGTTTCCGATCGACGCATTTTTTCGTCGATATTTGTGAAAAAAGTCTACTTTTCGCGAATTTAGGTTGGGTACAGCATGGCTTGAATACATTTTCCGATTGAAGCATTTTTTCGTCGATATTTCTAAAAAAAGTCTACTTTTCGCGAAGTTAGGTTAGGTATAGAGTGTCTTGAATTCAGTTTTCGATTGCCACATTTTTTCGTCGATATATGTGAAAAAAAACTACTTTCGTGAAATTAGGTCAGGTATAGGGTGTCTTGAACTCAGTTTTCCATCGACGCATTTTTTCGTCGATATTTCTGAAAAAAGTCTACTTTTCGTGAAATTAGGTTAGGTATAGGGTGGCTTGAATTCAGTTTTCGATTGCCACATTTTTTCGTCGATATTTGTGAAAAAAGTTTATTTTTCGCGAAATTAGGTTGGGTACAGGATGGCTTGAATTCAGTCTTCGATCGTCGTTTTTTTTCGATAATATTTGTGAAATTCGCGATTGGATTTTTGATTAATCTGGCGCGTTTACGCATCTGTAGAAACCGAGGATACCTGCCGGTTTACCTGTTACCTGTGCCAGAAGTATCGAGTGGTTATATCGTATTTTTAACTGATATATGTGAACGTCTCAATGTTTAAATACATAAGAAGCTACAGGGGCGAGCTAAACTTTGAAAAACGACTTCTAGTATCATGTTAAATCGTTTGAAACAAAACTGGAGTTATTTAAATATCACCTTGTGCAAAATAATTGTACTCATTTTCCCTGTGATAATTTGTCTAAAAATATACCTATTCATAATTTTCCAATCGAAAACAGTACATATTCACAATATTAAATTATTACAGATAGCGTTTGAAGATCGATTTATAGATTTTAAGAGTAATTTAAAAGTGTTTCAATTTTTCCAAAATCCATTTGATATCGATATCAACGATATTGAAGAAGATTTTCAAAAGAATTAATCGATCTTCAAGCGAATGATGGTTTGAAGACAATATTTAAAAATGAAGCATTAATTAAATTTTATGCTATATTGGAGTAGTCTGATTTTATACAAAAATAAAAGCATTTGCTAAAAAATATTGTATCAATTTTTGGTAGCACATTGTACATACAAATGTATGTATGCTAACAGACGTTTTCCAAAATGAAAAATGTATATTAAATCCAAAAATATGGAAGTTTTTTACATACATACATAAAAAATATATGCAAATTGGTTTGAATCGGATTCCAATAAGATTTTTTTTCATCCGTCCCTCTATACATTTCAAAATTCTGAACCGGCCCATTTCAAAAAAAGGTTGGGGACCCCTGGTGTAGTGTATACAAGCATGTACGCACAAAGCTTAGCACAGTCTTTTCTCACGAGTCAAATCAATACTGAGTTGTTGATATACATATAATATATACATATGTACATATACTCAAATATAATTAAATTTAAAGCTCTTTAAATAGGCTTTCGTATGATTTATAATTATATAACGTATTTGGGGTTTTCATGAAAATATTTTTCTCATGATCAAACACAAAATTTCAAATGTGATTATGTATCTCAAAAAAGAACATTGTTAAAAGTTTGAAAAAATAATTAAAATATATTTAAAGCTCCACACAAAGTATCATCTTTGGATCGTGATTGATTAAAAAGATATGAGGGATAAATCACTTTTTAACGCAGTGTTTTGCCCAAAAAAATTTGGATCTTGAGAAAAATATGTTTGATAACCCCAACTACGTTGTACAATGTATGTATAGATGTATGTATCAGTATGAATATACATACATATGTAAATCACACGAAAGCTGATTTAAAGAACTTTAAATTAAATCATATTTGTGTTCTCTATCACTAATGAATACTGAGCTATTGGCATTTTCGTAGTTCGAGTAATAAATTTGCAAAATTTAGCTTTTTCGTAATTTTTGAAAATTAATAAAAAAAAACACCGATACAAAAGATCTGAAAATTTATATGGACTTTTCATCTACTCTATAGGGAAAATTTACAAAAAAAATCATCGAAATCCAAGAGGGTGAGGTCAATTTTTCCTAAAAATTGTGTTGATTAGACATGGCATGAATCTACGTACAATTCAATTTAATCATTTTAAAAAAAAAAAAATACACCTTAAGAAAAATAAAAAGTTTATTCAAAAAAATTAACTTATTAACTAATTCCAAATTCAGAATAAATAAAAATATTGCACATATTAAAATTTGGCTTTTTAATTACACATAAATTATTTTCTTAACACTACATTAAAATTAAAACAATAACGCTTACTTACAATTTATGATTACATTAAATCATAAACAACAAAATTAAATTATTAAAATATTGCACATGTCATGAGTGGCACATAATAGTACGCTAAAATTATTCAACAAAAAATATCATAATAAATACGACGCTTATCATAATTGTTCCGCCATTTAAATTAAATTTCTCCGAAATGGCGATTTCATTTTAACAATGATTTAAGTATAATTATATATCAACGCGTGAACACGAACGCATTTACATTTATTTGCATAACCGTTTTGTTAATTTGCGAAGCAATGAAATGCATAATTCAAAAAATCATCTCCCGTCGTGGGAAATTAGAAATGTTCCGATACCACAATTAAATATAAATAAATGAATAATTTAAATATATTATATTGAATCTCGTATATTATGATATTGTTATTTCACTACAATATAAATAAATAAAATGTATTAGAAAAACACCACTAAAAAACTTATTTTCATTGTCTGCTATTGTTTGCTATAATAGACAAAATTGGGCGCACAAATGAAAACAATACAATAAACATTATTGTATGGATGTAATAGAGATTACAGCGAATAAGTTCCACCATTTTCAGATAGCGTCAAGGTATAAACGAAATTGTATTTGATGGCCCTATAGAAAGTTACATTGTGTGCTCGATTACTTTATCATTTTATTCCCACTTCTTTTGTCGGATTTAATGCACCAGCTGGTACAGAATTTCACAAAATTTCAATGTTAAATGCGAGACCAAAGAGCAATTTGGCGCCAGTTACTCTTGATACCCAATACCGGTATCACGTGCGCTAAATACACACTCGATTCTTCACAGGTGAGTGTTTTTTTCTAATATTTACTATTTTCTTACTCACTACATACATAGTTCTAATTAAAATAACATTTTAAACGAATCTAACAGGTACGATAGTGTGCAGATTATTTCCAGAATATTTTAGAATTTCCAGATTAGAAAAAAACTTCGTTTGATTGTGAAAAAACGGTGATCAAATAATATAGGTAGTATGTACGGTTAATTAACAATTAACAGTACCAAAACATTATACTTATTTATAAATAGGATAGTTACTATGTCTAGTCTCAAAAAAGTTAATTTATTTCAAAGTATGTTTGTCTGATACGAATCTAGTATAAATTTCAAAAAATCATGTAAGAAATAAATTGTTTTGCATTGTTGGATTTTTGACCATCTCAAGTGACTAACCTAATTAAATATATTTTTTAGAAAACTTTAGGTTGCCCCCTTCCCCCCCTCTTCCCCCACCTAGCAGAGTAAAAACATTTTACTTTTAGTAAAATTGTATGTGTGCCAAATAAGGACGGTGGGTAAAAGGGGGTGGGGTTGGATTTATTTATATGTTTGTGTTTCAGACTTTCTCATAGGTTACACGAGCATGGTATCCCGAAGGTCCTGCGACGTAACTCACTCTCTGCAGTCTTCCATCTGGTAAAAGGACATGATAATTACCCTTAGTTGATTTACCATCGGAGACTTCCTTGTGGCCGAAATCGTTGCCCGAATGTGGATCCCTCACTCTATAGCCGAATTCGTACTGCGAGGCATAATGTAACTGCAAACATACCAAACATTACCATTTTTAGGAAAATATTTCATCAGGGATCATACTCGAAAAACTTTCGCAATAAGAGCAAGTACGAAATTTTTTGTCGAGCAATGTGAAATAAATATTATGAATCGGTTGTCTCTTAATTAGAATTAAAATATATACATTTATAATATGAGAATAAAATATGTATATTGAATGTAAATTGTTTTTTTTTTATTAACTTTTTTCAATGTTTATGATCTAGGTATAAAATAATCAATTTTTTTAATTATTCTAAAGTTAATAGTTAAAAACACTTATAAATAGATTAACTCTCTACTCTGCATGTTTAATCTAAACACTGACGCATTTAAATATGCAAAATTCGTGTTGAATCTTAAAAGCGTTCAATCACTGCTATTTGAACACTTTTTTTTTTATCTAATGGCCACTTTCTTGTATCGTAAAAAAAAAAAAGCCGCCATCTCGAGCACGTTCAAATTCAATGTCATTAACAAAACGGATATAGCTGCGAGCGAAGCTGATTTCTCCAATTTATTTCACCTTCTTCCGAATCATGATGATGCATCAGCATGTACCACTCGCAGGTCAATGTCACGGACGTATTTTTCGGCGCACTTTTCTTTTCTCAACAATTTCTTTTTTGACGAACAAAAAAAAAGTACGTTGACGCATACTAAAATAAAATCTTTCTCTTCCCAAATATTCTAGCTATGATTTGTTGTTGATGCAAACAATGAAAAGTGGATTCAATTCGATTTAATAGTAATTTAAATACTACATACATCTCTTTTTACAAATCGTTAAATAACAGATCTCAATTACTGCAAGTGATGCAATTTGGTAGCCAGCTTATTGATGTTGCGATGCAAGTGTTGGATATGCTTCTTCTTTTGCGATTTAGTCCTGTGTACTTTCACTGGTCTTCTGTGCCATTTGTGCGGTTTCTTCTTTATCTTCTTAACAGGGCGTCTCCAATGATGATGATGATGATGACCGTGCTTCTCCAGCTTCTCTTGAAATACATTCAACTTATCAATATGTATTGTATCACCATCCTTTCCGTCGTCTATTTCAACGGGTCCAGTCTCAGGCCAACCGTGTTCTAATGGCTGGTGGAAGTACTCGGGTTGTCCATAGCCATGAATGTGCTTATCGAAACGATGATGACTATCTCTGGACATTCCATATTTACGCTTACCATACTTGGGCTTCTCGTAAACGTAATCATCAGCGTAACCAGAAGCATACTGGCTAAATTCTGGCTTGTTTCTGAAGTAATTGTATTGATCCTCGTAATCATCCTGGGCGTACGCAGGACGATGATTTTTATGGTATTTGATTCGAGTCCTCATCCTAGGAGGTTTGTCCTCCAAATCCACATAATCGTCATATGTGCTATAACGAGAAGCGTATCTGTCGTGATGATGTGAACCAGAACTACTTTGATCTCTATATTCAATATCTTCGCTCGTTTCATCGTAAGGATCTTCATATTCAACCTGATCATCCTCGTACTCTTCAGACTCTGGTCGCTCATCATTATCAAAATGCAAGAAAGGATTCCTACTTAAATGCCTGTCGTACATGTCGTCTTCGTCACTGTACATACTATAAAGTCGTTTGGGTTTTTTTACTAGATACTTTCTAAACCTTGACTCTTTCGGTTGATGCACTCTGGTTTTGATCCCTCTATAGACTCTATAAAGTGGTCTTCTTCTGATCTTTCTGATCCTCGTTAAAGCTTCAAAGTGTGGGATTACATTAGAAGAACTATTGTTGGACAGTATCGTATTGAACGACACAGAACTATTTCTAGCATCTGAGCTTTTATTTATTGCAGTATCGTTAGTGTCATAGAAATCGTACGAAGAATAGTCGTACTCCTTAGTATCATTGGAGTTTGAATCATCATCGTCATAGTAATAGTATTCTTCTTCACCTTTAACAGTCCCATTTGAACTTGTATTAGGGTATTCGAAATCTTTTGATGTTACGAAGATGTCAGTTTCGAATTTAACATCTATAAATGGTTCTATCGATGGTTCTGTCACATTTGCTACGTTAACACTTACTTGTCGTTTTATTCGCATGCTTTTGTTCAGTTTGAGCTTAGTTCGGTTAGTGTTAGTGGTTTTGTTCATACTTACGTCGGTATTGCCGTGATCTGATGTTTCCAAATTCAAGTATTTGTCTTCACTTTTAGGATGTTCGCTCACAACGTGGTTGGCCACTTCGACTTTGTAGTAGTTTGAAGACGACGTGTGACCCAAAGGTGCCTCTGTTGGATAAACATACTTGACCGTAACCGCTGCGTTGACAGGTGACCTAGTATCTGCTACATCGTTCACATTTTCAGTTATCGGTACGTGATCCTTGTAAGTGTAAGCGTATTGTTGCTGAGCAGCTTCGTCTGCTTGGTACGAGTTTTGGAACACGTACTCGGTGGCTTGCCCTTCGTGTTGAGCCTCCAGTGATGATGCCTTTAAATTTACGTGAGTGTTGTCGTAATAATTCGGTGCCAAGTTATAGTTCTCATTGTTCAAAAGCTGGTTGAATCCCCTCAATTGGTCGCTGGGATCCTTACCCAATAGCGCATTCAAAGATTGTATATCTCCGTTGGTTTTATAATGGGTCAATTGCTCGTACGGTTGTACGTGATGTAAAGTCGATTTCTCTTCCTCCACTTTGAATATTTGACTTGGATCGTATGAGGCGTAGAGGTTTTGATTTTCTAAAGGTGTGTAGTAGTAGTTTGGGCTCAAGGCATATGGAGTATTTCTAACTTCTTTGTGAGATATAGCCCTCTTAGCAGCCATGGATTTGTAGAAGTCGCTTGTGTCTGCGTTGACTCTTTTATTTCTGATTTGTCTGTCGTTCTTCCACCATTGAGAATTGGGATAATCTTTCACACTTCTGCTCCTGTCTATCGTAGCATTATCTTGCTTTCGTGTGCTGGTTTCTAAGCTGACTTTCCTTTCGACATCTCTTTGGTAATTGTCCTGTTGTTCTTGATAAGCTTTCAAGTAGCTGTCCATAGTTTCACCTCTTTGATTTTGAGCGTGCTCCATAAGCGCCTTGTGCTTCCTCGTTTTTTCCATGTTATATCTCCTCTGTTGGTTTTGAATGTGAGCTCGTGCCCTTTGGTTTAATTCGATTTTACTATCGGCTACTAATGGGTTGCCTCGGGATTCTGCATTGTCGCTGATTCTTTCGTACACTGGTTTAGTTTGAACTCTAGCTGCTTCAATGGAAATAAATACGAAGCAAATCAGTAACGTAAATGTCCCCAAATTAGCCATTTTTACAATTAAAGCTGTATCTGAAACAAAACAGAGATATTTTCATCAAAATTTAATTTATGTTAATTTCGATATCATTGATTAGAAACTACGCATCTTAATACGATTTCTCGTACATATAAGTTTATATTTATGTATGACTTTACATTGAGTGCAAACATATATGAACGTGATGTACTGAATTTGAAATCACCATAAGAATTGTGTAGTTTCTACGTACATCATTTACAGTGCAAAGATGACACTCGAATGTCAACGGAGACCAGTTTATTCGTCTCTTATGGCTGTCCGCTTTCTCATTTTATATATTCAGTAAATGTACATCGACAAAATTAACCCTTAGGCTACCACTCATTCTTGAATACACGATAAAATAAGAAAGAGAAAACTTATTGTAGTCGATTCATTATTTATTTGGGCCATTCACACTTTATGACAATTTGAATGAATCAACCAAGTGGAAAAATTAAGAAAATTTTCATTAAAATTATAAGTAGCATTATTAAGAGATTGTTAAAATCAAATTTGCAAAAAAAGTTGCGCTTGTTAATTTTTTTGAGATTAAAAAAAAAGATCAAAATCAGTAAAAGAGCGACTATTAACCAAAACTGACAGTCCGTTCTGAACGAAATTATATACGAATTAGACATAAATTCGAAAGAAATAATAGGTGTAATTAGAAATTCAAACATGTGTAATTTTATGCAACGTGCTAGAAATCCTATTACGAAATGTTGTTATAAAAAAAAAATATGTATCAAAAAATTGAATAAATAAATATATTAATACATATTAAAATAATAATTTGGCAGCATTGAACCCAATTACAACTGAAAATGAATTAATGCATTTGCATTATAATATTAACATTAAAAAGCGAATAATCAAAATAGTCAAACGGCCCAGTCATTGCAAAATTGGTCTAAAAACCTTTTACCGTATTTGTGATAATTTGGCGTTTTCTATTTCGATGGAATATGAAATGAAAATTTATTCAAAATACATTTTATTCGTAAATTACTTGCATTTCGATTATCATTCATTAAAACAATATAGAAAATTTATAAGCGAATGAAACACTTTCAATTTAAAATATAATAAAAATAGATACATTTACATTGGAAATATATTTGAAAAGTTTAAAATTGTATTAGATATGTATGTATATGTAAATACATATTATTAAAATATTTTAACTTAGGTAAAACCTAACAAATAAAACTTTACCAACATACCCCCAAAATTTAACACTAATTTAAATTATAACTAGCCATTCTTATCTCAAATTATTTTTTTATAAACATAAAAATATAGGTATAAAATGCAACGTACGATATTAAATCAAATTAATACAATTGAAATTCATATATATCGTATATATTCCTGAATACAATATATATATTTCCTGGTCGCACTTGTTATGGATAAAAAAAATGCCGGCGTTAACTGTCTGAAGCGTAAACCACAACTATTTCACTTTCGTTCGTTGACGCCATATTTGTATATTTTGCTCACCAGACACGGCATGGATCAGTGATTCTCAAATGGGCACTTGATCACAATTTATTGGGTGCTAGACTTGTTAATTCCATATGATTGCTCATTTGCAACATAAGATATTTCATCACAATCACCCCTTGTCTTCTCTACATTTTCTTTCGGAGGAAAATTATTTAATATTTTCATGAAAATGTATTCGTGTACCAGTTATTATAGCATGCGAGTAACACAATTAAGCAATGAGAGTAGGTTTAAAAATTAATTTTAATAAAACTAAAATTATGTTTAACGATTTTGTATGCCAAACGTAATCACTGTAGATAATCACATTGTAGAGATAGAGTGGAGAATTTGTTCTTAGGAAAATTGATGATAATGACTGGATTTAAAGAAGACGAAGAATTAAACTAGGATGGAGCGCTTTTGGAAGAACATAATTTTTAAATCCAACATCTCGCTGTGCTAAAAAAAGAAGGCATCCGATCAATGCAGTATGCCAGTTATGACGTATGGATGTGAAACGTGGATGCTAAATTCAAGAATGTTACGTAAGATCAAGTGCACGCAGAGAAGCATGGAAAGATGTACATATGCTCGTTATATCAGCCCCGCACATATAAATAATAACGCTTTAAATATCGCATGAGTTAGTAAATGAAGTAGGCTAGTTCTTTAAATCCCAAACACAAAATTCTTATTCAAAATTCTAAAGCAAGGAAGATTAAGTGGACGATGGGTTGATGAATTAAGAAGAATGTGTGGAGTCAAGTGGATGCAGATTGCTCAAGACAGATAGGAATGGAAGAGAATTAGGGAGGCCTTCATCCAGCAGTGGATGGTGAACGGCTGAAAATTATGATATAGCTATTCAGATATCTTACCATTTTGCTACCAGTGAATCCTTCAGAGTCCTTCCCAAAACTTCTAGTCTAGTCTAGACAGTCGAAGGTATGTGCAAATATGTACTTGTATACTGATTCAAAGTTCTAAATATGACTGTTTTTATCAAAATTTTCAAACAAGAAATAATAACGATGGCAGATTGAGGGTCTGTGTGTAATCTGAGCGAGAGTGAATCTGCAACCGGTCGCGTCAGAGCACTTGCAGAGGAACGGTGAAAGACTTACGCTCCGAATGCCAAGGTCCTCGGTTCACATCAGAAACGGTACCACAATAATTCAATGCCATTGTCAATGTTGATGGTGGTACTTAATCATCTTTCATTTATCAATGTGTTACATCATTGGCGGCTGAATAATATACTCGACGAAGAACAAACGGGGGACCCCATTAAAACTTAATGGCAAAACTTTCTCAAATTTGACTTATTTTTTTGTATTGTTGAATTTTATAATTTTACTCGTTAAATATAAACATTGACGGATGAAATGAATTCTGTTTATATCTACATACATAATTTCTCTTATATGTACATACATATATTGACTAAAACATTCAAGCTTTATAAAGCTATTTTCTACGACTCTACCAATAACATATGTATGTACCTACATATCGCTTATGGGCTACAATAGTGGCATAGCTCAAAAAATACGATTTTGGAGTTAGTACAAGTCCCAACATGGCAAATTAATCCTCTTCCCAGCAGCAACACTGGTACATCTATTAATTCAATATTGGACCGCCAGTCATTAGTTGCAATGCCTAATCTTTACTCCATTAATTCATAGTGTTTCAATAATAACGGATATTAACTATTGTAGCCCATAAGCAATATGCAGAATGCTTTAAGGCAATATGATTCATATTATAATATTAGACTTCATATACATAAGTTATAATTTATAACTGTGTGTGACGCCAAAATTTCAGACATTATAATCTTAATGACGTCAAATAAGGCTTCCAATCCCGGTATGTTTTTTCAGAACCAGGATTGCGGTGCTGGAAATTTTCGATCCCGGAATCCCGGGAAATTACGAAAATATATGAAAAAAAATAAGAAAATCACATTTAAACATTCTATAGACGGATGCATTGTCAAGGAATAACAATGTTTTCCTCCTTTTATTTATAGAATTGTGCACTATTTTTGCACTTTCGGAATAAATTGTTTTTCATACCATCTTTTAAAACTCACCATTGATTCAGGATTTTTTCTGGTAGTCATATTCAAAGGGAAGATTTTTAATATTTTTAAAGCATCAGGGATTCTCGAATTTCCCTATGAGAAATTTGTCGTATTCCTTCACGTATGGAAATGCACCATGCGTTACACAGCGAATTCGTATTATTTTTTTTTTGTCGTTTATAATTATACAAATCCAGATAAAAGAGGTCCTACTGTATAAATGAAAAAAAAAAATTTAGAATAAAATGAATTAATAATGTTGTTTTATGTTTTTTCCTCGCTATTTTTGTAATAATAATATTTTCAAAGAAATATCTGCCAGCACCGTAGTCCCAGTATTCAGACTAGTTTCAGCACCGGGATTATGGTGCCAGAAAATACCGGGATTCCCGGGATCCCGGGATTAGAAGCCTTAACGTCGAGTAAACTTATTTTTTCCAACTAGAATCTAATATATATAACACTTCTTGGAGGTCTTTGTTTTTTGCCATGTTTCCTGCCTCTCGACTGAAAATCACAAAGAGTATGAGTGTTATGGATTAGATTGGGTTAGGTTAGCTTAGGTTAAATTAGGTACTAACCAAATATTACAAATCCTCAAGTTTATTGTAATGACATTTTTAATTTCTCCATATATGGAGAAAGTCAGAATCGATTACGTATGTACAGCGAAAAGGATTGCTCGCTGTCTTTTCTCGGTAAGTAATTTAATTTAATATTAGCTGCTACGAAAGTAGACGTAAAAATACATACGTACATAGGTAGATACTTACATATGTACATATGTATATCGGTATACCGAATCACTTCCGAATATACAATTTGCGAATGCTTCGAAATGAACGACTTGTCGAAACTTTCAATTTTTAAACGTCTTTCAAGATCGCGCAATATTGACGAAGAGAGAAAGCAACGTGCGTTGAAAATAACGCGTATAATAATATTATGTTATAATAAATTAATCGATATTAGAAATATCCCGATTTTAAGAAATCACATTTTATTTTAGAATAAAGCAATAAACCCACAATTTATTACTAAGCGCGTCGCCGAAAAGTTTAACTCCCGTATAGAAATTTATTGAAAGTACAATATCAATAAAATTTCATGGCCATAAGTGAACGCAACATGACCATATATAATGATTGGGAAATATATTCGAAAGATTTAAATCGATTCAGATAATAAATATATGCATGATCGGTGATTACTTTCGAGCTTTTCGTCTCGATATGCATATTTATTGCTTAATTTCACTACTAACTCTGCGACTAGATGTAAAAAAGTATTTGCATAAAATTTTAAACAAATCGAACTAATTTAATTGTTTACATACATACATACATATGTATGTATATACGGAGATACGACTGCAAAATTTAAAACTATTCGACAGATATTCAGCTAGTACGTTGATAGATATGAAAATCGTGTATTATAATTATTCAATAACTAGAAATAGCATAAACTCCTTGATATATTTTTATTAGTTGGTTTTTATTTTTCTATTCGATAGTCTGTTGCGTGCATATAATGACGCCAAAGTCGTTATTACGTTGTCTATTCATCTAATAGAGACATATGTTTGAAAGCTGCATGATGTATCATTTCTGAAAATTAGCAAATGTTGCGCAATTTACTATCAAACATGGACACGTAGAGGTTATGCCAATTCCAATTTTACAGTTAACAGGTGAAGCTGCTTAAAACGAATCATTTCGACCATGTCATGACGTGTAATTTTAAATTACTTTCAAATATTAATTAATTAATAATTAATAGTTCCAAATTATTTTTTATTAGACATTCATTCATTAAGAATTGTGATGTAATTATTTTTTGTATTTTAATTTTTGTCATATTTGATAGCATGAGGTCAAATTAAATAATTAAGTCGAAGCAAATAACATTGTCCTTGTACTCGTTATAATTTTGAATTTTAATTAGTCAATTAAAGTCAAGTTCGATTTCAATATAATATTGAAATGTGTGATTATAAAAATAATTAATTTAGTTGTGTAATATGCAATGTATTCTTTGTAAAGTTATGGTATATAAATTCTAATTCCTAATTTAATTTTATCATATTAATTTAAGTTTAGTTATCGTTCAGTGATTTAAAAGATTTGCAGATTCGTCACCCAAAATACGAGCACGTACTATTATTTTGCTTATTTCGTACCTGTTGAGCAACTTTCTAATTGACACACGTTCGCTAACGATCTTTACTTCCGTTTTCTCGAATGTCAAAGAAAGCTCCAAAACTATTATACCGAGTATGATTATTCTCGATATGCCTAGGATTACAAAATTACAGAACCATTTCAATCCACTTAGATCCAATTGGTGAAATTACTCAATTCTATATTCTGGTGGTAAGAGTGGAAACTAAATAATTAAGCTTCTACTCTTATTTACTTTTTATACATAGTAAACTTACGTTTAACGTTTGAATCTCATCAATAAGAAATTATATCGTGAAGCTCACAATGATTGATATTTGGTCAATGTTAGTTAGCTGAATATTTAATTTAAAAAAAAAGTTGGTATGTCTTTGATTACAAGGGTGCTCAACCTTTTACAGCTTTGGAGCTACTTTTTTAATTTCAATTTGCATGGTGATCGACTTCCATGCAAGAATTTAGAGGGAGGTCTGGATATAATATACCAATAAGAATCTTATAAGAATTTACAAAATTTCTCGTAAACTTTTTTTAGTTTTTAAAATCAATTGATAAAAATATGCGATGAAAATATAAATCTATTTTCAAATAATTAGGTAATTAATTAATTAAATTAATAATAACTTGTATCAAAACGCAAACAGTTATCAAGGAGATCATACGTCAAACATGTCCGCATTGCTGAATGCAGTCGTTTAAATAAAGTTTCTCATAAAAACACGTGTTTTATAACACCTGCTCTATTACATACCGTACACAGAAAGTATGTGGTATTGTAATATAGCAGATGTTAAAAGTTTAAAGAAGTGGTTTATAACTTCTTTTGACATATTAGCTAGTGTACCTATAAATGTTATTTCCTTTGAACATTAATCTCTTTCGTCACCAGATAAACACGATCCCTGAAGACTGTTTAATCATTGGCCGTAACTTAGTAAACTTAATTGAACCATTGTATTGTAGAAAATTTGAAAAACGGACAGCAATATTCATTTTGAAATTCTCAAAGCAAAATCGTATTCGAGTTCGACCAGTCGATCGCGATCGATCAGTTGAGTACCCATGTCTTAGAACAAATTGTGGAACAATTTTTTTAATTTATGTGACACATTTATTTATTATGGTTTATGATATATAGTATATCCATATATAAAAAAAAATATTTAATACAATTTATTCAAACTAAACAGTTTTTTTCCTTATTAAAAAAAGATAGATTAACTGAATGAAGACCGAATGGCGAATATTTGGTCAAGTTTTTGCGCAGTAGATTATTCATCAGTCATGTTTTGATACGTACATATGTAAATGTGTATGAATATGTACATATACTACTGTATCTATAAATCCACAACGCTACTAAACTCCGTGACGTGTGGACATAGATTGGTTATATAACGGGTATTTATATAAATAAAGAAAATTATTACATTTTTTTTGTATAATAAGTCGCATTAAGTTATTTTCGTACATAAAAACCTGTGTGTTTCTATTTTGTGTACATTTTTGTAACAAACTTTTGATTGCTAAACGGTATTGTTTGTATAATCAGAATTGTATACACTTGTACATATGTACATATGTATTTTATTATACGGTGAGATTTTATTTATGCTTTTGGAATATTGTTGCATATGCGATTATTAAAAAGTATTTCTTCAAATGTTGAAATATGTCAAAAAATGCAAACATTAAAGTAAAAGTGTAATAAATGACATGATACAGAGAAAATAGAAAATCATTGCCTATGTGTGATGAGTTATTCAACTTGAATGCTTATTTTTTTGGATTCTAATTTTCTTTTGATACATTTATTCACTGAGAAATTTTAACACTTTCCAGAATTTCGAAACATCACAATAATGGTGCAAAATAAAATAACAAATCTCATAGAGGAACATCGGCAAAGGAATTCAATGCTGGTTTCCTTTGAAATTTTCCCAAACGTGGATTTAAATGTGAAAAGCTTTCAATACAACAGTGGATATCCGTCTTTCTTCTCGGTGGTTTGGAATGGTCCACCACAAATGAACTTGAAGGATATAAACACAGATAATGTGGATACGATACCGGCTATTGAACTAGCGAAAAATATTGTTGACATTGGATACCCAGTTCTACTGCACTTGACCTGCATTGAAATGAAAAAAAGTACACTAAAATGCATTCTTGATCATGTAAAGCTATGTTCAATACAAAATTTATTGCTTCTCCAAGGAGGTAATTTGTCAAGCATGTTCAAAATATTACAATATCCTATTGAATATGTTTATGGACTAAAATTCTTTTAATTTTTAGATGGTTTTAAGAGTTCTCCTAACGATGATGGCTTCAATCATGTCAGCGATATGATTTCATTCATACATCAAAACTACAAAGATCACTTTTGTATAGGTATAGCTGGATTTCCCCTTGGTCATCCAAACTCAAAGACTTTGTTAAAGGATATGGAGTATATGAAGGTCAAAGTTGACGCTGGAGCCAACTTTATCATCACGCAAATGTTTTACGAATCTGAAGACTATGTGAATTTTGTGAGAAATTGTAGGAATGCCGGTATCAGTGTACCCGTTATACCCGGATTGTGTATGTTTCCATCGCACAGTGTCCTTATGAGAATGTCAGAATTGACTCAACTGCCTTTACCTCAGCATTTACTCGATGAAGTTGAACCTGTTAAAGATGAAATTGAGGGTTTTTCAAGTGTGTTAAGTAATTTTACTTTGAAATTAATCAACAAATTATTTGAAAATAGGTCAACGTTGCCAGGAATTCATTGGTTTACGTTTAACAATCCAAAATTAATTTTCGATGTATTAAAAAGTCTATCAATATTTGATAATAACGAAAACTAAGTCTACTCTTAAGAAAAATATGTTTGTGAAAAAATGTTAACAATGTGATAATGTAAAAAAAGTTTTACAAATCATATTTATTGTAATTAATTATATTTTTGAATGAAAAACTTTTTAAAAATATATAAAGGTAACTTTATTTATAACAGTATTGATACACCTTATTTTAAATAAGTATTATGTAAGCTTTACCTAAATTATGGCAAAATTTAACCGTACAATATAATACAAAGTTTTGACTAAAACTTATCTTATAAACTTATAAAACTATGTTTTTAATATTATTTATTATCAATAATACTAGGGATTACCAATCATCATTCATTATCTTTCAAGAAACCCTTCTTTCTGACTAATAAGGGCATACTATTGAATTTCTAATATAATCATTTTATAACCCTGTGTTTATTATTATTTTTCGTGCAAAGGTATATTTACATTAGAATAGATTTTAAATGTCATTTTTTTTACTTATGTTTAACAATATAATGACAGAATAATTATTTTCACTTTGCTTCCCTGTTAATGGGTTGTCCATTCAAATCAATTTCTATACTGGGAATGAGTGGTGGCTTGAAGCCATACTCCATTCTATAACCTCTACTATTCCTATCTGATCTTCTGAACTTTAAACTGTTACCATTTACATTGTCGTTTTGACCCCACGTATTTAAACTGCTTTTCAACGGCGCCGGACCTAGATAAGTATTGAAATTCTGTATTGATTCTGCGCCATTAATCGAAGTCAATTGCGGTGAAACACCTTTATTTCCACCATAAGATGTCGGTGGTTTTCTATAGTAAGAATCTACATACGTGGGATAATTCACTTTGATTGGATTTTGATTTTGTGTATAAGCATTGTTATAATATTGATTTACTACCGGCCATTCTTTTTGTTGCCATCCATAATTTTGATTGACAATGTAAAACTGACCAAGGTTCACTGGATTATTTGTTTGTACAGGATATGTTACATAGTAAGGATTATTTATTAGTTTAAAAGGTACTTGTTTTTCTATAATTTTGTTCTGGACAGGATACGTCAACGGTCGTGCGACTTCATCTTTATATGGCACCTTAACCTCTACTGGATATTGACCTTTTTTCTCAATGATACGTTGAACTTCATCAGGGTAAGGAACTGGTTTTTCTACTGGATACGGCTTTTCAACAAATTGAGTCACATGTACTGGCCTTTCCACCACTCGTTCGACAATTTTCTCAACGGGATACGGTACTTGTACTTGTACCTGCTTTTCAACGATTTTTTCGACCTCTACAGGATATGGCACTTTCTTTTCAACTATCCTATCGACAGGATAAGAATGATGTACATGTATTGGAACAGCTACAGGGTGTGGAACTTTGACTTCTACGGGATAAGGTTTGTCGACATATTTAGTTACTTCCACAGGTCTTTCGACTATTCTTTCAACTTCTACTGAAACAGGAACTCTTTTCTCAACTGCATAAGGAACTGGCACTTTAGTTTCAAAGTGAATTGGCACTGTTACTCGTTTTTCTACCTCATAAGGAACTGGGATATGTTTTTCTATTATCGTTTGAACTGGATATGGTACTAATGTTGATTTTTGAGCAACAAGTGGTAAAGCTGTAGGTACTTCGTATTGTTGTTTTAACTGCTGGTGAATACTGTTTTCAACAATTCTATCAAATTGAGCTTTATTTTGAGTCCTGTAATCTCCTGTACCTTGAATTGGGTGCTGTACAGTAAACACATGTTGACTATGTGTCTGTAACCTTTGCTCTGATGATTCTGATTCTTGCAAATTTTGCTCATTTACATGATTATAATATTGAGGTTGTATGAATAATGGACCAGAAGATCCGTGCAAATGTGAAGATTGGCTTTGTTCTGCATATTGCTCCGCAGTTATACCAGTATGATATTGCACTTGTTCTAAACCACTATGCTGGTTAGAGCTACTTTGATCATTATGATTTACTTGAGTCTGTACTAATACTGTACTCTCTTGTGCTGAATTAATTGAACCAGGCGAAATAGTCGAACTTGAAATAGACATTTCTTCGTGCTTTGCAATTTCTTCATGATGCTCTTCTATCTGCTGTGCTTCTTCTTGAGCTTCAAATTGATTTATTTGTTCAGTGGGATGTATCAATATTTGCTGAGCTCCTAATTGATACAACTTTTGATTTAAATTATCCTGTATTTTCTTGGACGATTGCAGAGCACTCTGAAATTGATTTTGCTGCACGTTTTGAATATGCTGATGGTCTTGGATTATTTCAAAAGGCGATCGCAAGTTTTGAGCCAAGTTTTTAGCGTGTTCGTACACGTACTGTGTTGTATATTTACCTTCTTGATTTACATCTATCGGCACAGATTTGAATAGTTCAACTACTGTTTTGATTCCTTCATTGTTTTCAATATTTTCTTGTTCAATAACTTCATCTTCAACATGTTTTACGTCTGTTTTATCCAAACAGTCAAGATAATCTACTTTATTTGAATTGACAAGTCTGAGTCCTGCAGTTAGTGGAGCTAAAAACTTCTGACTCACCGGACGTAGCTTCGGAGTCGACTTAATATTTCCATATTGACTTTCTGTACTACTTTGGTACAATATGGAAGCTTCCGTAGTTGATACAATATTTTTTTCAACATCAGATTTAAAATCTGCAACGATTATAGGTTGAGCAAATACTGGATTATCTTGTTCAGGTGATTCAATTGAAATTATTCCAGCACCAATTGGTTTTCTAAATGGAGGATTTAATATTTTTCCATATGAACCACTGATAGTTAATGTATTCTTCAATTGATCGTTTTCGTGTTGATTGTAGTTTGAATTGTGATCAACGACATGCGTATATTCAACAGAAGGATGCTCAACATTGCCTAAATACCCATCGTTTTCAGCAGCACTGTTTATATTTAATAAATCCTCATTCGACACTAAATTGTGTGTCGACGCTACTAGCTTAGAGTAAGTCGCTTCTTTTGGACTATGTAAGTTTACTAATGGGGTTTCGGTAGTTACATATTTAACATAAGGAACTTTTGAAGATATCAACTTTGTACCATAATCAGCAGGTTGCTGTAGTAACAGAGAACCCTGATTGTAAACCGTAGGCTCTGTGCTTACCTGTTCCAAAACCAAGTGCTGTGGATTTGATAAGATATCGTTGTGTACCGGAGTCGATACTTGAATAGGAGCATTTGTATGTGTGATACTACTTTGTTGTCCTAACTCTAATTGAATATTTGATTTTGAATCGTGGTGTACAACACTTGTCAAATATTGAACTTCACCGTTAGATGACTGGTGTGAAGTTTGTGATTGGTATGAAGGCGTAGATTTGGCGGGGGGGAGTTGATTTGTACCGAAATTGTTTGGGTTGTCATTTGCAGATTGAAGTTGAATCGTTTCTGGTCGCTGTTGATGCTGAGGGAACTCGTGAGTCAAAACTGTTGGTAAAAATGGAACCGACGGTTGGACGGTTTTAATTGTATTTATTTTATCACCAAATGAGACAAAATTGTTTGTCGCTACTGATGGTAGTACAGTGTTGGTTGAATAAAAATTAGTTGTACCAGACTTCTGAAAAATCAAAAATGTCAAATTTATTATAGATATGTAATGCAAATATCAAAATCAACATTGTATGTAACAAAATTAAAAAACCTTATTGATCGGTGTATTGAAACCATTTGCACCCAACTTCTTAACGGCTTCCTCACCGAGTGCAAATTGTGTACTGGAAGAACTGTGCGCTGATTTGGAACTGTATTTAACAATTGGATGAAAGCCCCAATCGTCGGCAAAGTACTGAACTTCTTGAGCTGCCGATTCCTGTAACGCATCTCATCGTTAAATAAGAAATATTAAGACAATAATCAATACAAACAGACAATTATACATTGGGTAAGTCGACATAGTAGTGCCCCTCGGTGTGTTCACCGTCCCGTTGCTCCAAATGTCCTTGTCTATTACCCGAAGAGTAATCTATAGTATAACCAAAGTCATACTTTGGTGGATTCTATAAACAAAGCAGTTGCATAATATATAAAAAAATATGTTTACTGAATAAATCTTATATGTATAACAATATATTTTATATAATAATGTTACTGACAGGATCTGGAATCTTCGGTTTTTCAACGTAGCCTGGTGGTTTTGTTGCCGATACCAACTGCAACAAACCGACAGCCAACAATTGGATGAAAAGCATCTATGAACAGACAAAATTAATCATATTATAATAAGTAATATTTGAAATTTTTTTATATATTTATGATGTTGGTTTGTGTCCTCGCTAAATTTATTTAAATTTAAATAATTGATTTAACTTTAAAAAGTCGATAATTGAATAGAAAATTCTGCAAATACATACAATTAAAAGGTATATTGAAAACTGAATTAAGATACACGTGTTTTTTAAATTGTGATTATTATTTGAGAAATGATCAATTTCAAACATGATGGTTTGTTTAATTAGTTTAGAATCTTAGATTTGTACATATTAAGCATAGAGTGGAAAAAATGTGAAAACGTATATTTAATGTGATTTCCGGTGGCCAATCGTGAACATACATACATAGCTAAATTTCAATTGCATTGGCGAAAGGGAAAGATCGAGTTGTAAACAAATATTTACGACGGAGACGCCCAAACAGTCATTTTAGGTATTTCTTTTCGAGTTTAACACAGCAATTATCCGAGCGCACATCGGCCCCCGTTGAGTGAGCTTTCGCTGGTCATAGTAAAAGTCAAGTTTATCGATCCAGTATCGGCTATTTGTCTTTTATAGGCACCTGCCCTATGAAGAATAGAAAACGGCACTTGGTAACCATATACATATCGTTTTCTTGAATTTGTTCGATACTGTTGAATAATATTTATTTCAAATTGTCACCAAAGAACTTTAAATGACCGTTATTATATTTTAATTATATTGCATCGATAAATTGGCCTCGAAAAAGAAGTCCAAGTTCAAACTCTTATAAAAAATTATCAATCGCATCGTCTCGCCTACTTAAGATTTCACTAGTCCGTGTGAAAAACTTCCGAATTTTACCCACATTTTCTAAAACAACTGTATATAATTAAAATATATACATACAAATTTGATTAGTACTGGTATATCGCATCTTCCCTAATGAAACGATGACATAATTATGCTTTAATTGCCTAAACGAAAGTCTGCGCTCTCGCCCATTGAATTATTGTTTTTCCATCCAGCATTTTGTGTAGTGATTAGAATCAATTATTTCCGCTATATTGTATTTCATAATAAGCTTGAAAAATAATGTGACAAAAACATAATTTCAACAATATCTAATGAAATAACAAACACACATATGTATGCACTTGTTTCCTAAAATGGTCAATGCATCAGTCAAGATCTCCAGGTCAAATTTTTGCGGGGCAACATTAATTTATCTAAATATAATGCTCCACACTTAGTGACCTGGTTGTATTAGTGCTAGTGTAGGTACGGGTTAAGAGTTAAATAAAACAATTATACGTTAACGGTTAAGGCGTGGACAAAATTTAGCTATTCTTAAGAAACAGCAAACAAATGCAAACAACAACTTGGTACGTGCTACGCACAAAGTTATGTCTTCAAAGCTGTCTTGAGTTGAGACACTGCAGGAGAGGAGGACTCTGATCACTAACTGTGTTTGATGTGTGGTAGAGAAAACACGCTCCTAATCCCTGTACGTATATATATACTTTTACTACGTATATCCTACTTATGTATATATGTATATACTGGTATCTACATACTTCCGCTAAGCGACAATTCGATCTCGATTAGCTGGAAAGCCTATCAGTATCGCATCGCGATCGGGGTTAAATTGCATAATTGCGTGTTGAGCGACATTGCACCGGGCAAGAAGTGCATTTTCCTAGGCGAGTGCACTTTCTTCTTCGGCCTGAATTAATTGAAGAGGGAAGTGCAGTTTCCAGATTTCAGTGTCACGCGGTGAAAACTGACACTTCCCATGGATATCACGTAACGTAGTTGACGGTGCATCAAACGCATCCATTTAATGCAGTTCAATTAACAAAACGGGATTAATGGGAAATTAATATTTATCTTTTTAATCATACAGATGCAGTTTTTCAGGTTTCATAATATAACTCAAATGCAAATTGCAAACTCAACAATTTTATAATTTTAAATAATGATTAGATTAGGAACGTTAATGAAAGCGTATTCATAAATCTAATTTCAAATGTGCGCGTGAATGGTGTTTTTTGCAACATTTTGACGTTAGCAATTTGACATTGAGAAATTCTTTATTTCTGCTTTTAACGGCCATTGTTTTGAACTATGCAAAAGATGTTGAACGCGGAGAAAGTTGCGTGTTGGTTACACGTACATATTTAGGCCATTTTAGATAATCTCAAAATGAAATTTAGATATAATTTGTATAAAATTGAAAATGTCATGTGTTTTGACAACCAATAAATTTACGACCATAAGCAAGAGAGAAGAGTCGTTCAAAAAAAAAAAACACCAGCCGCACTAATTTGAGTTGTGTGGTTATTATTTATTATTATAATGAAACTGAAACTTTTCTCGACAAAGCAAATGTAATAATGGGAAATTCAAAAAAGATAAAAATAATAATGCACACGCTAACAATTCAATGTGGCGAACAATCGAGACCGCAATTTAAGCACTACAAAGGCGAAAATTCGGCAATCTATCGCAGAAACAAACGCCTTTTCTTTCATTCCAACGTGTACTAAGAGACTTTCTTCGCCTTTAGAAAAATGTATGGTTATAATATATTTAATGTAATATAACAATATAACATGTTTTTTAAGGCCCTCGCACGCACACGTAGGTCATTATCTCGGTCGAGCTTTTTGCTTTCACTTTCGCGTAATTCGAATTTGGTTTTATCACCCGATATTTCGATTGACGCATTAATTATCGCTTTCACCTAAATTTAAGGATTAGTCCAGTCTTAGAAAACTGGCACTACCTTTCGCTCGCTCGCTCGTGTATTCGCTAACTTTATTTATGTAGATGGAAAGATCAACAGCCGCCTAATTATCTACATAGTATTCTAGTCTAATACTAGAGTTTAAATTTCGACCAACCTATCGAGTTTACTCGTCAAACAACGCAGACCATAATTTGAAATTATGTATATAGAATCGTTCTAAAGCAACCGCAAGATAAACTGCATAATATATTTTATTGCTTTATTCAAATTTAACAACTGCAGAATCAACTTTGAGTACCTGCACTATAAATCAATTTGGTCCATTGGCTCAATGTTAAACAAGCGATCATTAAAGTGATAATGGACCAACAATGATCATCGTAACAAAACCTAAACACTATCTCATTCACACATAATACAATAAATTTGAAAAACAAAAGAAAAACACTCGAATTTTGTTTTCATGTGAAAAGTGAGTTGAACGCACGGTCAAACGCTAAACCCAATTTTTCATACAAAAAAAAATGTTATTTTCAAAATGGTTAAATGTACAGGTTAGAGTCCACGCATTTGATTCAAAAAAATATATAAATAAATAAACGAAATTGTCCGCCTTTTTATGCGGATAATTGCGCACACGTGTGAGCCAATTAAAGTTTCACTTTCGTCGATATGAAACAAATAACGCAAAAAGTCGTTCATTATTTCACCGGTCGGCCAATTACGATCGGTTATGTAGACGCTTGCAGCGGTCGCCAACCTTTTCTCCGCCATTGTTGACATCAATCATTAACATTATTGACGGTATCTATCGACGTCAGATCGGGGACGACATTTCGATCCGGTCGGCTGTAATTGATCGGCTGTCAGTTTGCAAACGAGTGACATTGAAAACGAAAGCAAAATTCTTCGTGCACTTAAATGGAAAAAAAAATGCAGCGGCGACCGCTTTTTGTTGCACCGGCGCGTGCTGGACACATGTCATTAATCCTAATCTGGAATGATCCATCTAACGCAATTAAAATGACTTTTAATCGAATGCATTTTCATATTTAAGGCAAATGTGTCACGCCGTCCGAATAGTCTTGCATCTCGATTTCTATTGAACTGAATATATACCTGCACGATAGATTGCCACCTACTGCTGCTCATACTCTTATCGTTACATTCAAGTGTCTAGGCCAGGGTCAATTACCACTGTCACACGACTACAGTGGAATAATAACCCCAATCTTAAGTCTTATAATTAAACGTCGAAATTTCAAGGAAGAACCCTCGTATCTCAGACAGCCAGCATTTTGCAGAATTTGACATGTTTAGTAATCGGTAGGAATATTAGAAAAAAAATGGAGTGCATTAAAAGAATTTTTCCGCCTTTTTAAACAGAATATCTTAAGAAGCGTTTAGGGTCCAAAGGTTGCACGTTATCAAAAGCATCCATCTTTCCGCCGTCTAATCATTACATTCAAGTGCCTAGGCCAGGGTCAATTACCACTGTCACACGGTTACAGTGGAATAATATCCCAATCTTAAGTTAGACCTAGGAATTTTGGATTCTCGAACCTTTTGCCGCAGGTATATTTGGGCGTTGCCGTTTCCCACCCAAATTTTCGTTCGAGATAGTGAATATTATCTATTTATTTATTAAATTGTATATGTAAATGTGTTGTATGTATGTATGTATATATGATATAATGATCAATTTAAAAGATTAAAAATGTTCAAGGAAAAACCCTCAAATTTCCGACAGCCACCATTTCGCAGAATTTGTCATATTTCTTAATTGATAAGAATATCTATTAGAAATAAAATAGAGTGCATTAAAAAAATGCATTAAGAGCTTTTTCTCGCCAATTTATTGGAGACACTATAACACTAAAACCTCATTATTTTGGGTAAAAAAAAAAATATAAAAATAATATTATTGAGTAATTATATATATTTATGTTATATATTATAGGTTAAAGTACGAACGTGAGTTCGGGTGGGTAACGGAATATCCTAAGAAGCGTTTAGGGTCCAAAAGTCGCACGTTATCAAAAGCATCCATCTTTCCGCCGTCTACTTATAATACAAAAAATATCGTTAGATAAGACTTGGGTGGGTAGTGAATAAATATCAAAAAAAAAAGATTGAAGGCGATGCTGAAATAGCCAATTGGCAAATATTATTACTCCACTAGTATGTACATATATGTAAGTGTGGCAGTGGCGGTGATCGCCGACCTAGGCGCTCTTTGATCGAATACATTGTCTAGGGGCGGGGCAAGCCTCTGGGTTACTATGTACATAGTCTTAAGAACTAAGCTATCGTGCGTGAATTATAATATTGTGAAGTACGATATATGTAAATGCATTCACAATCATTAATGTCAAGTATAATCAAATTAACATTCGATTAAAAATCGATTACAGGACAATGCGCTTTGGTCGTATTAAGAGATCGACGCACAATATGGGTCGCATGTATACATAGTTTCTTTTTTTCGAGCACTTTTTCGGCAATCCTCTTCAGGACAAAAAATTTGTAAAGACGTTTCACCACTCGTAGGTACAATGCGTTGACGTTTTTATAAGATATTTGGCACATATTCGCTAATTGTATTATCTCGCGAATGATAAATGACAAATCCGACCCTGGCAGACCGTTCGGCAATCACTCACAATCAACGCACACACACAATACATACATATATGTATGTATGTACATATGTACATATGTACATATGTACATATATCTAAGCATCTCGGAGAAAACTTTCAAGTTTGCACGTTTTCAAATGTACACATTAAACTTTGTACGCAATTTTTTTTGCGATTTTTCCAAGGCGGTTCAAATTTTATGAAAAATTTCGTCTAGACTTGAATGTTTAATTTTCGACGATTAGCGATTACATTAACTTACTAAAATTTGCTTTGGATAATTAAGAATGGTACACATCGATTTTGACTTTAAATAGAATAGGTTGATTAGAAACAAAATTATTATTATTTCCAGAGCTTAGAACCTTTTAGTGAAAATTTGCGCTACTTTTAAAAATCTCATTAAAATTTACTCACATAAATTCCAACAAATTATTGTGCAAATTTAAAAAAAAAATCATACTATCAAGAATAATTTACTTCCGAATTGATAATATAATACACAATACTTATAAAGTGTTATATTTTACATGACAATTAAAAATAAAGTAATCGAGCTTACAAGGTTTATGTACGTGAACGAAGAATAATTTTCTATAAAATTATTAGCAACCTAAGCTCTCTTCAAACATTCATTATCTAAATGTAGATAATGATAAAAGCTCAAGCGCTTTATATCTATAGATGTAACTTATACTCCATAGATTCTAAAACCTAATTATCTTCATACAAATTTTACCAGGAACCATCAATTGTACACTGAACTTACCAAAGACACAAATTTTTCACACAACAGACAATTTTATATAATCAAAAGCTCAATAAAATCAATCTGCAAAAATTATCATAAAAAAAAAATCATTTTCATGGAGATTAATGAAATTTTTCAGATATTTTCAGAAATTTTTAATTTTTAATTTATTCATTTAATTTTAATTATTACCCTTTTAGCAAGGATGTCAGATAAGGATACGAGAACGATGCACAAACACACACATACACTATGTATTAAACTCGACACACTGTTGAGGCGTGCGCTCCGATTGAGAGCACCTGTCACACTGACTGTCGGAGATTCCCGTACGTTCACTGCGATCGTTAATCCGATCGTTGGGTTGGTTTGGGTCTGGCTGATGAAGATTAGTGGTGAGAGAGAGAGGGCTCTAACTGGAGCTGGTGCACATTAGCAATTAGCTATAATGGCAGCTAAGATGCACCGAGTACTAGATAGTATAGGTATAAAGTAGTAGCGGAAGCGATCGCAACTAAAACTGACCCAGTATTGCTACGTTGCTAATTTTCCAAGATGATAATCAAAATTTTCGATTACTGAGGGTCTCTCGATGCCGTTGAAAATTTGACGTAATTCACTAATGGCACATACATACAGGCTTTTATATTGTATACAACGTGAGAAAAAAAAAAGCTTAGGTGCCTAAAAAAAAAAGTATGTTTTAATTAGGTATGTAAAATTCATAGGAATATATGCGTAGATAATAATTAGTTGTGATTTACATGTACGCCTATTGAATATGTGCATAAATATTGTTATTTTCTTTTAATTTACATTCAATATTGCGATTTTTGGAATTTTTTTTTCAATACTGTTTTCGAAATTGTCTTCTATTTATTTTAATTAATAAAATAACATACACCATACTTTTACTTGTTGTGTAAAATTGTGTAATCGAAATTGTCTTCCTGTGTTTGGCACATGTGCTTACATTCCCACGTTCGTAATCAATTTATTACCCAAAAAAAAAAAAAACACCCACACACACACGCGCGCGTAATTGGAGCAATATTGGAAATGTAATTGTATCTCTTTATAGTTGATAATTTTCGACAGAATCCCATAAAATTTCCCAAGACAGATAAACAACAAGGTTATATGTACTAAGTTCACGTGGGATATTTACAGCGCAATGTATTAATTGCGTAAATATTAAATGTTGATAAACAATTCATTGTGAACCCGTGAAATTTTTACATTTTGAAAGATAACTTTACGTTATCATCGTTGATTTCGGTTGTTACTTTACACAACTTTCGTTTCGATCATCGTGCCGTTCTTGTATGACTTTATTTATTTCACTTTCAGAAAATTCTACACGTGTTGCATACACGTTATAAAACCGCCTCTAGATATCAATGTGTATAATAATAATTGAATAAAAAAGGAGGTGAATAATGCTTTTATAGGTAGCACGTAACATCTCTTATTAGTTGGTTTTATTTTTTATTAGCATTTTATTTCAATTCTGACAAGAAACACGATCTAATTTTCTTTCACATCCTGTCTTAAGAAACGCTCCTAATGCATTTACGTATTGATTGTGAAAAAAAATAAAAAGTAAACGCTTGTTAAAATTAGCCATTTATTATTATAAAACAGTTCTAGTTTTTAATGGTGACTTCGTATTTACGTAATGTTACGTTTATTATGTAAAATAACGACGAAGTGAAGAACAAAAATTTGAATGCCTTGTGAATTTCATCTCGCTCTCACTTACTATGTTTAACGTGAATGAAGGAGACGCAACACTAAATAATAGTATTTTAAAGAGAAATGACACTTTAGGCTGGCGGTGTAAAATGATCACAGTTAAATAGTGTTCTGAATTTCATGACTATCTTTGTAAAGATTAAGCAGTGTTTCTTAGGAGAGATTTTCCCTTAAAAAGGGAAGAGTATATTCTTGTCTCCCAAATCCAAATCAAAATATATGTGTATTCAAATGATTTATGTATCAAAATATGTATGTTTATTCAAATGTGATAGTCTCTTTGAAAAATAATTTGTGAAACAATAAAATAAATAATCTTAGTCTAGATTTCGAAAATTCTGACTTTAATCTGTATCTATTATATGTTTCAAATTGAAGCCTTTTCAAATGAATCTAAGAATATGTTAATTTACTATAAGATAAAAGAAACTTAGAACACGTAGACATATCAACGTCAAACTTACGGTATTGATCGACATTTCTATGCATGGATAATAAAAATAAAATCATCAAAACACAGTTTCACGAGATCCTCCTCTCACATTTTATGATAGGTGTATCTACATATTTTGTACTTTCAAATTTGAAAGCTCAATACGTTTGACAACCGAAAAGCGAACGGCACTACGAAGCATCTCATCTCGTTTATTTTATACGCATATAAGTACATATATTTTTATTTTCGATACGCAAGTCGTTTATCAACGTTGTAAATCTCCAGCGATTAATGCAAATGGTGCAACCGCCATCGCGTATTACGATATCGATTAAATCTAAAAGGTGTAACAACACATTGAATGGACTAAAATTGAATCATAAAACGACCGATCGTCTGATTAATAGCTTGACTAGAAAAAAATCAATTAATCGATTCGTTTTAACGTCTTCATAATAATATTATAAATTTAGCTGCAAAAGCTATTAAGAATACAGTAAATTGAATTAGACAATAAATAATATTAATTGGACCAGAGTTCGATCGCACAAGAAACTGATATATGTAGTTTATTTAATAATATTTACAAAAGTTCTATAATTAAAATTAATAGTTGCTCCAACCCCCAAATCCACTATTCAATTAATAATATAAATATCCCAAAAGTTGCATCACAACTTGACTTAGGTATTGTTATCACAAAAGACCTAAGATGATCAACTCATATAAACTCTTTTGTAAATAAATGTTATTATTTGTATATGTACATATATTATCAAACGTGTATTTAAGAATTTTTGTATTCAGTTGCTGTCAAAAATGTATAAATCCTTTATTAGACCTAAATTAGAATTTGCTGTAAATGTTTGGAGCCCCAACCTTAAAAAAGACATTGTATGTTTAGAAATGGTTCAAAGAAGGATTACAAGAATGCCATCTGAACTTTGATCTAGACTACCCTATAATATACATTTTTTTTAACCTTTGGTTATAGGCTATAACCAAAGGTTAAAAAAAATGAGTCTCATATCATTGGAGACGAGAACATCGAGAGGCGATCTATTAAAAGTGTATAAAATAATAAATAATAAATATAAATGTCCAATAAAAAACCTCCTCACGTTCAATATAAACGCTCATCTCAGAGGTCATACTCTGAAACTCCTAAAAGACAAATCTAACAAAATTGTCAGAGACTCATCATTTTTAAATAGAGTGGTTGAAGCTTGGAACCACCTGCCAAATCAGCTAGTAACTTCTGAAATTACAAAAAAATTAAAAATCATCTCGACAAGTTTTTGAATATAAATGGATTTTTGTAATCCTTCAAATATAAATAACTAAATAATTTAAAAAAAATTTTAAACAACTTTTAACTGGGCTCCATCGGCTATGCCCATGTATTTTTTAAATAAATAATTGGAGTATAAATTTCAGCTACCTACTAAATTATACGTTAATTGTTAATATCTTCTGTATAAGCTCATAGCGCGTTAATGTTCACAACCTCAAATTTAATTATTACAGTTAGGTTATGTTGGATTGGGTTAAGTAATGCTGCGTACACATCGACGAACCGAACAGCGAACGACAAAGGGCGAAGGCGAATTGTTATTGTGTGGACCGCTCCACACAATAACGTCCGATGATTTATGAATGTCCACACAACAGCAACCCTTCGTCGTTCGCTGTTCGGTTCGTCGGTGTGTACGCAGCATTAGGTTCAGCTGGTCACTGGATTATATTTTCCTGCCATGATATAATCCTTATTTGTCCGTTTGCTAAATATGTACATACCACACGTATTTTCCTAGTGTTTCTCAATATTTTATATAAGTGATGGAGAACAGTATAACCTGAACGACAGACACCTGTCGTTTGAGAGCCGCTGGACCAAATTGTGCAAATTCGGATGTACCGACGAAACGAGAAGCGGCGAACGACTTTACATCCGTCCGAAAAAAATGAAAGTTTCCCAACATGTGCACGCACTTGTATACCGGTCCGATAACGTAATACCATTCGTTTGTTTTTTTTTTTTTGCTCCTTACTCCAAATTTTTTTTCGCCAATCCAATTCGCCTATGTTACGTTGCAGTTATGCAGACAGTCGTCCGGAAGTGTCACCGATATCAAGATCTTATCAATTACTTGTGATGCTTACTACCTATACAATTGCAAATATTGCTTTTTTTTCTATTTGGTTGATTTTATAGTTGTTGAAAAGGCTCATTGACGTATTGTATTTTTTTTCGGTTGCGGGGAAAGTTCGTGGCACTAAATGGTTTAACCCTTTAGATTGGATATTGGAAAGGTGTTTTATGGAAACTTGAGTCCTATCTACTATGTACATACAATGTTCCGTTCACCGATCAATACATATTGCGCAATTACCATGCACTTGTTATCGTCTTAACCTTTTTACCTTTCTCAAAGCGGAATTTACTAACTTGTTCATTGGCAAAAAATCCGAACGTGCAGATCGCACTTGCCGATAACATTGTTTATGAACTCTAGAAACGCCCGAAACTTCACTTCAAACAACAACAACACGTCTGGTACAACGACACACTGTTCAATTTGTAGATCTTTATCGATTCTATTACCGTGTTGTTGTTTTTTTTCGGTATGTTAAGTCAAAAAAATAAAATAACGCATTGCTAGATTTTTGTGTCTGCTCCATTGTTTCCGAACTTTCTTCGTTTTGTTGCAGTGCGGAATTGATAGAAAACGCTTTCGCAAATCATATTTTTAATTGTGTTCGCTGTAGCAATGCAGCTTGTAATTGGAAATGTGTTATATAATACAAACATATCCGACTTTCTATTGGAATCTTTCGATTTGTCCTTTTGCTCAATGATATTTCTATTATATGTACATACATATAATATTATACAGAGTGGCGCAGAGACGACTGACACTTTTCAGAATGCTCTCTTTTCCTCTCTGATGTAATTATTCGCTTTGGCTACACGCTAAACAAGAGTTGGCTTAGTGAAATTTGAATTGTTTTTATTAATTTTTCGAAAATAATAAAGATGTTGAACCAAAGTTCACAACATCAAAACATCCTCTCGAACAGAAGATAGTTCTGAAATGTTACAGTCAGCTCCATGCCCCTCTGTACTAAAATATATCGTGTACCTTGGTTATCGATTGCAGTGCACAATAAATATAAGATGATGTCAAGTTACGTATTAATTTATCGGCAGATTAGGATCTACATATGTATGTACTTTAAAGCGGAAGTCTTACGGAGACATATTGCCGATATAATGTAAAAGGATTATCAAACTGAACCGGTAGTAATTGCCGATTATAAGCTCATCGCAATACGGCTATATGTTTATGATCATTTACCTCTACGTACCACTTAGTATTTTTACTTTCATATTCAGAGCTAATATGCAGTTATTGAACGTATCTAATGCAGCGGAATGCGATTCAAGTTCAGCGATGAATGCAATAACACAAAGGGCTCTACATATGTACATATGTATATACGCGACGAGTGAAAGGATTCCGGTTCGAAATCAGAAAATTAAACCAGTTCAGGGCAGTGTGAATAATAAAATAAATATTTACTCTGCACTCTATTTTGTGCGAGAGTCTGTGTCTTATTTTCCAATAGGGTTAAAAGTAATGGGCACACTTATTACTGATAATATAATTACTGATTCAGTCAATAAGCGGGGCACACTTATTGACTGAATATCTTCGAGTATGTGCACGAAACATTAATCCATCTCAGTTCACATTTACAGAGAGAATGTGAACGTAACATGACTGCCATAAACTAAGACCCTCAAAAGAAAGTATACGCGAAAGTGACGTGCATATTTAGAATATTGTCATACGTGTAACTGAAGTACTCGAATGTTTATGCTTTTGCAGTGAATTTTAAATACATAGTGTGTGCATCCATCTGTAGCTCGCTTCAACAATACGTACAGGAAATGCTTTGAATTGCGACGGATGGCGCCGGATGATCTCAGCCGCATGGTTCATGGTAATACAAATAGCTCGAACATGACTACTGTTAATGGCTCAAAGAAACTCAAGGCTCAAGGAAAATAATTCAGAAACATATCTGAAGATCTTTTAATGCTGTTCATAACATTTGTTTTTAGGGCGCACATACAACCCTGAATATTTCATATAAGGTTTGCATTGTAAAATCAGCACTTTGAACGGAAAATGGCAGGAACGGAAAGGGAAGGCTCTGGAGCTAAGTTTAAGCTAAGGTTCGGTTGTTAGTACCAAACATCAAACTTGTTAGGGGTGGTTTATTTAAAAAAAAACCAGATTTTCAGTTAAATGAACGAATTAAAAAAACATTTAAGTTGAGGATTTTAGGTGGCACAAATTATGTAGGATTGGGGATTGTTCTGGAAAGACAATTAAAGGAAATTTCAAAGATGTTTTGCACCATTCCGTTCGTATATTTATTTTAAATGAGTCATTTTGAGATAGAACTTGAAAGAAACTTTAACGTTTGGCCATTAAAACTTTGTAACGTGCGAATTTTAAGACTGATTTATTTGTTTATTTACAGAAACACCCACCATGACATAACAGATTAACCAGATCGTCATGGTGGATAAATTACAAAACTAATACACATACAAGCATAATAAAACACAGTAAAAACACAATAAAATCATAATACATACATACGTAATGAAGTAACATTACGTTTTTATTCCATTCCATTTCTATTTCAATTTTATTTTATTTTCAAAATATTACAATAAAAAAAATCAAATTAAACAATACAATAAAAAAAAAGAAAATAATGCAATTGAAAATCAATAAATAAATATGAATCAAGTCACTCAAATCTAAAATCCATGAGAAAAGATGAAAGGCGATTTGGTGACGAAGAAAAAAATATGATTTTTTACCGGATTTTTGAATTTTCTGCACGAAAAAAACCCTACTTCCGGTTGACTGATGTTGACCAAATTCCTTATGGCTTTTAAACTTTACGTGAAAATAATAGATATGAAATTTCAGCTTGATAGACTTGATAGTTTCGGAGAAAACACACAGACCTACACACACACACATAGTACACAGACATACAGACATTTTCCAGAAATCATGAAAACGTGATCAGGGGATGATACTTGATCCAAATCAGTCAAAATCTCGAAGTCGAATTTTCGCACGATCACAATACTTTATCCGATTAGGATAAAGTAAATATCGATATGAACCGCAAGTACATATGTATGTACATATATTGAGACACAAAATGGCCTGAGCGATAAGGGAACTAGCAAGGATGTTTGTTCTCGCTTTGGTTACCTGAAACGCTGAAACAAAGGACGAGTGTGATGTTCACGGAAGCATATGGGAGCCCACAGTTTCATATTTCCTAACACTGACGAATTGTATATCCTCTGATTAATTTACAGCAATGAGACACAAGAAGAATACATATCTCATCGAGAATACAGAGCACTAAAACCTAAAGCTCCCTGTACAAATGCACTGCCATACAACGAGGGATAATACCCATACTCTCTCATGTACATACATATGTAGAGATAACGCAAAAACTTCCTCTGCACTCTTTCGATTCGCAGATGGTGTGTCACTTCCCTGGGACTCCATATTAAGGAACCAGATTCTAATTCTAGAATACACTCATATTATTTAAATGATGAGCATTACGCATAACATGAACAGAAAATTTCCATTTACTTTCAAATGTAATTCAGAGAGTCGGAATTAAGTCGGAGTCTCATTTGCCATGTCGTGCTATTGTTCAGTACCTCATAAGCATGTCAGTTCCTTGGTTGGACTGGAAAATTTTACTACTTTTATAAGCGAACTAGCTTTATTACCCGGCTTTGCCCGGGGTGTAATTAATATAATGTAATATAGTTTGTTTAGTAAATTATTTCGGGAGCCCAAAAAAGGGGCCGCTGGGGTAGGAGGGGGGGTGGGGGGGGGGTAAGGGGCCGGCATAGATTTTAGGGAGTATAATAACGCTATAGTAACGCTATGACGTCACTATCGGATTTTTCGAGTTTTTTTTTTTTTTTTTTTTGATTTTTTCAAACCACCCCCCAGACGTCCCTCAAGCCCCGGCGGCCCTCTTTTTGGACTCCCTCAAGCCATGCCGGCCCCCCTACCACCCCCCCCCTGACCCCCTCCTATCCCGGCGACCCTTTTTTGGACTCCCGAAAAGCAATGCCGGCCCCTTACCAACCCCCAAACCCTCCTTCTTACCCCGGCGGCCCCTTACTACCCCTTAGACCCCCCTCCTGCCCCGGCGGCCCCATTTTGGGCTCCCGAAACACTATCTGCTTAAATCTGCCGAAAACATCTACTATCGTGTGTACTTCGTCGTTTCTATTAATCGCGCCCGAGCAACGCCTGGTAATTGACGAATGACCCATACGTACATACATACATACATACAAACTTAAGCGTTTTATATATTAGAGAATACGTTCGGGTTTGTGGGGGCCTTTGAGGCACCCAGCTTAAGGCCCCCACACACCCGAGCGGATTCGCTGAGCCGTTCGCACCGATATAATTCGCATTGGTGCGAATCAACGACGATAGCGGACGTCAACTTGACGCAGCGAATCCGCTCGAGTTTGTGAGGTCCTTAAGCTGGGTCGCTCAATGAAAATGAAATGTTTCTCCGACAATGTGCTCGTATTGAACGTTAATAAGTATGCAGCCACACGAAAGGACCCGTCATCTAATTAAAGTATGAACTGGTGTTGGATTGGGTGTGACCTGTCACCGGTCACTTGGTTTCCACCAACGGTCAACGATCCATTTCACCTGCGGCCACTTTTCTCGCCGGTCTAAATAATTTATTCGGTCCGGTCCGAGCGACTTTCTTCTTGTCGATCGCCCTGAGGGCAGGTTCCTCGTCTGTAGCCATAGTTTTTTTTTCTCTTCAACGTTATTCAGAGGCCAATCGCCTGTTTGTTTATAGAGACCGCCAGGGCGAGGCATCAGGGCAATTCAAGCCATGGCAAGCAAACTGTATCGAATCTTCAGTAAATATACGATTAAACTGACAGGGCATTACAGTAGACAGTGCACTGACGACTCATTAAGGACTCACACACACATACATACTTACCACACCACACGTGATGTGATCGCGTGACGTGACGTCGCACAGTGCTTGGATTTTGAAAAAAGTGTGAAATAAGTGCTTTTAGCTAAAATCACCACACCTTTATTATTCGTGGCTTAATATCACCTCAATAGATTACTTTACAATAAGCAATCATCAGAATATAATTATTCGCACTGGTGTCGATTTGACAACGTCCACAATATCGTATATATGCAATGTGTCAAACGCGGCTGCTTTATTAGCCCGTGCGCTCTAATTGCGGACGCTCATTGTGCAGGGAAAAATTGTGCCAAAAAAAAAATTGAAGTATGTCGGAGATACAGCAGGGTAAGGTTTACAAATCTGCATATATTTTTTTTGTATTTTTAGTATCAGAGTATGTCTTCGTGATCAGTTTTATTTCCTTTAAAAATATTTTTTTTAAAGGAAATTTTAACTTTGCCTTGAGTTTTAACTAGTTCTAATCATTTGTAACCACAACAGTACACTTGTATCATACTGATCAGTTATCTGAGTGATAGTTAAAACTTACTTTGTTCTCCGCTTTTCTCCGTTTTGGAAGATATTTTCGATTTACTTTTATTTATGTCGAAAACAGATTTACTTACATAGTTTATAAAAAAATAAACAAATGAAGAAAAAATATATTTGTAGCCTGTAGTATATTAATTATTTAAATATAAAAAAAATAATCAAAAGAACGTAATGGAACAAGACACCGTTTTTGTCAAGCAATTTAAAAACATTTTAAGAAAGTCGATTTTATATTACATATATATTATTTTGTTCTTCAGCAAGACATTGCAATATCTCGGATTGAGCTGTATGAAGCATTGCGCAACAGAGGACGGATGAAAGCTAATCAAACGACAACAAGTATTTTCTTAAAAACTTACATAAAAGATAAATTTAACTTGCATGAATTTCCAGATAGTATATGTATATAAAAAAAATTACAATGTAATTAACAGCTTTACCGTGATGTTGATGAAAAATGGCTAAAAGCCGGAGTTGTGGGAAGCATTTCGTAAATAATAGTTCAGAGTGGCTACAAGAGAGACTTATTATATCTAGTAGTAGTCTATTATATATTTTTCTTGTCTGTCCATCTTATCTAATATTTCTATTATTTATTGATGAGATGATTTTCATTTTCTTCTTTTTTTCTGGTTTTTTGTTATTTCTTTGACTTCCCTGGATGGAGTATTTCTCTGGATTTTTTCTCCTTCTCTCAATGCTTGGGCATATGTTTTATCGTTTGCAGGCTTTGATGTTGGTTTAAAAAAACCGTGCACATTTTGCAATGACGTACGCTTAATATTAAAAATTTCAGATCAGGATATTTGCAAATGCAGTCATTAATCGAAAATTATTGAAAAAAATTAGTATCGAAATCATAGTTATAAATGAAATTTTGATTGTTTATTTTGATCCAAAGAATGAATACAACCATTTTCACCCTGATTTAACCAACAAAATATTTTCTTTTAAATTTATTTGTTATTGTGGGCCCCACTATAGGCCCCAAATGAGGATCGATACAAAATGTCGATAAAATCGATTGCGATGTTTTATAAGAGTAATTTGTATTACTAACACTTAATAAAACTTATAATTGATTCATATATTAGTTTTCAAAAAGTTATCTTAAAAAATAAAACTAAAAATTTGCGTTTGAAAACGTACTTTTTCTCTATACACTAAATTACTCGAAATTTTCAATTTATTCTTGTAAAAAAACACAATAATAAAATTTTTTAACATTATTGTTATTAAAAATACATATTTGATAAAAACTGATCGTTTTATTTCGTTGTAGTAATTTTTTCACAGTATTTTCAAAATCCCAGCACTGTGCGTCGTTGCTATGAATTGTGACGTGGGGTTGGGTGTTGCAAGTGTGTATCTGCGCCATACAGAACCATAGAAATTTATGCGCTTAGGTCCAGGACACACTAGGCGACTCTGGTCTGCAGACTCGCGAGCGACCAGACCAAATGTATAAAATTATTTAATTGGTCAGCAGACTTCACGGAGACCAGGTGTGGCATGCCCCATATAACTGAATACATTTGGTCTGGTCGCTCTGGTCACTCACAAGTCTGCAGACCAGAGTCTCCTAGTGTGTCCTGGCCCTTAGGATTGCGTCAGAAGACGTGTGTGGCGTGGCGTGTGTTAAATGTGTGTGAGCCCTAAAAGTGTATCGCTGACGCTTGTTTACCCAATATCTGGCCAAAAACACTATCCGTGTATTCGTCCAATCTTACACCTCTGTTGTAACCTCGTTGGAATGCTTCGACATGAACGCGCCCGAAGTATTCACACGTACTAACAACATAATGGTGAAATGTTCAAATGTAATATGTACAAACGGAAGCGATTATTATGCGAAAAAAATGTGATTGACGATGTCTGACATTTAACGGTTGACAATACGGCATTCGTCACATTTGTCAAAACAAAATATATTTTTTTTATTCCCATACGTATGAGTGTATAAAAACAATATTGAATAATAAGACATCGTCAAATTCGACCACATAGTATTTATTAGAATAAATTAATTTTATACGAACGAACGTTAAGGCTTTTACGACCTTTGACGATAAATAAAAAACACGGCTTTTAAGTAATTTGATAAAATAAAAAAAACATTCCCTCAGCTAATTTTATTGCAATTATTTTAAATTTATTTCATCGTAAATTGTTATACTTTATTATTCAATATATTGAGTTTTAATTCGTCTGAATTTAAAATAGCCCTGAGGAATCCATTTGGGCATTTGTCAGTGTCCGAGCTCGAGAGGTTGTTGTGCAAACTTTACATCAATGACATAATTAACTGGATCAAATTTTTTCTCTGTTCTGATCTCACTTTCTCCGCAATAATTAATTCTCGTGGATTTTGGAAATGTAAAGAGATGGAACTCCTACGCAATTTGTTGGTTTTTTTGACGTTTGCTAGATTGAGTAGTAAACCCACGCATGCTTTTAAAATTTATTGTTATTGTGTCGAAAACAATCTTGGTATTGTACGTTTCGTACCTTTTTTTTTTTTAATTGCACATTTCTTCTTCATTACTAAGTTAGAACAAAATTGAAATCACAATAAAAAAAAACACAAAGCTTTAAATATATGTTATTAAAAATTGACTTCAATAAAATGGAAAGGTAGCCATTCTGACAGTCAATAGAATTGATGGACGTGTAGGAAATTGCGTGACAGTGAAAAATGCGGCAAAGTAACAACACAATGACCAATTAATATTAATCTATATGCCAGATAATATTCTGGAGCGTAAATATAATTTGTTCAGTAAACATTATTCAACATCAACTGACCCGAGCAACTGTTTCCATGATAACCAAGTTTTTACATTGTTAAACTTTCCAACTTTCCAAAAGTTTAATATAATAAAGATACTCATATTGAAACAACTAAGATTAATGTTTCCACTTTTTTTTTACCACAGACTGTTAAAAAAATATAAATAATTGTCTCAAAATATTATTTGAGTGAGAGTGAAATTCGTTTTCTTATTAACTTTTCTTTAAAACACAATCAATACGATTACGTCATAAAATATGTAAAATGTATAACATTATTTATTGAATAGACTGTAGTTCAGGTTTGATCTACATTTTTCTTTCACCTGTGCATATTTTTTCACTCTCACTATCGAATTTAACGGCTGTCAAACGAACACCATTTCTGCTTTACATCGTTAAGAAGCCATATTTTTTATATCATACATATAAGAGATATTTTTTGCTTTTTATATTCGGTGTAATTCACATTACGTTTCGGTACGCATAATTACGGCAATTTTCAATATAATTATTAATTTGTTAAATTGTACTGTTGTAAATCTAAAGCATTATTTCCGTTATGTCTTTGCAGAATAATTTATACATATATGTATATGCATGTATTTCGTTAAATTAATATCATGTGTAAATGGAAAAAATTTTGAGATCGAGATGCGAATTAGCGCGTCAAACCGTATAATTTTATTGCACCATATGAAAAAATGCTCTCACTATTAAATAAATAAATAAAATAAACTTTGATTTTTTGTTTCGATGAGGAATTTGATGACATGATACATTTTTTCATCGTACGTTACAATATACATACATATGTACATAGATTTTCAATATTCAGTTAAAAATTTCAAGTTGAATATCACATCAATAAAAATACATATTCAAAAATTTGTCGTTAAAATAAATGCATTTATTTGTAGTGTATTAATTTAATATGATTTTAAAATTTTTATTTTATACTGCCATCTCCTAAATTTTATTCAAACTAGTTTTTCAAAAAAAAAAAAATTTTGGATCCGTGTGTTTCACAAATATGTAAATAAATACACTTATACTCTGTCCAACTTAAGAAACACCGTAGTCTTTACCGATTTAGAATCAATCTGCGCATACTACTTGGCTCTGAGCCAATGAGCTTCGTAACCATATCGACTTCTTGGAGTAAATAGCTCTTTATGTATGTACATATCTACTCTGTCCAACTTGAGAAACACTCTAGTCTTGACCGATTTGGAGTATTTTTGTGCATAAAAGAAAACGGTTCAACCGATGGGCTTCGTCAACATCTCGTCTTCTTGAAATAAACATTAACAATAACCAAACAAAGGCGTTAATCTCGGACAGCCACGACATTCTTCTTTTTAGTTGCGCGAGAATAAAGTGCCTCTTAAGTTGGACAGAGATGTACAAAAAAAATTTAGGTTTAATGATTTTAAGAATTTGAGTTTGTGTATTTCAAAATCTACACAGACCATGTTTTACATTTTTTTTAATACAACACACCGACTATTAAGGTGGTTAAAAGTAGAACATATTTCGAATGATTTTACAAAATTTCAATTACATACTTGATATGCCCGTTAAAACACAGTATTAGAACCAAAATTGTTGGGCACAATGTTTGACGTTTGACAGTTGTTGGTTATGTGTATCATAACACGCCAGAATCGACGAAGCCCCACAACGTCTGTTTTGTACCAGTTTGTAACTTAAATTCTACTCGAATTTCAATTGTACCTAATGTGCACATCGTAGGTTATAATTTATTTAAATTTTAAACTCCAAAGACACCCTTAGCATAAAAATCAGCACTAACCCATCGCCAGTAGTTCTGTAAGGTACACTTCAACGATATAAAAATGAATAAGAACGAAACCAAAATCAACGAGGAGAAAGTGCCTGACATTGCTACATCTGCTGTGCTATTGAAGAGCAAAGACCTGCCGGTGAACACTCCACGCGTTAAAGGCTATGATTGGAACAACGGTATCGACTATCCATCTTTACTCGAGAGCTACCTGCATACTGGTTTCCAAGCTACAAACTTCGGATTAGCCGTCAAAGAAATAAATAGGATGCTGGAACATCGAATGACACCTTTGGCCGATGATCAAATCGATCAACACGAAGACGACGAGTTCATCAAAAGGAAATATAGCTGTACGATATTTTTAGGATTCACTTCGAACATGGTGTCTTCTGGATTAAGGGATACAATTAGGTAGTTCATATGAATATGCCTATGGATATCATTTTTCTGCATAATAATCTGCATATCAATAATTTTTGTATTATTTCAGATTTTTAGTTCAACATAAAATGGTGGATTGTATCGTAACAACGGCTGGTGGGGTCGAGGAAGACTTTATAAAATGCTTAGCCGATACGTACATCGGTGATTTTCATTTAAGAGGAACTCAATTACGAGATAAAGGAATTAATAGAATTGGTAAATATTTACTAATATGGTATGCATGAGAGCTAAAGTTGGTTGTAAGTCTGTCTGTCGGCCATGAATTATATTGAAATATTTTATATCAACGTATCAACGAGTACCAAAGCTTGACACACATATTTTCTTTTGGCAACTAATTAATCAGTCGGTATTTAAATCAATAAACGGTCAGTAACTTTTCAATGGTCAGAATTATATTTGGGAAACGGTCAGTAAAAAATATATTTTGGTAACTTTTTCACAAACAGTCAGTAAATAACGATTTTACAGTTAAATACCGACCGTTTATATAAATTTACTTACCGTTTAGTATTAATTAATGATTATTTAATATATTTACTGATACATGTATTTACAAGTGTGTATTGATTGACCTTTTACAAATTGGACAAATTACCATTTGGTTAAAATAACTAACCGAAAAACGGAAAAGTTACTGACCCAATAAATACAGGCCTGAAAATATAAGAACTGTGTCGAGCCTCGATACTTGCGGAACAAACTTTCATGTGTTCTAGACGTATCATCGACGAACCAACAGATTTAAGGCTTTTATGTATAGCATAAGTCTAGAAACGGATTGATTTTCACTTAACGACTAATATTCTTTATAGGTAATTTGCTAGTTCCAAATGATAACTATTGTCTATTCGAAGATTGGGTTATGCCATTATTAGACGAAATGTTAGTTGAACAGAGAACTAAAGGTGCGTTGTGGACACCTTCAAAAATAATTTCAAGGTATTTTAATTGAATTTGAATACACAACAGTTGAAGCGTTGTATATTAAGTTCCGGTTTTTTTTTTTTAGATTGGGTGAAAAGATTAATAATGAAGATTCCATTCATTACTGGGCATGGAAGAATAAAATTCCCGTCTTCAGTCCGGCTTTAACAGACGGAAGTCTCGGCGATATGATGTACTTTCATTCCTTCAGAAATCCGGGCCTCGTCGTTGACATAGTCAGCGATCTACGGCGGATTAATACAATGGCCGTAAAGGCCGTCAGCTCTGGAATGATTATATTAGGCGGCGGTGTCATCAAACATCACATTTGCAATGCTAATTTAATGCGAAATGGCGCCGATTATTGCGTATTTTTGAATACAGCATCCGAATTCGACGGCAGCGATTCGGGGGCGCGTCCGGATGAAGCCGTATCTTGGGGGAAGATCACCAAAGATGCATCTCCGGTTAAAGTTCACGCAGAGGCCAGTTTAGTATTTCCACTGCTAGTCGGTGAAACTTTTGCAAAACTCCACTTTGCCTGAAAAGTTTATAGTATATGTACTAATATATTTTCTTTTGTGATTCAAAGACTAAAATTTTAATTTAAATACAATTTTATTAATATAGTTAAATTGAGACACGCAACGCCTAAGTTGACCCGTCGACCTGATTTTATGTATATTATGTTGTAATTGCTCTAATTCGCTAATTTAAATAAATAAAAATGTTTTTAGAATTAATTCGTGTCTTTATTTTCTTTTTTGTATAATTTTATTGGAATTCTTTAATAAAAATATGCGCAAATTATACATAACGTGTTTATAAATATTGCACAAACAACTCCTGTGACAAAACTACGTACAAAGAGTAATAATACAGTCAGTACAGATCTTTTTTTTGGAAATCTACAAATAATGCATATTGCAACCAGTGTGGCCATCATGAAACGTGCGTCAATGAATTTTCACCAGTGACAACATTGACCAGTAAAGATGCTAAAACATTGGTGCGCGACCAGTGCTAAAATTAAATAAATTAAAGATTTCATTTATGAATTAACAAAAGGCCTGAGAGGCTTGAAGTATTATTATGATAAGTTTTGTGCTCAGCAACGTACAGTGTTTTCATCTCACAAAGGGGAATCTCACGTGCAAGTTCAAGTTTGGTAACAAATACGTGTAGGTACATACATAGTAACCAATAGTCTCGGTTAGTAAATTAGAAAATTTATTCGTAACCGTTCAAGCATATTGCCGTACGAACGTTCATAAGGCGACCATATTATACAATTGTACTCAACCTTGGACAGAACCAAAAGCAATACAATCGCACAATTACCCTGATATCTTTAAATATGTTCGAGCTAATTATTACAAAGGCCAGAAGTTTAGTTGCGGATGATACTAAATTTCAAAACGTAATCACAGTAGACGACCATATTGTAGAGGTAGTGGATAATTATTTATACCTAGGACAATTGGTGAACATGACTAGATGTAAATAAGAAGAGATAAAACGACGAAGGAAACTAGGATAAAGCACATGGAAGAATGAACATAGTTTTTAAATCCAACATCTAATGCGTAGTCCCAGTTATAACTTATGGATGTGAAATGTGAATGCTAAATTCAAGAATATCCAGTGCACACAAATAAGCGTGGATAGATTAATGCTTGGTATAACAAGAAGAGATCGTAACAGGAATACATGGGTAAGAAGTATGACCAAAGTGGCAGATATAGCGAAACGTGTGAAAAAGTTGAAGTGGACACACAGCGAGAAGAATGGATGGATGGGGTATCCGAGAGGATGTGAAAGAAAGCAAGGTAGACCGAGTGGAAGATGGGCTGATGAATTGAGAAGAATGTGTGTGAGTCAAGTGGATGCAGATTGCTCAAGAAAGACAAGAATGGAAGGGCATTGGAGAGACCTTCATCCAGCAATGGATGGTGAACGGCTGAAAATTATGATGATACTAAATTATTTATCTAGGCGTGAAAGTTCATCTTGGTGTCAAATATGACACCGAGATCCATGATTTCACTAAGGCCGGGCGCACACTGGGTACGTATTCGTGTCGTACGTATGTTGTTGTCGCTCTCACGTATGGCGTTGTCTCTCTCTCTCTCAGAAAGAGACCCTAAGGTCGAACCGCACTAGGCGGAACTGCGATGCACGGCACGGTTTGAGACAAAATGTGGTTTGTATAAAGTCGTATGATATAGACCGCACTACGCGGCAGCGGAATTGCACTTCAAGTGCGACAATTTCATACAAACATATTTGGCTGCGTTGTGTCGCGCAGTGCAGTGCATCGCCTAGTGCGTTTCCACCTTCACCCTTTCAAGACATTCTCCCAACATATGGTAATCAGGCAGAACCACATAAGTGGACCTGGTGTAACTTTTGGTCCTGTATTTATTCACTGCAAATTCCATCATAGAAACACCATTCGCAAATTATAGTGGGGGGGTGCCCCTAACGAAAAAGTTTGACAGCCATCAAGTGCATTTGATAGGGGAACCAGAGAAGACAGACGCGTCTGGCATTCGGTTAGTGGTGGTCGTATCGATCGTAAGGACATCGGATCGAGCTGGTGGTGTAAGGATCCTGTGAGGACATGACCGAGGAGTGCATCCGAGGCGAGACGTGAGAGGATTCTCGACGAGGAGTCCTCATTTGATCTGCAAAAACAGCCATGTCTTTAGCCGGTATCGTCGTCCTGCTCGCGCTCACATGTGAGTATCGCTGCGTCCCTCTCGCACCCGTTGTTTTTATATCTTCGCCGGTCTTCAAACCCCTTTGTGTATTATTATTGTTTCAATTAATTCATCTAATTAAAATGCGGGTTATTTTTTTTTCGATTTGGCTCTTCACCCCTATTGAATATTTTTAATTTGTATTGCGAAATTGTTCAATTCTTTTTTTTTTGATACTTTAATTAAAAAAATATTATTTTCAACTGAAATTTTGTTACGATTTGCATAATACCTATATTATATAGAATGAATGTTAACTTTTGTATGAAATTGTGTAAACGTTTTCAATGAATTTGACATACAATAAATTTTAAATTCCAATTCATATTTATATACATATGTAGAATTCTTGTACATACATACGTATCCCATTTTTAAACTATTATTTATATAATATCAGCTTTTCCATTGACTAACTCCTTTTTTTTCACAATTTTGGTATTTCACGACCAGTCATGTCGCTATAAATCCTAGAATTCTCGTACGTAACTCATTTTTTTAACTTTTTGACTTTTGCATTGCCAAATTGACTGGTTCCTTTTTTTTCTTTTCTCATTTCTGGTATCTGAAAAGTGAGTGCGTGTGTGAGAATGAAATTGTGTAAACGTTTTCAATGAATTTGAATTAAATTGCAATAAATTTTAAATTCCAATTCATATATAATTCTTGTGCGTATCCCAATTTTTTACTATCACATATATTGTATATGTACATATATATTTATATATGAGGTTTCCCATTGGCAAATTGACTAACTCCTTTTTTTTTTTGTTTTCTCAATTTTGGTTATTTCACCAGTCAAAAATCAGAAAAAAGTCGCTGTACAAATAATACACTCTATCCAACTTAGGAAGCACCTTGTTTTCGCACACCTAAAAAAAACGTGATCAGAGAATGATACCTGATACAAATCGGTCAAAATCTCGAGGTCGAATTTTCGCACTATCACAATGTGTTATTTTTCCGATATGGATAAAGTATAAAGAGGATTGTGGCTGGCTGTGCGAGATTCACGACATTGGTTTGGTTATCCATAATAATTTCACCATGTCGGCTGTTTTCATCTTCGTCATATTATCTCGGCTTTTTTTCCAATAAGACGAGATATGGTGACGTAGCTCATTGGTTGAAACGTAGGTAGTCTGCGCATAAATCGGTCAAGATTAGGATGTTTCTTAAGTTGGACAGAGTATAGTTTACGTTAAAATAAGCCTTAAAATCTTTTTGATATTCATCTGATTCTTTCAGGAAATTTGATCGGTATTGTTGATTTAAAGCTCTTACAATATAAATTAATTTAACTTTCCTTTATTAGTCGTTATCGTTTCGTTGTTTTTATTTTTTACATATTAATGACGTGCTTGCATTAATCGATTGTGTGGTATTTAAATTCCGTATCTGTTTTGGAAAATGGATTGCGTATTTTTTTAGGAATGTATAAATTTTGCACGCTGAAAAAAAATGCATCCGTCGCCCAAAAACTACCAATATCGTAAATTTTGCATATAAAGAAAGAGCGAAAGTTCTAAAATAAGAACGAAACGTGTTCATTGGCGCCGCTCCATACAGTATAAGTTGCGAATTCGTCTGAAAATGGTCTGAAATTGCATTACGGCTTCGTCTTCAGACCCAACGCCGAAACTACTGCATACAAATTGCATTTTATGCTAATATGTGAGTTGTTGCATCCTTGGCCATATTTTCTCGGATTTTTCTCACGCTTACCATTTCGAATTTGAATATTATTATACATATTATATAAATCAATAAACTTGCATTTAAAATGAAAAACTGCAAATTGCCTACTGAATTTCTAGACAATTATACACTCGGACAACGAAATCCTACATTTAATCTCTTAACCCATCCCTCCAGACAGTACAGACTAATCGTAATTATAGCGTAAACCTTTTGTAAAGCGCTTTAACTATTCCTAATCTGCTATATATGGATACGCACAAAATTTCTGAAGCAGATTTTTGTATTTGTATTTTTGTATTTTATTCGCTAGGTCTTCTTTAATCGATACATAGAAGTTTCATTGGAAATCTTCATGGCGACTGCCATCAAAATTATGATTTTAAAATTGTACATGAATTTACACAGCAAGTCCTGGACAGGAAGTTCACAGGGTACTCTGGGTTTGTGTATACAGAATTTATACACGCACACGAGTTTAGAATTGAGTTCTTTACGTGCACGAAAATAGTGTCGCACACGTGGTGTGCTTTGTCGGCAAAAGCCAAACGAACCGTTTGCCTGCTGGTAGTCGTCTTCCACAAATCCTTGCAGACTTCCACAGCAATGTTATGAACGAAAATTGTGCTAAAAGCGGAACAGGGAGCCCCATTAATGTTTTACATTTGCAATTTTGCGCGGAAAAGTTCCAGTCGTCGTCTTTTACGACGTCGAAAACGGACATCAAAGAGGACATTTAAAATGTTTTGCGCCGAGACGTCTTAAAAGGGACAACTCGACGAAAGGAAAACTCTCGAAGAACTGTCGAGACTTGCCTCTTTGCGAGGTATATATAACCAATAAATGTATGATGGAAGAAAACGTAGCTTTTATGTGCATGGGGATAGCACTTACGTTATCGATGCAATTGATTCAATCGCAAATGCTATAAACAAAATAACTATAAAATCTCAACAGAAAAGTTTCCTTCCCAATAGAAAGTCGTGTTTTATACAAGACGATTCCAATAGAATTAGGTAATTTCTTAGATTTAGGTAGGTATTCAAGTTAAATCTAAACAAAAAATGTTACGGATTTGTTAACAGGAGATCTCATCATCATCATTTTCAGCCGTTCACCATCCACTACTGGATGAAGGCCTCTCCAATGCTCTTCCATTCCTGTCTGTCTTGAGCAATCTGCATCCACTTAACTCGCACACATTCTTTTCAATTCATCAGCCCATCGTCCACTCGGCCTACCTTGCTTTCTTTCACATCCTCTCGTATACCATTCCAGTATTTCTTCTCGCAACTTTTTCACACATTCCGCTATATCTGCCACTTTGGTCATACTTCTTACACACGTACATATTCCTCTTAAGATCTCCTGTTATACCAAGCATTCATCTTTCCGTGCTTCTCTGTGTGCACTGGATATTCTTGAATTTAGCATCCACGTTTCACATACATACGTCATAGCTGGCAGTACACATTGGTATTTTTTAACCATAGCGGGATGTTCGATTTAAACACTATGTTCGTCCTTTCAAAAGCGCTCCACCCTAGTTTCGTTCTTCGTCTTATTTCTTCTTCTTTACATCTGGTCATATTCACCAATTGTCCCAAGTATAACTAATTCTCAACTCTCTCTACAATGTGATCATCGACAGTGACGTTTTGCGTTTATGTTATTTAAGACTGCCTCTCTTCAAAAAGCGCTCCATCCTCCCCGTATGTCATTGCATTGGTAAGATCTGGACGTAACTGATTCAGATTGGCCGTAGTCTGTTAAAATGTATCAATGTATCTTAGTTGTGAGACGATTCCATCGAAAATTGGCACCACTATTCCTATGTTAACCCGTTCTCGAGTTTGGGTCCTTGCGTGTTGGTTAACTTTTGACCTTAGTAATTGTACGTACAGCAGCCAGTAGTAATGAACCGTTCGGCCCATGGGGAAAATGGTATAATATCCAGACAGTAGATAGAAATTGTCATAAATTTGTTTTGCCAGCGAATGTGGCATACCCTCTCGATTTTACACGCGAAATAATTGAAGTCGGAGAGGAGATAAAGGGAAAACTTGCGCACAAACAACGCAATTAAGCGCGAGCAACGAACGTTCGGAGCGTTTTGAGAGATGCACACAAAGTTTCCCAAACTGCGGGGCGAATCTCGCGAGGGACGAATCGAGAGAGCTCGTTCGCCGGTTAACGAACCGACCGATCGGAGCTACCATTTTGAGCATCTCTGACCTCTCCTTTATGTTATTTTTTAATTGCGTCATTTGCATAAGTCCAATTCCGGTTATATTCGCGGTACACACTAGACTGCATCGGCGATTTAATTATATTATTATGCGGCTTAATCGTCGATATGTGCGCTCCTCGTATCGTTTATTAGCCTTGAGCATTTTAGCAATGGTCATTCACATCGCGTTCGCCGACGTACGTGAACCGCGAAAATTCGCTACTCCTTTATTTTAGAAGACCTTGGAGCGATTTATGAACACAATGGAGACTAAAAAAATTAATCGAAATCTAGTTTTTTTTTTTATCCTCGCTACGTTTCGTATTTAGTGTGCAGATTAATGTCTACGCGCGTATCATTGCGAACGAACTTTTGTTCGTTTGCGGTTGGAAGTGTTACGTGCTGGAAATAAATTGTAACTTATGCATTCGAAAACATAGCGTTTAATAGGTTTTTCCCGGCTTTGTCGCAATAAATATGTGACGGGACGAAAGAATTTTTTGGTACGGAGAAAATTTCAACAATTATTCGTGCATGCGAAAAAGCGTTTGTCGAGTTTTTAATATGCTCGTCGAAAATAGTTATTTTTGACTTTGCACGTTTCGGCCTAGCGACAGTTTTCCGGTGAATCATCATGAACCCACCCTCATCCCAACCAACCACCCACCCACCCCCCCCATAGGTATCCGGGAAAGTACTATGAAAAATTCGCGATTTAGTTAACTCAATTTGCGAAAGGCACACTGTGTCGGAATTCGTGGAAAAGTTTATCGTTCGCGGGACTCGTCGGGAAAACCCTTCTATGTATGTATGTATGTAATTCGAAAAGCTGTGGAATTATACGACCGATTAATCATTTTGCACAAAGTGTGCGTTTGTTAGTGTTTTGCAATGATAATAATCCTGAGATGAGCCGATGAATTGAGAAGAATGTGTGGAGTTGACTGGATGCAGATTGCTCAAGACGGACAGGAATGGAATAGGATTGGAGAGACCTTCATCCATCGTGAACGGATGGTGAACGGCTGAAAATTATGATGATGAATAATCCTTTAAGTACGTTTATAATGGCGGGATGCATTGATCCAAAATTCACATCGCTTTTCTTAGGCGGAAGGTGTTCGGCTTTAAATTGACACATTATATATACATACATATAATAGCTGAAATCCGTATGTCTGTGTGTCTGTCTGCTGATAACGCTCGCCTCGGTAAATAATTAAAAAACCAGAACGTCGCACGAGTGGGATTTGAACCCGGTACCACTGATTCGAAACAGAGCGCTTACGCGGTGAGCCAAACCAGATGATAATAGGCAGGCTTCAACGTGACTATTTAATATGAAAAATAGGCTCGCGACTTTGCTAAATTGTTACGTTGTTGTATTATAACGCGTCGTAGGTGGCGCTTTGTTGCATAGATGCAACAACTATTAAATTTAATATTATTTTTCAGTACGGGTGATGAGAAACCGCTCCGTTGACATTCAACGGGCTTACACTAGTAGCAAAATATTGTGCAAACACGTTGATCTAAGAAACATACCGCTTAAAATTCTAATCGAAAGTCGGTAATTGTTTATCACTGTCGTATTTTGTAAAGGTTTCCTCTCTTTAAATAATCTTTAGGTTGCACGTTTGGCACCCACTTTACCTCAAATTTTCGTATGTTTTCACAAATAAAACTGCTTATTTACGTATGCTGTTGCTTGGGTATTATGTAGACGCCTCCTCCTTCGTCTTTCCCATTGTTCGCTCGTCTCCTCTTAATTGCTAAATGTCAGATGACTAAACGCTTCTCGGAAACGAATTTCTCCCCTTGCCGTTTTAGCATTTCGAGCGCCAGTAGTTTTCTAAAGCCATAAAAAGCTCCACATTTTTTCCCCGACTTGCATTTGCTTCCCCTCCTCATCCGCATTTTGTAACTGGCCAACGCCACGCATTGGCTTTCATCCGAATGAAACGATCCAAACATTTGCCTAATTAAACCCCGGTTAAAACTATGTCCGTACTATCAGAAATGAAATTAAAAAAATCGCATGACAAACTTTAAATTTATAGGTTCGCCAGGTCTGCCTTGTGCGGTATGCGTTTCATAGTTTTGCTGAAACTCTCTCCGGGTTTAGTTTTACGAAGCCAGACATAATGATGGCGTTTTATTGGCGGTGGTGGCATGGTATTTTATAGGTGCTTTTGTCACGAATCCGCCTCTATTTTTTACGATCTCTCACCCCTCCAGTACCCCGCGGGCTTCACATCGATTGTCCTGTGGAAATTTATACACTTACATAGTTTTCAGTTTTAACGGGGCGCATGAAAATGTACTGAATTCCAGCTAGTCCTCGGCTGAATCTCTACTGCGAGAGTTTCTATAGGCCAAATACTCCACCAATAGATTCCAACTTGATTTTAGTCTGTAAAAGTAACTCTTGGCACTGTAGCTTGGTATATCGTTGTACTCGACCAATAAGTGCACACGTATTTCACCATCGAATGAGAGGAAGAGGAAGCGTGTTTTGCATTGCTTGCACCAAGCTACAGTGCGTTATATTTATTTTATTAAATGAAAATCGCCTAGAGTTGTACTATCGCTATTGTGAGAATTCAGCGGGAATAATAGACTTGCCATTAATTGAGTCTTAATCTAAATTTGAATCTTATTGTGAATACCGTCTCACTTAATTAATATAAATAGTAACGCAAGGGTCTGCCTGCCTGGGTAGCTGAGGAACGCTCCCATACACTCACGGCACGGATAGCACGAAGTGCCTACTACATTTTGTACTACTAAATACACTATACGTGATAACCACCTGACGACATTATCAACGTCCATTGGCTAGTAAACAATAATGACAAAGTACCAAAAGTTTGTATGTAAAATTAATTAAAATGTAGGTAATTTATAAGCTTGCATTCCTTTTGCATTCCAAAAGCTTTTCCTTTCACAGACTTATGTATAAATGAAAAAAATAGATGTCTGAAATACTGCTGCCCACTCGCTGATTCTTTCATACTTTAATTGTCAATTATTGCTGCACGTTGAATTTAACCTTTTGCAACCGCGAGCACCGTTCGTTTGTGCGATCCCGTCTACCGATGTTTATAAAAGCAAACACTCGAATGCATAGCGACACTTTTAATCCGTTTCACCCCCTCATTCTAATTATATTTCGAGTGTTCCCTTTACTATTTTTACGTAGGTTTTTATTTTTTCAGCACAATTTCACGTCTCTTCGCAAAGATCTGTACCTACTCTCGGTGGTGTCTTTCGTCGAATAACGATACGACTACGTTGACTTTACGATGTCGTTAAACCCCTGGCGCGCGCGCAGACCCTTTCACTGTCGCATAAATGATAGAATTTTATAAGTCGTTATGAAACGTCGTAAAATCCTGACGAGATAGCCGAGACGTCAACCCCCCCCCCGCTGCTGAAACTCTCCGTGATCAGTGCCGATTTAACGCTTTGACTGCTGTATAACTTGCGTTATCAGATTTTCGTAATCGCCGAACATATTTGAATACTCAAGTCGATCGTGTAGGCGCGTGTGGCTTTGCGAGTCTTTGATCCGCTTGTTTACATGTGAATGAATACACGAGGAAAAACTAGTATGTACATATGTATATATGTACATATGTGTATGCCAAAAAAAATAAAGAAAAGTTAGACATAGGGTTGATATGGAATATGTCGATGCATACGACGAGTACATAAAGCCTTAAAAGGGCGTTCTTCAATTTAGATACTGAAATTGTTAAATTACCGGTCATTCATTTTCTTAAAACCACTTTTTATAGCGTGTCGAACGTCCATTAAGAATCTATCGCATCCTTTTCCCGTCCATTAATCGAATATCGAGATTTATTTCGACTTATAAGTCCAAATTATAGTCCGCTTTAGATTCTTTCGAATAATTTATTTGTTGAGGTTTTTTCTTATTGTATTTTTTTTTATCTTTTCAGGTCCTCTGTGGTCATCAGATGTGCACGCTGACAATCATTCAAAGTTTGGCCGTTTACGCTCACTCAGATCAGCTTTTCCCACGGGAAATGCCCTGGAATTTTCCAAGCATCCCTCTTCGAAGGATCCAGTATTGGAAGGACGCTCGTTCACTATGCAATGCGATACCAATATGCCTACGACCATCTACTGGACGTTTAACGGTAAATAAATGAATAATCAAACATATGTACATATGTTAAGACAGTCGAAAAAAATATACGTCTTCACTGACGTTGAATTAAGTCGTTATACGTTTGAATTTTGACAAAGTGTGACTTCGCATGCGATGGCAGCGAACGTGTTAAAACCAAAGACAGTCACCTCATCATATATCATTCGCAACGACTCGAGGCCCCTTTTTATTCTTGTGCGTCACGTAGTTAAGTCTATAAGACAAGTAAGGGGGTGCAAAAATATGTCCCCCCCGACTGCATATAAAATATATCACGAAAGGTTATCATCTCGCCATCGTACACACCTCGTGACCGATATTTTAATGGTGTTGTGTTTTCAGGCGACGCGGTAGCCAACTCTTCAAGGAGATTCGTAACTTCTTCGGAGTGGACATCATCCCTCACCATCACCAGACTGATCAGAGTTTCGGACTCTGGCAAATTCGCTTGCGTCGCAACATCATCTTTGGGTCAAACGGCCAGAAGTGATGAAACATTCCTGGACGTTACATGTAAGTACAACTTTAGTACCGAGGAGAGCTTCCTGTTTTGGAACAAGTTCCGTTCGTATGTGAGCGTGACCTCGACTGTTGAAAGATAGTAATATAATTTATGTTATTTTATTGAGAGTTCACATGTACCGTGTAATAGTTATTCAAGGCGTATAACTTGTCCGTCTGTCGCCGGGCGAACAATGGAGAAAAGATAAGGTGCCGACGAACAGTCGACCTTGATACGAGAGGGTATCCAAAGAAGACGATTGCACAATAATAACTTGACTTTTGGCTCGATTTATCAAATTGAGTATTCTCGAGATGAGATGATCGCCAAGGATCGCTCAAGGATTGCCATTGTCGCGTCCCCGTAATCCCGCTTTCTCCCCGGAGAAAATCCTTAATTTATCCTAGGAGGTAGGTGGTTGGGGGTGGTAGGGGGTTATGCCCGAGGTGGTCCTCTTCTCAACCCTTTGTGTCCGGGAGTCTCATGCTTCGCCGCGTCTGCGGGGCGTTAACGTGTTATTCCTCTCACGTTCCGCATTAGATGCGTCGTCCCATCCATACACAAACTGCCACCGGCGTTGCTTTACCTGTCCCGACATTGTCTTTAATTTAAATTGTGACTTTTAGAAGTTAAATCCCACATGGTTTGATGATACATTCGAAGATTGCACTTTGACGTTTGGAACGATCGATGCCAATTTAAGTCAAAACTTGAGCTGTGGGTCTCCACGTGCCATTGATGAATGCAGTAGTTGAAAATCAAAGGAATTGACGAATGTGAATGAAGTTGAACCTGAAGTTGGTCTTTCATTAACTGAGGACGATGTAGCTGCGCTGCGGCGTGCATTCGAATCAACACACGGGCGGGCGCAGATCGTTCAAATCCGGTGTTTACAAAAGTGAAAGAAGAAGAAAAGGTGCGATGCTACCGGCGAAAGAAGTTAAATAAAAAGGAAAGAAAACGTCGGCTCTGGGGCGCGCACACAAACGCATGCAAGAAACACAAACAAAGAAGACTTTGAGGATGGAATAAAAATGATGTTAACGTAAACATCCACGCGCCTCTGATGTGTGCGCTGAGCAAACACACACACACACACACACACTCTTTCGGTGCCGCTCTAGACCCAGTGTTGGTCCCATGTATTTGGAAATTCCATGCTTTAAAACAAACACAATGCTCTCTAGTCTCTTCTGATCGCACATTTTCCCCTGCTTTGAAGCATTCCCAGAAGAAAAAAATCCTCACAGAAGTCTACGTAGCGTAATATTCCTTTTTGTACGGGTATCGGTTGATTATGGAGGAATTGAAGTTCACCGCTCTTGGTGCTGCTTCGTCGACTCCACGAGTACTTCTCGTTACTGCATCGCAAGCATGCTACGTAATGGAACTGTTCACCTCTCCAGAAACTTTTCAATATCGCCAACCTCCCCCACCCCCCTCCCACTCAGCTCTCCAAAATTGCACCTGCCCTTTAATCCCGGAAGTTCGCCAAATCCCAACCCCCTTAATAGTCCCCATCCCACCCCCCCGTCCTTTCACCAAGGGTTTTTTCATCCTCTATTGGGCTTCTAGCGGTAGTTCTGTAAACAGTGTACGTGTGGTTACTCTGGTATCGTAGCGATGACATCGAAATATGAACCAGACGCGCCGCGTTAAACCGGCCCGACTATATCAAAGAGTGCGTTGTTGCCCCTTTGATGTTCCTGTAAACATTCTTATTTACAGATCACGGGTGTTCTTGTAATCACACACGCACTATGTATGTATGTACATATGTATGCTCGTCTCGTCAACGTGTCGATATCGTCTGTTTTTTTTAATCCTTTCATTATTAAATCTATCTCGACAATTTGAATTGGTCGCTTTCTCTGGTTTTTATGGCGATTTTATTAGGGGTCAATGTGCAACAATGTTCGTGACCTGTGCATAATTTTATCAGCTACTTACTTACATACTTTCTTTCGTACAATGAACGCTGCTATTTTACGATCGTATTTATCTTTTGAATTGCCATGAAAGGTAGTATGTATTAAGGGCCCCATTCGCGTTACGGTTTTTTGCTATGTATATGTACTTAGTACGATACGATTTTTCCAACAGTAAAATAAATCGTTAAGATTTTCAATTCGTGTTGTGTAGTGCCCACAGAATTTTTACTGCGTTTCGATTTCTCATAAACCCGAAACGATTATTTTATCCATAATCCTCAAGATGTCGGTCGAATTTTCGCACACGTAAGACATTTAAGGCCCTTCAAAACCTGAGCGATATCGCTGCGTCACCGAACTGACGCCCCTACCGTCGTCCCATTCGCATCGATATAATTCGTATTGGTGCGAATCAACGACGATAGAGAACGTCAACTTGACGCAGCGATACCGCTCAGGTTTGTAAGTGTCTTTAAGGCTCACACACACGTCATCCAACGAAATCTTAAACTCGTGAATTTCTATAGTTTTGTATGGCGTAGATACACACTTGCAACACCCCACGTCACAATTCATAGCAACGGCGTCACGTCACGCAATCACATCACGTGGCGTGTGGTAAGTGTGTGTGAGCCCTAATCGTCGTACATACCCACTTAGAATTGTTATATGTATCTTTTACCACGATACACTCCTCAGATATCGACATGAACAGTACATTTACCAACACACGCAACGATTTTACATAGTTTCCATGTTCAAATCGGGAAAGTAAATCGTACGAAAGTTAGGCGGTGCCCGATTGGATTAGATTTTTTTGCACACACGTGACGATTTCATCGTCGATCACTTCAATATTCAAACGTTAAGCGTTGTATTATACTGCCGTCCTAAGCCCACTTAACGTAACTGACAAAACAACAATATCGAGATAAATGGACTTGAAAGTTTTATTCTAAATTTGTGTTTTTCTTCATATATTACTGATTTATTTAAAAAAAAATTTAGTGCATGAGGTTATTTTCTATTGTGTTTTGATGACTCTAAGGAAAAATTTAAAAAAAATGAATACTTTAATAGTTACGTAACTTCATTATTCATTATTAATGTATAAATATGACTATTCCAAACTACAAACAACTCTATTTGAAAAGAATGAATCTCTAACAATCTTATTTGATTTTTCTTTTCGGAGTCTAAGAGTATGACCTCTTAGATGAGGGTTCTAATTGAACATAATGAGGTTGGTCATTTCACATGAATAATGATTATTTATTGTTTTGAATACTTCAATTAAATCACCTCATAATCTGCTCGTCTCCAATGTGGAGAGATTCAGTCTTTTCAATCCTTTATGATAGGGTAGTGACCGAAGTAAATATTGTATACGTTATTTTCGCTAAGTATGAATTGGTGATACTATTTCTCTGCGCATGCATATACGTTAGATTTAATAGCTTAAAAAAGTCACTTTTGGATGAAGATACATTAATTTTAATATGAAAAATCGCAAAAATACACTCCCATAACCCCTAAAACACATCTAACTCGTTTTCGTAATTTTCGTCAGTTACGTCAAGTGGGCTTAGGACGGCAGTATAGTGGAGGTGTGTAGGGACCATTGCCTGAGATAATCATCGTCTTTCTTTCGTTTTACGAGCGGCACACGCAGCATAAAGGTTAAATTAGCTCGCGATTTAATCTGAAAATCAATCGGTCGGATCGAACCGACGACGACGACTCTTCGCGCCGCTGAAAACCGGTCCGGCACATTCCTCGTGTCCTCGCCCTGGAGAGAGACGTCTTAATGTATTCCATCTTTATCGTCCCCTCCCCTCCTCTCTCCCCTTAATTCGCTCCTTCGCTAATTGGAATTCCTCCCTCTCACTGTTTTGTTCCTATGATTCGGTGCTCTGGGTTTTTGCCACTCTCCGCTCGAATCCTGCTGCAGCTCCTGCTACTTCAACTCTGACTCCCTTCGATGCTTTTTTTTCGGTCTTTTTGTTCTTTCACCTGGTCGTTCACTTTGAATTCTACGTTCCGTGTTAAATTTCATTATAAGTTTCTTCATATTCTGTGGAATATCTTCGTGTACTTTATTTTCTACGTGTGAAATGCGTTTTTTTTTTTTTCTCTTTTCGTCCTGAATTTTTGCATCTCGTATGCAAAGGACTCGAGTTCGTAGCGCTCGAACGGTAGCTCAAGTCTAGGGTAGTTCCATTCCATAGTTCCAGGGGTGGTTAAGCGAGGGTTTGCGACCCCTGTGCACAGTCTCTCGTTCCCCTAGCGAGTTTTGTCGGCTCATAAAATTTTACGAGCGACCGGTCACCATGGAGACCGAGTGGGGTGGTTCGCACCCCTTCGCTACCCCTGTCCCGAAAAAAAGAAACATTCACCGATAGTGCTGGATATATATGTATGTATATGTATGTACAGGGTGCGATAAGCCCGATTTTGAAAGCTCGATTTGCGTATACCTAGGAGTCTTGTCCTTCGGGGTGATCCTTTCAATGCGCAACCCCCAGTACTCGGTGATTTTTGTAATGATTCAAGTCGGAAGCGGAAGATACTTGTTGCGTACTGTACAGTGTGTAACATCTGACGTCGAGTGAACTGGATGTTGATTTTTTCATCAAATATTTTTTTCAATATTTGTTTAGTCGACTTTTTTCCCGAGCGCATTCTGTGTGGTGAGTTAATGGTAAGGTAAATACGAGCGTAGTGAACTTTTAGAATGATCAGTCTACCAAAAGATCGAATACACAAAAGCCAAATCGGTATAATATCGCGTCCTCGGAGCACAAAGGTGACACGTCCAAAATGCGGCAATTTTAAAGTTTGAAATGGGCATATTCTACTTAGATTTTTAGATATTATTTCATTGTTATTGAATTTACTGGAATGGTATCCGTGAGGATGTGAAAGAAAGCAAGGTAGGCCGATTGGACGATGGGCTGATGAATTGAGAAGAATGTGTGCAAGTCAAGTGGATGCAGATTGCTCAAGACAGACAGGAATGGAAAAGGATTAGAGAGCCCTTCATCCAGCTGTGGATGGTGAACGGCTTTCAGCCGCGATGATGATGATTTCATTGTTATTGAATTTACACGAGTAAAATTTTCAAATTGCATGCAAAAAGTTCAGACTTGTCACTTGTGTCCTCCAATAATATTGGTAGAACTTTTGTACTTTGTGATGGCCAAAAAAATTGTGACGTCATTCGAATAACACTGAGCAACAAAAAAATACCCAGAGCGGAGATTGGTCAATCTTTACTAAGTTTGACCCACTGAATTCGAATCCGATAATGAATTTTGTTGATATTTAAATCGCGAATATCTCATAAACGAGAGCATATCAACAAAAATTATTATCGAATTCGAATTTAGTGGGTTAAACTTAGTAAAGATTGACCAATCTCCGCTCTGGGTTTTAAAAAACGTGATTTTTTGTTGCTCAGTGTAACTAAAGAGGAACAAAGTTGGAATCGTAACTCATTTTCACAAAATCGTGGACATGTCTCCTTTGTGCTCTGAGGACGCGATATGTATGTCGCTTTTCAAAGATGCCCATTTTTACAATCAGAAAACCTTGCAATTTGTCAGTTCGCTCCCATTTTAACAGAATATATATTTGAATTCATTAATGTTTACCTTATTTTACGTAAATATTGTTGACTTTGTAATAAATATCAACCGTCTTCTATGCCTTTTCTTAATGTTTGAAAGTGGAAAAGCATGTTTTATTCAGCTTCATTGCTTGTGTACATCTCGGCTTAACGCATTATTTGTCTTCTTTCATTTCAATGTATTTTAACTGTGCTCGTATGTGTTCGACGTTGAATGACATAAATTTGTAAACAGACTATTATCGTAGTTGACGTTTATTCGGCGATTCTAAAGCAGAATCGACATTCACCATATGCCATATGCTGCTCTAAATGACAACGGCGTATTTGTGGAGGAGAGTTCGCAGATATTTCAGTTTTCAAACTGTATCAATTGTAAATCTTTCATGAACTGTTTGACAATTGCTAGGAATAGTTTCCGGTTTGCTGAAACAGTAGACGGACAAAGCTCGATGGAAAACAAACATTGAATCGACGTTTGCCATTTGCCAAATGTTGGCATTGAATACTTAACTATATTGCAATGAAATGGTTCGTTTCGTATTCCCCATCGACAGTAGAATAAGCTCGGTGTTGTTTTTTTTTTTTTTTTTCAGTCCTGAATAACCCTGTTGTTGAACTGGAATATCCCGATGACACCAGTGCTATATTAGATGGTGTCGATATTCAGTTAACCTGTGAAGCTGATATTGGAAGCGGTGAAGTTCAATATCATTGGTTTAGGTATGATACACATCGCTGTACTTCATCATATTTAATATACAATATAGTTTTAATGGTTGTGAATTATTTTGTTTAGAAATGCCGAACGTATCAATTCCAAAATGAATAGACTCGACGTTAAGAAAAAGATTCTCCACATAGAACAAGCATCAGCTAAAGATAACGGAGTTTATAGGTAAATTTAATCAATTTTTTTGCTCATTTATATGTACATAATGTATTTTAATTATTTTTATATTTATTTTTAGATGTAGTGTTCATTTTGAAGGTGAAATGAAAGATAGTAAATCTAACTTCAATTTAAACATTAAAGGTTTGTATTTGGTTGTTTATTATACTTCGTAACTATGTATGTTGTTTTTGATTCATTCACATAAATCATAAACTTTCAGATGAGAATTTTCCGCATGTTACTGTTCAACCGTCAGATTTGTTACTGTCGCCAAAATCGACTGCTCATTTCAATTGTCAGTACAAAGGGGCTGATACTATAGAGTGGTTCAAGAACGATATGGAATCACCGCTAGAATCTAACGAAAGGTAATAAACTTTCGACATAAACGTTTTACACTCCACCTATGAATATTTTCTTTAAATATAATTGCTGTCGCTTTTAGAATTACCATCCACAAAAATGGTTCACTTACAATCAAAGTCATCACGAAGAGAGATGAAGGATTCTATTCTTGCGTTGCTTTTAGGAACAGTGAAAACACACAACTACAAAGATTTTCTGCAAAATTAAAAATTGCCTGTAAGTTAATCAACGAGTTACTTAGAATTTTATACATTTGATGACATTGTAATTATTCTGTTTATTTATTGCAGATATAAAACCGTTGACCACTCATGATTTCGAGCCCCACATATCAGATAATAGGGTGGTTGTCGCTCAGGAAGAACAACCTTTTTCTTTAACATGCTTAGGTTCCAAAGATAACATTCCCGGGAGTCTCATAACATGGAAGAATATTGAAAAGCATTTGGTATACTAAATTTTTTAATCATTTTGATTATTGTTTTTACTTTCTATATTTATTTAAATAATTTTTATAGATCTCTGATTCTGGTGAGGTTAGAGTTGATGATGGTACGTTGATAATTGACGTGACAAAAAAAGAACATCAAGGTGTCTACACTTGTACTAGTGAAAATATAGCAGGCTCACTAGAAATTTCAATATTTATAGCAGTTAATCGTCAGTATTTATTTTAATAAATTTTTTATAATATTTTTTTCCATCCCATGATTAACCTGTGTTTGTATGTATTTTTTAGCGATACCAAAAATTGTTAAGAATCCAACAAAAATCACTGTGGATGAGAATCAGAAGTCTGTTCTTAAGTGTGACGTTTCAGTGGAAAACTCAAAGACTTTAAAAACTGAAATAAAAACGTTTTGGAATAAAATAATTACACTGAGCTACTTGAAAACTGTTAACGGAAAACCTCATCATTCTAAAAAGCACACAGGCGAGAGGGAATTTCCTTTATCGTTTGGAAATTTTACTACACTTGGCGATTATGAATCTCCTGATAAAGTAGAAACTGACAATCTCCCACTCAACAAAGAACAACTCATTGAGAAATGGTTGAATGATTTTAATTGGGACTTTTATGAACTGAAATGGAAGAAAGACGGTGGTAAATCGATCAAAGAAGACCAAGGTATAATTCGAACCGATACAAAACTATACGAAAGGAAAATTCAATAGTTTTAAACAACGTATATTATATTTTTAGATCACATCGTCATAGCTCCAAGAGAGGGTGTTTTAAAATTTGAACATACACTTCTATCCGATAGAGGAGTATATTGGTGTGAAATTCGTACTTCTGCTGGTATGTCGATAAAATCTCAACCAGCTGTTTTATCCATCACTGGTAATATTATATTGTACACTCAAATTAATTTACTGCGTCGAATGAAAAAGTTATTTATAATTTAAAAAAATATTTCTTGCAGAGCAATTAAAATTTTCTCCTCCACCTGTAACTAAAAGGCTTGAGTTGAATGCTTCTGCTAGAGTCCACTGTAAAGTACAGGGAACTCCAACACCTACTATCGTTTGGTATAAAGTAAGTAGATATTATAATTTATATCATCAGTTACGATGATCAATTTTGGTCTAATTTACTCGAACCTACTCTACTGGTTATCAATGAAATTGTAATTTTTTCACATTTTAGATATACAATGAAACTTTGCCTGACGATGTTCAATCAATTAATGGAACATTGCAATTCTCCAAAGTCACTAAAGCGCACAAAGGAAATTATACGTGTATAGCCACAAATTCTCAAGGAATGATAAATACGTCAATATATATCGACGTTGTTGGTAAACATAACTCGTCTTAGAATATCTTACCGTGACTAGATACGAATTTTATTTATATTTTAAATTACGATTTTAGTATCGCCACGATTGATATCACCATTGCCGTCGCAGATAATAGACGTAACCGAAGGTGATCCCGTTTGGATCGATTGTGTTGCTGAGGGAGATCCTGAACCGAAAACGCAATGGGATCGAAATCTCAATATAATTACTACAGTTAACGATAATGATTCAGCACCGTCGACTAACGGTGATGCTATCAATAGGGGCAGCGGAACTAATGGGAATGAAAGGTAATCACAATAGATGACTGTTATTATTCATCTTAAGACACAATTTTAAGTGTTCATATTTTAATAGGCTAAACTTACTCGATAATGGAACGTTATATATCAAATCGGCTCGATCAGAAGACAGTGACCATTATGGCTGTACCGCTGGTAATTCAGCTGGACTTCGACGAGAAGAAGTCATTCTTGTTGTACATATAAATGGTGAGGATATTAAAAATTGTTTTGTGCATGGTCAAATTTTATTGTATTCTTTAATTTTTTGTATTTTTTTTTTCTATAGAAAATCAAGAGAACGAAGATGGTGTTATAACAAAAGCAATACTCATTACCATGAGCGTTGTCGGAGCCTATATGCTTTTAGTCATCGGTCTCATGGTATGGTGCCGTGTCCGTAGACGTCGTAAACTAGCTCGCAATTTGGGTACCGATTTATATTCAATGTTTAGATTTAATATGTTAAGTATGATGTTACAAATTTATTTTTAATTAAATTCCAGAAAATGATAAATTGGAAAATGGTGAAGTTGAATTGAAAGAAAAGGATGGTCCAAACGATAAGCTCATAGAAAATAATGATGATATTCAAAATGCAGATGTTGATAAGTATTGTCAAATGAAGAATGCCAAAAATAAATGCAACGGGTCTGGAAATCTGAAGCCCAAAAATGGTAGCATTGGAGGAAAACACAGGGGTTCTACTGATAACTGCGGAAACACTACCGGTGGTGAAAGTGGCCATAATCGAAGTGATAATTCTGAAATGTCAATCAACTCGAAAGTTTCTAAAAAAAGCATCATTGGTGGAAATTCATCCTACGATAAAATAGCCATGACTAGATCGTCTTTGCATGATTTTCTACCGTTAGGTAATGTATAGTAATGTTATGTACGAAATAAAATATGAATTCATACAATTTTTGATTCTATGTTCCTAATTGTAGGCCGCGGTGAATTTGGTGATGTTATGATAGCTAAATATCAAAATCCAAGGTTAAGTAAGAATCCAGCTATCGAAGAATTGGAATTGTTGAACGGCGATACAACGGCTTTGACCGATGCCGAAGAAATCAGTCACAACGATGATAAAGATTTAGATAAAAACTCAAAGTACGTCATGGTGAAATCTTTGCTGCATACAAAAGACGAGAATCATCTGGCTGAGTTCAAAAGAGAACTGGACATGTTTACCAAAATTAAGCACGACAACGTTGCCAAGATTATCGGTCTGTGTAACGAGATCGAACCGCATTATCTCGTACTCGAATATACCGACTGGGTAAATAGAATGTTTTTATAATTGATTATTGTAATTTGGCGTTGAACTTTTGGGTAATTTGAAATATTTTATTTCAGGGAGATTTAAAACAATTTTTGCTAGCGACTAGGACAGAAGAAGAAATTTTGAAATATAAAGATGAAAGTACACCAATTACTAAAAAAACCTCCAATACAATTCCGCTTCTGATACCGCAAATGTTAGCTCTTGCTCATCAAATTAGTAAAGGAATGGAATGCATTGCCGATAATAGGATGGTCCACAAGTTTGTAACATTCCATAATATTTTATTATTCTTTTCTTTACATGAAAGAGTATCGAATGTTATTTATTGGTTTAATTTTATTTTTAAGGGATTTGGCTACTAGAAATTGCTTAATATCGTCCAAATTTATGGCCAAAATATCATTTCCTGCACTCACAAAGGACACGTACAGCAAAGAGTATTGTAAACATGTTAATCAGGTGATTATTAGTGTTGTTTGGTACTTAACGTTTTTTGTCTCATAAAATTGTCAAAAATGTAATTTTGTTAATATTCTTCTTACAGGTAATTCCTCTAAGATGGCTGCCATATGAATGTGTATATGATTCTGATTATTCAGCTAAATCTGATGTATACATGTTCGCATGTACCGTTTGGGAGGTTTGTATTTATAAATAATACATTTGCTTATGTATTTTAAAGTATCACAAAAAAATTTCATAAACAACCTTTTGTCAGATTTTCCACAAAGCTGAACTGCCGTTTATAAAAATGAGTGATTCTTCGTTCATGACTCAATTGAAAAGTAATAGCCTCGTGTGGAAACCGCACGATGATATGCCTCAAAGTCTCATTGATCTCCTCGTACGTATATCTATTATGTGTAAAGCTTGCAGTTTTTGTTATTTTTTTATTTATTAACATGTTCGTTGTTTAGGTTAAATGTTGGGATTTATCGCCAAAAAATAGACCGACATTTACGGAAACTACTCGAGCAATATCTAAAATTCTCAAAGAGTCTACAGTGTCGGCTTCAAAGTGATTCCATGCAGACTGATTTTTTTTACATATTATATTTATTGTAATCATCTGTATATTTTACTATGAATTTATATACTTAATGTCATTTTGTGGTTATGATGTATTTGTATATCCACGTTGACTGATTTTTTTCTCATTATTTTATCAAAATGAACTAGTCTTATATTTTTTACAATTGTAATTTTCTAAGCTTTATTTTATACTTGTACATTTTTTGATGTATTTTTTTAATGGCTTTTATAAAGTTAGGTATGTGTGCCTATAACTATGTATTTTTACTTTATTTTTATAAAAATACTATTTATAATCTGCATGTATTTTATACGTTTAATTTTTATATGATAAGTGATGAATAATCTAATGAAACAAAAATGTAATTATCTCAATTATTATAGAGAAACATTCGCTGACTTATTCTCGTGAATCGTGAATTGAATTTTCGCAAGAGATGATGTTAATTATTATATTATATAACATACATATGTAACATTGAATATAAATATATATATATATTGTATATTGTGAAATATGACTGTACCAGTTTGCATTTATTAGATTTACACACGATTTATTATCATCGTTTACTTGGTAAGTGTTTTTTATTCATGTGATAATCGCATATGATGCCTTCCGTCGTCGTTACACATTCATAAACAAAATTGCTACAGCTCTACAAATGTGTGTTTTTAAATGCATTTTAAATAAAACTATTATTATACATAATATGTAATAATGCATGTTCTGCAATACCGTATGTGTAACGATAAATCTTTCAACGAGCAATATTTAACTAACGCTTTTTTTTATAATCTTTTGTACTATAATTTCTAGTCATTTTTGCTTTTTCGTTTATTAGTTATAGGTTAAATGTGCACATTGCTATTATTCCATAATGTTGTAATAAACTGGAATTTTTATCATATTTTGACGTTAATCTTAGTGTCCGCAATGCTCCATGTAGATTTTAGATAGAAAAGTCTTCCCAAAATGAAATTTGTTTTCCTCGGTAAACTTATAGTATGTACTTTAATCATTTGCATTTTGTTTTTGATACGTATTCATATGATAGTAATGTGTAAAATATCTAATGGTAATAATCATCCATGTGAAAGAAATCTTTAATAATGTCGCATGTGAATTTATTACTATTTTAGCTTTGATTGTGTAAAATTTGTTGAAAATTCGAATTAATATTTATCATTGAAAAACAATGAGATTGTATATATTTTATTATAAGACTTATTTTATATTGAATAGTAGAATACGAGTGATCTACATGTCTTGAATCCCTTTTATTATTATTTATCAAACTTTATTTTCCGATAAGTATATTTATTATACTTTTTTTTTTATAAAACTTTACTCATGTGATAAACATTTTCTTTTCAATTTTATATGAAAGGTAGTGAAGAGGCTGAGAAAGCTTAAAAACTTATATATAAAAAACATCATTGTATCAACGTTGCATATAGAAATAGTATTAGACGTTTTAAGATAGTTTTAAGATTTTTTATAATTTATTACATTTATACATATATCTAAATAAAATAATCTTTTAATACTCAAGAAATTTCAATTTTATTATTATTTTTTAACTACCCCCAAACATTCCAATGTTATACTGAAAATGGGTAGAAATGATAAATAAAATTAATCAAATATTCAACATGTTATTTATTCAATTTCACACTATATATGTATATTTTTTTTTTTGTTCATACATACAATATATATATGTATATATATATAAATGTATAATATATGAAGCATAATAAGGAAAACCAATCGATAATATCTCCATCTTAATGGTAAAGAATTAAAATTAACAAATGTGGGTATTTTCAATCATTAGATGGTAACACCAGTTTGAGTATCTCTTGACTATTGACTCGATGAATGTCGACAATAACTTAATATCACCTTAAATATCACATAATCTTAACACTTCAACTCATCATTCCTTTTTGTAAAATAATATACAAAAACTCAAAAGTAAAATAATATAATATTGTATCGTTGGCGTGTGCTTGACTACATTTGCGTTGGTCTCAACTTTTCTTTATTTTGAAGTCTTTTCCCTCAACATTTTCAAGCAATTAATTCGATTAAAGCGTGCTTTTGAGATTCGACAGAGATAGTTGGCGGGTGATTTTGCAATAAATAGCGTTCAAATCATACAATCAAAACATAGTTTTTGCGTCACAATACAATTATCAAAAGATGCAAACTTAAGCATTAAATATAATAATAATTATATATTCATACATAAATATACTTATATGTAATATATAGCTTCATTATAATTGTAACTGCTAACTAATTGGTTAACATTAACTTTAGAATGGTTAATTGTTGTTCAATGATCTTTTTTTTTCATCAAGCATTTCGGCGCTTTTAACAGTAACCATCGAAAGCATTTTGTCGATTGACATTTAATTTTAAAGGCCAACTAAATATCTCTAAAATTCGCTCACTGTGGGAAAAATTTGCAAAATAACATTGTTAACGATAATGAAAAATAAAAAAATAATATACAATACAGCTATGAAATTAAAATTAATTTTTACAATTCACAATCTCTTAAAATTGTATACAAAAACTAACTTCACTATTAAATGTTAAATTTTTATTACATTGATTTCCAAATAACATATTAAATTTGATAATATAATTCAAATTAATAATAATGTAAAAATAAATCGAGAAATACACAAAAATATCTTTGAAATTTAGGTTATATTTGGCTATTATTATTTAGAGATACGTTCGAATGGCCTAAATATGTATAAACTTATACATTTATGAATAAATATGTTTATTTAATGGAAGACAAGTGTATGGCTTATATAACACACTGATACAAATATAAATATTAAATATATGTTACAATCCCCAACATTACACTATCTATATATTTTTTTTATAATAAATACACACTAATTTGCAAATAAAATTTGGTAATTGAAAATAGAATAAATAAACATTGTAAAAGTTTATAAAAAGCGCACGTAAAACATTATATACCCAAGAAATGTACTACAGCAACAAAAGGTTTAGCTCGAATCGACGAAACAATCCTAAGCTGGTGCACGTGGTCGTCGTGTCGTGGTAAGCATTTAGTCTCCGCAATTCGAGGATCCACGTGCTGACAAATGCGTGAATTGGATTGACTTTTAGCCGACTTTACGTGAATCTTAGATATAAATGGACCACAGCAACGTGGATCCCCGCTTCCCTAGTCAATTCACAGTCTGATAGCTTAAACACTAAGTATAACTTTCAGAATTAAACCAATGTGTGAATTTTTGGCATGTCTTATGTATTTATCTGTTTGTGCAGAGTGGGAAGGTATTAATTGGATTTTGTGATATATAACTGTCTGGTTAATACATTAATTCCATAGTGACAAAAGCCTCGTATCGTTACAAACCAACCATGCAAAAACAATATAACACTGTTAAGCATTTTCACACGGCACTTAACACATATATTCAATGTCAAAAAAGTCACAATTGTTCCATAATTTACATTTAAGTTCAACTCTACCATAAAATTTGGTACAGACAACACACTTTCGCTCGGACTCTGCGACACAAAGTCCGGAGGAATAAACGTAATAGTAACTAATTTAGCCTATTGGCACACAGATATACATATTGATTCAAGAAACACACGTCAAAGCTGCACAGTAAACATCATAAATTTTGATATCAAGTACTAATTGAAAACCAGCTATCGTATTCGCAATGCCACAAATTGACGTACATATATCACAAAAGACATATCTTCAAAAGTTTATACGTAGGTACATATGTATATCAAACCAGTCATTTAAATTGTACAATTGCACCACAATAGTTACTCCAAATTTAAAAAATCAGAATCAATTAAAAATCAAAATTATCACAAATACGTAAAAGCGATTATTAGTTTACGACAAAATTTGAGAAGAATGAGTGAGAATTAAAATGTTTAACGTTAGCCGTATGTGGCTGTTGGTATGCCGACTCTTCTTTGAAACTCTTATCAGCTAGTAAACATTAATATGTTTGTTAGAAAATGTATATTTTCAAAGAATAGTATTCTTTTAAATAGGATAATGACAAAAGTTGATCAAAAGTGTACGTTTTCACGAGGAAAATATCTCAATACAGATTATATATAACTTATCTACGAGAGTTTAAATAAACAAATTACACGCTAAAGCATCTATAAACTATCAATAATAAAAATATTAACGCTACATTCAAATTACTCAACAAATATGAAATACATACATACATAATGTATCCGAATACGTTTTCAACCCAAATCACAATACGATTTTCAAATAATTCTTTTCATATACATATCTGTGAACGTTTTTTGAACATTTACGATACATTTTTGAACACGCGCCATATTCTTCTATCACATTTACACGTCAGAGTGCAAATTAAAAATTATAATTTAAACGAATTCATTCTTAAATATAATATTTAAATACATTATGTAAAATTGATATGGAATTTTCGGAAGATAACAGTTTCATATTATATGTGGATATGTTTTATACGCATTAAGACTAGAATTATTTCATTTAGTAATATGTTTCTCAAAATATTCTTAAAACTCTAAAGTTGACATGTCTAAATGATGTAATATTCTTTTTAAAATATTTCCCTATAATAAAATCTCAATAGTGAAAATTTTATTGCAACATTGATAAATTCCAAATACACGTACATAAAACTGAATAAAGTCAATAAAATTAAATCTAATATGTATGTACTTCTAAAACAATTAAAATTCAATACCAATTATAAATAGTTACTGTAAAACAATGATATGTTTTCAAATATGAGACATTGCATTAAAAAACTAAAAAATTTACAATAAATTAAGTTATACTTGCAAAAATCTGTTAAAATCATTAATGTAGACTCGCTAGTTCCACCACTTAAGTGAAAGTGAAGTTAACGTTTTCCTTTGGATGTACTGAAAATTTAATTTAATTTAATAAATCAAAAGTTGATATATGTAACTTGAAATACTCTTCTGAATCACACTGAAAAGTGCATTGTCAATAAATAGTACACTCGGTGACTATGTTGAGACATAAATTCAATTTTATATTTCCATGTATAACAAATACTAAAATGTTTTAATATTAGTATTTATATATTACCGATAATGAATTTAAATAATCAATCGACAATATGCAATTTCAAGCATTCCCAGGAAAACATTGTCAATTTTAACTTTCAATGAAACTGGCGGGTCTTGTTCATATGAAACACAATTCCATGCTCTGAGTATATCACCATTTTAATAATCTATTACGCAGTAAATAATTATTATGAAATTTTCTATACCCCTTTAATTTAGATGTGAGATTCAATGAAAATAATTGCAATAATATTTCCTTGACAACGCTGAATATTGGAATTTTTGAACAAACCAACAATGATATGTAACAATTGCTATATGAAACGATACTAGAATGTATACAATTTACTCCATCGTGTCGTACTGAACTTTTTTCACTTTCAGATAGCGGAATATACCGTAACCGGTGATCGTGCATAGTACAGCCACCGAGAGCGTTGCACCGACGGCTATCGGAGCGGTCTCATCCCGCATTGATCCACTGGCCGAACAAGCGAATATCGGACCAAATGCATTCTTCGCTTTGTACATGAAAGCCTGCAGTTGAAAATCTCTCAGGAATACGGTCGCCTTTTGATCCATCGGCGTCCTACAAAACATCACGTCATATTGAATCGGCCGAATGCCGTGCATACCGAATACCGAAAATACCACATTGTACTTACGATTGGTCGTAATTGTCGAGGTCTATTGTTGTCTCTGTTGTGCAACCAAACGATTTACTTACCGGTGTTGGAAACAGTAGAGCCGAATGTTTGATAGGAGTCGATAGGGACATTTGAACGTTTGGCCTATCGACGTGCTCGAATAATTTGTTATTTGTATTGTAAGTGAGTTCCATTTTATTCACGTACCATCTTTCACCACCAGGAGTCTGTAAATGCATCAATCGATCCAATTAAAATCTACACACGAAATGTAGTATGTACAAATTTAATATCAAATATGTATACTTTAGCAAAGCTCCAAAATAGCTCAAATCCTTTGAATTTCATCGACATCGTTTCGCTGTCTTCGTATCGACAATTTCCGGTTACTATAGCTGTATCGGGTACAAACAGATCAGCCTCCTTAAAATTTCACTCGAATTTAAAACAAGTCACATTATTCACATTAAGGCCGGGCACACACTGGGTACATATTCGTACGAATTCGTGTCGTACGTATGTTGTTGTCCCTCACACATATGGCGTTGTCTCACGCCCAGAGAGAGACAACACCATACGTGTGAGGGAACACAACATACGTATGTACGACACGAATTCGTACGAATACGTACCCAGTGTGCGCCCGGCCTAAAGGACGGCAAAGAAAATGTATTGATACAAAAATATTTTTAATGTTAATTCACCATTTGTTCGCCGAGTTTGTTGGTATATTTGATGCTGAGCAAGGCATCAGTTTTGAGCAATATACATGTAGCTCCCGATGAGCTATTCACCCTGTATAAAGCGGAAGTGGAGGGAGTCGGAGCCGGAGCTGGTGGCACACCCACCAAACTGCCAGATAAAAGACCCTACAAATGAATATTATAATATGTAATAGACTGCAATAATTGAGAGAAGTATTTTTAAGGATGTGATGATTGACTATCTAACAGTATCGCCAGGCATCGGAGTCGTTCTAGTATACTTTGTGACCCGTGGTTTCTTTGTTGACAACCCTTCCAACTGTATTCCGGTAACGCTGTACAAGACGCAACCTAAAATATAATTTAAATATATATATTTTCATATTAAACACCATAGTCAATTTAAATGTGCTACCGACAAATTACATAGTAGGTGTAAAACTTATTTAAACTAAAATTGCTCATAGCCATTATGGAGTTGGTTTAATCAAAGTTTTGCCATATCATAGCAGTTGGGTATAGTGGTTAAAAATAAGCAGACAAAACAGTTGCGCACGATCAAAGTTAAAGTTTTATCTTTTGAACAATTCTGCAAAGCTATACTACCGTTTTGCTTGGTAACGCTTTGACGGTATCGTATGTATTTGTGAAATTTCCTCAAAGTTTATCATATCTATGTATGTATATTATTATGTCTGCTTTCATGTAAAGGTATAATAAAATTGATTTGAAAATTGAAAATTGATAAAGTAGTGATTTCGAATATTAAGAAAATAAATAATCAATTATTCGTTAACTTTCAGCAACTTATGTTCCTATGTACATACATATTACTAAATTACATTAAATATAATACTATAACTTGAGGATCTTCAATTATCGCAAGAAAACTGTTTCTAATTAATTGTAATTAATAAATAATTATCAGACTAACTTTTTTAGGTAACAAGTTTCATAGATAATAAAAAAACAATCGTGATTACTCGCTAAATATTTCATACTCGATTGTTCTACTCCAAATTGATATAATTGCCGAGGCAAAATTTTTTCGATATTTTACAGGGAGTTTAAAAGCAGTCCAATTATTTTATAATTTAAAACAGCTTTTGTTCAATCGATATGATTTGATTTTGAAAGAAGGATTTTGATCTTGAAACGAATAATTTTGACAGTTGTCCAGCACAGAAAATTTTCAACCGCGATCTATAAAATTGTAAAAAATATTTTGCAACGATTACACGTCCTATGAATTGAAATTAAACATTAAGCGACCATCGCGACTTCAGTTTACGACTGAATAGCGAAATATAAAGCATAGTTCGCCGACTGCTCCGGTTAATAAAAGTGGAACGATCGTTAAAAATAAAACGAGCGTATTAATAAATTCGAGGATACACTTCTGAGAAATTGTAATTGCGCCCTTTCGAAGCGGAAGTAGGGGTGGGCGTTCTAGTTCGTCACAGTGATGCAATATTACACACGCGAATATAAATCTAGAACTCGCCAAGTCCAAAATAGACACACATCCAATCAAAATTGATCGACGGCGAAGGTTCGACGACGAAAATAAGGCTTCTAAAATAAAACGAGTACGTTTTGCGAATTGATTTAGCATCGAAAGGAACGGATTCGTGGGAAACATACGTGGAAAGCGAGGGGGAAGAAGGGAGGGAGCTTTTCTGCGAAAAAGTTACAAAAGTCACCCACTACGAGGACGAAATGGAAAATTAAATTGAAACTCCAGCGGCGTGCTCGTGTTTATTTCATTTTTGTATATGCAAAGAAGAAGATAACAACGCATGTTCGCACATTATGTATATATTGTGTTTACGTTTCTGTATCGTGAAAAAACATATTGGAAAAAGCGAAACGAAAATTGGAAAAGTCTTTCGCGCAAACTGGTGAATAAAATTGGCGTATGTTTTTTTTTTATTATTTTGATTTAATTACGCGTAAGAGCTTTCGTGTGCTATGAATTGTGAGGCGTAATTAATTGCCGAGCTTTTTATGGTTATTGTTTAGAAGTTTAGATTGTAATCATAGTGAGGAGTGTGTCATCATTTTTATTAAATTAAATACGTTGCATGCATATACATTTTTATTCTTTAAAGCAGCTTTTAAGTGAAAATCAAGTGCTCATGAAAGTGTTGCGGACACGTGCTGTAATTTTTTTATATTTTGGTATGAAATTCACATGTAACGACATACGTGCACACGTTTACAACCAATAAAACGAAAATAAAAACGAAACCTAAAAGACAGTATGGGGGCAATAGGCGGAAATTACCGTTTGTAACGACAAAGGTCGCTCTTCCACTAATAATAAAAAGAAAAACAAAAGGGGTTTGCAGAAAAGAGACGAGGAAAAGGTCACCCTATGCTAGAAAATAGCGCTTCTCTTTCTAGGTAGGGGGTCAGGGACAGATCTGACGATTTTAATTTCCCTCGACGCCGACGCCCGAAATGTCTGATTTTCGCAAATATTCGAGTATCGCCTTTCAACTTGTTCTTTCATTATAATTTTTTGTTCTAAGAACGCTTTAATATCGAGCAACGGGACACAATGGATTCTAATTTTAGGTTTCGTCTATCGCCTGTGTAGACATACAGTATATCTACGTGTAAAGTTCATACGTCGACGCAAACGATGCCGAAAGCTATGTATGTCAACGTGATACAATTACATATATCGACTATTTGGATGAAATGTAAGACAGTTATCATTGTGTATCACCGCTGAATGGCATACTGCTATTGATTGACGCTGAAAAAATGTGTTACTTCCGTTACATAAAAGGCTCAAATGAGCGTCGGAAGTGTAGCATGTTTTTTAATGGCGCCTTTAATAGTGCTTTCTAGTCACATTTTTAAATAAATTATATATCAATGCTCAATCGTTTATTATACCAACTGGTGAATGTAATACATCAAGATTTTCAGATTTTGTTAAGTTTTCATGTTTGACGCTTGAAGTACACATTTTTTTACGGTCACTTAGTACCGAACAACGTATAATTATTTTCCAATAAATCGCTTAAAGTCAATTTCGAAACGAAAGCGAAACGAAATAATGGAATGTAATGACCTAACACACGCAACCAGTATTTTGACTTATAAATATATTTTTTTTTCTTTAGCCTAGATAATTTTATGTACAAAAAATAAAAGCCTACTACAGTATTTCAGCACGTTTCAAAGGTAAAAAAAGAATTTCGCAAAAAAATCCTTTACCAATACATGTACCTTTCATAAAAGCTCTTTAACGCTTTCACGATTCAACAAACTTGTCAATGCTCAAAATATGTATTCATGTATGAATTTAAATTGAATTGAATCGAATACCGAAATAGTATGATCCGGGGAAAAATTGATATACAAAATTTTCACGCAATAAATTGCCCCAAAATGTGGTGTAAGATATACGATTGATAGATTGAATATTTACATTATGTGCAACGATAGTTTATGAATCAAAGCAATCCAGAAAATACTCACCTAATATAATGTACTGTATCATTGCAGCAATCTCGAATTTCTTCGCTCTGCCGACTCGTAGAGAGCACCCCATTTTCATTTAATCTCTGGCTGCAACAAATATCAGACTAATCGCACTACTTTTCGACCGCTACTGACGACCGCTGTCTGACGACTGCCTTCTGGCCCACCCTGTATAATGGTGGAAGAGAATATGATTCGAAAATCCGTGAATGAACCTCGCTATCGGCGGTTCTCCCACGCGCGTCTCCTAAATGTCAGACAAATAATAAATCCTACGGCGAAAAAAAAAATAACGCAGCGCACCCACTGACAAAAACCTAAGCGGATCGCACCTATTGCGAACGGACGACGAATGGAAAAATGTGCTTTAGTATTACGGTTTTATGGAGCGAAATCGCTTGAAAATTGAGCGACCTTTGCGCCCCTTTGTCGTAGAGTAGCTGGCTGGAAATCAATACTGGTTTGCGGCATGCGCGCGCTCGCTAGCAAAACGAAGCGCGCCAAAATTCAAATTCGAACTCAATCGCACACAACATGAAAATTCTATTAATTCACAAATATAATGATAAAAGTATTTGTAATAATTAAATATGTAATTTTGGAATTGAAATATGCGTAAAATATTTAATTAATTAATTATTTATTTACTAGTGACATCTATTAGTTGATTTTTACACTACACTACAGCACTCTGTTTTATCGACGAATGTGACAATTCTCTTTTTAATTGCATTGGCCGTAGGGTTACCACATGCAAAAATGTAAAAGGAGGACAATCTAATTGAAATCAATTGAAATGGAGGGCGTTTCAAAATTATTTAGGCATACTTTTCGGAGCTGCCTATTTTGACAAAAGTTCTTCGTTTCTCAATAGATAACTATGTAATATATAAGGTCCATGCATATCATATCCTTAAAATTATATTGTGTGAGTATTATGGCCTTCACTGACTCCACATTAAGTCTATTCCGCTCCTTGGTCCAATGAGCATTTATCAGCCAAAAAATCCTCTTAACATTTGCATTATGAATAGAAAAAACAAAAAAAAAAATCACATATTTCAAGTACATATGTAGTTCCGAAAAGCAATCGATAATGGGGCAAGATTTAAAACACACTCTCCACTATTCACGAACCCTATAATTTTCGAAGAACTTAATCCCTGTCTTTTCGGATTTGAGGAATGAAATCAGGTTGCAAAATTTGGTCGTATAGTTTTACGTCATCGATGATAACACCTCTTTTAGCATCTTAACCGCGGTCCGCGGATGAGATCTGAGTTTTGTGTGTAAAGCAGTGTAAACCAAAAAAGGAATACATTTAAATGTGAATGGAGGACATTATATTTCAATTTAAAAAGGACATGTCCTCCGTTTGGATACCATATGGTGACCCTAATTGGCCGTAACACAATAGTTTTATTTAATATGTATCACGTTTTTTTATGGAAATCATATGTACTGCAATTAAATTCCGCATACTGCGCGCAAAATTATTTTCGCATTACTTGATACAACATATACATTAAAACATGAATCAATCAATAAATTCAGTAGAAACAAAAACTCTTGAAGATACAAATTAACAACAATGTAACAAACACTATTTACGTTGTACCAATTAAACAGTTTAAAATATAAGTGCAATATTTATGTGTAAATTCTATTGATTTTTCGAATGGTTACTTACGTTACGTATTCACGTATGAAAGTCCTCACATTTGACATATTTTCAGATTCACATACATATGTGCATGCGAAAGAATAAAATGTTTTGTATGCAACAATATGCAACTGCATCCCCATTGTGGCGACACGTTCGACAATAGCTCCACGAGGACTTCATTGTCACTAATGCTCTACACATGGACACTGTTTGACAAATTGAGGGTGAGTTCATTATAAAAAAAAAATAATAGACATACGGATTGATACTCCAAATCAAAACCAAGCAACTCTAATAAAAATAATATATAAATGATGAAATACTTAGACTTTTTTTATGAGAAATTTCCTTAAAAATTTTTCTTCGAGAGAATTTTCCTACAATAGAGTACACGTATGTATGTAGGTACTATTTTTTAAGAAAAATTTAATTGAATTACAAATAAGAACTCAAAGACTACAAAAGTACAAATGGATATCCAAGCATAAGAGCCGTGTATATTACGTCGATCAATTTAATATTTTTACGAATCAAAACGCTTATAAAATTAATATAATATGCATTTGAAATTTCAACTAACACGCTTGGGCTGTTGTCCCGACAAGACGGCAAGACTTAAATCCGTGTTAAACCATTTTTGCACAATGAGCCGACTGCTCGCTTTGTCAAGTGTGAAATGAACATCCGCAACCATTGTCTGAATGGGATTCGTACCGAGAACCTTTGGCACAATGCGCTCAACATGTTTACCATTATTAGGATATCCAGAACCACCACCCCTCCCCAATCCCCAACACCCCTCAAAATGCATTCACAGGGGGTTGATGTTGACATATTGAAAAAGGTCAACAGCGAAAAAACCCGGTCAAGAGCTTAATTAAGCACACTCCAGTCGAGAACTATAAATGCTAGTTCGGATTAACAAATTTTCTGTGCATAATAGTGAGATTGCACAACTTCTCGTGACTCCAGGTCCAAAGTTTGTTGTTCCTAGCGTGGCTTACTAAAGTTTAAATGTTAATACAACTGTGTCAGGGTAATAAACCGAGCACATTTAAACTGAGGAGTGTTGCTGGTGTGGTGAATAATTAGGCGAACAACCCTTGCCGAAGCATAAAGGACGGCCATTAGGCTAATAAGGGGATAAATCAGAGTTTCGTAGACATCAGCGTTTCCACGTCGGTGTCGGTGTCGCGTTTCGGGCAACACGACCCACACCCTCCCATCCACCCTCTACCCCTCAAACACTCATCTCCACGCACTATAAATTATGACTAATTACGCAAGCCAGAATGCCAAATATTCGCCACCGATTTTTAACTGGTTTTTTGTGACCTCTCCGCTAACAGACGTGTTTGGGGAAAAAAGTGTGCAAGGTATTCCACATGTGGTGTGAGAGAATTTACCCCCGTGCATACTTAACGGGACGAAAGGTTTTTTAAAATGTTCTTCTCGTTAGGCGAAAGTTGACCTCATTAAAATCATACATTTAGACACACACAGTTTATTAAAAATTAATTGACTAAATTGAAATTCAAATGAAGCTTTGTCTGCTATATGGATATATGAAATATTGGATATATTGTCGATGAATTGGTTCATGTATGTATAGGTATGTACATCTTGCATTTTTTTTTCGACATCTTGCAAGCTACCGCTAAACGGATGGGTGAAAAGAACAGAACGACCTACCCAACATTTCTCTCGTATGATTTATATCGCCGGTCGCATAAGACTGCTCGAGATTTATCGATTCCAAAAAAAGGGAATGTTAAAAAATGGCGGGCGCCTCGCTAGATGCGAGCTTTTTACAGGGGTCGACAACTTCATAACGAAGAAAGCATTTGAATTTTATGATAAAAGCAGGCACAGAACGCTGGTGGGTACTAATTGGATGACTGCTTCAGTATTTACACAATGGTTTAATGGATGTTTTATCCCAGAATCCGAAATTTAATACATCATCCAAATGTTGAAAGTATATTTTTACCACCAAATACCACTTCCATAATCCAACCGTTAGACCAAGGGGTGATTTCAACATTGAAGACATACTACATACATACAGCGAATATGTATATGGTGTGTACTTTTTTTTATGCTGATATAATCATATTGTAGTGATAGTTGATAGTTATTTATAACTAGGGCAATTGGTGAATATGACTGGATGTAAAGAAGAAGAAATAAAACGAAGAATAAAACTAGAATGGAGTGCTTTTGGAAGAATGAATAAAGTTTTTAAATACAAAATTCCGCTATGCTTAAAAAATAAGGCATACGACCAATGCGTACTGCCAGTTATGACCTATGGATGTGAAACTTGGACGCTAAATTCAAGAGTGCTACGAAAGATTCAGTGCACACGGAGAAGCATGGAAAGGTGTATGCTTGGTATAACAAGAAGAGATCGCAAAATAAATACATGGGTAAAAAGTATGACCAAAGTGGCAGATATAGCAGAACGTGTGAAAAAGTTGAAGTGGACACATAGCGAAAAGAATGGATGGCAGATGGAGGCGAGAAATACTGGAATGGTATCCGAGAGGATGTGAAAGAAAGCAAGGCAGACCGAGTGGAAGATGCGCTGATGAATTGAGAAGAATGTGTGGAGTCATGTGGATGCAGATTGCTCAAGACAGACAGGAATAGAAGATGATTGGAGAGCCCTACATCCAGCAGTGGATGGTGAACGGCTGAAAATGATGATGATATGGTATGAGCTCGTTTTAAGCGATTTTTTGGAAAAATCTCCCTATTTTATATCAACTTTAAGTCTCGATTTACGCGGATTTTTATTTTCTGGAACCTATATTCCATTTTCGTATGCCTTATGTGCCACGATTTACGCGATATTTCCTGGAACGAATCTACCGCGTAAATCGAGGGATGAATAGTTAGGTCTACGCCGTAGAGGCGGAGTCTATATACATTTACTGAATATGCGTTAAAGTACATTTCAAGTTAATGTAAATGTTTATCAATGCAACCTTTATATTATACTAGCTGACCCGGCATGCGTTGCAATGTCCGATCCCGTTCCCGTTCCCGTTCCTAGTACGTTTTCTGACGCGTGAGCAGGCCCGTTTCCGTTCCCGTTCCAGATCCCGTTCCCGTTCCCGTTCCCGTTCCTAGTACGTTATCTGATGCGTAAGCAGGCCCGTTCCCGGTCCCGTTCCCGTTCCCATTTCAGATTATGTTCCCGTTCCCGATCCCGTTCCCGATTCCGGTCCCGATCCCGATCCCGTTCCCGTTCCTAGTACGTTATCTGACGCGTAAGCAGGCCCGTTCCAGTTTCCGTTCCCGTTTTTTCCCGATTTTTTTTCACAGGAACCATCCCCGGCATGATCACAATAAGTCTTGAAAGTTTCATCGCGATCGGTTGAGTGGTTTAGGAGCCTATAAGAGACAGACATACAGACAAACAAACAGACAGATATTGATTTTTATATATGTATATAGATTTAAATTATACAATGTGAGGTAATATGAGTATACACATTTTTGTCAATAAAAGTTTATGCAAACTTTTCAATGGATAGCAAATTGATTCCCAGTTATTTGAACGTCATAGTATTGAGTAAAAAAAAAAAAAAAGAGGATAATCACATTTGATGGAAATTAAAACGTAATGTAGCGTAGGTAATAAGTAATAAGCGTGCGATGGTTGAGCGCGAATGTGTCATAAAGGGATTCCAGCAAATGGTGTCGTGTGTCAACTCAACCCCGTCGGGGTCGTAATAACCCCAGGTAAAGGAGGTCCTCCCGATTGACGTAACACTCGCTATTACAACCCACACACTCGTTATATTATTATATTAGTGTGTGGGTGTGTGTGTACCTCTACGTTTATCAACCCTCTCCTAGGGATGTTCGAAATAATTGGTCCCGCAGCGTCCCTCTACTCCCAGCGGGTGCACAAACAAACACCGCAATTATCAATTTTACGTGTCATCGGACAACCAGTGGCGATTAATTTCGTCGCAGTAACCCTTTGACTACCCGTCGGCTGATCACGAACATTTACCGAAAAATCGCCCCCCAATTAAATTAATCAGTTCGAGCAAATTAGTCATTGTCTCCATATGTTAGTGTTTTTGTCGCCTTAAGCTCATACCTCTGGAATAAAAATTCGCTAACTGTTACAACTACTTCAAGCATTAAAATACCCCTATAAAGTGGAACAAAATAAAATAATAATTTATAATGTAATTGTCAGACCACATCTTATGTATTGTGCTTCATTATTAAATATGTTAGATAAGTCAACAAGAGATAGATTACAAATATTACAAAATAGAGGTATCAGATGTATTTTAAATGTTGATATGTGTGCTAGTATAAAAAAGTAAAAAGATGATGATTGAATTAGATTGGTTGAATGCGAATGATACTTTGAGGATTTGTATGTTGGTATTTATATTTAAGTTAGATAATAATATGTTACCATCATATTTTAGTAAATTTATTGTGAGAGGAATGGATGTATGTGAGTATAATTTAATTATAAAAAATGTTAGAATAAATAGAAATAGGAGAAGCATCTTGTACAGAGGTGTTTTGGAATTTAATAGACTGCCGGATGGAATTAGAAGTTCCAAAACTATTGATAAATTCCTGGCAGTCTTAAAAAAACATATCCGTATAGATAGATGCTTAGTTAAGGATTATGTAATTAGCTTTAGCTACTATATTATATAAATAAATAAAATGGATCCGTCGGGATATAAAATACAAGAAAGTTCATTACATACACGAGAAAATCAATTGTTTTAATTTGATTCTGGACAGAGCTTATGCAGCAAATTCGACAAATAATAGAATGCGTGCTAATAAAAAAGTAAAATCGGGGGTTGGTTGCAGTTTGTCAGAATAATCATCCAATTATGCGCTTCGATCCCTCTTTTCATCGAGTGAAATCAGCGTGTCCCGAGGGCTGTTTCTACAAAGAATTAATTGACCACACTGTATCATCCCCTATATATGTATGTACAGATTGTTTTTAAACGTTTCATATTTTACGATATAATTTATTTCATCGTTGTTTTTCGAAATATATATATATATATATATATATATATTGTTTGGCAGAAGCGACTCATTTGTCAGATTGTCCTGGATGCGTGACGGACAGACAGACAGACAGACGCGTCGCAGGACACGACTCGTCGCCTCCTCAATCGACAGTTGCGCTTTTATGTGATCTCTCCCTTTGTAATACGACCTGGAACTGTACATATGTACGTTTATAAATACACACGTACATACATATACGCATCTGTACACATGTGTGTGTGTGTCGTCGGTTTATTGTAATCACTCCCATTTATCAACACTGTTTTCATTTCGATTCCGTTAAGCGGCGATTTGAAAGCGTTATTTATTTAAGTTAAAATCAAACAAAGCGTCCTTGTTTGCGGATATTGAAAATTTAAAGCGTGGAAGCGCATACGCAGTTCTTCAAACTTTAAAAGAATATAACGTGTAATAATTAATTTCCGATTTATGAACAAATAGACGATCACATCCTATACGTAGTTAATGGTAATGTTAATAGTAGAAGGAAAACTCACAGGTTTTCGTTGCCCTATCATAGGATTTCCACGTGTCTTCGCGTCTGATTTCGCCGTTTGAGAAGCGTCGTCTCGTCGAAGAGGGACATCAGCTCGAGGAACGAGAACGAGTGAGCGAGGAGATGGAGAATTTTCGATTCGAACGAGAGGTGTATCGGAGGTGAATGTAATCCGAGCGGGGTTGGACTCGGATTTCGCTCGTAAAGCTCCGCTAGCATCCACTCCATAAAGCTCGACATTAAAGCTCGTTACGCGAGTTTCACCCGCTCCGAAATCCCCATTACGAACGTGTAATCTGGATGTCAATGGTGAAAATCGATGTTGACACATCAAAAAAACATACCTATCTATGTATGTATATGACAATAGAATTTGCTTACGCAATGTATTGAATCTAATCTAAGCGATATAGATTTCTTCCTCTGAAGGCAGCGTACTTAATATAATAAGTATCTTTCCTTAGTTATTATTAATAACTAAGGAAAGATACTCTCCAAGAGGATCAGACTATGATTTGGTAGGTAGAATGGCATTATTTGGGTTGTGCTAATTTTCGCAGTACCATTTCATAGTTAAATTAGATAATTTAGTAATGTCCAGATATTGCCAATGACGATATAATTAAGGCCGAGAAAATCATTTTATATACGACCCCTTTACTCAAAAGACTCACTGAGCTATCACCTGTCTGGTATGGATTTCATCATCATCAAATCATAATCATTTTCAGCCGTCCATCATCCACTGCTGGATGAAGGCCTCTCCAATCCTCTTCCATTCCCGTCTGTCTTGAACAATCTGCATCCAGTTGACTCCACACATTCTTCTCAATTCATACCTCGCTTTCTTTCACATCCTCTCGGATACCGTTCTAGTATTTCGCGCGTCCATCTGCCATCCATTCTTCTCGCTATGTGTCCAGCCCATTGCCACTTCAACTTTTTTACTACATATTATATCCTCAGAGCACAAAAGTGACTTATCCAAGATTTAGCGAAAATGAGTTACGAATGCAACTTTGTTCCTCTTTAATTATTCTATCGGGGCAGTCAAGTGGCACATCCGAATGACGTCACAAAGTACAAAAGTTCTACTAATATTCTATTCAAGTGACAAGTCCGAACTTTTTGCATGAAATTTGAAAAATTAACTTTTGTAAATTTAATAATGAAATCATCATCATTTTCAGCCATTCACCATCCTCTGCTGGATGAAGGACTCTACAATCCTCTACCATTCCTGTCTGTCTTGAGCAATCTGCATCCACTTGACTCCACACTTGGGATGATGAATCTTGATATTGTTTTCTTTCACATCCTCTCGGATACCATTTCAGTATTTCTCGCATCCATCTGCCATCCATTCTTCTCGCTATGTGTCCACTTCAACTTTTTCACACGTTCCACTATATCTGCCACCTTGGTCATGCTTCTTACCCATGTATTCCTCTTACGATCTCTTCTCGTTATACCGAGCATACATCTTTCCATGCTTCTCTGTGTGTACTGAATCTTACGTAATATTCTTGAATTTAGCATCCGCGTTTCACATCCATACGTCATAACTGGCAACAATCAAATTTGCGCATGACAACAATACTTTATCTACCCTTCTATGGGTAGTTACCTATGGGAAATATCTTTATTCATCGTTATAATTTTAATAAAATGCGTGCGTGAGAAAGCCTTCTGATTAATTTTGTTTGAGTCTAAGGGCCCAAAATTTCTAGCTACACCACTATCTACTACATATACATATAAAGTTGAATGTGACACTATAAAAATTACATGTATTATATCGATGGGTTAGTGCACAGATATTGTATGTCCAGTTTTGTTTTAAAAATTGTAAGTGACATATATCTATTTTGCATGAAAACTATGGACGTAATGGACATATTATATACATACATATTTGAATAGGGCAATAATTGTATGTCCAATAATATTTGGACATATGTACAATACTTTTTAAACATGAAGGTTTGATGCAGATTCAAACTCAATTTTGTTAAAACTGGACATACAATATCTGTGCACTAACCCATCGACGTCTACTATATAAAGCTGTTTCTTTGTTTGTTTGTCCGCCGGGAAAAATTTACAGTTTTCAATTTAGAACCACCAAATTTTGTATATCATCTCATGGCACTCTAACTTAGACCGTATATGGTTTTTGGAAGGGGTTAGAGCCCGGGGTCAAAGGGCCCCCGTACAAAAATTTGAATCAATTTTTATTTATAGGTACCTACCTACCGGAGAATAAATGTTTATTTCGATATTAATTTGTTTTATTATTTGAATTCACCCGGCCGAGCAACGCCGGACCATTCGGCTAGTATTCATATAAATATACTTTTCTGTATTTCATTTGCGTGTCATTTATATGTGTGCCAACGGGGTTTCCGATTACAAAGCGAGAATTTAAACGTTCAAACTCATCCACGCCACTATTCACAAAAGTATAACGTGTATGATAATAAGTCATCCACAAAGAATGAATAGCAATAGTAACATATACCCGTCGTTAGTCATAGTGTGGAAATTAATAAGGAAAATTCGATACCTACTATGTAGGTAGGTAGTAATAGGTACACACCATTCAATGAATTTTCCTTTTCGAAAGATTTGCGCACACATTCAAAGCGTTAATTGCACAAAATTCAATTGTCACACAGCGAATCATTTAATCCGTTTACTTATACGCTGTTTAATCACTCACCCTCTTCAGTCGCGAGTGTGGAACGCTCAAAAGCAGGAAAGCTCTCTCGTTCGAGAGGCGAACGTGATTGGTCACAGTTTCTATGACAACGCGAGCCTTCCGGTTTTCGAGAGCCGTGATTGGCTGACAGTTCGCGGTGGGCGGGGCTTATACTCGCGCTACGACAACACCCCCTTGCAAACAATTGAATTTTAAATCGAAATAATAATACCGACACGTTTAATACGACAAAGCGAAACCTTTTCAACACTCTACTATGTAAATGAATAATGGAAACTTAATTATAATACATATCGGAAAATTTGTAGAAATACAAATCTTCTACTGATTAAATTTTGCTTATGAATAATTGAACTATGCAATATACATATATTGAAATTGAAGAGGATTATATAGAACTGATCGGTAGGTATCTAGTGATCAAAATTGCGTTGATATCATCCAATGTGAATAGTAGCCAGAAGCTTCAATTTTGTATTTCACGTAAAAAAAATCCATACACGCGTACATCCTAGAAAAGATGTAATCGACGCAATACAAAGGTCGCAGACAGGTAATCCGAAAAGCTCCCCGGGATTAAGCTCACCTCGTCAGATAACAATTGGAGCCCACTCGTGTGAATTCCGAACGCGTTACAAAGCTCATCGATCTCTATTATGAATCCTTATCGACGACTGAAATGTAGTGGAACGACTACGTGCGCAATTCCAACGCTAATTCCATTGTTGTCTCCGAGCTAAACTTTAGCACCTGAATCAAATTTTTAAGGTACGACAGAACATTGATGATAATCTGCATTTTTTTTTCCTATTCCGGTAGATACTACCGAAAAGTTGCGTAAGTGTGTGTGGGCAAGTATCGTTGATTTCGATTTATTATAAAGAATGGTGTATTTTTTTATTTTTGTTTTTATCGTAATTGTATTGATTGACAATACAAGTGCGCTATGAAAATCAATGGCGTTTCAATAAACACGTTATTCTTGTCGTACATTTAAAATCGATGATTTTACTGTTGCAATAGAAATGTTGCATAAACAAAATAATTGAAATGTTTGGTCACATGATAATGTTTGCAAGGCAAGGAGTTGGAGTAACGAGACACCGTGCGTAACAATACCCTGGTCAGCAAGTTTTTATCTCTATCCCACAGTGATTCGATTGTGCTGACTCGGGAATGCGATTCCTGGTAATTCAATTATGTCAACGTGTCATTGGTAATAAAAAAAAAATACACCGAAGAGAACTGTGGAATTCGTTGTATTCACTTTGCATATAAAAACGTAAACAAATCATCGAAAACTTTTCAGATCAATCTTATCTTTAGATTTTTAATGGGTTCCACTTCACTCGTTGATTGACATTTACATTGAATTTAAAATTTGATTACCTAACAGTAAAATATCTTTCATTGAAAATATAATCGCACCATCCAATGACAATATTTGTATTAAAATTGATTCACTGAGACATTTTTTTCATAAGATTCAAAGTTTCAATAATCTATATATGTACATATATAAAAATCAATGTCTGTTTGTTTGTCTGTTTGTCTCTTATAGGCTCCTAAACCACTCAACCGATCGCGATGAAACTTTCAGGACTTATTGTGATTATGCCGGGAATGGTTCCTGTGAAAAAAAATCGGGATAAAACGGGAACGGGATCGGGAACGGGCCTGCTCACGCGTCAGATAACGTACTAGGAACGGGATCGGGACCGGGATCGGGATCGGGAACAGGAACAGGATCAGGAACGGCCTGCTCACGCGTCAGATAACGTACTAGGAACGGACACGGGAACGGGAACGGATCGGCAACGGATCGGGATCTGGAACAGGAACGGTATCGGGCATTGCAACGCATGCCGGGTCAGCTATGTTATATAAAAATTTAGCAAGTAAAATAAAAACATTTCCTCGTCTATGTACATACATACATAGGTAGGTACTCAATTAAATGATAAAACTATTGGGCTCACCCACACTTAACCATGCCACACCCGTCTTTTGACGAAATCCTAAATGCATGAATTTCTATTGTTTTGTATGGCGTAGTCACAACTCATAACAACGGCGTCACGACACGCAATCACATCACGTGTGGTGTGGTAAGTGTGTGTGAGCCCTAAAATGTTGAAAAAGCATAGTATCGATACATCCTATCATATATGAAAATTATCTAAATAAATTTCACTCACGGGAAAACTGTAAATCTGTAAAAAAAAATAAAAATACAAACAATGTGAACGTTGGGCTTTAATAAAGTTACGGTTTTACTTTATTATAGCCTGATTATATATTATTGTAAATTGTTTTCGTGTATTAATTGAGAATATTTATGTATGTAGGTACTGTTAGAGCACGGGCTCCCAACTTATGGGTCGCGAAGGGTTTTCTGTGGGATCGCCAACTGAAACAGTAAACTAAAAAATATATTGACAATAATGTAATTTTTTTTAGTTATGACGTATGGATGTGAAACGTGGATGCTAAATTCAAGAATGCTACGTAAGATCCGTATACATACATATGTACTCGTACATATCGCGTCCTCGGAGCACAAAGGTGACATGTCCAAAATAGTAAATTGCTCAGGGCAGCAATTTTCATGTTTAAACTGGTCATCATAAATCAGGGGAACTTTATATAAAAATGATAATTGCACATATTGCAATTAGATTTTTAGATGCTATTTCATTGTTTATCAGTTATGACGTATGGATGTGAAACGTGGATGCTAAATTCAAAAATGCTACGTATGTAAGATCCAATGCACACACAAAGCTTGGTATAACAAGAGAGAAAGATGGATTGGACACAGAAATACTGAAATGGTATTCGAGAGGATGTGAATGAAAGCAAGGTAGACCGAGTGACATAATACATACGACCAATGCGTACTGCCAGCTATGACGTATGGATGTGAAACGTGGATGCTAAATTCAAGAATATCCAGTGCACACAGAGAATCATGGAATGATGAATGCTTGGGGTATGACAAGAGATTGTAAGAGGAATACATGGGTAAGAAGTATGACCAAAGTGGTAGATATAGCGGAACGTGTGAAAAAGTTGAAGTGGACACATAGCGAGAACAATGGATGGCAGATGGACGCGAGAAATACTGGAATGGTATCCGAGAGGATGTGAAAGAAAGCAAGGTAGGCCAAGTTGACGATAGGCTGATGAATTGAGAAGAATGTGTGGAGTCAAGTGGATGCAAATTGCTCAAGACAGACAGGAATGGAAGAGGATTGGAGAGGCCTTCATCCAGCAGTGAATGGTGAATGGCTGAAAATGGTAATGAATGCAATTTTCATTTTTAATCGATGTCTTGATGTTTGAATAATATTTTTTTGCCTTTTTCAAATATATCGGTGTCGCGGGTCACTTGACTTTTATAAAAAGGGGTCGCCACTCGATAATGGTTGGTGTGTTAGAGGTATCATAAAATAATTTAATTTATTGCACAATGTAAACTATCCGTTGAAATGTACTTAATGAATATTTATTTTGTTACAGTCAAATTGTAAAACAGTTAAATATGTTGGGTTTAACTGGAGCATATGTAGGTTCAGCTGTTCATACGGAGATTGGATCAGTTTTCGTTCGACGTTCAAGCGACACGGTCGCCCGTCCACTCACGCGAATTTAAACCATAATAACAACAACAAATAAGTTAACAAACAAAACAAAAATCACACCAATACATCGTAAAATAGTGTGAAATTATTTTGTCATACAAAATTTTAAACATTTCGATTCAAAAGTCAATGAATAACATTTTCTATTCGGTGCTACGAAAAAAGTTGCATTTACATTTGAACGCAGCATGATGATTTCTACTAGTTGACGTCTACCAGTATCGTCCAGTATGGAAGATCTTTCCAGGACCAGAGTCGACTCGTCCTGTTCCGATAGATTGACGCCCAATAACGAGTCCACCAGCGGCTCCAGCAGTTCCTTGCCTTCGTACAACTTTGATCTGCAAAACCCTGCGGCATTTTACGCGCCCGAAAAACAGGACAACCTCACTTTAGATAGCAAATTCTACTTCGACGGTGGAGGAGATCCTGCCAGAAGACTCAGCGCCGATCATTACACATCCTGCAGCGAGAACAAAAAAGAGTTGCCGCCGTGTTCTCTACCAGAATACCCCGTGTTCAAAATGTCCAGTTGTAAAAAAGTGGCCAACGATAGTTTTTATCCACCCGAAAACCAGCACAGAAAAGACAGCAAACTAGATCAGCAATCAGAAGACTACTACAATCCTGCATTGCATATGAATGAAGGAATAGTCGGAGTGCAAGACAAATTGAACCAGAACGCATACAGGCAGGGACAAACCTCTACCAATTTGAGCATAGAGCAAAAATTGGCCAATCACCTTCCTGTGAGTTACGGTTCTTCCGGAGGCGATTGTATTAGTGAAAACAGGGAAAATTTGAGTGGATATTTAGTGTCCAATAATAATGGAGGTTACGGGAGTAATTTGGGATTGAACGGACCCGTTTTCCCCAACGGAACTAATAAAAAGTGTATGTTGTTCAATCAAGAGCAAGTTCAGTGCGTGTGTGAGGCTTTGCAACAGAGAGGTGATGTTGAAAGATTGGCCCACTTCTTGTTGAGCCTTCCTGACAACGATTTGGGCAACGGGGATGAGAGTGTACTGAGGTAAGAACGTTATAACAAGTATAGATTTGTAATAGAATATACGTTGAAAATAATAAATTCACAGTGAAAACTTGTAAATTGTAATTATAGAGCAAGAGCATTGGTAGCTTTTCATCGAGGAGTATTCCGCGAATTGTATGCGATTTTAGAATCGAAATCCTTCAGTACGCGCTACCATGCTGATCTTCAGGAATTGTGGTACAAAGCCCACTATAGAGAAGCTGAAAAAGTGCGAGGGAGAGCTTTGGGCAAGTGCTGCAATTTTCAAAATAAAATTCTATTAATTTCTTTGTGAAAAATTTGATTATAATTTTATTTACATAATAGGCGCCGTCGACAAGTACAGACTCCGAAAGAAATACCCGCTTCCGAAGACCATTTGGGACGGCGAGGAGACTGTTTACTGCTTCAAAGAGAAGAGTAGGAACGCTCTGAAGGATTGCTACTTGAGAAATCGGTATGTGTCTAGAAGTAAGTCTGAAAGAAAGGAAAGAATTGGCGTTTGAACGAGTTCAAATTTTTAACGCGAAATCGTTACCGTCGCTTTTGCAGTTATCCGACGCCTGACGAAAAGAAAACATTGGCTAAAAAGACTGGCTTGACGCTGACACAGGTTTCCAACTGGTTCAAAAATCGTAGACAGAGAGACAGGACTCCACATCATCCTAGGTAAATTAATTTGACATAAAAATTCAGAATTTTATGAATTTTAATCGAATATATTCTCGCAGGAAAAAATAATCAAAGCACGCAACAAATAATTTCATTGAAATTACGAAATACGATTCTAAATAAATATCACGCTAAATTTTAATTTAATTATGATAAGCTCTTCAAAATTAATACACTTAATCATTAATTCGTTTCCGTACTATGATTCTATGATTAAACCAAAACGCTTCGACATTCCAATGCTACAAGCTACATACATACATACATACATATGTTCTGCAGTAGTTACAATAGTCAATTTTATCTGAAAGCTCACGAAACGGATTCATTTGATCAGTAGTTTCTAAAACAACTTTCTTTATTATTGATTAACACATTCATCGCATTTTGTCGAACTTTAAATAGGCTTGTATTTATTGGGTCAGTAACTTTTCCGATTTTCGGTCAGTTATTTTAACCAAATGGTGAGTAAATATTATAGAGGGTCAGTAACTAATACTAAACGGTAAGTGCATTTATATAAACGGTCGGTATTAAAAGTTCACTGACCAAGTCCTTAATTTTTACTGACCGCTTGTGAAAAAGTTACTTACCAACAATATATATTTTAAATGACCATTGTCTTGAAAAGTTACTGACCGTTTATCAATTTAAATACTTACCGATTAATTATTAGCTGCCCTTTAAATATACATATTTTATAATACCAAGAAATATCCTAACAGAGTCGGACCGAGAAAGAGCACGTTTCAAGTGTAAAATTAATGATCCTCAACGAACAAAATTGCTTTTGTGGAAAGAGGTTTTGTTTTTTTTTCCATTTTGACTTCGTTATGGACTCTCAAATTTTGCGCAAATAAAGCATTGGCCGTGAAAAAATGCTTGCGACAAAACTCGTACAGAAAAAGGACAACTCGATGGAAAAAGCCCATGTAGCAAATTAGAAACGGTCAAATTGTATAGGGAGCTTTCCAAACGATCTTCTCAAACGTCAACAAAAATAATACACTATGTATTTAAAACATTACATACTGTCCAATTATTTACGACAGACACGTGTGCGTGAGTAATGTATGTATGTATGCACAATGTACATATGTATATATGTACATACTTATGTACATATCTACATAATTTAAAAAGCTTTACATAACTCGAGTTAATATTTGCTATAAATATGCGTCACAATAACTGATTTGTTTGCATATCAATTTCACTCTTCAATGGGAACAATTAAAAGACCTTTTGTGTTTTTTGCTGTCGATTGCTGGTCGCGTTATCAGTTTGGGAACGGATTCGTTGCCATTTTCGCATGAGCGTATCTTTTTTCAAACACGTCTCTCCTTACATCGCAATGAAACAATAGTATATAAAAGAAATTGTACATACATACATAAATACATATATGATTCATCAATCGCAGATAATAATTGTGGACATCTGCGATTTGAAAGCACAAGTGTACCAAAATGTGTTAATGCCTCATTTGGGATTTTGCATACAAAATCGGTCCTTTTGTCTATGAAAAGCTTGAAAATTTAGGATGAGCGCCAGGAAGTCATCCATCAACTTGCCTATTGTTTGATTGCATTGTTGAAAAAAAAGTATATATTTTGATTGGAATACATTTTCGTACGTAAAATTATTTACTTTAGTTAGTTAGGTTGAGAATACAATTCGTTCATCGTATAATATCAACCAGATAGTTCATTAAAAAAACCCGCAAATCACTTTTTTTTAATAGACTTCTTTACGAATTGATTTCAAAACTTTCAACAGTGACACAATATCTGAAGCAATTTTCGCAACATTTTAGCTTTGGAGATTTGACTTTGGACTCATGTCTAATATTCATGTATCCTTGATCACACAATGCAAATTCGCATTTACATAATATGAGTCACCATGCAAAAAATTGCTCATCCAACATCCATAAAATATCGAGTCATTAAAGTGGAGACATTAAGAATGGTATTTCAGCGCTTTTAAATTGTTATTTTTACTAGAAATTATGTAATAATTTACACCCAAGAACATGTTATCTAAAAAGCATTTCTAATTTTAAATAGGGATATGGTTTTGACCAATGGATATGCGACTCAGCCCATGTCAGTGTTGGGTTTGTCGGCTTCTACTAGCGGCGTCCACAATGGTGGTGATCTTCAAGGTGTACTCGACAACATGGCTAACCGTCGTTTTCCTCCATCACACGGTTACTTCCCTAATCAAGAATGCGGCATCACCGGTTACCAAATCAACCACCATGGAACTGCCTGACATCAATATCAGCAGTGAAAGCTCGATGCTTACTATAGCACTGAACAACAAAAAAAATACCCAGAGCGGAGATTGGTCAATTTTTACTAAGTTTGACCCACTGAATTCGAATCTGATAATGATTTCTGTTGATATGCTCTCGTTTATGAGATATTCACGATTTAAAAAATATCCATTTTTCATCCAACTCAAAATATAGTATCGCTGTACTCAAAGTGAGTATAGAAATCAATAGTCAGATATTTTTCCTATTGATTGTGATTTTTTATTGCTTTGAAATAATTATAATTATCTAGCGAATTTTTAAAATCAAAAAATTTTTTTTTACATATTTTTTTCCCGTGCTATTTTGGCGTGTATTTTATTTCGCTACGTTTATAAGGATTGGTTTTCTATCTCAATATTTTATTTTATCTAAACGTACTAATTTTAAACTACGTTATGAGTTGTTCTCGGCGGCGCGCTTAAAGACATTCGCGCGCTCTCTTTCTCGTCTTCTGTTGAACGTTTCGCGCGAGAGAGAGCGCGCAAATGACCGATAAGCGCGCCTCCGAGAACATCTCATAACCGCAAACGCCAAATAAATAGACCGCAAACGTCAAAAAAATGGATATTTTTTATTTTTTTTAAATCGCGAATATCTCATAAACGAGAGCATATCAACAAAAATCATCATCGGATTCGAATTCAGTGGGTCAAAATTAGTAAAGATTTAATAATCTCCGCTCTGGGTTTTAAAAAACGTGTTTTTTTGTTGCTCAGCATAGTAGCGTTTAAACGCACATTTTAACGTATAATAATAGTTATATTGACGATACTGCACTTCTCCATTACTATTATTGTGCATGTATTTTACTTTCCTAAGCAAAATTTATTAAAATTTTAATTGTTTAATGTACACTAGTCTTACGATGTAAATGAAACAATTGATTAAAAAGATATATCGAGACATACTTGTACTTTGATTATTGATTATTCTCCGCTATGATACAAATATGAATATGATAAAATAACTACAAATGCTTGAGATGTTTAAATTTTTATTTAAAAAAAAAGATTACTACAAAATAAAATTGACTATAGATTATTTTTGTCCATAATTCAGTCACTAAAATCACAAGGATCAAAATCACATTTGACACATTTCACCAGAACTGTAGAAAATACAAGAACATATTGGCGATACGATGATACGATTTATTAGAACCATAATAAATTAGTTCATACACTTATATCTCATGTAAAAGTCCACAATATATTCCAGTAATTACTTTTAAACATTACACATACAATTTGTCATTCTTGGAAAAGCTTTCACTGTAAAAAAATCTAAATAAAACCAATCATACACAAACAGTTGATACCAAATCAGACTCGAAAATAAAAATACGCAACATAAGAACACGAAAGTTATAATAAGAAATGGTGGAATAAAATAACATAAAAAACTTAAAACAGTAGGTCACCTTGAATACCTAAATTAAACTACATGTAAAGTTAAATTTAATTGTTTATTCAAAAACAATCTTCCACTGGGTGGCCATGGAAACTTCTGGTTTCCTCACGACGAGAACATCGTTGCCTGTATGATATGTAAGATGCAATGGTGTGGAGGCTCCAGTCGCCAATGCTTTCAATTCTGCTTTTTTCGGTGGTGTCTTCATACCGGCAATCACGACTCTTTCCAACCACGCCTTCGTCGGATATGAAGCATTTTGATCAATAAAGCTATAAACAAAATAATATAATCAATATAAAAAAGTAATTACATTATAATAAAATAAACATTAAGAACCAACCTATATGAAAGAACATTATTTTGGTAGCTTAGTTTTGCATATATATATTTTCCTTCTTTGTAATTAAACGATTCTTCATCATCGATGAATAGGTTTCCTTCAGCCGTGAACTAAAAAATAACAACAATTTAAATACACACACACATTCAAAATTAGTCTTTTTAATTATAATAATATATGTAACTCACATTAGAGGATAAAGCAATAATAAGCGTATACGGATCATTGACCATCAGAGCGGAAGCTCGTCGCATCCTTTCCTTCTTTGAAATTATAGTTCCACCTCGTTGATACACGGGTATCTATGTATAAACAAAGATTACAATTTAAAAAAAATGTATTTCAAGTATAAAATATCATTTTTACTTTTACAATGGCTTACTTTAGCAATGGTCACAGGTTGGCTCAATTTTCCAGGTTGTAAGGGTTGATAAGTGTCAACGTCATACCAGATCTCACCAGTTGACGATCCAGGCAACTGAACAGTCACTGACGATGCGCCTTCTTCAGTTACGGGTCTCACGAGTAAATAATTCCCTGAAAATTATAACTGCTATTGATCCATACTTACAAACGAAATAGTCAATAATAAATAATTCATACCGATTAAATATTCATTGTCAATTGCAAACAGATCTGTCTCTTTGGGGAAATGCATGAATATTGGTCTCATCACTGGTAAACCACTAATCGAATGCTCGTAGAACAATGTATACCTGTCGGGCACAAATAGATTAAGGAACCGGTATTTGAAAGATCCAATATAAAAATACAAATGTTTACGTACCACAGTGGCAAATATGAGTATCTCCTTCGTATGGCGTCTCTGATGTGGGCCATTGTTTGAGAATCGTACAAGTAAGGCTCTCGTCTCTTGGTGTCAATGTGCGAATGAGCTCTGAAGAACGGTTGGAACGCTCCAGCCTAAATAACAAAGTAAGAACAAACCTATATAAATAAAAACTATACATATGTACTACAAAAAAAAAAAAAAGTGAAATAGTACCTGATACCATCTCGTCATCAATTCGGCTTCAGGATATTTGAAAAATCCTCCAACATCGGCTCCGCAGAAACTCACACCCGATATAGCAAAAGAAAGACACATAGGTATGGTAACGGCCAAGTGTGACCACTCAGCTGCATTATCTCCAGTCCACACTGCAGCGTATCTTTAAACAAACAATATCAAATCAATAAAGAACGTCCAAAATAATACACCGAGATACAATAACTAATTAACACCTTTGAGTGCCAGCGAAAGCCGATCTTGTAAGAATGAAAGGACGACGAGTATGCTTTGAGCGTTCCATCAATCCTTCGTAAGTACCCTTGATCTGCAGCAGTCCGTACAAATTATGCACGTGACGATGTTCCCAATCTCCGTAATGGATGCAATCTTTGGGCATAGTGATCTCGGGTCCGTTGAATACCTATAAATTCAGCCAGTTAACGATACTGTAAATTAAGTTGAAAACGTCGGAGTTGATGGAAAACTCACCGATGGTTCGTTCATGTCGTTCCAAATGTGCACATCGTTCGTTGTACCTTGGAAATTATCTAAGAGATACCTTTCGGAATAATACTGCCTCACTTTAGGATCAAAGAAGTCCAAGTAGCTAGAAGAACCAGGCCAACACCAACCTAGAATTTTATAATAATTAATAACATATTTATCTGTATGATATTTCAGCTGAGGTCACATGAGCGTTCACACAGAAATTTAACGTAGTCTGCTCCTTAAACTAAAATTGATCTAAATTTACCTTCATAATCCTTTCCCTCTTTATTCTTTACATAGTATCCTTGATTAGTAGCATCTTCATGCACAAAATAACCACCCTCTCTTTTAATATGCGGATCGATTATCACAACCATCTTACGACCTTTAGCCGTTAAATTAGTTACCATTTCATTCGGATGAGAAAATCTAATAGCATCCCAAGTGAAATATCTAAAAACATACAAATTCCAAAATAAGAAACACTCATAAAACAACAAAACAAACAAAACAAACCAACAAAACCATACTTTTTACGATCAGTATATTCAATATCCAACCAAATCACATCCAACGGAATATCGTTGCGGTCGAAATTTTCTTCCACCGATCGCACATCGTCTTCGTCATTGTAATTCCATCGACATTGGTGATAGGCCAATGAGAACATCTACAATATAAGTCAAAAGAAATTAGCACATGACTATGTATGTACATATTTTTATAATCCGTATTCTACTATTCATAATACATACTTGCGGTAGGTTAGCAGTTCCCGTGAGTCTAGTATACTGTCGGAAGCAATCAGACGGTGACGGTCCCATAAAGATGAACGTGTCAAACACTCCAGACTCGCTGATGAATCGCACAGAAGGTAGTGGAGCAGTTCCGCCGGAAACCAAGTTCACCAATGACGATACAACATCAGCACGACCGGAACGACCAGCTTCTACATCGACCCACGTCTCCGCAGCATTTAGCCAAAATACACCAACTGTGTTTCCATCAGCTCTATAATACACATATGTACAGCAATGTAACACATCAATTTCCACATTACCATATAATACTGTGAATTATTGTACTAACCCATGAGCGTACGCAACAGGAATCGCACCGTATATAGCCATAGTTGAATCAAGCTCGTATTCAAACACGTCAAGATTGTACAGCCTGTATGGATCTTGACCTTTAGTTGATCTCAAAGCGAAACTGTCGGCATGCTCAGGAATTCCTGAAAAATTACACAATGAAAATATTTAATTTGAATGTACATTCATATACATATGTACTCGTACATATCGCGTCCTCGGAGCCCAAAAGTGACATGTCCAAAATAGTAAATTGTTCAGGGCAGCAATTTTCAAGTTTAAACTGGTCATCATAAATCAGGGGAACTTTATATAAAAATGATAATTGTACATATTGCAATTAGATTTTTAGATGCTATTTCATTGTTTATCAGTTATGATGTATGGATGTGAAATGTGGATGCTAAATTCAAGAATGTTACGTAAGATCCAGTGCACACAGAGAAGCATGGAAATATGTATGTTTGGTATAACAAGAAGAGATCGTAAGAGGAATACATGGGTAAGAAGTATGACCAAAGTGGCAGATATAGCGGAACGTGTGAAAAAGTTGAAGTGGACACATAGCGAGAAGAATGGATGGCAGATTGAGGCGAGAAATACTGGAATGGTATCCGAGAGGATGTGAAAGAAAGCAAGGTAGACCGAGTGGACAATTGGCTGATGAATTGAGAAGATAGTGTGGAATCAAGTGGATGCAGGTTGCTCAAGACAGACAGGAATGGAAGAGGATTGGAGAGGCCTTCATCCAGCAGAGGATGGTGAATGGCTAAAAATGATGATGATGATTTCATTATTAAATTTACAAAAGTAAATTTTTCAAGTTTCATGCAAAAAGTCCGGACTTGACACTTGTGCGCCCCAAGAATACTAGTAGAACTTTTGTACTTTGTGACGTCATTCGGATGTGCCACTTGACTGCCCCGATAGAATAATTAAAGAGGAACAAAGCTGCATTCGTAACTCATTTTCGCTAAATCTTGGACATGTCACCTTTTTGCTCTGAGGATATAATATGTAGTAAGGTTTAAATATTAAATAAAATTGTTACCATAAACGTGAGTAGCTTTCGGGAAGGTAACGTCCATTGAAAGTCCTTCTGGACCTCTCGGCTTTGTATCGTGATGTGATTTGTAATTTTCTTCCCACGCACCAGGATCAGTCTCTTCATGGTGCTGAAAGGTACATAAACAATTAACATGTCATATATATTTATTAATAATAATATTCCACTTTATTTAAAATACATAAAAAATTACCGGAAGCTCTGGAATATGCTCTTCATTGTTTTCACCATCTTCTTTTTTCTCTTCGTCCGATTTAGGAGGTTCTGGCTTATTGCGTAAATGTTCTAAAGTCGTTAAACCCTTTTCATTCAAAGACAGAACAAGTTCGTTCTGAGCGTTGAAGAAATCGAACTTCAGAGGCTTTGAATGTAGTATTACAGAATGACCTTGACCATTGGCTACTTTAACAATTCCAGTATTTTTATTTTTTTCAACTAGAGTTAGTCTGAAATGGGAAAATAAACCGTAATACAAAAAATTCCCAATATGTACATAGTTCATTTTGAATATAAAAGACTTACTTTTCTACAGATGGTTCTCCGTTGAGGACATACTCCACTTTATAGCGTGGTTTCAGCGGTTGCTTTTCATCAATCACAACTCTGAACGTACCGTCGACTAAAGCTATTAAATTTAATATAAAATGTACCTGCAAAATAATATGTTGCGAATGTTGTTATACATATACATATGTATGTATGTACATACATAATATGTATCTACATACATATGTACATATTGTGATAACGATTTATGACTCAACGATTATGATTTAATACTCACATTGTAATCGTTATTTCTAATGTCTGCGCTCAACGTGTGCTTATCTAATTTAACAGTATCTAAAAGTAGTTCATAAGGAGAATTTCCCGGATTCAATTTTCGCAAACGGCGACAAAAACTACTTTGATCGCATGTTTTGAAATTATTCTTGTCGACTCCGACGACCGTGTGCGAAATTAGAAATCCAAAAACAGCAACGAAATATAATTTCCAGGATCCCATCTGAAATCAAATGAGTATCGAGCTATTAATTCAATTCAGTATTCGCTACATACAATTTGTAAACAAACTCGATTCTATTTAAATCGAAAAGCAAAAAGTCCTACTGTAAATGTTTAATACATTGTGGAAAATACACATTCAATCAATTTGCAGACTGTAAAGGGCTAAAATCTGCCTGTCTGCTTGATCGTTTACCCGTCCAGAACAGTTGAAATTTTGTTCCAAAAGTATCAACGCTCGACACACTTGTTTCATTGAAAATTTGAACTACTATTTTTTCCCATAACAAAAAAGTTATCGCTACTGTTATTCCACTCACATGTCAATAATAAACATCTGTTGATTGTCAACGAGAAATATCCTTAATATTTATATATATAATAGCTTTAAGTATGCGTGTGTCAGGAACATTCAACACTTCTTTCGTTTTCATTGAAAATTTTACTTAACTAACTATGAGAGGGACAACATACTTACGACACGAATTCGTACGAATACGTGCCCAGTGTGCGTCCAGCCTATGTCTGTCTGTCCAACAGGACCACTCGACACACTTCATGATCGTTTTCATTGAAAATAATTTGAATTATATTTTTTCCCCTTAAACCTGTAATTACCATTATTGTTAACCCACTCTTATGCCAATAACAAACATCTATTTTGATTGTCAACGGGCAATACTCTAGTGTGGATATAAAAGTCACCGGTTAGATACTCTATCTATGCAACAGTTAAAAACAACCATGCAAAGAATGAAGTTGAATGAAATGAAATGATTTGAATGTGCCACTCATTTGAAAGCTTTGCTTTTGTCGCCGACAGGGGCGCTACTACAATATTATAATTTACAATGCAACTATGTATGCATGTATGTATATATGTAAATGTCAAAATGTCAAGCGAAAAGCTTGAAAAGTCGTGACTATGAATATAGGAGTATGAGGCATTAAGTTAACCTTTTGCAGAAGTTGGTAAATGTCCTGATAATGCAACAGCAGAGCCGGCGCTCTGCCGACACGCTGGAGGTTACTTGTCAGTTGTCAACCGCAGACAGTTCTACTTTTTCACAATGTGCACAGTTATTGACCATAACAAAAATAATCACGGCCATTACCCTAATACCACGTCATTCTGCTGACTCGAATCATATTACACGACAGTTGCTAATATTGAAAATCTGGTACTTCTCGACGACTCGGCGATGGGTTGGCGCTTATTGTTCGTTGAGGGCTGTTGTAACAGCAGGCGATGGTGTTGGTCATCGATGGAGATAGCTCAGTTTCAGATCGTGTGAGACTGGAGAGAATTGACGATGCTGGGATGATCGTCGTAATTTATATTATGTAAAATCGTATTTGCATTTGGATGCCTTAACAGGAGAGGAAAATCTTGCAAGATTTATGGATTCACGAAGTTCTTTCATCACACAATTGGTGTGTTTGATGAGAGAGAATGTTCTTTTTCTATAGGAGTTTTCTTGCCCAGCAGAAACCCCAGTCATCCCCCACTAACCCAAATTTCTTTCAGTAGCCGATAGACCGAGAATTCCTACCCGCAAACATACTCCATGCTTCACTCTTTGCTTTGTGTTTCAGTTTACCATATAAAACCAAAATCTGGTGCACAATTCCCCCAACTTCGAGTGCCAGATCTGATCCAATCCGCTCGATAGCTAGGCGAGGGAACTTGCTCCCAGAAACTATCAATAAACAGTTATCCACGATTTGTGCAATTGCTTTCTCTTCCATCCTCGCTCACATAAACTTCTTCTCAACTAATAACATGTACTTAAGGGTGCTCTCCCGGCTACCTTACTCTGCGTTTAGGGATGTTGCGCAATATTACCATTGTAAATAATGCGGGAGCTGTAGTAGAGAATTCTATACAAAGACAAAAAGCAGTACTAAGCTTTATATTTAAGTTGGCAAATGTGTAAATTACTAGTACACTAAACTTACTCTAATTATTAAAATCCCCCAATTGATCTTTGAAATACTTACCATATTAAGACGCTAAAAATAAATACTTAACTAAATAAACCTCAAAACGAAGCTTAATTCAACACAGCAATCCTATAATTGTTCTGATGAATAATTGTTTCCTTTACCGTCTACCCGGAGAAGGGGAACCTATTTGCTGTATCTACATAAATATTATTTTCACTGAATAGTCGCATACAATAACATTGCTCTGTAACTGTGATTTCTCATACTGAAATTGTTAATATGTAATTGGCCATACAAGTTCATAATATTACTATATGATATAGTTTATTCACAGAGTTTAAAACGGAAATATCAACTGCTGATGCACTGTTTAACTAACTACTGGTGCACTCACTAGTGATCACAATTCATCTGAATAACTAAAAAGCAAATAATGAACTGCTACTTTCAATTAAATTTTATGATTATGAGCGATATACTTTTTACTTTTCACGAAGATTTGTAATGGTCAGTCAGTTCAAGCTCCTTTGAAATGATTTTTTTTGTTGGTTCCTTACACAGGCACAGGTGAATTAATTATTATTTTGTTAGATGAATAATCTTTCGCATTCATTGTTTCAATATAAATTCAGGGTAAAGTAATACGCACACGATAAATAGATAATTCATTGTATTAAATTCTCGACGCGTTTCATCTTTTTGGTTACATTTTATAAATATACAATATTAAATATACATTTCTTTTAGTTTATTTAATTCTATTAATTACAATAATCGTCTATTAAAAATAAAAATTTAAACGAAAACGTAAGACAATGCAACGCACTCACACATTGCATACAAAATAAGAGAAACGAGGAGAGAGAGAGAAACAAACCAAAATCGGTAACAATCTTTAGATAACACGCGAATATGTAATTCACAAACATCAACAAGTGACAAACAAGTTTAAATGATAAATTCAATTCAATTGATATGCAAATTTGATAGGTATCCATATACACAATTACAAGATGTCAAAGTATAATATAGATTTAGGAGAATTTAATTTAAACATATTATATAACAATTATTCATCATAAATTTGTTCATATTTTATGACATTTATTTTTTATTTATTTTTACTTAATTGGTTAATTCATCAAAATATAAAAAAAAATGTAGCATACATAATTGGCACAAGATTATGGTAAATCATGTAAACATAATTTGTTGAGTAATGATCAACAACTGAGATATCTACACATTTGATTTTATCATACAGTTTTCTCTCTATCCCTCTCTCTGTAACATGTTTAATTAATGTATCTTTCTCTACTAAGTGCACTTCTGATATATTTTTCATTATACCATAGACATTATACTGACGCAACAATAACATCACACCCGCAAGGTGAAGCAGTTCAATTTTTTAATAAGAATAATTAAATAAATCAAATGGTGTACAATTGACTAATCACTCACCATCTTATAAAATCAACAAAGGATTCGAGAAAAACAATAAATTAAAATACATATTAAACGAATTTACCACTATGAGGTGACGCTGTTGTTATACACTCCCTGAAAAATGAAACTAATGTGAATACAAAACAATATTTAACATGTTCTAGTCCCAAGTTACAATATTTAACCATTAAAATATCACATTTACTTTATTATTACAGTTATCAGCATTTCAGTTTTACACTTTACGCAAACGTCGCAACATTAAATTTTCGTTTTGGTCATGCTAACCCTGATAACGTGTTCAAGAAGACCACCAATATTTATAGAGGATTTTGTCAGTCCTCACACTCACACTGACACCCCAGCTATCACAGAACACACAAAATACATATTCATCAATCTTAATCTATACTTTCATATTCCTTAAACATGTAGAAATCATGTTTCGTTTTGAGATTACATCGAACGAAGAAAAAAGTGGAAATATAATACCAACGATAATCCATCCTTCATGAAATATAATTAAAACCCTCTCACCCTTCAAAAACAATTTATTGCATAAGTAAAAGGGGTAAAAAACGCAATCATGGCAAAAAGAGATTATTAATTCGAACGTTTAAATTAAATATGAATGTTTCAAGAGTGTGATTCGATATCGAAGTTATAAATTTACTTTTTTACAGTTTATCTGTAACATGGCATATGATATGATATATAAAATTTTGATATCAAGCATTTATTTTCTATTATTAATTACATTTATGAAAATGTAGAAATATTGCAAATAATATTTTATTTTATTTAGCTGAGTATATAAAAGATACAAAAACTGTATTACGAGATAAAAAAAATTAATTGCAATTATTTAAAAAAAAAAATGAAAATGTTAAATTATTCAGCTAATTGCTACATAGGCACTTTGTATACCTTCTATACATCGTACATATATATTTTATATAAAAATCTTTCATCCCATACAATGTTTCAATTTTCAGTCAGCACTATTAAGGCAGGGTTTAATCTAAATATATACGTATATCATATAACATTTTAGTATTTAATTGTTCATTTTATTTATTTTTTCAATAGAAGAATTGATCAGGTAGTGATGTTTTTCAAGTAAACATTCGAAAACCAACAATTTATTGCAAGCTATGTATGGCGTTTACTACATGCACTCCCATTTTAACATTTTACATACTTTTTTTCAATGTGCAAAAACAGAACAAGCTCACACGAGGATAATATATCTAGAGACGTAAATTAAGAGGATGATTTGAATATTGGACTGCTTTTATAATAACTAGTTTGACATTAGTGCCACGTCCTCGACTAGATGAAAAAAATAGGATAAAACGAACAAGACATTGTCATATATTCTTCTAATTAATTGCAAACTCACAATTCATAATTATTTTTTCATCCATATACAATTTGATATTAAACAAAATTACGCAATAAATTTAATAACCATCAACATTATTATAGTAATTAGAAACTTCATTATAATAAAAACAAAAAAGAAAAACAATTAACTTCTATATATGTAATATGTATTATGCTAAAAATACGCAAATTTGAATGTTTGTTATTATGCATACTATTTTAGACTCAAAGCCTTTAATTACGTAGTATTAATTTTTTTAAATATGGGTACATTTTGTATTTCTTTTTACAAACTTACATTAACTATGATAGCGACTATGTATTTATTCGTATTTATATATAATAAACAAATACACTTCACACATGAATGGTGGTGAGCATGCATCTTTAAATTAGAAACCAAGTCAATATTTGTCATTTACGAAAAGTACAAAGGAACCTTAACAACGTACGTATGTATGTATACATTTGAGTTCAAATTTAACACATCACAAAGTGGTTCGCTTTAGATCAACCGATACGCTTCTTAAACGTTTTTCAATATAATTTTTATGTAACATACCACATCGACAAATTAAAAAAAAAAAGTACATAAATGATTCTCGTACATTGAAATATCATATTACATGAATTTAGTTTGAATTGGTCCTTTTTTCAGTTATTAGATGAAATAATCTTGACCTGTCCATCAATTTCATAAATTGATTTAAAAGAAGCAGAAGCTCAATAAAATCAACGAACAGATCAATGTCAAACGACATTTTAGAAAGTATGTATGGGAGTGTGATATGAATCGTCTAGTTCCAAAACCCGGTAAAAGCGTATCACTCGATTGTTGGTAAACGGAACAAACACATGTCGTTTTTGCCGTTTTTGGAACAAAACAAGATTTTCAATAATTTTTTTTGACTTGGTTTTAGAAAGAATCCAAGTATAACGTATTGTGTGAAAATATTCCAGATATGCAGATGCCGGGTTTTGGAACTAGACAATTCAAATATTCATTTCATTATTAAAATTTTTAGCACAACTCTATGATAAATTTGAAGAGTGTTGTTCATCTTAAGCGTCTTCGTTTCCCTTTTGTTCTAGTTGATTTACCTATTGAAGTGCAAGTTTTTATAGTTGAATTAATTGTTTTACTTGGAGATGTTTTCTTTGCTGTTGCTTTTCGTATCTTTTCTGACGCTTCCAGAGAATATATATTAAATATAAGCAAAGCGGCACGAGCAGACGCCGCCCTCGAATTACGTTCAAAATGGTACACCTCAGTTTCGGGAAGAGGCCTCTTCTTTTCTTTACGTTCAATCTTAAGTTTGGACAAATCACAACACTCACTATTGATTTCACGCGCTAATAGTCTTTTTTCAGGTACGAAATATTGGTCATTAGATAACATTTCACTTTTAATTATAGAGTTGGAATTTCCTTTTTGATTACGCTTATTACTATTGTTTTTTGAATTATATTTACCTTTGGTATTCTTATAATTACGATTTTTATCAATAACAAACGCACCCTCTTTTTCTCTTTTAATATTTATAATAGGTGCCGATTCTTTTTGCTTTCTTTCCTTTTTCACAGCACCGTCTATTTCAAATTTTACATTTATTTCAGTCAGCGATCCTAGTTGTGTATTACATTTTCTCTTTCTATTTGGAAATGCAAGTTGTGCTTCAGAATAAACTGGTGCTTTATTAAAATTTCTAGAAGATCTCCTAACTGCAACTTCTTCTGTCTTTATTGTTTTGGTTAATTTGCTTTTTCTTGTAGTTAGACATTTATCTTGATTAACTTGATTATTTAATGATACATTGTTACTATGGGAATCAATCAAATTGGTATCTAAAAACATGCACGAGTCTAATTGTGGTTTTCTTCTGGTATATGTTTTTCGTACATCTCCACTAAACTGAAGTTCATCAGTGGAAAATGCATGCTCAACATTATTTTTAGAATTTTTCTTCACTTTAATGTCTACTTGCCTTTTTTTATTAATAATTTCTTTTGTCAAATTATTATCATAGCAATCTTTCTCAGTTTTAATTTGATGATAAGCAACATTTCCATGTACATGATTCCTCTCACATAATATCTTTTCTGTTTGATGATTTTTGTTAATATCAGATACGATGATTTTAGATTCAAAACGTTTCTCTTCGGCTTTTTTAATGTAAGAAATAGAAGATATTATTGTAGGAGTTTCTTGAGTTTTCACTGAGTTAGCATTCATAGTGTATGACATCACTTCTATATCGTTCGAATCGACAATTTCACTATTTACTTCATGCATTTGAGATTTAATACTATTATCGGGTGGATTATTCAATAAATTTCCATTTATATTTTTATCAATTCCTACAATATGAGTATTATCATTCGAGGACTGTTTTAATTTTCTTCGTTTACTTAATTTGGTGGTAAACGTATCCTAAAATTGAAATAATTAATATATGAATATAGTGTACGTAAGATATAGTAAATTAAATCAATAGAATACGTAAATATTCTTAAAAATAATTATAAAACAAAACAATACCTGAAGCATAAAATCAGTTTTTTGCTTAGAATAGCTACGATTAACGCCTCCTTTGTTGTATATATTTGTATGTCTGCTTGGTGTAACCCCGGTGATCTATAATAAAATAATTACATATTTAAAATCAGAAATTACCAATACAGATTATTCCTCAACTGACAAAATTTCAAAATGAAGGTTAATTTAACTGTAAATACAGGAATAAAAATAATTAATTTCATTAAAAATTTATTTACCCATGGGTGCACTTCGAGGTCCTCTTTAGACATTCTTTTGGATGGATCAACAGATAACAGTCCCTTTACGAGATTTTTCGCAGAACTGGATATATGGGACCAAATTACTCCTAAAAGGAAAAACATATCGTATTAGGATCAATTGATTTAACAATAATAAAACCAGTTAACAAAAAAATCAAATACCTTCAAATGACAGCTGACCAGTTTTAATTCTGTTCATCATCCCGACAGCTGGTTCATCTCGCGATAACGGTTGAAAAGGTATCTTTCCAGATAACATCCCATACTGAAATTTTATACAAATATTCATTTGAAATGTTTTTAAAAATTATAAATATAAAAATAGAACAGTGAAAAAATAATACGAACAATTATAACACCCAAACTCCACAAATCACAACTTTCACTGTAACCATTTTCTCCTCCAGTTACTTTGTCAAGAACTTCAGGAGCAGCATAAGGAAGACTGGAATATCACATAATTAGATTATTAAACAAAATTCAGCTTAAAAATCACAAGTAAAAAAAGTATAAAGTACTGACCTAAAGCATGGTGTATGCATGCCAGAAATTGAACGAGAATGATGAACATCCGAAAATCCATTACCATTTTCAGTTTTGGTTTGATACAATCGAGCAAAACCAAAATCAACAATTTTTATATTAGCATCGTGATGGTTTGTAAAGAGAAGATTCTGAAATAGATTGATAATAAAAATAATCTAGTTTCCCAGTAAAATGAAATATAAATAATACATACATCGATATGTACATATTTCATTCGATTGTACGATTTTCTACATAAATAATTAATTCCATACCTCTGGTTTAAGATCTCGATGAACAACTCCAAGAGAATGAAGATGTAAAATGGCAGAAAGTAATTGAATTGTAATTTTTGCAGCTACACCTTCGCCAAGTGGAATTCGTGATAACAATTCACCACCGGTTAGAAGCTCCATAACAATGTATGTGTGAAGCTAAAATAAAAAAGTACAAAGTCATTTAAACATATTTATTTCCAATACGTTTTTTAATCAAACCAAATCTATTTTAAAATACCTCATCTTCGTATACTTCGTGTAATGTTACAATGTTGGGATGCTTTTGACATTTTTTCAATAAATGAATCTCTTGACTACAATCCATTTTTCTGGAAATAATCTATAAAGGCATAAAAAAAATGTTAATAACTGAGTGCATTACTTTATTTTTATTTTTCTATGAACAATTCATACCTTTACAGCATAATGTTTTTTGGTAACTTTGTGTACACACTTTCGACAAACAGCGTAAGATCCATCACCCAAAATAGTATCACGAAGATTCAGATCGTATTTCACGAAAAAAGGAGAATTCTGGAAAAAAAAGACACAATTATTACAATCATTTATTTTAATAAAAAAAAATTAAACTAACATATTGTAGTTAATCAATCAACTATCAAGATAATAAAATTTTAATCTAACCTTTAATTTACAAGCTAAGAGATTTATCGCATCAGGTTTTCCATTCGTGTTTTTCATTAATTCCGCATTAAACATATCGTTGGATACTATATTCTCAGAAAACAAAATACTGGGTGCAATGTAGGAATAACCTAAAAACATTAATGATCAAATATCAGCTTTTGCAACTTTTGTCATGATATTTTTAATAAGACAACATAGATAACGAGCAATACCATGAAACAACTTTTCATGATTGGGTGGCACTGTTGCGGGAGAATCCTCAGCAGGCATTCTCGTAAATTCTTCACTAAAATTACGGGTATCTGTTTCCCCTTGAATGATAGGCTTGAACGGTGCAGGAATAGCTTTCCGAGCAAGAGCACTCCAGTCCAAACACTGCAATTATACACATTTCAAATTAACTATTGTCACATAAATAAAATCACATCATTAAATATTTTAAAATATCAACGAGAAACTGAAAAAATACATATTCAAACCCTAAATCTCAATGCTTACATGAAATAGTGGATGTTTTTTCAACTCATCTGCATCACCCTCTCCACCACCGAGACGTAATCTCGGTTCCTTATTAAGTAACCTAAAATATACAACAAGTATAATGGAACATATTCAATCGAAAGTGTATTATTATAGTGTATTACAATTACAAAATATTTTAAGTTTACAGTACCTGGTGATAAAGTCGTTCATTTCTGGACTTAGATTGTCTACAAGATTCGGTTGTTTTCTCAGGATACGGCGACTTATTTCAGATTGACTATTGCTCTCACAGTTTTCAGTAAAGGGTGAGCCTCCCGTTAATAATTCATAAGCTAAGACTCCCACTGACCACCAATCTACGGCCTGAAAAAAGAAAAAAAGGCATATAAATTAACGGAACACCTTCATGTAATAATGCACATTTAGGTATAGAAGTAGTTTCAAGAACACATGCACATATTTAATTTTGATTATTTATTTGTATTCCACTTCGGTCAAATATTCATTGTTGAAGTATTACATATATACGCATACATCTATATGTATTCACAATAAATCCAAGATTTTTTAGAGATATCTATGTAAAACGTTATTTAACCAACTAACGAAAATTTAGAAAACACTCGCCATTTTGCATGGCGATAATGCGCTAATACGAAAACAAGAACAAATTCACAAACGAAAACAACGATATTAATGAGAAAAACCCGTGGGGAATTCTACGGATTTTCCCATATTCAAAACAACGCGAAAGTTTCATGTCGAATGAAACACATACATACATACATCCGAATCGAAGCGCGGACGAGACAAAAAACCGTTCGAGCGATCCGTCACAATGCGAAAGAAAGGGACGGCAAGTCATTAATCGGTAGCGTTTAATATACAAATTATATTACCAGACGCCTTCTAGCAACCGAATTCAGCACCAACGTGAGGCTTTGCGAAAAATTAATTGATTGATTAAAAAGATAGGATACTTTTGGGCGCATCTAGAAACTTCATTGGTATGATCTAAATGAGATCGAATTATTATTATTTTTTTCATTCAAATTATTTATTGGCACTATAAAAAAACTATCGAGGCGCCCTTCGTATTACGGATTCGGTTTGAGAGGGACACCGCTATGGCGATATGTGAACGCGTTCCTCTTCCACGGCCACTTTCACTGGCCTACGAACAGCGGGACCGAGTGCGAGAGGGACACGTGTATGCCAATCCCGTACGCGTGTCCCTCTCGCACCCTGTTGCTAAGTGCTTCCGCAGACGAGTTGCAGCCGGACGCTTCCTTTTTGACTAACTTGGAGGATACGATGCAACGGTATCGTTGCGGATTCCGCAAAATTTACACCTTTCCCTACAAGTTCACTGGAATCGTCAACCATTACTTTTATGCAAAATAAAATATGAAGCATCAACACTAGAGTCGATTTATTATTGTACTAGCCAGTGTGTCCTATCGCAATCAAGTACGTATCATACGACAATCTCTGGATGGTAGAAAGTACATATGCAAAGTTTGTTACCGAAATGTTTATGGAACAAACAGACAAGAATGTGTAGATATGCAACGCGTCTTGAACTTTTGATTTAAAAAATGAATTTTAATGATCAAAAGTGTTGAGGCGGTACAAGGTGACAAAAGGTCGCAAGAACCATACAGGTGGGCGGTAAACGAAGATGCAGGAGAGGAATGTCATTTAACGTGTTCGCCACCGTATACTTCCTTTACTTAACGGAAAGCATCAATGAAACTGAAATTCGCCTCATTTACCAGATTTATCTATAGAATTTTACCGTTTGCGGTCGATCGATTCTAAAAGAGAGAAAAAAAACAACAACACAAAGACGTTCAACGAACGCGAATCTGACTGTGAATTGGAAGACGAAAGTTGTGCGAAGGAAAGGAACCGAAAAAGAAGGAGAAGAGGAAGAATCACACAACCGGATAGACCCGTTCACAAGTAACGGAGTCGAGATTCCAGCGAGCGGTCGACTGGATTCGGAAGAAATAGAACCTCGATCGGGAACCATCGACCACCACTCTATCTACCTGTGCATTTACCTGCACATCCGCATGGAAATTGCGGTCAATCGGGTCAAAGCACCCGTGAGAAGCCATATGACGGAATAGGGTCGGCGAAAAAAAAAAAAAAAAAGAAGCAAAACCGTTGCAAGGTAAACCACCTAAGAGGATAAAAAAAACACACACACCCCCGGAAAGGTGAATCTTTAAGTTTAAACCAAAGGGCACGGCTTACTCAACATTGAAATGCAATGCAACTCTCAGTTACATCACCGAGCAAAAAGAACGGAAAGAGAAAGTAACCGAAAAAGTCATGTGGCACGAGCTGGCACACGCAGACCACAAGATCTAGTGATGTTTTAGCTAGAGGCCCACCAAGTCCGTGACCTTCTGACCAATATTCTTTGACCCACATCGTAGAAGAAGACGGTGTAGTAAAATACATTTTATAATCGCACAAGAGTTATACAACAATAGAGTCGTTACACAAACCGAAACCGAGCTCGTGGACTTCCTCGCGTAAATCTCGTACACCTCGAGCTGTAACAGTGCGTTATCCAACTTCCGACGACACTTCTCAGATACAATGAATGCGACGTGGAATTTGAGAAATAATAAATATAAAAAAAAAATCGTTACAAGGTTGAGTACAGCAACAAAAAACACACACACACACACATAAACATATTATGTAAATGAAGCTTCGCCAATCATTAGATGCACGCGCTCGAAGCAGCATTTGCGATATTTGTACAAGTATGCGGATAAAACTTTAATTCGAAAGAGTGTGTGCCCAAAACGAAAATGTATCGTTTGAATTGAATCCACCGCGGATTAATAGTATCATCGAATTTTATAATTCAGACGTTAGATTATGATAATTTTATAATCCGACGTGCCATTGAGATTGACGTGCACGCACTCTTCTCTATTTCTTCTGAAGTTGATTATATTAGGCGGAGGTTAATATATAGATATAATAACACCAGCTACTGCTTTTATTATAACAGTAACGATATTGACGCAATACACTTTCGAAAATCATGAAACTAGAACTGAACTTGACGCACGAATCGCACACGTACGTACGCATGCGCAAGAACTGTTATCGTAAATCGCCATAACAACTTTCCACAGTCGTTTAGATCAGAAATGGACAATAAACGCATTCAATAGTTCCCAAGGCGCAATACATGCACACACGAGACACGAGAGGAGCTCAGTTCGCAATAATTAAAAACGTGCACGCTTATTATGCAAATTAACACACTAAATCAGTTGAAATTCGCATGAAAAAGCAAGGTGGTAAGGATTATTACTGTGTGGCTACTAGCTGCTAGATAGTAGGTACAAGGTTACTGGTAAACACGCGGATAACCTCGAACCCAGAACGCAAACAGAAGATTGGTGACAAATTGGAAGTGGACCAACTCTATCAGCGGCCGATGGAAAACGTCCGACCGGATACGGAAATCTAAAAGTTTTCGAGACGACCGACAGGGGTGATGGGATTTTCCTCTGGGTCTACTCGTCCACTAGGAAGGAGGTGGTGGCCGAATTCGGACCGGTGGACTTTTTTTCTGGTCCGACCAGATATTTGGAGCTAGATAGGCCGAGCTAGCTATACAAAGGTCGCATTCGTGTATACAAACGGCGAGCAAATCGGTAGGTGTGTGTGTGTGATTCTGAGTCAGATGTGTTGGAGCTCGATGCTCGACCCACTGACCCACTTGTGGATCGAGCAACACCGCACTTGAAAAACACACACGTATAGTTGTACTAAATTTTTCAGGAGATTCCAAAACGTCCAAAATGTCAACCCGTCGAATAATGGATAAATATGTTCAGCCTATAATTGACGCTTTATTAATTTTTTTCAATTGTGCCGATCGTCGGAGCGAGTCGAGCTCACAAATTAATGGGTACCTTTGTAGCCAGCTTCCTTTGAAATTATGAAATTAATACAGAAAGTACTAGTGAAAGATAGTCCACGATTGTTCTAATTGGCATACGAATTCGTGTGACTCGTTGTTCACAATCTAAAAAAATAGTTTATAATAAATTAAAAGAATAAAACCTTGGACTCCTTTCCACGGTGGCCAATCATAAAGTCTCATGAATGTAACTTGTTATATAAGATATTATGAAAATCTACGAAATATCTCAATAAAAGAATTTATATTATAACGATATATGTATGTAGGAGCAACGTGTCATTTTTATTCAAAAGCAGAACACATTTTCAGTGTCTAATTTTATTGGAAAAATGTGTATCTATGGGGCATTTTTTAATAAGTTACAGTATATAGTCAATTAAGACCTTTCCTTTGTAGATAGAACGGTCGCCCGGTAAAAAAAATCTAATAATAAAGGCAAGAAAACGAGTCCCGTACGATTGTGTGTGTCGAAAAAGTTGCAGGATTTTGAAATACGAAAATATTTATGCATACGTGCGAACAATTAACGGTCGTCACTGAATCGAATATGGCCGCGTTATTCATAGGATGTGAGACTTGCAAGCCAAAAGTAAATAAAAAAGAAGACGAATCGTGAATGTTAAATCGACGGTGAACCTGCACGCGAGTGTGTGCGAACGTTCACGCGAAGAACTTCAATCGAAATAATTAATTTTCGTTGGGCAATGAGTGGAAAAAGCAATCTTGAAATATATGCTAATATTCAAATGTATCAAATGTGTCATAATACGTGTATGTAGATGTGTTCGTGATATCGAAACGTACCCACTTCGCCTAATGCGAGTTTCATCATGGCGATCATTTTTGTTGATTGTGTCGGATGTTAAACGCTGATAGCGGTTTCGATGTTTGCAATTAATCAGATGAAAACTTTATATGCGACAAACAAACGCAAATTGGAGGCGCTGAAAGGACAGGGACAGAAATAGAAGGAGAATCGTCGACGAGGCAAATAATAGAACTTTGTTTGCTCCAGAAGAATTTCTTAGCCCAATTTAAAAGATATCTAAGCCGGAAAATTGCATATCCAACTGTCTCACAGTATTGAAATAAAAATAATTGCCCTAATTTCTTTAGAAGAAAAGTAAAAACTACTACGTAATGCTTGCTTGCGTAGCAGTTTCAATTTTACTAATTTGAATTGACGTATGAAAATGACGTTGAATCAAAATATCAAATAAAAATAAGGAAACGGTAGCGATTATTTATTTGTAAAAGATATGGGGTCACAGACCTTACAATATCTCAGCTATGTAAAAGCTATCACACTTATCTCACAAAATCCTACTAAGAACAACGTCTTATCTAGTCGTAAAAAAATTATTATAAACTTCAAACGTTGGTCGACTCTCGTTGTACTTTATAAAATAACTATTTCATCGTCGAAAAAAAAAAAAGAAAAAACTTCATTTGTCTTCATCGCAATGTTCTTTTATATACGGCGAAATGTAACATAACGGTTCAACAAATTTTATATGACATGCTTTAATATTATATATCAAGCAACGTGATACAATATGAAGTCACGAACTCTTGTTGCGTTGATTTTACACAAAAAGTAAAGTATCGAGTAAACATAATGAGTATAACACAAATAACGAATCTACATAGTGGCTCTATTGATAAGTACCTATCGCGGTGAAAGGGAAGGTAAAGGGTGATTGTTGTACGCTAAAGTTCATAAACTTTCACCGTTACAAACCGAAAGGGAAAGAGTAGGCAAATAAAAACGTCTCAAAGAATCCTAGCCACGTGATCCTAGCAAAACAAAATCGAAGGGCTTCAAACGGGCAGTCGAAATGAAAATTAAAAACAATAAGCTCTCAGACGCACAATAAAACTCGACTCGGCGCACGTGGGGAAACATTCGAGAGTTTTGCATGTACCTTCTGCGTCAAAAGTTTGCGAAAATCCCTCAATTATTCAACTTTCCCCCCAAACCTTCCCGTGTCAAGACCTATCTCAACCCATTGTGACGTGACCTAGCAGCCAGGGGGAAATTATTTATCGACCTGAAAACCTGCCACCAATCCACTTATTCGAAATTTGCTTTACCAAAATTCATTTGGACCATCACAATCGATACACGGAACACATTTCAGCGAACGCGTACCTAAAGGGCCCACAGTGAGAAACTTATTCCCTTCGGTATGAGAATGACTGTAATGGGAACCGGTGAATAGAACACACTCAATAAGAGCGAGTGCATATATAATCATTTAATCAGAACAGTGCGGATGTTACAATATGATAACGGCAATCTAGAGATTCTTGACACACGACCGACAGGGTGATGGGCGATTTTTTCACCATTGCATTTCGACGATTTCGCGGAAAGCGAAATGCGATTAGCCGCAACGATCTAACAACTGACGGCAATCCAATCGAGGACGAAAGCGGAAGAAAGTAGTGGGAGAAAAAAAATGAAGAAAAGGCAAATTAATACAAACACCGAGCAGCGTTCGGGTCGACGTAACCAGAGTTGAGCAAGTGGAAAAGTGGCATTTTTTGGAAAGAGCGACAACTGGTCGAGCATAAAAATAACGAAGTGTAATGCCGCAACCCGAAGCAACGGAATATCGGTAAAACGGGAGAAACACAACATCGCAGACATAACGGATCTCGCGGATAAGCAACCGACCGTGCGAGAAGCCATAACCCACTTACGCGGTTTTCGCGGGCATTCTCGTCATCGTCGTCATTATTTCACTAGCTCGTGTGTGTATCTACCGTCCAGTTGGGAAAGTGAAAAATGCTCGCAGAGCAAGGCCTACATAGATGTCGCGTACCAGAAGTGGATGTGAATTTTAGAGAAGGACTTTCGCTTAAGAGTAAACGAAATCGAATTGTTTACAACTGTGTGTGTGTGTGGCTGTGTGCACACACAAAACGCTGATGACACCGACACGAAATGGAAAATTATCTTACGCGCCATGATATACATACATATATATAATAGCCCAAACCCGTATGTCTGTCTGCTGATAAAGCTCGCCAATGTAAATGATTAAAAGACACGAACCGTCCGCGCGCGAGTGGGATTTGAATCCGAGATCACCAGTTCGGAAGAGGGTGCGCTTGCTTACGCATTCATCCAAACGAGGTAATAACGGGCCCGTTACAATTTGACAATATAAATTAACTTTGCTAAATTGTTACGTTGTTGTATTATAACGCGTCATCTGTGCAACAACTATAAAAACTATTAAATTTAATATTATTTTTCAGTGCGGGTGATGAGAACGCTCCGTCGATATTCAACGGGCTTACACTGGTTATTATACATATATATAATAACCCAAATCCGTATGTCTGTCTGCTGATAACGCTCGCCGAAGTAAATGATTAAAAGACACGAACCGTCAGCGCGCGAGTGGGATTTGAAGTGTTAACACTATCATTCAACGGAGGCGATGACGAACATGCTAAGATTTGACAATATAATATCTCAGTAGGCTCGCGACTTTGCTAAATTGTTACGTTGTTGTATATTATAACGCGCAATCTATGCAGCGACTGTAAAAAATATTAAATTTAATATTATTTTTCAGTGCGGGTGATGAGAAAGCGCTACGTTGATATTCAACGGGCTTACACAAGTATAATAGAACGAATAATGGATTCTTTCAAAACGCCTTGGACTGAAAAATCTACATAGTCGATATTCAATCGGCCTTGAGGTGTCACAGTACTGGTACGACACCGGCAATTAAAGGGATACCTCAAATATGATAATTTTTTCGAATTTCCCCTTTGCGCTTTTGAAATGAGACGATGTCGTGACAGTTCGACGTCCCGCTTTTAATTCAGAGCATCGGTACGTACCTCACGAAAAAAAAAGGAGCAAACGTAAAATGACAAAAGTGGCACGCGACTGTGCGCCGTACCTACCTTATCTCCAGCTAGAATATTTATCGATTGGCATAAAAATAATAAAGGAAAAAACACACACACACACACACACGAGAAAGAAAATATCGTGGAAAAATGCATTAATGTGGGTCGTACGTACCCGTCGCAGTGAAAGTCGGCGCAATCGTTGTTGAATAACAAAAGTTTTTGCATTTCAAATGTCGATGAGCAGGTCTTAACCCGGTTAGAAAATGGCGTACATATGTATGTACAATGAACACGGGTTCTGCGAACGCTTTTCGGGGAAAAGTCTTCACGTAACAGGCAAAAAAGGTCAACGAAAGACCGGAATTGATGAAAAAAGCGACAGGTAAATTTACACGAAATCAATAATGACGTTATTTTTTGATGACACGCAAGTTTGAAATCGAATTTTAATTATACATTACAATCATATTCGCAATTGAGATAGCAGGTAATGTCTCACTTCGATGTCACGTGCGCGAGTCCGTGGGCTGTTAACGTTAACGTGTGTTCAGCGAGGCCACGTGAAAATTTTTCGCGGAAAAACATGTCATTTTTTCCGACAATCGAGATTTTGACTGAAGAAAAACGGGATATTGACCCAGTTACCGGGTGAGTTTCGCGTTACAATAACGTCGCATAACGGAATGTTAACAACACCTAGTTTTGCCGGACTTCAGTGAAAGTTGAAGCTGTATCATTAAATAACCAAATATTTGTCGATTGAATATTCAATATATAAAAAAAATGATAAACACAGCGTCGGTACGGATTTCTCTGGGCAAAATTTTAGGAAAATTCTGTAGTTGTGCGAAACGAACGATACACGTTCGAGCGGGTCTGTTAATTTAACAGGCCTAGTAGAATTATTTAAAAAAAATAACACAGCTTCCTACGGTAAAAAGATTATTAAATTTATTCTTTAATACTGTTTATATAATTATATTGTACCTATGTATGCATATCAAAAGAATTGGTTAAATATAATCAACAAAACAACAAGGTTGAAAATTTTTTCTTCGAATGTGTACAATGTCATGCATATTACATATGTATGTGGTTGATATGAAATTTTGTTAGTATAAGCTTTGTCGTAGTTAAGAGAAAGCAAAGTGTTAAACAAATAATCTTTGTTATTGTGCAACAAGCGAATAATGTTAGAAAGTATGAAAATATAACGATACATAAGTGAACAACATTCGTACTGGAACCAACAGAAGTAATTGCACAATCAAGTACCGAAAGATAACGTTGTTATGATTTTCGTTTGCACTGTATTACATACAATGCATAAACCTTCACAATGCAATATACTCGGCGACATAAAACAATTCTCAGAAATCCTAGGGAGAATATCAACAAATCAAATCTGATGTACATATACATATGTAGGGTATGGGTTAAAACTACAATTTTCTACTCTCCAGACAATTTGTTAGTAGGTGACTTCCAAAGGTACAAAATAGTTTTCCCAGTGCTTTTATGTTAATGAGAGGACTACGATGATACACAAAATTTATTTTCTAAACAGAAATAGATGTGTATTCTACTATCTGGAAATTTTTTAATACTATGTATTTTTAGGAGACGTACATGGCCATAATACAATCCTGGTAGCGGAGAAGAACCTCCCGGCCAGACAGGACAAGCTACCTTGCGTAATTCCGGGGGGCATGAGCATTCTACCTGTCAACAGATTTCATAAAAAAACAACATTCTAAGATCAAAAAGAAAAGACCCAACAAAAAGTCATCCAAATCTCCAATTGGAGAACGAGACCGTGCTTAGAAGAAAGCACTTGGATGAAATTACACAACCTAACAGATAAAACAACAAAAAAAAAAAAACACTCCAAAGGGTAGGACACGATGCCAAAATTGACACCTAACGGCTTTGAAAATTATTATATTGCATATGCATTACATATTAATGGAAGATAATAATTCAATTACCCAAAAATTTCAGAACCAACCTACTGATGCTGAAAGTGTTCTACTGCGTATTCCAAAAGTTTGTGCTAAAATTGCGTGTGGGAAAAACGAGCTTAATGGTCGATAAAATCATGCGAGATTTATTATCGCAACGATGCGAAAGTGAACGTTGTCCGCACGAGTGTTTGAACTTTAACCCAGAATCTTCTAGGAAAATGTTTTCGATCTCTGGCTTACTGCCCGAAACGATATTCGAACATTATTTATTAACGCGAAAATTTATAACTCATGTAAATCCTTTGAGAGTTATTTGTCCCAATTAATGAGACTATTAGCTATTGTCTTCTTTGAGAATGATAAATAAATGATAAAAACAATTTACTGAGGCATCTTCCCAATAAATTTGGACAGATTATTTTACCAGACAAAAACAACATGCTTCTTATTTGTACCATTCAACTAGTAAATAAAATGTTATTTTCTAGGATCCACAACGGGCTACTCTGTACATTGAACTTTCATTGTTCATAGTATGGACGATAATAACCAACTACGTATGTATGTAGTATGTACATATGTATATAGAGAAAACTATAAATGCCAACTTTGTAAGGAAAAATCCAATTACATATATTGTTTTTAGATCTGTGAGCCAGTCAAAGAATAAATATTACAACGTTGCGTAGATTGTAAGTGGAAAAATAAAAACTTCAGTCAAAGCAAAAATACACCAGAGCGCGAAGGGGTTAAGTGTCATAGGATCAAACGAAAATTTTCATCCTAAACAAAAAACCTGACAAACAAGCATGACAGGTCTTTATCGCGAATGCAACTCCCGCATCGTAAATGATTCAAATAAACGCATCACGGTTGAAAGCGTGCCAAAGTTTGCGCGAAAATGCGCAATCCTAGCGTCCTATCGAACGGCGACTAAATAAGAATACGATTATTATAATATTTCAGGAATATAATAATGTGCACAAACACGAACGTTCGAAAGTTCAAAACGGACAAAAACAAAACCTTGGCAAATTAGTCGGCGATATCACATCGCATAATCGGTCATCAATTTACAATTTATCGCGAGCGTCTTTACAATATTTATTTCACTAAAATATATCACTTAACCATCTTAACCAAAAAGAGAATAAAAATTTATTTGAATATCGAAAAGCCATATTGTCCAAAGTACATATGTCATACACCTGTTGACATTTACGGATAAACATATGGTGAAATGAACAATTAGCATTTAATGATTCAATCGATCGAAGAATAGCAATCAATGTTTAACTACATATGTATTTCACGACTGCGATATGACTTCAAGGGAAAAAGAGTGCGATAACAAACGCTCATAACGAAACATCTATAAACGGAAGTATTGTTTACATTCTTTGGAAGACGGTGATATTAAATGCAAAGCGTGTGACTAATTGCAAGTGATTATTTCGAAACTAAATATTTGGAAATTGTCTATTTTACGACAGAATTAGACAAAATAAATACATTTTCGATTGTGATATTTTCTTTGTGTATCCGTAGACAAACATGAAAAGAAACGGAACACTGTTGACATTCTTGCCGCTAACATTTTATCGAACTGAGTCACTTGAAAAATAAACGGATTGCCATTGAGAAGTGTAACATGAGAACGGTAATTTATCAAACCGCTGAATCTCCACTAGAGTTTGAAAATATGTAATTCCACGTCGAAGATCACATAATTCGACAAATTTTCCAAATCAAGTGCCAAAATTACGAAAACGGCGCACAAAACGTTCGTAAATTAAAATTTTCATACTTTCACTTGCTGCGAACGATTCGCAAAAATTCATCGAGAGCGAGAAAGTCCAATCAAGCGAAACCAAACAAATTCGACAGAAAAATTTACATTACGACCGATCGAGTTATTTCCAAATGAGAAAATTTCCTCCGAATACGAATAAATAAATACACTCGACTCGTTCGTGTAAAGCACATATTATTGTTATGTACTCACTTACAGTGCCTATATGCATACCGAATTGTCGAAGACCTGTAATTGGAAATCCTACAATACATACTCTCTTCGTATAATATGTGGGGAACGCTCGCAAGTTTGAGCGAAGCTGGTCTGATGATATGGTTATAGAAAGTGGATTAAAAAATACTCGCATGTTGACGGGGATTCAGAATATTATTACGAAGAGAACTTTTACATACAAGTCACATTGCTGCGATGCGACATTGATAGTTTGGAGCGTTTTAACCATCTGCTAGTCGCAGGATTTATCGATTTAGCGTTGTACAAGGCGAATCTGGTGCACTGGTACAAGTTCTAGCCATATTTCTTGGTCTTGAACCAGTTTTAGCAGTAGCGATCCAACCAACAACACGGAAATGCGCGAATCGAACAAACACTCGCTCATTAGCCACGCGTTAGCATTTACACAGGTCAATCTACTAATCAAAATGGCGACTATCTAAAAATAGCTGAAAGCACTTCATATGCACGAAAACTATTTAATAACCAAACCAGAAGAAAACTTCTAATTAAAATAACAAATGCAAGTCAACATTGGAATGCGAATTGAGATCTCAATGTACGGAATTACTTCATATTATCCGTAAACAATAACAGAACACCTGTTAATTTAATTGAATTATAAATAGTATTGGACTTGCAATGTTGAAAAGTAAAGACGATTAAATTTGTAAATGTAAATGTCCTCATTAGACGCAGATCATTGCAAGTGCATTTTAAAAATAGTTTCATTTTCAAAGTCTGCATATGCGCCAGAAGCTCAATATAAAAATCGTTTGATGGCATGAAAACGAAAATAAACACAACGTACAAGGAGAAACGAAATTTGGGTATTTTAAGACAGAAAAGGATATAATATACATACATAATCTATCTTACAAAAAAACTAAATGCCACCACCACTATTTTTTGTTTTTTAGATTAAATAAAAAACCTACACCTCAATTTAAAATATGGGTTGTCTGGATCGTTAACACTTGGTAATGATATGATGTAATGAATATTAGATATACATAGAAAAGGCACACACGCTGGAGTGTCGCAGCCGTTCACAACAATCAAGATCAATTGCCGTCGATCTTGGAACACTTGAACATTAAATGCGTGATCTCCAGCGCGATCGACAGAAGCTGCGTGAAAGCTTTTCCAGTAGTTTTTAAGTTTTTAAAGTGTTATGGTTGAACTTACGTGATCGTGGCCATGATTGCCGGTCCTAACCACTTCAGGAGCCATGTATTCTATGGTGCCGCAGAAGCTGTACGCTCGCTTCTCGTGCGGCAGGAACTCTTTGGATAGGCCGAAGTCTGTGATAACAACATGACCGTTGGAGTCCAGTAGGATGTTCTCCAGCTTGATATCGCGATAGATGATTCCAAGCTAAAAAAAAAAACACAAAATAACACTTTATTGCAATGAAAAGGCTGGAAGAAATTTTGACCACATTGGATCAGTCGTTGCAGCGGGTAAATTATTATTTATCAATTCAATTAAGTAGGTAGCAGTGGTTAATAGAATGCTTTCGTCGCCAAAGAAGAACCGATTCAAAGCGAATTCTCGGCATTCGTTTACAATATAATCTGCATGTATAATGTGCCGTGTGGCTTTGCTCTTCGTGAAAAACACACGTGTTTTTTTCCACGAAAAGGTTAAATCAATTCAATCCGTACGTACGGCGACGCAAAAAACGTATAAAGAGAAGAGAAAGTCGAAAAGTCGCCAGAAGTAAAAAATAAATAAATAATGATGAAAATAATCCGCGATCCGACTCGGTTTTGTAACGAGCTAGCTGGCTAGAGAAGAAATCGGCCGTTGGTTTGCACGGGGGAGGACCTTGGCCCAAATGACCAACAGGCAAAATGGGTACGTCAATCTAGACTAGGCGAATTGTTCTAGCTAGATGCAAAACTCGGTATTGCGCAACGGTAGATCGGGCTGAAAATTGCAAAAAAAAAAATCGCGTCAATCTAATGAAACATCGGAGGTCGCGAGCGCTACACGCAGTTCTATCGAAATCAAAGCAAAGATACGAAATAGCATTTATGAAAAAAAAGAAAAAAATAGCATTATCTATTAATACTATTGTGATATGTGGAGATTCGTATTAGACGCACGACCGTGAACTTGAAATGCAAAGCAGACTAAATTTTTAAAGTTTTAAATAGATAGAGCAAAGTACGATGAGCGGACAGATACTAGTTCAACATAACAATAATATTCCAAAAGATCTGGAATTTTTCAAATGAATCAATGTATCAATACCGGTTGTGGTATCTTGTTGTTTTACCTTGCATCTCTCTTTGCAACCTTGTCTATAACGTGCAACAGCGACACAGTAAATATCAATTATAGGAATATATGCGCGGACGTCATAACTCCCATAGAAACCGAGCAACCAAAAATCGATAGCTACATGTTTTATAATCAAAACTTACTTTGTGAAGTTGCTCCAACGCCAGAATAATTTCAGCTATGTATATCCTGACTTCGGCCTCGTTGAAACGCTCCCTCAGGTAAAGATGCGTGAACAGCTCTCCACCGCTGACATAATCTGTCAAAATGGCAAAGTGTTTTAATGCAAAACAGCATAGTCAAATTATCCTTCGAATAGCGACTAATCAAAATCCCTGACAGTCAAGGCTATTCAAATACGCGCAAGGTTGTTCAAATATAACAACGAGTAATATCCAGATAATGTGTCTTAAATTGCCGGTATTTATATAAGTCGGTTCTCAGAGAATGAAAGACATGTACTGGCAGTACATTATAAACAATGGAATAGATACTAAATGTTACTTAATTTAAATGCACGTTCATTGTTTGTATAGATACAATACATTGCAAGATCATGCAATAATTGAATTCGGGTCTTACCTAGGATAAGGTGGAGTCGAGCATCCGTCTGAAAAGCGTAGTGCATGGTGACAAGGAAGGGACAATTTCTCACGGCTTCCAGAACCTGAAAATAACAACAAAACCGATCAAAAACCTGACGAAGACATGGTATGAAACATAAAATCCGCGCGAAGGTCAACTTTTTGCCAAGTTTTCTGACTGGCAAAAACGAAAAAGAGATAAAAACTACGACTCAAACAGTGAACAGAGGTCACAATCGGGCGAGAAGCCTTTCAAACGATTGATCGATGGGTAACACTAACTTTCAGCGTTGGTTGAGCATTGGTGTTACATGACAAGGGACCGTTTCTCTGTCGATTCAAAAAATAGTAGAACAACATGATACACCAAGTTCAAACATGGCAATTTCTAATATCGCCATGTCCTTGACTTACCTGTCTCTCGGTTCTGGTATGTTCGGCCGTCTTCTTTTTAGAGATGATAGTAGTCTTCTTCAAAATTTTCATAGCATACAAGCAACCGGAGTCGATTCCGGTCTTTTTCCTCACCAGAAACACCTTTCCGTAAGCTGTGAACAACAAATAAAAACCACAATTAGAATTAGACAATACCAAGAAGTTAAAACTACAGTAGGAAATAGACAAGGAAACAATGTACATACATAGGAACATCGAAATTCAAACGAACCGGGTTCACATACCGACTGCGAGCCACATGAGAATAGGTCGAGACATTTCAATTATAGATCTAGTACCTTTTTGTGGGGACACGAAATGGTTCATTTATGAACATCTTCATCGTCAAATAATTATTATAATTTATTTCAACAACCTTTTACCAAATGCGCTTTCTAATTTTCTCGTACCGCACACGCTTACCGGCATTCGTATAATTTCGTTCACTTAGGTAATAATTGACTCAAACTAGCGGTGCAAATTTAACAGTCAATCAACGGACAAATTGCCGTAATCTTAACTAAATATCGACTTAATGAAACATCGCGTCTCCTGACAAATTTTAATCAAATTTTGTAGCTCCGATTTCTCGGAGCGAGATATTTTAACATTGCCCCTTTATGAGATCCCATATCGCATACGTACATACATACATACATACACACAAACAACGACAATGGAAATGCATTGTAATCGTAATATGATACGTATAATACACATCATCATTCTGATGAAATACAATTGTATTAACCTAAATTACATATAAAATCGAATCAGGTCTCAACACTTTTGCTGCATATACAAAATACTTATTGCGCAGTGTGCACATTAAAATGTGCGAATACAAAATGTGAACTCGTGAAAAGTTCAACGTCACGCGACTAGCCTTCTCACAAAAACCCACCCCAGTCGAGAAGGACATTAGACGCCGCACTTCAAAGGACTTGTCGGAGATGGGGTTGGGGAGGTTGGATGAAAAAAATGGGGTCATCACCCCCCAGTCTACGCCAAAGGAACAGCACAAGGGGTAGGTCGTCTAGCCACAAATACACCCACCACAGCGAATTTAATTGAACCACCCCGACGCGAAAATAGGCCAACGGCGATGAACCCAAGTATGGCCTGTACCTAGCGACTCAATGGCGCGATGAACGATAAGGCTTTTTTTTTTTGTGTAGAGCAAAAAAAAATGCAAAAATGACGCGTGGGAGGACGAGGATCATCAACACAAAGAATATGAACCACCAACCAGGCGTATAAAAGAGTCGATAAGCGTTTTGATCAACAAAGACTGTAACACTTCTGGAACACGAACATCAGACATCCGTATAAGGAAGGTCTCAAAAGCATCAAAAAAACTTTATTGCGATGGTCATTGCACTCACATATTCAACGATTGAGTTGGTAACCTTTCGAAATGAATTGTATCGAGGTGATTGGTTGTTACAGTTTTCAAAAATACAAGATTAGGAACTTCAAAGGAAACATATGCATACATATGTATGTAATACGGTAGATTCGTTTACGGACGATCAAATGTCTCGAGCGACATTTAGAACGGTCAAATTATTTCCATTCACCATACGAGATTAGATACAACCACCACCAGTTTAGCACGTACAATCTGCGAAACGCTCCACGCGCGATTTATATATTTAGAAGTGCTGTGTTATTGCCACACGTGACTTCTATGTATATTCTTCGCATCCATGGACAATTTGAACCAATCTAACGGTACCTACGCACCAAAAATCGAAGATTGTGCACATTGTTGGGAGATGATACTCTTTAAAAAAAAAGGTTTCAAACGCATCGCTAATCGGATACCGTAACATCGCGATCGATCTCTTAGCACAATTATAGGAATATCTTTATATATATGTACGTATCGGTTGAAAAAATCGTAAAGTAACGGATTCTAAAGCAATAATTGCGACAAACCCACAGTGTGGTATTCCTACTTAATTTAGCGCACAAGTTTTCAGCTCGGCACATTTTCGTTGACACATCGTGGAAACGTCAATCAACGCGCCAATTTCAAACAAGACAGCCTTGAAATTAAACAGCACTATTTATTTGTTCGAACCGACAAATCACTCCTTTTGTTTAACCCTTTAAGTCGGTCGCCGAAAAAAGCACGCATATTATACATATACATATGTATGTACATATATTAGGGTGGAGCGACATTGCAAAAATTAAAAATCGGCATTGTAATACCCACCAAAAGTTTCGTTGTATCATCCGTATTCTCGTAAAAATACTGAAAAAAATCTGTGAATATGTGTGTTCAGGCCTCTACCTGAGTGCGAAAAATGAAAACAGAGAATACAAAATTTTAGATAACATGCTCATAAAATTACCCTAATTTTATTAAATAAAAATATTATAAGTACTTTTAAAATCCAACATTCCGCTATGCTTAAAAAAGAAGGCTTACGACCAATGCGTACTGCCAATTATGACGTATGGATGTGAAACTTGGACGCTAAATTCAAGAATGCTACGAAAGATCCAGTGCACACAGAGAAGCATGGAAAGATGTATGCTTGGCATAACAAGAAGAGATCACAAAAGAAATACATGGGTAAGAAGTATGACCAAAGTGGCAGATATGTATAGCAGTACGGGTGAAAAAGTTGAAGTGGCAATGGGCTGGACACATAGCGAGAAGAATGGATGGCAGATGGACGCGAGAAGTACTGGAATGGTATCCGAGAAAGCAAGGCAGACCGAGTGGAAGATGCGCTGATGAATTGAGAAGAGTGTGTGCGAGTCAAGTGGATGCAGATTGCTCAAGACAGACAGGAATGGAAGAGGATTGGAGAGGCCTTCATCCAGCAGTGGATGGTGAACGGCTGAAAATGATGAATGATGATGATGATACATAAGTACTTTTTTTAAAAATCTAATTTATTTACGTATTACTTGAATTATTCAAATAGGTGTGAATTTGTGAGAGCGGAGGAGGGAGACATACGAGTAAATATAAGTATATACGAGTAAAGTAAGTATGTATAGTAAATATAAATACTAATTTTTCAATTAAAATCGCTATTTATAGAGATTGGAAACAATCAATTGGAAATTTTCAAATAAAAAAAAAAAGTAAAAGTATTAAGATAAAAGTGCTGGTAGAGACCAGAAAAAGTTTTTTTAATTAAGCAGATTTTTTTAGACAGAAGATGTATGATGTAGAGGCAACTTATAACTATTTTATTACTATTTCAAAACGAATATCCCAAAATAAAAAAAAAGTTCCATACATCGTCGCTCCACCCTAATGTACATATACATACATACATATTACTCGGATACAAAGTGCGAACGCGACGGCAGTATCAAATGTACAATGGGGCTGTAAGATAGGCATAGCCATCCGTGGCTAATTTAATTCACCTTTGAATGCAAGCTAACAAAACCACCCAGTTGCACGATAAGATATCGGCGAAGTTAAACTTAAGACATGTCATACACACACACACACACACGTGTCATATGCGGATATCAAATCGCGTGCGATTTTACGACACGATACGACTGATTCCCTATACATTTTTACTTTTTTTTTTTTTATTCAGCCTCGATTTGATTGAGAGGGATGAAAAGGCGTCGTCGTCCTCTTAAAAATCGGCGCCTGTCGTCGTCTCTCTTTATATTGCAAATTGGAGAGCGTCGGCCGGGTGACCTAGCGGCGACCGCGTCTAGACTGCCCCCCAAACTACGAGTACAGGTTCGTTGTACTGAGCTGATTGATGCACTTTACAACAGGTATTCGTCATCAAAATGAGCAGCATCATTGTCATCATCATCATCGTCGTCGTATTCGGTCTGAATATGCGCTGCAACGTTCCAATTAGCGATTCCTTTCCGACTTTCGTAAAACCTGTTGGGTACGGACCCGACCGGTCAGTTCGCAACCTACACCGTATCCAACTTGCGGGGTTTCCGTTAACTATGCTGAAAACGAACCCTACAATGTTTTGTCGACATGCCAAGTGTTAATGAACCCTTTGGTCTGCATGCTCCGGTGACGCTTTCGGGAGAGGGGAGGGTCGCATGTTACGCACGACGATCACAGGTGTGCCAACATTAGCGAAATTTGACACAAAAAAAACCACAGCAAAATGTTCAGACTCCAATAGTCCAATTCCACACACCGCTTCGCCATTAGTGTCGAAAGTAAAACGGCGAAGCGCAAGCGCACATAATGCATAATGTTATTTTTGTAACAGCAGTTGAACAAACGACGTTTATTTCAGAAGATTTTATTGGCGACGTCTCCATTTAATTTAATTTAATTTCAATGTCTTTTGAACACTTTGTATAAATTTAAAATTGCAGTCGATATATAATTAGCAAAATTTAACCGCAATCGAAATAATTCCGGTGAAGTGCGCAAGCGCGCGTAGGCTGAAGAATCCGTCGATTCGGCCGAAGCAGTAAAACAAAGTAACAGTGTCAAAACGGTTGGGTGTTAAAAATCGAATCGAAAACCCTTTCGCTGCCGATGCGAAAATTTAGAACGAAAACGAAAATAATTTTATTCGAAAGCGGTTTGCTCGGGGTCAACGTCTCCGTAGATTGTGTGCACGGGTGTTTGTATGTACAACGTATGAAATTCTTTCTAATTAAGCGGTGGTTCTTAAACTACCATATCGTCGTCAATTGACTGCATATTTGTAGTAAGTATCGGCGAAAAGATAATGTTGTAATTGAGCGTATCGCGTATATTATTTATATTTGTTGCGTGCGTTCAAACTATCCATCATTTCTCAATAACAATAATAAACGCACATTACCTATGTATATTACTTAAAAAAAAAAATCCGATACGACAAAAGATACTATATAATAAATGAGCAAACTATTTCCTGGAAATTAATATTTCTCAAACATCGCAAATTTTTCATTCGTATTTATGTTTCATAAAAAATAAATTATTAGTGCTATCAATATTTTCAGTTGGGAAAATTTAATTTAGGTAAACACAATTAGAAAATTAGATACTTTGAATATTTTAAATTCGAATTTACAAGTGAAAAAATCTACAAAACGGTAAGGTCGCCCCCGAGACGACAGGAAGCTTGCACAAAGGTAACAGATGGAAAAGGGGGTACAAAGCGAGACGCACATACGGCGCGGGAAAGAGATGAACGAAGCGTCACGTGCGCCGCACGCCAGGTGTTAAACCCGAAGGGTCCAATTTTATGAAAAAAAAAAAGCCAAACAAAAAAAAAAAGAACACCTTTCGGAGCAGCGTCGAGGAGATCTGGACGACGATGAACCATAAGGCATAAGGTTAAGAAGACACACCTGTGAAAGATGCGCGTGGTTGCAAACTCGCAAACGATACAATCGTAAAATATTCTCCAATACAAAAGAACGACCATGAAAATCTTCTATAATTTACAATGTTATATTATTCATAGAATACTCTCCATAAAGAATCGACCTTGTATTATATCCACGTGCTTGGATAACTAAAGATTAAGTACAGACACGTATTTGTGCAAATAGCGTATGTAAAATACAAAAAGGTCGAAGAGGAGACGGTCTGAAAGTTTCATACAGGGAAAACGAGAAGATTGGGTCAAGGAGACGTCTTCCATTTGCGTGATCTCGGGAGAAGAAAATGTGGCGAGATATCCTCAGTTCCATAGCAATATGAATACTACATAGTTAATTTGAAGCGAACAGCGTATAATAACTTGAATATACAACTTCGTACGTTAAAGTAAAAACATACATAGTTAAGACGTCATACTTAGATAGAATCTACGTCGCTATGACCACAACGCGTCACGCTTGTCCATTGTATGTATGACGTATCATGACGATGTATTAACTAATTCGACATAAAAGTTTGATATAAAAAATCATTGTGCAATATTGTTCGTCCCCTGAACGGAAGGAACGACATAGAAAGCGAATTGCGTAAAACAGATAATATTTCATCCAGGTTAGGTGGAATAAACAGAACGATTTCGAAACAATCGATGTGCATTATTTATCAATCGAAAATGTGTCATACGTTGTTAGTAAATCGCGAACAATCGGAACGGAACGACAATGACACGAATTTTCACCTGAAATTGAGCAACTTTGATTGCTCTTAATTTGAGGTTCAGAATTAACGAATAATTTTTAGCGCGACACAAAACGAGTTATACTCTCCCCAATAATAATGTGCTCGAATAGAAACACGATCAAATCGATGCTGCACGTAAGACTTTAGAATTCGACCCTCGTTCCGTAGAATTTGACCCGCAAACAAGAGAGGGTCGACTGCAAAGTGACCGGACTGGTTCCGTTCTATCGTATCAAATTCATCTATCATTCTTTATTAACGGTCTCGTTACTTTATAATTCCAGCAATATGCATACGGTAGCCCTCGCGCAAGGAGGAGTTCAACGTCTTTAGTTTGCGATAAAGAGCCCCCAGCTTTTGAATTGAAAGAACGTGCCAAAATCAAAAACATTCAGGGAACAATTGAATTGCAACGTTGTCGACAAATTGAAACATTATATAAATTAAACAAACATTGAACGTGCATTATTAACTTCAATGCAAAACAAAAACTAGACTGCATTCCTCGAGTGGAGTGTATTATTTTACATTTTATAATAAAGTGCGAGTTCAGCGATTATAAGACAATGTATGTAGAATATAAATCGTGCGAGAGGTTGATTTTAAATGTGCAATTTCGCAAACGAGTGTGCGAAAGGGAAAGTAAGTGCCAGTGCACAGTCGAATCAATTAGTAAAAGTTTGCGAACGAAACCGCGAATAAAATAAAGATTTATGTATGTAGATTGAGTTCGAGTCACGGATCAAATAGTCCGAAAGGGCTAAAAAGATAAAAGTGAATCACACAATTCGAACGATTCCAAGTATGTACGTTGAATAGTCCAGCCAACTTTGGGCATACGACTCCAGATAATAAGGATGACTCACGCGGCCGATTAAAAAGATTCATGAAAAGAGGTAATCAAGACTATACACGATACGGTTGTGTTGAATGAATCAAAATTTCAAAAAAATGTGACTCACCTCCAGTGCCGAGCAATTTCAGCATTTCAAAGTCGGACATGTCCACTTTGGCTCTGCCGTTCAGGATCACTGAAAAAAAAACCAAAAAACATCGAAAATGATTAGAAACCAATCGATAATGTGCAATTTCGTAATAAGCAGCGTAACACAAGCACCGATAAAAGGACGTACCCTGAACTTGACCCAGATACCTTGAGTTTTACTACACGAGCTGACGACAAGGTTGCAAGACGTGTCCTAGTGCGCCCATTAGGGCATTAGTGGAGAGTCAGCCTCAACGATACAATTGCTACCCAGGGGAAGAGTCACGCACTTCCTCGATAATTACAAACAACCAGGACGGACTAGGACGGAACTGGTCAATAGTCGACAAAAACAACGACACGCCATATTCCAATTCGGAACATTATCGCTTTTAACCCAAATTAGAACAATGACAGCTAGATAATTGAACAACACCTTGCTACTACTACATTATCCACTCAAGACTTGAGAGTGTATTTCCCATCCCTGGAACACCGATGTGAGGGTGTGTTGAATTTAATAAGTCAGCTCCCGAGCTCTTAGATTTCAAGCCTTAGGATAAAATATCAAAAAGTTTCGTCTTTTATTCGATGAATCATCATCCAAATTGGATTTGAGCTTAGGGTTCGGATGTGACTATGTTTCCTAGTACGGCTTTTTTTCACAAGATTGGAAGCTGTTTGAGCATATGGCGTCCTCGGAGCACAAAGGTGACACGTTCAAAATAGTAAATTGTTCAAGGGGGCAGTTATAAAGTTTGAAATGGTCAACCTAAATGAGGGCACTTTATATCAAAATGATAGTTGTACTTTTTTAGATGCCATTTCATTGTTATCGAATTTACTGGAATGGTATCCGAGAGGATGTGAAAGAAAGCAAGGTAGGCCGATTGGACGATGAATTGGGAAGAATGTGTGCGAGTCAAGTGGATGCAGATTGCTCAAGACAGACACGAATGGAAGAGGATTGGAGAGACCTTCATCCAACAGTGGATGGTGAACGGCTGAAAATGATGATGATGATTTCATTGTTGTTGAATTTACACAAGTTAATGTTTCAAATTGCATGCAAAGAGTTCGGACTTATCACTTGTGTGCTCTAAGAATATTAGTAGAACTTTTGTGCTTTATGATGCCAAACACATTCGGATGTGCCTTGATTGCCCTGATAAAATAATAATTTAAGGGGAACAAAGTTGCGTTCATAGCTCATTCTCGCAAAATCTTGGACATGTCAACTTTGTTCTCTGATATGTACCCAGTATATGGTTAATGAGTTTTTTTTAAACATTTTGAACTCTGGGGTAATTATTTTTTAGGATAGTGGAATGTAAGATTACCTCTCTTCTTTTTGATTTTGCTGGTTCTGATGAGATCCCAGCCGGGATCTGGAGACGTGGGTGCTGGATAGGTGCCGACGACCTGCACCGAGCTACTCCTCCTCCTGAGCACCTCACCAGCTGTTTGGTTGGTCTTGGAGTCCTCCGAACACCCCGACTGAGGATCGGGCGTCTCCTCGCCCCTTTCCATATCGCCACTCTCGACCGATATCACCGTGTCGACATCCATGACGGAAGCACTGTCGTTGTCGACCGAGATGGCCTTCGTCTGTTGGACCAGACCGTTCTTCCTCTTGCAGTGTGCTTCCACGTCGATGATCGTGGTAGGAGCCGGCGACGAGGGACTGTGATGGTGCATGGCCGATTGCTTCTGGCGTCTCTGTGTCCTGGCGGCAGCGTCCTCCTGGTGCTTGCTGTAGCCGCCGTTTTGCCTGGATCTGGTGGTTTTGTGGACCCGCTCCAAGGACGAGGATTGCCGCATCATGTTGTGGACGGACTCTCTATCGCTGCCCTCGTAATAACCGGACTCGTGCTCGTGTTGTCGACGTGCACCCATGACTTCCTTCATGGTGGTCCGGGCGTAGCTCCCACTTACAGTTCACTTTACATCACAGATTAATAGTACGTTTTAAACACATCTTTTGATTGAAGACTGTAGGAAAAGAAGAAAAAAAACACAATTAATAATAAGCTTTTGAGGAATATTCAACCAATTTGTATCATCTCATCGAGGCGCATTCGCGCTTTTAATTTGTATATGATACTTGAAGGTTTGCACAAGTTTGTATAGAGTTGGTTGCATTGTATGATCGATGGTAGTTGGCATACTAATTACAGGGTTAGGCATGCGCAGTTTCTATCTGACTCAAAGTTGTCGCATATGCACACGTGTTGCGTTTTATAGGCTGTATATGTATATGTACGTAGGTGAAGTATCGAGACAATCGAGATGAATAAAGGCAACCTTTGTATGGATTTTGATACATGTGACATCACATGACGTATTCGGTAGTAATGGTAACTTCGCGTCTGTCAAAATTCATAACAAAAGTCAATACATCGCAAGCAGCGTCGAGCGCGAATCTGTGCCTTTCGGCGTTAACTCCAATCGTCGCTGCATAAATTAGCATCGAATACTTTTACTGAAAAGCGAAAATGTTTGAATACACTGTCGAGTGCGTTGCTTTTCGGAATCTTGGAATTTCACTTGGAAGGTGATAAGAGAACGCGGTGTATGTATGTAGGCCACGAAACGGTACTGAAATGGTTGGGCCACAACGATACCAACCAATGTCGACCAATTTAATTACATTCACGGTGGGAATAAAAGGTAAACTGTCGACTGTAAAATATACTAAATTTTTACACGTGCGAAGATTCATTTGCGATATTAACTGCTCCACCTCACACGTGTGTATGTATGTATGTACATAGGTGTGAGGTGGAGCAGTTTCGTATTACATCGTGAATATTTAAGTTTGCAGACCGCTATTCAAACGTTATCTTTCAGTGATGTTGCGCAGAACTTTGGTTTATCAAGGTAACATCTCGTCGAATAGTCGAGTTCTATTCCGTTTAAATTAATTGAGACATTTGATACGTTCGTCTCTAGTTACATTATACTAAATAAAATTTGGGTAAATCAATACACACAAACGAAGGGATTCGTGGATTTGAGTAGTCTCCGTAAACAATAAAGTATTTCCGAAGAAAAATATTCATATACATATTATACAAGAATACGTCTAAAAATGCGTACTTAAATAACGGTGCTTGGTCGTATTTATGAATATTACAAGCCAGCAACATTCGGAACATTGAAGAAAAAACGAAAGAATATTTGATTTAGTTGCAAACCGACCCAGAAAATTTCTCAAAAGGGGGCATTCACACGGCACAGTGTGATGCGCTCGCAATGAAAATCGTAAGAAAAAAGACAACACTTTCATATAAAATATTTATGACAAAATTAAGAATGCGTGCGAAATTCTTCACATGCAAAACTGACTGTTGAAAATAATAAAATCGCCCAACCACAAAGCGACGCGTCGTAATAACAACGTAAGTGTAACGTGTGTGGATACATTATAAAATGTCGATAACGGCAATTTTCCACTTACACGATTATTATTATTATATTATTAAACTTACATACTCTGTAACTTGTTCCGGAACACCAATGCAATGTGGCCATTTGACATTTAATAAGAAATCAACGAGGAAAAACACAATGATTCAGAGGTAAGTTCGGCAGTAAATAAACAACTAGTATGTATGTATGCATGTTCTACCATATGTATAATTAAAACGGGTACCTACTCTTCCACGCAAATCGATCCACACGATACGATTTGCGTAAATTCTATTTTGGCTTAAATAAATTGATTCCATAAATACATCACGTGGACAGATAAATGTACAAATTAGCTAAGAAAAGTCCCATCCATCCGGAACGCGAGTGTTATTGTGCCTTCCATGAATTAATGAATTCCGGTTCGTGAATTACTACAGTGGCCACCAATCGTCATCAAAGGCCACTAAGAACAATAAGGTGCATCATTGAAACAATTTATTTATAATACGTAGAATGAACATGGTTTTTAAGTCCAACATTCCGCTACGCTTAAAAAAAAGGCATACGACCAATGCGTATACTGCCAGTTATGACGTATGAATGTGAAACGTGGATGCTAAATTCAAGAATGTTACGTAAGATCCAGTGCACACAGAGAAGCATGGAAAGGTGTATGCTCGGTATAACGAGAAGAGATCGTAAGAGAAATACATGGATGAGAAGCATGACTAAAGTGGCAAATATAGCAGAACGTGTGAAAAAGTTGAAGTGGACACATAGCGAGAAGAATGGATAGCAGATGGGGGCGAGAAATACTGGAATGGTATTCGAGAGGATGTGAAAGAAAGCAAGGTAGACCGAGTGGACGATGGGCTGATGAAGTGAGAAGAATGTGTGGAGTCAACTGGATGCAGAATGCTTAAGACAGACATGAATGGAAGAGGATTGGAGAGGCCTTCATCCAGCAGTGGATGGTGAACGGCTGAAAATAATGATGATGATGATTTATAATAGGTGACATAACCTCTTCCAGGTTTAAAATTAAGCTAACGCAATCAAATTAACATCACAAGAGGTAAACAGTTTACATTTCCGACAACTTTCATAAATAATGTTCATAGAATCAAGTTCGAGAACAGGGAAAAACTGAAAAACCTACGTTACAACTGTAATCAATATTGCACAGACATCATCAGAGCGTTCAACAAACAAGTGCACAGATGATTTCGAAAGCACCTGCCGTGAAAAGTGGTCGTTTTCCAATAAATGCGCTACGTGTATGTATAATTCTTATCTCGTGTAAAACGGAAAAACGTGATACAATAAACAGCGATCCTTGACCAATTTTACGTGAGCAAACTGTGTCATACACACATATGTAAGTAAGTGTACATACGCTTATGAAAAATATAAAAATCAGGTGCGAACCGTAAAAAAACAAACAACCGTAAAAAAATTATATGATAAATAATCTGCTACACAATAATAGTAATGCGATGTTGATCGCTAATGCGAAAATTTCGAGAGTCGCACAAAAACTTGGAACAAACAAGGATGTGGTATTTGTGAACCTCTGAATGCTGAATACTAAGAAATTTTAATCGGAAACGAACTACGTGGAAAACACACCCAGAAAATTTTGCTTAAATAAATATTATATCATAAGTAATTCTATGTATATTTATTGATTATTGAAATTGTAGATTTACAGATCGATACTGTCAATTTTCGATGTGTTGATGTTGATTGCATATTTATATCAACGATAAGAACTTGATTCATTATTTATCTACATCAGCGTTCGTCGAAGATTATCGGGGGCTACCCCAGCGTATACGCACAAAGCTTAGTATCGCCTTTTATGTTTGAATGAATGTTCTATTCCGATTTTGGCCGATTTAAGAATCGATCTGCGCAGACTACCCAGGCCTGAAACAATGAGCTTCGTCACCATCTCGGCTTCTTAATAAACATTAACGATAACCGACCAAAGTCATCTCAGACAGCCACAAACTCTTTTTAGTTTGCGGCTGTCTTTTAGTTGCGCAAAAACAAGGCGCTTCTCAAGTTGGACAGAGTATAGGTTATATTTTTTCCCCGAAACTCATAAATACCGTTATTCTTATCGCATTCTTACGCCAAATATAGTCTGTCCAACTTAAGAAACACCCTACCTAGTCTTGACCGATTTATTATAAAATCGATCTGCGCAGACTACCCGCGTCTGAACCGATGAGCTTCGTCACCGTCTCGGCTTCTCGGAATGAACATCAACAATAACCGATCAAAGTCGCAAATCTCGAACAGCCACAACTCTCTTTTAACTTTATCCATGTATATTATTGGATAAAGTATAACGATCGTGCGAAAATTCAACCTCGAGATTTTGACCGATTTTTATCAGGCATCATCCCTTGATCACGTTTTTTTTAGTTGCGCGAAAACAAAGTGCTTCTCAAGTTGGATAGAGTATATTTCTAGGATATAGCGACTTGACTGGTCGTGAAATACCAAAATTGAGAAAACAAAAAAAAAAGGAGTCATTTTGCCAATGGGAAAACTCATATATCTATAGTCAAAAAACGGGATACGAACAAAAATTCTATATAAATACGAATCGAAATTTAAAATTTGTGGCAGTTTATGTCAAATTCATTGACAACGTTTACACAATTTCATACAAAAGTTAACATTCATTCTATATATACATATGTATCTATATAGGTATTATGCATTACCAAATTTCAGTTAAAAATAATATAATAAAGTGCCGGTATCTTCACCTGATTACGTTTTCATGATTTTTTTAGTTGCGCGATGATAACAAGGTGTCAAGTTGGATAGAGTATAGAGCTGACTATCGTTTCAACTATTAGCTGTACCCGAAGCGATAATATTCATCGCTGTATCTTAACATGAGCTAAACTTTACTGCACCAATATGTTTTGGTACAACCTGGAACATACTGGTGAACATTAAAAAATTATAAATGACACGAAATGAAAAGCACGCTTTACAACAATACTAGAATTTAGGCCATGTTTTAAACTTTGCAAATGTCCACAGACACGTTGAAAGAAAAATTCACACAAGCTCGTGAAGAAGCTACGCGACATTTTCATCGATTGTTACATAAACTTACATACGAAACGATCTGCATACGACGAACGCGTCCGAAAAAAATCGCCGAAAAATCAAAAAAAAAAAAAAACCACACGAAAAAGTTTAAACGAAGTGATGAAAAAAAAAAAAAAAAAAAGTAATAATGAACTGCTGTAGTTTTCAATTCGCGCGTATCCGCAATATGGCGGTGGCGCCACCGTCGCTCAGTCTGCAGATTCCTACAACCGCAACAACACAAATCACAAAACAAAAAAAAAACCAAAACGTACCAAAAAGACATGCGGAAACGGACAGAAATTGAAAAAATTTGGCGCGAAAGCGCCGCCCGCATACGGGGACGCACAACTGTCACACGAACATAACCTAAAAAATCGCACACGAAAACACTGCAACGTCAAAACACAATTCGAACGAGAAAAAAAACAAAAGAATCGATTCAATAACTAATTATTTTTTAAAATTAATTACAAATTACACACACACACACACGCGCGCGTGTAAGCACAGCGTTTGTGTATAGGTGTGTGTGTTGTGTGGGTGTGTGCAATGCATCAGCTGTGCGCCTCGACGAGATGACACATTTGACAGGTTGGCAGATCTGTTGGTAGCGCTCGCCTCCGTATGGGGGCCGAGGGGTGGGGGGGCGACGGGGGGGCGAAATGCGGGGTGAGGGGGCGGAGCGCTAGGGGGGCTCACTCACTGCTAGGTTATGGCGTCGACGCGAATCAAGTGCTTTGCTGTAGCGCGATACGTGTCAGCGGTACAACGCGTGCGATGCCACTGCCGTTTTTCAAACGAAGTACGAGCCGGCCGGTCCCCCTCCCCTCCTTTTTTCCCCTCTACTTTTCTTCTCCCCGCAACCCCCCAGCCCCCTTCCTCCCCTCTCTATGCGAGACCAGCCAGGTCAGTTCAATTGTAGCGACCTGTAATAATAAATATTGAGACATTTTTTTTAACAGTGCGGGGTTGCCGTGTATATGTATTTTTTTATTATATATATTATTCCGAAGTTGTATTAATGTATATCGCGCCCTCGGAGCACAAAGGGGACACGTCCAAAATTTTGCGAAAATGACTTCACATCCCGATACAAAGCCGAGAGGTCCAGAAGGACTTTCAATGGACGTTTACCTTCCCGAAAGCTAGTCACGTTTATGGTAACAATTTTATTTGATATTTGAACCCTACTTAGGGTTGTCAAGTGTCATGGACAAAAAAAGAGAACATTTGACAAAAAAATGTTTTTTTTGTACAATTTTCTTTATATGTATGTAGTAGTACACATGAAAAGCGCGCTTAAAAATTAATTGTTTAATTTAATCATCTCCATTCTCATGTATGTATTTATTTACACAGCTAACTTGTTGCAAAAGTTTATTACATATTTTCTTTTATTTCTTTATCTCCTATATAAAATTCAATGTTTGTTTGTCATTCCGCTATGCAAATCTACAACTTAGAACCGCCAAACTTGGTATACTATCTCATGATACCCTAAGTCAGACCGTAGGTGGGTTTTGGAAGGGGTCGGATCAGGGGGTCGGGGGTTTTTTTCATTCATAAACTTTCACCCGCTCGAGCAACGCCGGGTGGGTTTCTTTATAAAATTCTAAACATGAATCATTTTTGTAATTATATTGTACTACGCTCAAAATACCCCGGACAGTGGAAATTTTCAACTTATTTCTTTCTTTGGTCCACTGTCCGCTGATCATGGAAAATATTCGAATAATATATATATAAAAAAGATAGAGAACAAAGTAATTGCATTAAAAAAAAGAGAACACGTTCTCTTAAAAAGAGACCTGTTGGCAACCCTAACCTTACTACATATCGTATACTCAGAGCACAAAGGTGACAAGATTTTGCGAAAATGAGTCATGAATGCAACTTTGTTCCTCTTTAATTATTATTACATCAGGGTACGTCCGAATGATGTCACATTTCTTTTTGTCATCACAAGATTACTTTAAAAGATCTACTATTACACTCGGAGCACACAAGTGACAAGTCCGAACTTTTTGCATTCGATTTGAAAAATTTACTAGTGTAAATACAATAACAATAAAAATTTAAAAATCTAGAGTAAAATATGCACAATTATCATTATTTTTATATATGTACATACATACAGTTCCCTTGATTTATGCTGACTAATTCAAACTTTACGACTGCTGCCTTGATTAATTTACTATTATGGACCATGAAGACGCGATATGTATGTAAAGTACTGGCTGGGTGACTGGCTGGGTAGCCGCAGAACTCTCTCATTCACATGTACATACTACCTACTACAATTTTGTTACATTTTGAACTGCTAAATACACTATAGGTATATACATAAATGATGACCACCGGATGACTCTGTCAACGGGCATTGACTAGTTATACATACAGATAGATAGAAGGAGTTAGCAAGTGTCAACACGTTATTGTTATTATGCACAGCTCCGTGGATGCGAATCATGTGACAACAGGAAGAAGCGGTGTTCTGTTGCGTCCATATGTGAAATACATAGTATGTACATACGTTGAAATAGGCAATACGTTCCTGAAATCTGCTACATACATACATAGTAGTTGCATTGCAGACTTTATGCGCAGTGCCCCTTGTGTTTGATGAAGTTTATCAGATTTAAGACGATAGTATTGGTTTTTCGATTTTGGTTAATAATAAGGCAGTTAATGAGTCTATTTTTTTCGAAATCGACTTTATTGTTGTAATCGATAGTCTTGATCAAATTTTTGACGCTCATTCAAAATGAGCGTCAAAAATTTGCCACTTTTGGAAAAACAACAGTAATTGTCCAAGTGCTTTGCAAAAAAAAAAAAACGAATGTCCAGAACATTTGTTGTTCTGTTAACTACAAGATCGGTCTCAAACGATGAATGTATGTATTATAAGTTATAATACATACATTCATCGTTTGAGGTTGATCTTGTGTTATTCATCGATACTATACCATCAGAAGTTATAATTTATAACTTCTAATGGTATACTATCATTGAATGGCACAATATAATATTAAATAAAAACCATTTTTTTATACATGTAGGTATATAATATAGTACCTCTTATTTTTCAATAATTACGAAAGATAAATTGTTCGTTTGCTCTCCTGTAAAATTCGTATTTTGTGACACGTGTTGTCTTCATTTGTCGACTTCTAAATATAGTCTGCTCTTGTTTTTGGTATAATTGCATTTGTTATTGAAAATCACATAATAGTACCTACAATGAGTGTTGAAATCATATTGTACAATATATTTATATTTACCAGTTACTTTTGTAGTAATTTACACTTTAATTTTAAATGTAAATTGATTTCTTCCTCGCAAGTAAATTTCATAAAATGAAATATATGTATGTATACACCTTTTAAAAAATAATTTATTGTAATAGTAGATTCAATGAAGAAAATGCATTTTGGTGTCACATTCTTCTATATTTTTCAACTTGCAGGTAAATTTATTTGTCATTGCCCAAGCAGTTACTATTGTGAAACAGTGTGCATTAGCTACCTTTAAATTACATTTTAACGGCGATACACAAAAGAAATAGCGAGGATTAGCTTAAAATTTAAAAGCATTTCGGTAACGGTAAGCGAAATTATAAAATCTGATTCGTAGATAACGGTGGTAGAAAGAAAACTTTCAACGCTCTTTGCACCTGAGCATAAGGGTAACCAATTAACCATATATTATTTTTGTCTGCGACGATCAACTACGACAATAGTGGAACAAAACTAGGACATTATTTTGCATGCGCATTTTACCATTCGAACTAATTAAAAAAAAAAACTACAAAACTAGGACAAATGTATGAAACCCACGAGGACTTTATAAAACCCAAGGATGTGTCACAAGAAAGCACACGTCCTCCGATCCCCGATCGTTTGGTCACCCTAACGTACCAAACAGGTACGTAAAAATGCCTCAATTTGATTATCACTTTATGAATCATTCTTGCCGAGATATTCTATACATGGCAAAAAAAAAAAAAAATACATTCTGAAATTTGAAAATGGACAAATTGAAGATACGGGAACTTTACAAGTGGACGAACATCGTTCAGATAGCATTGGCGGCCATATTGGTCGATCAGCTGTGTTTGTTGTGAGCGAGCGAAAAAAAGATACACTCGCATAACGGCGTCTCTCTCATAGGCGATTTGAAGGCGACCGAACAGTGAAAACTCGCGCCGAAAACGCAATTTATGCAAAAAGCGCCTCTATTGTTCGTTACAGTTACCACTGTTGACTATTGTAAACAAGTGCGCCGTAAAGATCAAAGTCGCTCGCACCGTTAGTTACAATTTGGCCGAAAGAAAAACGGAACTAAAGATTGATTACGTACTAGCATAAAGCATACATGGAATTGAAACATTATTTGACAACTAGAGATAGATTACAAATATTACAAAATAGAGGTATGAGATGTATTTTAAATGCGGATAGGTATGCTAGTATAAAAAAAGATGATGATTGAATTAGATTGGTTGAATGTGAATGATACTTTGAGGATTTGTATGTTCGTATTTATATTTAAGTTAGATAATAATATGTTACAATCATATTTTAGTAAATTTATTGTGAGAGGAATGGATATATGTATGTGAATATAATTTAAGGAATAAAAATAATTTAATTATAAAAAAATGTTAAAATAAATAGAAATAGAAGAAGCATCTTGTACAGAGGTGTTTTGGATTATAATAGACTGCCGGATGGAATTAGAAGTTCCAAAACTATTGAAAAATTCCTGGTAGTCTTAAAAAACATCTGTACAGGTGCTTAGTTAAGGATTATATAATTAGCTTAAGCTACTGTATTATATAAATAAATAAATAAATTAGCATAAAACAAGATGGCGGAACTATCTCAAAATAATTTTAACGATATTATGTACATGTATGTACATATTGTAATCTATTGAAATTTTTAAGCTTCTGTGTTCTTTACATCTATTGATAACGTGCAACGTTCTAATGATAATAAGTTATTATCATTAGAACGTTGCACGTTATTATTAATAACATTGAATTTCGATGTATTTTTATAACTCAAAGTTCAAATAGACATTAAAATGCCGTCAAATCGATACAATTAATAATACATTACGCGAACAAAGCATTCTTATATAACGAAGTTCAATTTTTTTTAAACATAAATTATTTTACGGTCTAATTAATTCGCTAATTTTATTTTGTACAAAGGCATAATTTGTTAGTGGCGTAGTTGCAAAATCACGTCGATTTTTCCAGTTAAAATGATAAATTGACATGTTTCTAATTTGTAAGACGAAACGGCACACCGCACCGTGAATTAAAACGTCGAGTCACGTTTCACTTTTATCGAGTGTCCGATTGAAAAATTACAAAATCAAAATGCCAAAAGAATAACAGAAAAAAAGCGTGCACATACTTACAATGCAAACTTACCCACAAAACGAAAAGATAATAAATGAAGCAAAAATTTATAAACAAACCCACATTTGGAGAAATGCTATACAACAACAATACTATCGATCTGGTAGTCGCCTTTCTCGTGAACAAAAAAATGATAGAAGAAAGTTTATGGCAAATATGAAATACGATATAAGCCGCAGCCAATGTACATACATACATATGTATGTATATACATATATTCTGTTATAAATTTCGCGATGAATATTCACGTTATCTATGGTAATGAAATTGAAAGAGGATCGTTTAACGGCTTAACCTTTTCTGAACGAGCTTACATATTATTGATTGAATATTTTAATTTGAAGCGTAGGAAGCGCTTAGGTATTTTTAAACTGGTAGATCAAAGTTTTCCAAATCCAGAATAAACTGATTAGCTGATTGTATATATGTACATACATATGTATACCTATACTATTTTGAAAACGAGTCTGAAAACTAGCGTCGCTAAAATTACTGCTCTATATTAGATAATAGAATTGGGTTCCGCCCAATATTAAATTTCATCCTAATCTTTTCACACTTAAAAATAATCTCTAAGCGTAGATACCATTGCTAAATCAGCATGCGAGATATTAGTTGTCATTAGAATAACATTAGATTTACTGCATATTTTATAAGTTAAAGTTTACAAGAAATACTTGTATGTTGCATACTTGTACATATACGTAGTGTCATTTTCATCACGTGAACTGCTCTAAAGTGTACGGCAATAGCTCAATTTCAATGTTGTTTGCGATACAAACACGAAAAGCGGTGTTTGCATTCGTTGAATTGGTACACATGGATTGAAAAATCGTTAATGTAGTAATTTTCAATGATCAAAACGAAATGAATGATATTTTCGAAGTAGAATTTAGCCGTGAACTGACCTTGGAATCAGATAGGACAGGCTCTGTACGGTGAATGAGGTAGGTCAACGTCTAAACGAGATGCAAAGTCCGCGATTTTAATTCGCACTGACAGTAAAAAATGCGTAACTTTGAAAGATCTCATAACGATTTAACAAACACCCGTATTTAAAGCTTTGTTTCACTTGAAACCGAACAAAATGTCAGAGTTACGTGCTAGCTTGAACATATGACGCAATATGCGAACAACCAACACTTTGATGTAAACAAATTATATCTGCTTGGTTATTGTGATCGAGCATTGAACAAATCGACGAGGAGTCGCTCCTATTCGAAGTAATATACATACATAATAGGATAATTTACAGAAGAACAGATGTTGAAAGTTGTGCAATAGGCAGCTAGCTATCCACAATTCATGATCTCGATTGTGGAATTACCTGCCGAAACATGGGAACTGGGTCGAGTCGATCTGCGTTTGCACTCGTTTTTCCATTGTTGGACTACCGTTTGCGGTTTTTCTGCTAGCTATGCTGCTAAAATGGGCGAGTTCCATTTCGAATCCGAACCGACAAGATAATCGATTGCATCCCAAATGCATATAATGCGCAAAATTTTAAAGCATATCCTTATCGTACACATCTTATAGTCAAACTCTGTAGAAATCAGGTTTTCCCTGGGTCACAAAGTCAGCGAAACTTTTCCGTAGATCGCATAGTGACCCACGGGTCAAGCATTGTTGACCAATGTTATTTTCTTTGTAATCACTCTGAAATTGGAAATATAAATTATTTACACAGTAAAAAGCTCTTGGCTTATTTACGTGAACATTTTACCAATTTTCAATAATCTTGATGTAATAATGACGGATTAAACTCGTTGAGGTTATCTACAATTTGACTTATTTATATGTACTAATGCGCTATACAGCGATTTGATAACGAATAGCGAATACATACATACATATATGTATGTACATTGTAGTTACTCACTTGAAACTGTATTGATATTAAAAGTTATGCTTCTATTGAAATTATAGTAGGTACCCCTGGTACCCGTGACTCCATATGGTCATAAGTCAAAAGTCATAAGGGCCCATCAGCGACTTCATTTTCGCAAAATCAAATCATTGATAGCATTTGAATGGTAATTATAGTTTGAAGGGTAGTTTCTCATGCAACGCTAAACCATTGCTTTTGACACTGTATTGATGTTTTGTCTAATCTAGACGTCAAAATTAACAGTTGGGATGTTTATGTGACACGTGTGGTATGTCCTCATGATGATATTGTTTACTGTTTGTCAATAACATTGGTCGTTTGTTATCTAATTGCTGTTGTGATGTCTCCTCAAGGCAACTCCATTACGTGTAACACACACGGATACGTTTATTAATTTTCATTTGCATACTCCTTAATTTAATGACGTTGAAAATCCTCATGATTAATTCAATCTTCACTTGGTCGCCGTTTAAATGTGATTGTTTCTAGTTTAATTGTAAGAATCTGTATTGTATTGAAGAACTTTCTAATGAATTAATAGATGCTGGAAACAATAGACGATCAAAGTTCAGCTAATCTAACAATAAGTTATATTTTCAAGGAGCAAACTTGATATTGCCCGTATGTTATGTTTACTACTGGTACATTTTCATATTTTAACACATTACACCAGTGCATAATAATCGATATCGTGTGCACGCTTTCTACATAAATTATTCTGTACATATTTTACACTCGGATATACGTTTATGGTGTGTTTATTTAGTAAAAAAATCCCTCCTTCAAGACATATTTTCATCGTTCAAAATGTACATACATTGAGTGTCATGTGAGATGAAAATGTTCATTTCAAATGAAAAAGTGGGGTGAGGGCACTAATTTAAATTTGCTGTTAAATGTTAGTTATTCTAATTTGCGTGCATAATTTATTTTTCTTTTAGGCAATACATTATCTTCAAGTATACCTACATATCTCTCGAAGGCCACTGCTAAAATAAATCGTCATATGTGAATGTGCAATTAAAATGAAGTTAAAAATAGTGTGAATTGGAAGGAGAGATAAGATGTCGGAATAAATGTTCACAGAAATCTATTGAAAATTAAATTTTGCAAAAGTTGCATCATGTTAAATTAAATTTATACCTAACATTCTTTTTATGGATATGTAAATGTTATCTCAATTAGTCAATTGTTATCTTCGAATCAGAACAAAGCTATGGAGTATCGCAAATTCGAATATGTACACAATGCTGAATACATTGTAATGGCTGAAACGATGACTCACCGTCGTTCAAGAACTATGTAGCCACACAAATGAGAAGTCTTGTCACAGCTCACAAGTCACAGAGCTATTGTGACATGAACGAGAACTTAACGACACTGTGGAAAATTTGTTAATGTTTATTTGTTTCTAATACAAAAAAATAATTAGAAAAAACGTTCACGTTGAAAATTTTAAATAATTTTTATTGTTTGCATGTCAATGGTCGAGTGTGGAAAATGAGATTTGGGATTTGTTTAATTGTAGATTAAATTTATTTAACAGCTTGATATGCCTTTAGTGTAACTCAGTGTAATGTCTTGCAAAAAAGAAAATTATAGATCGTCAAGCATCGAGAGTGTTTAGGTTCAAATATTTATAAGTCAGAAGTTATTCCTCTTTATGTTTATTAATATCAATTTCATAATGTAAATCTATATTTATAAATATATTCTTGTCAATTTATTTATTTTTGTTAAAATTTGAAGAGGACAGGGGTTCTTACACACCCGTATGTATATACGCATATATATGCACACACTTACATACGATAAAGCTTACACTTACGATCTAAGCGAAATTATAAGATAAAAAATAACGATTTCAATACAATATTATGATTTCACCTAGATCTAGACAGGATGAAATAGTCTTCAATGATACGTATTATATCATGAATTTCGACACATTTTTCCTTAAATCTTTTAAACTGAAAACGTCAACTAAGCGACAAAATTTCCAATAAAAAACATAAGAATTATTATAGTTATACATTATTTATAATATGTAATATTATTGTATAAAGACAGTATGTATAAATGTGTATATTTATACATACATATATTTATGTTAAGGGAGAGACTTTAGTATACAAATATTTTATAATATTTTCACATCGAATTAACGGGGATGCTTAACTTTACTGTTTCAAATTCATTTTAAACTTTAAATACCGTTTTTTTTTCTTCTTGTAAACATTAATAAACATTTCATTTATTATCTAATTACACAAATATATATATTATAATAAATTGTTTATTTTTTAAAATGCTTTGCAACTGAAACACCATACTATTCCGAGCGAGGTGAACATCTATCACTCATCAAAGTAATAATTTAATTTAAACGTTGTCGATTCGCAGAGCCACTAAAAGAGTATGTGTGAGTTTAATATTTATATATTAAGTCTAGAATGGTCCCTACCCTTTTTAAACGAAGCTGAATTTTGTCTTGTTTTATTTTTTTACAATACAATTTGTTTATAATTTAAAGAAGTTAAATCGATGATGCGGTACAACTCTACGTTTCATTAGTACGTCGAGTATACTCTCTGAGCGACACTGTCTTGCGACAATATTATCAATTATTAAACTGACGATAAACAGCGCGAATCATTCCGCTAAGAAATAGTATGACAGACAGGAGCAGATTCATCGAATTCTACAATGAGTGGATGTGGAATCATATTTTGAAACACACATATCGAACAGCAATGATTTGTATTGTATGTTGTACAAACAAACTGGAACTTGTCATAAATAACAAAACGTTAAAAGTATATGACAGAAAATCAATAATAAATTATACATATAATTAATTCAAATTAATTAGTTCCAATTTGCTTCAATTGCCGTTGAACTATAAAAGAAACTTGTATACAGAGTGAAAATTAATACATAAGCACAAATTATATATATTATATATACATAAAAAGTCCTGTCGATAAAATCCATTGAGCCCTTGAGAAAATATAGAGAGGACTTTCATAATAAGTAAAATAAAATAAAAATTGGTTCACTCAGTATAATGAAGTTTCTTTTCATTTTATATTTATATAATATGAAAAACTAATACATACATATATTTTAAAAATGGCATTATACATAGTAAGTAAATTTATAGTATTGTAACACAGTAACGATAAGATATAAGTTTTCAGTTGATTTAATATCCTTTGAATCAAATGAAGTAAATAAGTACATAAACACAAAATGTGTAATTCAGCATTGGATCAGAGTTGTGTTAACGATGAACACTCCTCTGGTAAGTGATATTTTGAAACATTTTCATTACTATACTGTAATAATATGTATATGCACGTACATCAAATAGTAAATACGTGTGCATATCAAATTAAACAATTAAACACTTATACATTTACACACACTCTTTTCAGCACCAGATTTCGTTCTTATCATTGCTACATACCGTTCATGTTCTCGTTGTTACCTAGACACATTATTTATGATAGAGAATAATTATGGTAATATAAATAAAAAATAATGATAGATGTTCGTAAAAAAATTTAATGCACAAAAATAAAAATAAAATAATAAAAAATAAAAGTTATATACAAAAACTATAATAATAAAAATAGGTAATTGTGACAATTTTGTGTATAAAAAAAAATATGGATAAAGTAATAATTATATGGTTGGCAGGATCTATACATTTTGACTTGGTCCAATAACTATAAAGCAATAAATTTCAATTAGATAAAAAAAATTCAAACATCCATCCTTATAAATATAAATTAAAAAATATTTGTACAAACAAACATTAAGTTCTTCATAGTGACCATTGATCACTGCAAAACAGCAATAATTCATATGTAATATGAAAAATAAATCATTCAATTTAACACGCTCATTCACAAACCAATAAATAGGCTGGACTTAAATCACTAATCTCCAACTTAGGACACATACATACATACACACATTGAGTGAAAAATATGAGAAAGCACGAAACCTTAATCTATTTCTCTTGTCTTATCCATAAGATAAGTTGGAGATGAAATTAAATTAAATTAAAAAGATTTGTCACATTTAAAAGTACATATGCACATGTTAATGAACATTGCCCTCCATTTTTTTTAGAGTTAGGTTTAACACTCTACAAGTTCAACATATGTATGTACATATTGGCTATACATACCAAATTTAATTGGTATCATTTTGTGACACTATAAAAATAAAGTGAAAGATTAATTACTATAAATAAAAGCCCAGGAATATGTGTCCGTCACGCTCGCATTTGTATGTGTCTCGTGTTTCAACGAAAGGTGAAACACGCAACCCAAATTTACATACCACGCGCATACGTGGCGTGTAAATTTACACGGGTGGCGCATGTGCCAACCGTGTCTACATAACCTCATTAACGTAAACAACATTCATGACACGTTAGCCACCCGGTGACACTGTCAACAGGTACTCACTAATTTGTATATAAAAGTCAGACAATTAGGTTTTGAGATTATTTTTTTTTATTTCTTGTCGGTTGGGTTGGTGGCATTATTTCACCAACTCTGTACATATAATATTAATTTATTATTAGTAGGAAAGTAACAACCGCGTGACAAAGAATACTTTGAAACTTTCTAACTGTAAACTAAATTGTCTGACCTTGTATATCAAATGAGATAAATTGGAATTTTAAGTATAGATTCAGACAATAGACACATTTAATAAAGCATGAAAAAACAAAACAATTAAAAGAAAAATTCACACATACCGCATACGAATTACTGTAAAAAAGCTTGGCAAGGAATCGATATGTATTTGAATTACAAAAATAGTCATATGAAGCATTTGCAATTATAATGTTTAGAGTGTTTTTTTTCCCTCTCTTTCAATTACACATTATGAAATTTGTACAAGTAGTAAATTTTCCTAGTTATCTCTTTGGCACATTTGATCGGTCGATACTTATATCGTACAAACACGCATAACATAATATTCATTTATGTTGGAAGTGCTGCACAAGTATGGCAAGTATCCATTACAAAATTTTATGTTACGTTTTAAATCTGTGCTGAAATCTCCATGCATCGGAATTGTAGCTGCCTATTCATATGCGCTTCCTTCGAATTGAAAAATATAAAATTAAATGCATTTGATGCTAATTTTGTAGATAAAATTTAATACTGAGTGTTCGAAAGCAACACAAATCTCACAACGGCAGAAAAATGACAGCGATAGTATGTTTGTAGACACTCAATATTTTACAAGAGAGAGAAACTTCTCACTTCTTATAGACGTATAAAGTAAATTGTCATTTTTCAAACGTGGTGAGATCTCACAGGCAGTCTAATTATTTATAATACTTTTGCACATCCATAAATTACTCAGTAAAACGTAATTGATACACATTCACCTAAAAATATGAACAATCTTTGAAAAACATGACACATACTTTAAATGGGTGAGCGTAAACATCTATTAAAAAAACGATGTGTTGGTGGTAGTCCAATATGATATGATGGAATCCGCGTCTATACAATAAGACAATACATCGAATCGGTATCAAATACGGCAATTTAAAACGCGAAAGTGTCATCATCATCATCATAATAACGACAATGACCGTTAAAATAAAGCGAATCGCCACACTTTCGTGGTTAACATCGCGGATACATTAAAATTCACTAAATGAGCAATACAAGATGGTCAGTCTGCCACATTTCATTTTACACACAGTATAAAAATTGTCCAGTACACACAGTACAGTTTAAAATATTTGATGTATCACAAATTCTCCAGTTTTTATGTACATATATCCACTAGCGCTGTACGTACATTATGCTAAGTGTGATTGACAAATGATTTTGGATGGTCTCAATGGTGTGGGTAGGTGTGCAACGAGTGCTGTACGGGAATGTGTTTGCCACCTGTCATTCCGCATTTGGCGCAACACCAATGAATGGCTTTCAATGGTGGGTAGCACCATAAGCATGGTACGAAGATGCTCAGTATTGCTAAGCTGAACCACCTAAAAATTAATAGAATTAAAGTAATTGTGATTTACTTAAATCACTTCAAACGGTGAAACAAATGTACATATGAAGTATAAAATATGTACCTCTTTGTACAGCCCTCTTCAGCTGAGTTGCAAGTACAAGGACGTGCTGCAAATTCTCCTTCATTATCGGACATACAATGATATAGCATACACTGAAAACAGAAAAGAAATTACACTAATATTTCATTCAACATTATATAATTTAAAAGTACATGTACATAAGTAGATTCGTCAAATACAAACCTGAGCACATTTCATTCCAGTGACACCGTAGATGCACGACTTGAAGCAATCTGGCGCATATTCACAACTACCTGTTCTATTAGTGCTTTCTATGTACCACTCCTGACAGTGTCTGATAATATAAGAGTGAAATTAAACAATTAAAGAAATTACTCTATGTAAAACAAATATAAAAATGCATTATACTTATGTACGTATGTATACGTACTTATGTATACGTATGTGCCTACCTGCATTTTAATCTAGTGTGGAATCCTTCACAGAGTGAAAGTGGTTTTTTAGACAGATCACGATCTCTCTTTTTAGCAGGAAGTGGCGGTCTTGCAGGCCGATAGCCCAATAAGGGTATCGGCTCAGGATCTAAGCAAATAGGACCGTGCTTTTTCAACGACGATCCTGTAAAGTTAAATAATACATACAAAGTCTGTACATGTATGAAAAATGAAGCGATCGAAAGTTTGCGCTGGCATTACCAGAATCCCTCCTCTTCAATAAGGAATGTGTAGTAGTATTCGATCCAGGAACAGTGCTCTGTGAAGACGGCGATCTATCACCCGAAACTGATACCATTCCAGTTCCCAGGGTTGGATACATATATTCGTGAACCTGAAATCATAATATACATTTAGAATTGGAAAATCGTGTTTTATAGCATCTATAAATTTCACAATCTTATATCGAATAAGGCATAAACGTACCTGGGTGAGTTGGACGTAAGTATAGTTATCGGCATTTAATGGATCTTCGACAAACATTTGAGGCTCTTCATTGCAAGAGCCAGCTAGCTTAGTCTTTAACAACAGTTCTTTTGCTGACGGAGACAAACCTAAATACAATGGTGAATATTATATTTAGATGACACAAAATCAAATATATTATTAATATATATGTATATTCTTTTCAGATGAGCGTACTTATAGTTTCAGGCATATTATAGATGCCAGGCTGTCGAACATCCAAGTGAAAAACGGTACCACTGGTAGGTTGTTGGGGCTGATCCGTATGACGTCTGTGTGAACGCGATGCTGTTGAATTCTCAGAACTTGATCTCGAGTCAGATGGCAAGTTCAAGCACTAATAAACAATAACATTACAAATGCCAAGTTTTAATCTATTTTTGTATAAATAATATAAACAATTACAAATTTATATACATATACAAATATGTATGCATACCTCAAAAATATTATCATCTTCATCATCCTTAGGAGCTGGATTATGTTTTTTGTAAGTGTGAAGCGATGGCCACGCACCACCCAGACCTACAAAATAATAAAAAAAAATTGCATTTGAAATATTTTTAAATTTAGACAGTTTATATTTGGTTCGACATGTTAAGACAAACTTGCGAATTGTTTTTCTTACCATGGAGGAATCCAGTGTATGCGCAAGCAAACCAAGATGGAAGCACATTAGATAAATTAGTTTGACATATGTATGTTTGCGCAATAATTATATTTTACAAACGACAAAACATTAAATAATAAGGGAAATCATACACAAATGCAAAATAAAAAAAATGAATGAGCAAATTATAGATATTCACCGTCTAACAAATCTTCGATTGCAGTTCTAACACCTTTGTCGAAAGCTCTAGCATCAGCAGCCGTTTGGAAAGTGAGACCAAAACGTTTCTCATCCGTTACCCAATGATGAAAGGTCGGCATTACTTTATTATATTGAAAATCCTTTTTTATTGTACACGACAGCACAACCTGGATAAAAAATTTGCAAGTTTATAAATAAGCCTTTATTTTAATGTCTTAAACATTTTCATTTTTTTTTTTAAATCTCACCGATTGATCACTTATCCTTTTGCCGTAGATGAAATATTCAAACTTGAGTCCCGATCCGAGATTTAGCTGACCGCCGTTAGTCTTTTGCAGTCTCTGCGCGGCAAGATCTTCGCCCAATCTTTCCTCGATACTGCACCCCCTTAGACCTATACTTTCCAAATGGCCTCCGCTTCCGCCCAATTGTTGGGGATGTTGGTGCGGTTTGGCGTTCAAAGGATTGGCACTTCTGAATTGAGAGCTTTGCGTAAGTGATGAACCGTTTTTGGGTTTCGCGAACTGGCCAGACTGAGTGGAAGCCTGAAAGCTGTTGGATGAACCGTTTGACGGAGTGTGTTGATGGAGGAAAGTTTGAGGCGGCTGCTGCTGCGGACTCGAAGTGTTGAGTCTTGAATTGTTGTTGTTGACACTCGTCGACTGATGATACGGAGGATTCTTCTGTTTAACATTTTGGTCTGAGGGCGGTAAGGGTGGAGCCGCAGGTGTATGTCCTAGTAACGATTTATTCTGTAGTGTGTCAATCGGACCCGACGCTATAAAATATACAAAGAGGAATGTGAATATTGAAATTCGAAAAAACAATTCCAAATATAGTGTGACCAATAGCTTTTTGACTTACAGTGACGCGGTCTCTTGCGTACCATAACATTGGACAGGCCACCGCCCCCGAGGGGCAGCCACCCTCCAGTGCCCTCGTCGCGGCACATCACCTGCGCCCGCACGCGCACCAACCAATCACTGAAATTCAAAAAAAGACAAAAAATTACTCATCATTACTATTGAAACCCAAAATACACTTAATACTAGGAAGTGAACAAAAAACTTTTTTGATCGTCTTTTGAATTAAAATGGAGTGATAGCTCAACACTAAAAAGCGTTGAACTCGTACATGAAAGTTCAATTCTCAATATGGTTGATCGTGTTAAAATTCTCCTGTCGGAACTCCCCAATTTGTCCACCCGAGATGATTTTGCACAAAACTAGTAACCACCTACCAATTAAGTGTCTCTTCCATTTGACGCCACGTGATGACAATGGAAAACCACTAGAGACTATCTGTTCTTTTAATTTTACTGGGAGACAACGCTCAATGTTGATCACTCCGAAAAGGGGCAAAAGCAAATGAATATAGTAAATAATCTCTTTGGACTATACATGCATACATATATATATTAGATACTATAGATTCCATTTGACGTCATATCAGTTTATTATAATATGCAACGTGTAAGTCAAAAATGATCAACACGTGATTAATGATAACTAGTACAAATCGGTGAAAATCGCGAGGTTGAATTATACAGGACAACATTATTTGAATAATACCAAGTGTTTATGTATGTACATAGGGTACTATAAAAAAAAAAACAAACATTAGCACACATTTATTGTAAAATGGGTAATGGGCACTTGACCGGAAGTTAAATTTTAGTGGATAACTAGTGTATGCTCAGCTGATAAAATAAATAAATAATTTAATTAATTAATTCCAAATAGTAATTCAATACAGAAAATAAACAAAAGAACGTTTGATATAATATTGACACCGCTCTTTTGTCGAGCAATTTACTGCCTTCCTATCTAGTGCATAAGGAAGATAGTTGCTAAACGGAAAACTTTGATGGAGGATTATATTCTTACGATTTTGTATATATGTATGTACATGGTAGTGTATGCAAATTGAATAAATTAAAAATAAATAGTCCAGCCGTCAATTAATTGTTTTGATATGGTTTACTACCTTCCTACTTAGTGCATAAGGAAGAAAATTGCTTAAACGGATGAAAATTTCGATTTTTATTTGCATATTGGATAGAATATTTACATTCTACCGATTTTATATATAGTACAAGTAGTATCAACATTGTATGGATAAATAAGTTTTTAAAAATTATAAATAATGTAATCCGGCAGCATTTGAACTTTAAAAAAAAAAAAAAATCATTCAGTTAGATTTAACCAACTTTGTAAGGATAGTCTTACATTTTTACGACTAATTCTGAATAATTATTACTTTTGTACGTCGAGTATAATTTTATGATACTTTTTCAAAGGAAATCCAATGCAATATAATTTTTAAAAAAAAATATATATATATTTTCACGTCTTGCAGTGGATCAAAGTTAATTTTTTTTAAGTTGAACGAAATCGAAGAGGAACGTGATGAAGGTGTTACCCGACATAAAAAAATTCCGTCCATTGGGAGCGCACTTCTTTCGCTTTCACAGAAATTTTAAAACATTACTTTTTACATTTAATTGCATTCTCGCAGCCCACACCTACCGCTATCGTCAACCCACTCATACGCTGATAAAAAAAAACCCACCCGCAACACTCCAGCATGTAATACATAAAAATGTCTAAAATCATCGAAAACGCATACAAATTTCAAAAGCAACACGAAAAAATGTACATAATTTCTCCGTCGGCGGACATGAACCACGATGATAAATTAGCGTCGAGTGGGGAAGGGGTAGGGGGAAGGGCATGGTCGTAATTGTGGTCGTTACGTTGGCGGCAGTGCGCGACTCTGAATGGCGGCCGCATGAATGACGGGAAAGGGGAGAGCGGAGGGGAAGGGAAGTGAGACCACTTTTCCTCACCCCTTCCCTTCCACACCAGAGTGGAACTTCGCCACTGCGATCGTCGCAGACGACGACGACCAACCGACGCGACAGTATCGGTCGATTGACGTCCCCCCCTTCCCACTTCGGACTTATCAAAACAAAACTAATTAATAATTTAAATTAAACGCAAAACGTTTCGATCGGTCGACGACGGTGCGAGACGAAGATCGGAGTTTTGCGAGCGCACGCGCGCGACACCCCGCTACGGCGAAAATTTCACCACCGCGGAAAATGTGCGCTCTTCCGACGTGCAAATGTTCAAAGCGAATCGTCGAACTCGTCCACCGTAGGGCACCACAGAACGCAATGTTTACACGATACCGTTTCCACACCGAGCGTCTGAAAATAAAAATGAGCTGGAAAATTTCGACCCGGTCGCGGTGCGGTGACTTTGTACACATTGGTAATCGTAATCGTAAGGGCGGAGGGGGAGGAGTAGTAGGGTGGGGTGGGGGTAAGAAGTCAGGGACGAAACTGCACCGGGGCGTCGTCGTCGTCGGAAAAGCTGTCCGTTTTTCCGCAGGGGATGAAAAGTGCATATGAGAAGTGGAAGTAGTGAGGGTTGGAAGACTCACTCTTCATGCGCGTCGGCCATGTCTGGTGCGGGAGCAGGGCGGGCGCGCCAGCATGGTGGGCGCTGCGGCTCGGCCGCGACCCCCCCTCACGCCTCACCGCTCCCCCCCTCTCTCCTCTCTCTCCCCTCTCCCCTCTCCCCTCTCTGGTGGGGGGTTGGGGGTCCGCTTTCCCCTCGAGCCGAGCCGAATCGCCGCGCCCGCGACAGCGACCGACTCGGGCCAGCGTCGACGAACGACGAGCGACCAGAGAGGCACGCGATCGCGACCCGACCCGCGACCCGCGACCCGCGACCCACGACCACTCCCCGACCCCCCCAAAACCCCTCCTCTACCAACGCAGCTGCGCGCAAGTCTCTTCTACTCCTCCCACCCTCCCCTCCACTCGTCGCTCCTCGTCAACTGTCGACGCGCGAGCGATCCCTTCTCGGTGTGTGTGTGTGTGTGTGTGTGTGTGTGTGTGTGTGTCGCGATCAATGGCGGCTCGGAGGGTTGCCGCGCTGTCGTCATCAGGGCCGTATTAACAACATTACAGGCTCTAGGCAAAGCAATGCCCCCTAAAACAGGCCCTACCCACCCACAGGAATAAATAAATAAAATAAATTCAGAGTGCGACTGTATCGAACACGGCCGTAGGTTTTCCGCGAATACGACTGCGTCAGCGGCTAATACTTTATTCGGAACTAGCTGAATTGCCCGACGTCGTCGGGCCGGGTATATGGATGAAAAATTGAAACAAATGAAAACATTTATTCTCCAGTTCAAAAAAAAAATTGATTAAAATTTTTGTATATGGGGGCCCATCGACCCCCCGATCCGACCCCTTCCAAAACCCACCTACGGTCTGAGTTAGGGTATATCTTGAGATAGTATATCAAGTTGAAAACTGTAGATTTGCAAGCGGAACGACAAACACAGAAATAAACAAACGAACAAACGTTGATTTTTATATAGTAGATATGAGAATGAAATGGATAAAGTCTTAACTGGTAATCGATTACAATTTTATTTATCATCGGCTTGTGGTAAACAGTGGCCGTCGAGGTGCTCGCGCCGTTGTTTTCCCCGCGCGCTGCTTAGACTTTCTGATGTTCCCGATACCGTCTCACTCGTTCTGTCACAAAAACGTTGAAACGCTGATCGATACACGATTAAACACTCTTTCTGATAGTGTGCTTTTTTTTTTTTTTGTATTTCCCCCTGGCTTTTTAGCGAGTATGGTCCAACGTGGTAAAATTTTCTTTTTGATTTTTCACCGACAAATAATTTATACACTTTTTATGGCTTAAATCGACAGATCTTGAAGAGATATTTGGTTTCGTAATAAAATCATCACGCAAAATCAATTTCCAAAAACGTCCAAAATAGCCGTTGGAAGATACGCCCCTCCCCCCGCGTCTATAAAACTTTATTAGGCGTGTATATATGTTACGCCGAATTATCGTAACTGACTCTTACGCGAAAAAAGCAATATTTTGCTAAAATGGATAATAAAGCGGTGATATTCACGAAATCGCCAAAATACCAGCTGATTACGTTACCTTTATATGATTGCATATGGACACTACCCCTCGTTGTATTCAAATACTTTCCTACTGGGGATACGAGGCTAATTAATTCTCCCCCTAGATTTTACTGATCTAAAGTTGTGGGTCTCTAGCCAATTCAGAAATCCTAGGCAACATCTTCTGCTCTACCCTCCGGTAGCTAGAGCCATCAACCTGTTCAACCACATAGCAGGTTCCCTTGACCTGTTTTCTGGGAGCTATGCAAAACTGGTTGAGGTTATTTTAAGCTCCAAAAGCACATATTAAAATAAAAATGAATTATGTATTATTGTGATATGTTTGTATATGTAATATTTTTGCCCTGCATGACGATCTGGATGAACAATCTGTAATGTCATGCAGGGCGATCAGTTAAATAAATAAATATGCATTGCTTATTTCGCGAAAACTACATCGACATCTAAGCTGCTATTTCTCACATATCTGTCGAACGTCAAATTTCTCGGACAATCTTCTCTATTTGTTGCAATTTGAACGTACATAGATGATTCTTGTGTTTCTATCGAAAATCACCTCATCGTCTTTATCAATGATAATATTCAAATCGAAACAGCTGTGCCAAAAAATAATAACGATAATATTGAAATTCAAAGTTCAAAATATAAGAAGTAGCAATAGTACATATAAGTAGTTATTTCAATTATGATAACATTACAATTTAAATAACTGTGAAACAAACGCAGTTTTAAAAAACGTACTTTTTTTAATTCTCATTTCACAAAGGTCGAGTAGTAGTAACTAGAGGTAATCATATCCCACCAAGCGAGAAAGAAATTGAGCATATTATAAGCATATCGAATTCATTAGGAGACGGTTTTCAAAATTTGAATAATTATGATATCAAGGAATTATTCGGCGAAGATGATATAACTGAAGATGATCTAGATTCTAGTTAACATGGTCGGTAATTCTGAAATCGAAAGCAAATTTATAAGTGATTCTGAAAAATCAGATTTATTTACTACTACGAATGTGAGTGAAGTTATTCAAGAAGCTAGAAAACTGAAAAAATATGGTGATAAATATAAATCCTGATGTTGAAAGAGCTTTAAAAATTCAGCGAGAGATAAAAAACATGTAATAGGCAAAATTAAAAAAAATCATAAAGGAATGACTAAAAATTAAAAACAAACGTTACTTACAGATTTTCTAACAACAGTAACCAGAGAGTGTTCTCTTTTTTTTGGATCATTTCTTTGGATTTTTTCATATAGATTGCCCTACACATGTACATATGTATGCTTAACTCGAGACTTGCATGAGCAATTTGGTTTGCCTAGGCAAAGCAGAGCGTGTAGGTAGTGAAATTTTAATTAGAGAATAGTTATCTTATGTACGCATGCGCCACCCGTGTAAATTTGCACACCAATAAATATTACACCCGTGTAAATTTTGGTTGCGTGTTTCATCTGCCGTTGAAGTCTCCCCATATAAATGCGAGCGTGACGGGCGCAAACTCCTGGGCTTTTATTTATAGTACAAATAAATCGTAAAAGTGTCGAGAGAAGAAATTTGAATTTTCACACCAATTCGGTCAATAAATTGTCGTCGAGACTCGTTGTTTAGCAAATCTCAACACAGCTCGTTTCTAAATAAAATTTTAAATGGCAGTTATTTCAATTCCCAGCACACAATACGAAAGTTCGTATAACATTGTACGTGCCAGTAACCAAGTCAACAGTACGCTAGTGTAATAGAATGAAACGAGCGTCGAAAAGGTTTCCGACGCCTGCTTTATTCAATGAAAATCCACAAGTTTCATCCCGTCAGCCGACATTTTGGATCGTTCTGTTTGCCGTTGTTCTCACAGCCTTGAAACGGCCACTCCCACGCCATTGGTGCGATTTTTTAGTATAATTTTCTTGAGTCGGTCTCAGCCAATCGCGAGCCAGGATAGCAAATTCTGAACGAAAAGCTCTTCACCCCAGCGATCCCAAACATATGTGTCAACGCCAGTAGGAAAACTCTTCGGAAAAACTCGATTTAACTTTCGAACAATTGACACACAATGACGATCGATGAAAATAAATACAGCAATCAAAACGAATGCAATACGAACGTTCTTCAAACTTCGATTATTGTTCGATGATATTACATATGACATATGTATGTATTCAAAAAATTTCCTTGCATGGCATAACAGCTTACGCCAATTCACCGCACGAGGAGAACAATTACATTAGTGAAAAACATAATCAATAACAAGAAAAATAATACAGGAGAAAAAATAATCATTAGTTAAAAGTATCTAAATAAAGATATAGAAATGAAAAGGTTCAGAAAACCACCAACCTCGTTGAGCAACTCTGCGTCTACGAAGATGCACTCTACGTCTGGTCTCCAGTGAATCATATCCAAATGACCCCAATTCCCCAATACGAAGACACGTGGATGACGTCCACACTCGTATCTACATAGAGATGGCGCAAGAATTTCTTCTGCATCCTCTCCAGCATTCTCGAGCGAAGAGCATCACTAGGGGACCAAACAATAGAGGAGAATCAAAGAATGTTGCGAAAAAGTGAATCATATAATATACGCAGAATCATATCATATACCTACGTCAATTAGTTTTTTCAGGTGCAAGTAATTGAATTTTTCATACATATGTATTTCTATAGATACATGGGAAAGAAGCATGACCAAAGTGGCAGATAGTAGAACGTGTGAAAAAGTTGAAGTGGCAATGGGCTGGACACTCATCTCAACATTTAAAGGATGTTACGTATATCAAACATTACTTAAAAAGAAGGCATACTACCAATGACGTATGGATGTGAAACGTGGATGCTAAATTCAAGAATGTTACGTAAGATCCAGTGCACACAGAGAAGCATGGAAAGGTGTATGCTCGGTATAACAAGAAGAGATCGTAAGAGAAATACATGGATGAGAAGCATGACCAAAGTGGCAGACGTAGCGGAACGTGTGAAAAAGTTGAAGTAGACACATAGCGAGAAGAATGGATGGCAGATGGACGCGAGAAATACTGGAATGGTATTTTAGAGGATCTGAAAGAAAGCAAGGTAGACCGAGTGGACGACGGGCTGATGAATTGAGAATAATGTGTGCGAGTCAACTGGATGCAGATTGCTCAAGACAGACAGGAATGGAAGAGGATTGGAGAGGCCTTCATCCAGCAGTGGATGATGGACGGCTGAAAATGATTATGATTTCTATACAAAGTGAAATAAGTCCCAAATATTCGGAAGCTTTGGCAGAGCTTTCAGGGCGCTACTGCTCGCTACCAGCCAGCCCAACGAACGCGCACGGCGCGAAATTCAAATTTAACCGAACAAAAGTTTCTCATAATTGGGGCGCTGTCCTCGATTTAACTATACCTCGATTGCGCCCCATTTTCGAAGCCATCAATATTCACGGAGACAACCAATCACACAGGGGTGCAGACGAGGGGTAGAAGGGGTGCGGATGAAGGGAGGGGCTGTTGGTTCATTGAGCAGGATAGGTAAGTACATGTGGTCCGGAACTGGGTCACCTGTACGCGGGGTCGCATTCATGAATCCGAGAGCCTCGATTGATCCAGGGGCTCACGTGCGCCCAGCATTCATGCCTGGCCCATTGAAAAAATAAGTGGGTCAACGCGCCGGTACCTACCCTCTTCCATGTCCCTCGTCAAGGCTGATGCACTCTATCGATCGCCCCTTTGTTTATTTATAGACCCACTAAATGCACCCTGCACCTCATTCCTCTCGTGACTCCACCCCGTGCAGCCCCTCGACCTCATCTGCTTTCAAAAGCCTCTGGGTCGAGACCAAAATAGATTTGGAACAGGTTTCCTTGACTCTGATACCCACCCTCCACTCACCGAAATAGAATGCGAACTCTCAAATAAGCTCTGATGTTGAAAAATAGAGCAAATTTAGAATCAAATATTCCTTTGTTAGTTGTTTGATAAAGGAAATCCTTAATAAATTTATCATTTTTCAAATTCAGACTGCTACCTATTATGTATACTTTGTTCAACTTAAGAAGGACATTTTTCTCGTACAACAAAAAAAAGAGGGTTGAGGTTTGAGATTTGCGACTTTGGTTAGTTAAGTTGAGATGCTGACGAAGCTCTTTCTTTGGTTGAACCGCTCTTTTATACCCAGGACTCTAAATCGATCAAGACTAGGGTGTTTTTTAAGTTGGACAGAGTATATGTAGGTACATATATGGATTTCTTTTTACTTAATTTTTTATCAATACAAAATAACAATAAAATAAATTTAGTTAAAATAATAACTGACGTTAATACTTGACTTAACCGAAGTTGTATATTTTGTCCAAATTGTAGAAGCATTAAAATTCGTCAAAATTTAATTAAAAGTTAAATTTTTAGATAGGTTTCTATTGTGTAAATTAAAAGTCAATAATAGTCTCAAATATATGTATTTTACATGTCTAAATTGCATTTATGTAAAAAAATAGCACATATAAAAAAAATCAATATAATAAAATTCTATTCGACAGTAAAAAAATGTTGATTAATATTTTCACATTGAAATGAATTTAAAAATACAATTTTTTTCAACAAAATAAATAAAATCATTAATATTTAGCGAATTGTGATTTTCTCCTTTTGTAGCTTGGGCCATACAAGCATTAATGAAATCCTCACTTTGAAGAAGTACCTGGTTTTGAAGACGCTAAAAAATAACAAAAAAATAGCGAATGTTAAAAAGAAAAGAAAAATATTACAAGGAGGTTTATCTGAATTTAAAAAGAAAATACAATATAGTCGAGGCCCTCTTGATTGGTATGATCCAACGAGTAGACGATTGTTTCCTTTGTTGTCTGTACAGCAACTGGACTTTTTTGTGCTATTTCATCAGCTAATTCCACAGCACCTGTTATCAGGCTGCAATGAAAAACCAAACAATTGCAATGTATTTATGCAACATGTAACAGATTTTTAAAGCTTATATTTACTAACCTATCTTTATCACCAAATACTTTACTGACTAAGCCGCAGCTCAGGGCTTCATCTGATTTAAATTTTCTAGCAGTATAACAAAGCTCCCTAACCAGGGACATGTTTCCAATTATCTGTGGTGAAAAAATGAATATGTAACACATAAATGAATTGTATACATATTGAGATTAAAAATAATTAATACTTTTGGTAAGCGTTGAAGAGTTCCTTCATCAGCTGCCATCCCAATATCTATTTGTTTGATTTGAAACCATGCATCTTTTGAACAATATCTATAGAAAAGGATAAATATAGGAATGTTATATGTTTTGAAGTTTGTTATTTGAAGCTTTATTTCTTTTTTTTTTTGGGTACCTAATATCTGCAGCAGTGATAAGATCAATTCCCAAGCCAATGCAACCATTGTGTATAGCGGTTATCACCGGTTTAATGCAAGTTTCCACTGAGGTTATGCTATCTTGGGTAAGTTTTATCACTCCACCAACATATCGAACTTTCCTTGCAATGTCTTCATATTCAGACAATTGTTGAGCCATCGACATTGCGCCTTGTAAATCAAGGCCTGAGATAAACAAGATGATAAAAAATAAGACAAATTTTACATTATATGAAAGAACAATAATTGCATTTTTCAATACCGGCACAGAAATGTTTTCCAGAGCCAGATAAAACAATAACTCTGCAATCTCCATTATTACTAAGCTCGTTAAAGCATTTTTCCAAGTCTCTGAAAATGAATGTTCGTGTAATATATTTCCGAAAATGGAAATACTGGTAGGTTTTATATTTGAATCTAAAAAAAATTCACTAACAACCATAATGCATTATTGAAAGTATTAAGCCGGTCTGGTCGATTTAGTTCGACATGGTATACAAATGGTTTGGGAACCGATACGTTGAGTGTTCCAAAATTGGATGCTACAGAACTGTTTGCCCTTATGTAAAGTGAATAAATACCTATAAGAGAAAAATAATCGTTGTAATGCATCATGTTTGATGTTAATATATAATTTTTAAGTACAATTGTACAAGAATTGACATCTTGAACTTCTGGGAACAACCTTTCATAAAATCATCAAAAACAAATTTACCTCTTAAATGATTAGTAAAAATTCTCATCGAAGGCAACATTTTTATTGCGATATTATAATTTGCAAACACAAGAGCAAAGTTCAATAGTTTGACAGATTCGCAATTTTTTTTTTTTTTGGCCCTAAGTTTTGGAACGTGTCAGAATAGCACATGACAAAAATTACAATAAATTGAAACCTAATAACAGATGTAAAATAAAATTGCTCGCTAATCTATCATAAAATTAATCATATAAGCGTGAAAGTTCTGTCAAAATATGGTTTTTTTGAAATTTTGTTTTCGGAAAACCATCTTTATTTTGTACAATTTAAAAAAATTACTTCGTTTTTTGATCAAAAATGCACCGCCGACGAAATATTTTCTAACATGGGAACTTTTTGCATCTAAATTATTTTGAATTTCATAAAAAAATTACTAGATTTTGTACAAAACTTGTAAAAAATGCGCCGCAGGCGAGATTTTTTTCCAGATCAATGATAAACCGGCCGGGATGTACCTTCAAACCGGGACGTATAGTAAGCCTAGCCATATAAATAAATGAAACCACCCAATGACACTGTCAACGAGCATTGACTAGTCTAAAATAGAAGCAAATTATATTTTGATAAATAATCAATCGATATTACGAAAAATTGTCAATTTTCTGGTTGGTTTTTCTTTTGTGGGTACTATTTTAAATAACAATTCAATCATACTGTTTTAACAATATATATTTAACATGTATGTAATAAAAAATAAAATATATAAAAAATTCAATAGAATCCAATTCACCAATAAAAATTATACTTCATATATATGTACATTGAAATTAGCTTTTACAAAATATTATGTATAAAAATGCATTTTTTTAAATTGTAATTCTTACAATTTGGAAAATACTGGTTTATCTCCTTTTGTAGCTTGGGCCATACAAGCATTAATGAAATCCTCACTTTGAAGAAGTACCTGGTTTTGAAGACGCTAAAAAATAACAAAAAAAATTGCGAATGTTTAAAAAGAAATGACAAACATTACAAAAGTTTATCTGAATTTAAAAAAAATTATACGATATAGTCGAGGCCCTCTTGATTAGTACGATCTAACGAGTAAACGAGCGTTTCCTTAGTAGTTTGAACAGCAACTGGACTTTTTTGTGCTATTTCATCAGCTAATTCCACAGCACCTTTTATCAGGCTGCAATGAAAAACCAAATAATTACAATTTATTTATACTGTATTTTTAAAGCTTACATATGTTAATTTACTAACCTATCTTTGTCACCAAACACTTTACTGACTAAGCCGAAGCTCAGAGCTTCATCTGATTTAAATTTTCTAGCAGTATAACAAAGCTCTCTAACTAGGGACATGTTTCCAACGACCTGCGATAATGATAAATGTGTTATAGAAAATTAATAACACATATTTTTTATAAAAAAGACTATCTATACTTTTGGTAGACGTTGAAGAGTTCCTACATCAGCTGCCATTCCAATTTCTGTTTCTTTGATTTGAAACCACGCATCTTTTGAGCAATATCTGAAAAGGTACATAAATATGTATATCATATGTATAATAATAATTCCACAATAAATAAGAATATTTTAAGAACATACCTAATATCTGCAGCTGTGATGAGATCAACTCCTGCACCGATGCAAGCACTGTGGATAGCAGCTATCACCGGCTTGACGCAAGTTTCCAAACTCGTAATGCTATCCTGGTCAAGTTTTATCACTTTATTAAGCAATCTGACTTTCCTTGCAATGTCGTCATGTTCAGATAAATCTTGACCCATCGACATTGCATCTTGCAAATCAAGACCTGAGATAAACAAGATGATTTAAAATAACAACAACACATAACATTTGAAATAATGATTGTTTACTACATTACCGGCAGTGAAATGCTTTCCAGAACCAGATAAAATAATAACTCTGCAATCGGCATTATTACTTAGATCGTTGAAGCATGTTTGCAATTCGCTATAAAAGAATGTTAAATAATTTAAATAATCTTCTGTACAAATAGGAGGATTAGCAGGAATATACTTGATAATGATAATACATGAAATGTCACTAACATCCACAATTTTTTATTGAAAGCATTAAATCGTTCAGGTCGATTAAGTTCGACGTGGTATACAAATGGCTTGGGAACTGTTACAGCAAGTGTTTCGAATGTGGAGGCTGCAGTGCTGTTTGTCCTTAGGGTCATTGAATACATACCTGTAATAAAAATAAATTATTTCTTATGTAATGTATGATAATGTTCGATATAACATAGCTCATTGTCGTTATCTTACATATGCACACCTAAACATAATATATATTTTTTGAGTTCAATTTAAATTATTGTTTTACTATAATTTGTATTTGGCATTGTTGTAAAAACTAGTTCCGAGTAGCTTACATTTTTTTGAAAAAAAAAAAGTCTAACATAAAATAAATAAATTTTTGAAAAATTATTAAAAATTATCATTAAATTACCAACTGAATATTCAAAAGCGAATTTACCTCTAAGCTGATTAGCGCAAATACGCATTGAAGGCAACATTTTTTTGCGATGTGAAAATTGGTAATTACGGGAGCAAAGTTCGAGTGTTTGACAGATTTGGAATTATGAATTATTTGGCCATAAGAATTTCGGCAAAGCATTTGGCCATAAGAGTTTCAGCAAAGAATTTGACAATAAATCTCATTTGAAGCGAAAAATGGAACCACGAATTATAAAATTCAACGTGAAAAATAATAACATACAAGCAAGTGTGCTAGTTTATTGTCATCACAGTTGTGGCCATAGCCACTTTCCAGGCACCTGTCAAATTCAATACAAAAAAAACCAAACATCTTGGCCGTTTCCCCGCACCCCTCCTAGACGGCCTACCTCATGTGGCGTCAGCCACAACAGTCAAGACGTTTGGATTTTGTATAAAATTTGACAAACAGATGGAAAGCTGGCCGCACCCCTCCTTCCTTTACTGGCCGCGGCCAGGGTGCAGCCTGCTGCAACACTCGTCAAACCAAGGCTCAATTGGAGAAATAGTCTGTATAAGCGAAGATGGAATATACTGCTATCGAACAATTGAAATGAGTTCTCCAATCTGCGTTTGGTATGTATACCTTGACCTTGACGACTTTGGTATCTTGGCGCTCCCATATACGAACGATGACAGCCTGACAGCCGATATGATTATACTTACAATCATTTGAGTTTGGCACTACTAATCTGCTCTGCAGATTACTACGTATGTTGGTGTCACTACAGGCATCATCAGGCTCTAACCCAACCCTTTACTTTGTTTGCAAGAGTTCAAGTAGAAGCGGCGTTTGCTGGAGCTCAAACGGTTCGCTAGTCGACTCGGCGCAATCGAAGATGTATTCATTGTGTTACAGCAAAGTTACAGTTTACTGCGAAGGTTCACTCTTCACTAGGTTGTTTCATTGGATTCGAACTGGTATGCGATGCGTACGCGTATTCACGCGAGATATACTGCTTGGAAATTTCCAAAATAAGTATGCAACTAGTTTGAAACTTGAGTTGCAAACCAATCGCCCCGTGTGCGGAGGGCCTTAAGCCAGCGGTCGCCAACCTTTCGGACCTCACACCTCACGGACCACTAATTTCAAAATCTCGAATCCCGCGGACCACTACTATGACTTTTTCCATAAAAATAACATTGTAAATATGAAATGTTAATTACACTTGTATTTGCACTCCAAGTTATTTGCAAAAAGTTGGATATCGTCTTAACGTCTAACGATATATTCATTATGAAAACTGTCAGTTATGATGTGAAACTTGGATGCTAAGATCTAAGATCTAGTGCACACAGAGAAGACGTATGCTCGGTATAACAAGAAGAGATCGTAAGAGGAATACACGGGTAAGAAGTATGACCAAAGTGGCAGATATAGTAGAACGTGTGAAAATTTTGTGGACATATAGCGACTAGCGAGAAGAATGGATGGCAGATGGATGCGAGAAATACCGGAATTGCATCCGAGAATATGTGAAAGAAAGCAAGGTAGACCGAGTGGAAGATCGTGTTATAATGTCGGAATGTATGGCCATCCAAACGTAACATCGCCCCCATATGTAGGTCTGATCAAAGACGTATTCTACTGCAATATTATTAAGTTGACGCGTATTGGAGGTTGGCAGGCATGCGCACGAGCATCAGTGTTAGCAGTTGGCAAGAGTGGCGAGTGGGCGGGCGACGGGGATGGCGGCCGGCAGGGGCTCAATTGGCAGCACCGGTCCGCTTTACTAGAGGTGTAGACTCGAGACAGTCAGGCCGGCGAGCTGAGAGCTGAGAGCTGAGAGCTGAGAGGCGGCCGGTCCGCTGACAGCTGCTATGGACGCGGTGGGTCAACCTGGCGATTGGGTTTGCGGGGGTGGAGGCGGAGGGAACACTTCGACCGGATGCGGAAATGTCAACTTCTCGCGTCGGCCGCAATGCAACCGGTGCGGAAGGCGTCGCGGCGCTCCTCTTCCACCGCAAGTGGCTGCAACCGCCACCGTCACTACTGCCACCGCCGCTACTTCCGCTTCCGCTTCCGCTTCAGCTGCTTCGGCTGCGGTAGTCGGAGTCGGAGTTGGAGTCGGAGCTGGTGCTGCCGTCGCTGCTGGAAGTGGTGCGACCGTAGCTGCCGCTTCGGCCGCTAGCGCCACTAGTGGAGCTGGCAGTGCCGGTAGTGGCGGTGGAGGTATAGAGATTGGCAAATGCGCCGCTGACAAGTCGCGAGGACTCTTCGCCGCAGACGATTGGCAGTGTGCCAAATGTGCGAATGTCAACTGGGCCAGGCGGCTCACCTGCAACGTGTGCAACGCGCCCAAGTTCGGAGAGGTAATGCCCCAACTCTTACTTTTTCACCTCACCAGCTTGTATATGTATGTATGTACAGTTCTACTCCTAGCGGGTAGACGCGAAAGAAAAACGATACCCTGTTTTTGGCGGTGGAACCGGGGTTGCCGGATTTCCAAAATCGCAGAGATCGGGACGGTCACCGTTTCGAACGATTGAAAAAAAATTAACAAATTAAGAAAAAAAATTCAAAAAAAACTAGATTATTTTAATTCATTTGTACGGTAGATAATCATATTGTACAAATAGTTGATAGTTATTTTACAGGGCTTTTTTGCCATGTAACGCGGTGTAACGCCGTTCCGTTATGATTTAGGCATTTGAATGATATTTGAATATGAATATATTTTCTTTAGTAAAAAGCATGACAAGAGTTCCGGCACCTTTTAAAAAAAAAAGGACAATTGGACAACTGGATGTAAATAAGAAGAAATAAAACTAGGATGGAGTGCTTTTGGAAGAATGAACATAGTTTTTATAGTTCTGCTATGCTCGTCTTTAGGCCAATGTTACCCACAGAGGGCGTTCTTTTTATTTTAACAATTAAAAAAAAAACATCAAAATACATGATCATTTTCAGCCGTTCACCATCTACTGCTTGTGTGTCTTGAGCAATCTGCATCCAGTTGACTCCACACATTCTTCTCAGTATATCAGTCCATTGTCCACTCAGTCTACTTTGCTTTCTTTCACATCCTCTCGGATACCATTGGAGTATTTCTCGCATCCATTCTTCTCGCTATGTGTTCAGCCCACTGCCACTTTGGGCTATATCTACCACTTTGGTTATGCTTCTTACCCATGTATTCCTCTTACGGTCTCTTCTTGTTATACCGAGCATACATCTTTCCATGCTTCTATGTGTGCACTGGTTCTTACGTAACATTCTTGAATTTAGCATCCACGTTTCACATATGCCTTAATTTTTTAAGCAATGTTTGATATAATATCCTGTTAATGTTGAGATGATACCTTGATATAATGGTTAGATTATCGAAGTAGCATCCCCAGCTGACCTCTATTCGTCACATGAACCGCGCGATAAAACGTGCAGGATGAATTTAATAAAAATTGTCCATTTTGTAAAACCGCGTAAATTGAGGGACAGGTGTAATAAGGAAATAGTAAAATTCACAAATATCAAATTGATTTCGATAGTAAAATATGAGCAATAGTTGGTAGAATTGTGTAGATTAATTAGGTATGAGTTAGGAATTGCGGATTGGAAAAATGTTTTGAGTTTAGAAATTTTAAATGTTGGGAGGCTGGAGACCAACAATAGAATTGGGAAGTTTGTTAAAAGCTTTGCATACTCTACAGGTAAATGAATTGTGGGAGAAATTTGAAGTAGAGAACTTTAGGGGAAACAGATTAGGATTACGAAGCGTTCTGGGGGGAACAGAAGGAAATTTTACAGATGGGGGCTATCGACCAAGTTGAGGAGCTTGTAGAAAAAGCTGAGATCAATATCGGTTGTTAGTGAAATTGGGATGTGGGCACACATGGTTGTTAGAAAGGGAGAATTTTAAATGCAAGTATGTATGGAACTCTATTTGGATCTTGTTTAATCTGTTAATATTTTCTTTGTAAAAAGAATTCCACACAGTAGTACTTGCGAATTCTAGGTGGCTTGTCCTGTATAATTAAACTTGTGGTAGTAGCTTAAAGACGTTATTTATTTGACGACTTTATGCACATTGTACAGGTTTGCTACAATTATGTTAAGCGAAACTATGATGACATGTGAGTGATGTCAGACTTTCCAGGGTACCTCTCTGTGACACGGTGAGGTACGTTCATGTTCGTTCAAAGCTACAGCAGTAGGTGGTGGTGCTGGTCCTCGATGGAGTGTTGTGATGGTTCAGATGACTTGAGAGAACTGACGATGACAGCGTTTAACATTGGAGGCGCTAACAGGAGAGAGGAGGTTGTTCGAGTTCAAGGCGTCACGATTCTGGCGTTTGTTCTATGGTTGGATTCCTTCTCGAAGTATTTCGTTACGCACTTGATGCGCCTGTACTGGAAGAGGTCACCTTTGTTAAGGTCATGTTTATGGGTTTTGCTCTAGAGGTCGCATTCCTTCTAGAAGCTTTTCGTTACGTACTTGATGCGTTTGTACTGAAGGAGTTCACGGTGACAATTTTAGTTTTTCTCGAAATTATTTGTTCTGGAGGAGGTCAAGTTGTAAAAGACTCGTTGAAACGCGTTCTATGAACAAGAATAGGATTCCTATACTTCCCCAAGATAAATAACGTCTATTTCAGGTGTTTTCCTCCCCAGGGGAGGTTTGAGGTGTCTTCAGTGATGTGCTGCTATAGGTTCGCACAAAATAATTTTAGTTAGTAAAGTTGGTTCCTAGAATACGGAAACTAAAATCGACTGCCTGTCGACATGGAAAATTAAGTTGAGGTTAAAATTAAATTAATGTAGAATTAAAGAATGCTACGTGCTACATGCTACTAAGATCCAGTGCACACAGAAGCATGGAACGATGTATGTTTGGTATACAAAGAAGGGATCGAAAGAGGAATACATGGGTAAGAAGCATGACTAAAGTGGCAGATATAGTGGACGCGAGAAATACTTGAATGGTATCTGAGAGGATCTGGAGACCAAGCTGACTAATCAAGAACAAGAGTGTGTGCAGCCAAGTGGATGCAGACAGAAAAGGAAGAGGATCTGAGAGGCCTTCATTCAGCAGTGAATGTTAAATGGCTGAAAATGATGATGAAGACTATTCATACTATAAAGAAACACAAAATATATTACAGTACATGTACTGGAAAATTTACCTTTGATTCGTCGATGTGTTCAACCGTCGTATACTGAATTAAGCCAATTTAATTGTTCAAATAATAGGTAATTCGTAATATAACATGACCGTCTGCATACACAGCTGCATTTACAATCGTATTTCAACATTTCAGTCTGACAATGTTCATTCCTTAATTGATGGCAAATAGTCAGTCGAAAACACAAATACATACGAATAATATCTATCTAATAATATCTATTGAGTATCGATCTGATATTTAGTTTGTGCAATTCGTGCGTTATTCAAAACCCTAATTATTAACAATATGTATGAGTAGAAAGAATTTAATCTATCGACCGGCTACTAATATATTTACCATTAACAAAATTTATGCATAAAACTTGCAAGGACATTTGTACTTTGTGTTACCGCGGTCGAGGCGTTATATTTGCTATGCTAATTCTATTTGGTCATGTGGAATAAACGTATTTCGTATAATGTATAATAAACGTATTTCATAATAAACTATTTGGTCATGTAATAAACGTATTTCATTTGGTGAATATGTATGTTTTTTTTTTTTCAAATTTCTCCTATATAATATTTTTCGAATATGTTACTTTTCAGGTGGAGGCTCGTACGGGATACGGAGGCGGCTATAACGAGAGGGGTGTTGTGGAATATCGGCCTCGGCGTAATTCTGATGATGATGACTATGACGAATTCGGCAGAGTCAAGAAACGAAAGAGAAAAGATTCCGCACCACAGACGCAGGTTTGTTGGAATTTTTTTCGTAAATAAGTATCTACATGTATTTGCTTCAATCCGTTTTCACAGTTATAGTCTTAGCTTCTTTCCCAAATTGAATTAATTTTAGTTTGTTGAAACTCAATGGTAGCCTCACTAGCAAGTGCGGCACGACATTATCACTATACGAGTGTAAGTTAGAGCACGTTTTGAAATGTACGAACCAAGCTAGCGTGAGGCGACTATAGATTTCACATTTTGAATCCTTTGCATACCTTTATCGTTTGATTTTACATGTTTGTATGCTTTGAATTGTTTGCATTTACTCATTAAGGTACCATATAAATGACGTATCATGACTTGTTAACATTGAAATATCTCTGATGTGTTCTCATTGACCACGATAAAATCAAATTAGCCCATTTTTGAAAAAAAAATGACATTTAAGGAAATTGTTTCAATCTGTTTTTCAGTGAGTTTGTAGTTTGACTGTTAAAGGTGAAAATGGTGGGAAAAAAAAGAACTTTGTGCTATGGAGGGTGCATTTTTTCGTATTGAAGAATAATCTCTTTGTATGGTATCTGTGAAATGCGGATTTAGAGGAAAATGTATTTTTGCTGATGAGAATTGGAAGGGCTGTACTAAAAGAAGACGTTTTAAACCCGTAGGTGTGCGGCACTCGCAGACATCTTGGGAGCCTCAGTGACGCCAGTGTGGCATCACCACCGGTCCCTTCGCGTCTTACCCAGCGTCCAATGCCCGAATCAGCGCACGGAGATACCCTCGATATGTGTGGAACTGTTACAGTTAGGAGAGATCGATTTTCGACGGGGAGGAAAAAATGGAAGCGTTCGATATTATCCGTCGAAAATGTTACTAGAAACGAAAAAGATACCGTCCCGGAAAAGAAATCATCTCAGCGGAATGATTCGAAAGAAAAGATACATTTCCAAATGAAACCACACAATGAAAATGGATACGACTCTAAATACAAGCATTTTCACAGAGATTTCGGTGACACGTCAAAATACCAACCATATTCAAGAGATTGTATCATGGAAAACCGGGTGACTTCAACCAATGAAGTGAAATATCGTTTTAAGGGCAAAACGGTCGATGAAGATTTTGAAGTTACTTATACCCTACAAGAGCGAATCCAAGCGGCAGCTTGGGCATTAGCGTATCAAAACTGTAAAACAAGTGCAGATAAGTTTCAGGCAAGCTTTGACAAACCGGCACCTGATTTTAAAACAATATTTGCATGGAGGCAAAGACTTCTCACCACCGGATGCTTAGTTGATTCTCATCTCAATTTGGAAACATCCGGCAGAGAAACGAGCGATGGACATTTCAGGAAAAAAAGAAGGCGGCGTTATCTGACATCAACTTCATTAAACAACGCCAACAGTAGTGATGATGATTATAGTGATCTAAAAAAAAAAGAACGCAAGCGTGCGCGCAAAAGTACGAATGCTGAAGAATACCTTAGCTTTGATAGAAGTTCAAATAGTGATAGTGAATCTTATAGAAATAAGAATTGTGATGGTAGAGTAAAGGGACGAAATACGCAAAAAACCATTGATCCGAATAAGGTTTTAGTCATCGATTGTAGTTCAGACAACGATGGAGAGCTTTCGAAGACTAAACAGTGTGATAATAAGAGCGAAGATGACACAAATAGCGAGAGTAAAAGGTATTTACCAAACGAAAACAATAATACTAATGGATCTGTTGGTAGAAGCTCAACAAGCGGGGCCAAACGTAGTGTATTGGATGAAAGCAAACGATCTGATTGTTACTTGACAGAAAATGCTAGATCGGAAACACCGGAAATAACATTGGCAAGGGTTGAATTAGCGCGGATGAAATCACCCGTTAGAGTTATCAGTCCCGAGATAATATTTCAAGAAGATAATTTCTTTGATACTCCAAAGCAACATAGACCAGATCCGGAATTGTCTTTTATAATTCCAATTGTACCAAAGCTATCAAAATCCACTACACCAACTAATGATATTATCCCAAAGATCATGCTGGAAGATATTGTTTCCGAAAGTGAAATGTACAGCAGTGAAGGTGGATATGATTCTGATGTTGATATTGACTATAAGAAAAAAGATAATACTCCACAAATTTCCAAGTCGTCTCCGTTCAAAAATTTAAAGGACAGTTTATACAGTCCAAGAGAATTATCAACTAACTCAAAGAAAATAGATGTTATCGATTTACCGTTACCAAAATTTGGACAGCATAAAACCGCAACTGCGGACATTTCACATTCATCTAATGTAATGGATGCAGATAAAGGATGTAGTAAAAATTTAAGTTCAGCAATGAAACGAATTATCGAGAGCATGTCAAATCGGTCGGAAGAGAAAAACTCTTCTAATATAGAATATGTTCCTACAAAAATACATCCCGCTATGGCAAAAAGAAATCATCTCCTTTTCAAAGACGATTCAATGGCTGAAAATGCGAACGATCTTTGGCTTGAAAGTAACAGTAGTTCTGTGAATATTTCATTACACAAGAATTCTGAAAAAAAGATTACTGAACTTACTCTCTGCACTAGTCGGTCAAAATTTGATGATTATTTACCAGACGAGGATGCATTGTATAGAAATGATGCTTCAGATCATCAAACTGATGATGAAATCCTCAGAACACCGCCAAGAGCTCCCGATATTGGTTCAATCAGTAGAAAAAATATTGTTGATGATGCAGACAGTGGAACAAGTAAAATAGATTCTTTGTTTAATTTGAACTTTGCTGGGATTAATACCGATGATCTTGCACTGGTACTGAAAAGTATTCAAAATATGTCTGCAACTACAGAGAATGACAATGACAAACAGAATATAGCGAATATTCACGATGCAAATCAACACAGTCCATCTAAAAAAACTGTTAACATACCTTTTTTAGATGATATGTTTTACCCTGGTTCTCCATCAAAGGAATTCATGGAAGATGGAAATGCTAGTGGTTCTAAAAATGATAATGAAGATCTTATTGATGATCTACTCGACACGGGAGAGTTGAAAAGGGCCAGTCCTTCTGCCATAAGTAGGTTTAAAAGCTTTGCCATACCCAAGCCAATTATGTTGAATAGGTTGCGAGGTATACATCAACCGAAAGGATCAAAAACTCAGATTATTGAGGATCCCAACATAGCACCTGGAAAAAAGCGTAAAAAGGTTGGTTCGAGGTACATATATACGTACATATTGTGCATATTCTTGTTTGAAATTGAGGGTTGTTGAATCCCAATAATGAAATTGTCCGAAGATTGGTGCACTGCGAAAATAATAGTTCTTAATTAAATAGTGAAAATAGCATAGATTTGTTAAATGATGCTATCAATTATTTACTAAATTTTATTCATGATAATTTTTTTCTTTTGTATAAATCATTATGATATCTTTATAGAAAAATAAAGAAATAGAAGATAACAATGGTCACAAGGACGCTGGTACTAATAAATTGTATGATGAAGAAGACGAAGAATCTGGAGATGAAGCAGATCTTTCCAAATACGATTTATGGGGTAGCGATGAAGAAAATAATGAAAAGCAGGAAGTAAAGTCTGCAGAAAAAGGTAAAATAATTTTACTATTTCTTAGATTTGGTAACCACTTTAGTTTTTAACTATGCAATGTTTATTGTTATAGAAAAGCCCCCATCAGAAACCATTGCAGACAAAGAATTGTCCAACAGATCAGAGATTAGCCAAAGAAGAAAACCATCAAAATCTCCTGTGCCTGAAACCGGCAATCTAAGGTGAATTCTCATTACACAGAATCTGAATAACTTGTTTTTAACTTCCAAAGTCAAATTGACTCATGTTTTGCAGACGCTCAGATAGAAGCGGTTCTGCATCATCAAGGCGATCTTCAAGTAGTACAAGCAGTTCAGCAACAAGCTCCGGAAAACCCCCTAGAAATAAGCAAGTTCTTAAAATTCTCACTAAATTGAAATAGTAAGTTGCGCTTAAATTTGGAAAGATTTTAACTAATATTTTTTTCTAATTTCAGATATGATGACTTTATATTGAATAGCGAACATTCCAGAGCAGGCTCAAGAGAATCCTCATCGGCTAGATCACGTTCTCCGGTATACGACCGAGGAAGAGACAGGGACAAAAGGCGGTCTAGAAAAAAAACCAAGGATAAATCGAGAGAAAACAGAGATAGAGACAGAAACAAATCGAGAGACATTAGGGATTTAAATAAATCTAGAGATACCAGAGACAAGGGTCGAGATCGAGACAGGCAAAGGCATCACTATAGTGGAACACATTCTAACCGTGGATCAGGATACACAAGAGGAAGAGCGCGATAATAGAATATTTATCATTTAAAACTCAACAATCACATCTCAATACTTCTTTTGTATTTTTACGAATAGTTGAACGTAGTCTATATAATATTTTACTGTGTAAGAAAATTGATTTTTTCTTGATTGACTTTTGGAATTGTCCCTTTGAATACTTAGCTAAGATTAACTGTATCTACTATTTAGCTTACAGTTTTTTCTTTTGTTGAAGACCATTAAGTAGCCTGGTCTTTGTTATGTAATGTACATGTGAATACATTTTTTTTTCTGTGAAAATGTTTGTTTATTTAACCTTTCACAATCAGTTGCATATGATAAAAATTCGTCACATTAATTTTTTTCCACTTGTCTGATATCACTGGTGGTTGTGGTGTCAGAATTCAAGTATTTTGAAGCTTTCAAATATCATAATCGATAGCAAAAACATCTGACCATTGCTTCAGATGTTTTGCAGATAAAAGCACTAAATTTTGAGTTACAAACCCCAAGTCAAGGAAATGCAAAAATTGTCCATTTTTTTTATTCAGATTATATCAGATCAATTTTTGAGTCTCAGCTTGGGTAACTCAAAAATGTGTTATTTTGTCGCAGTGTATTCAATGATAAATTGGTTAATTGAGTAACTACCGTTTCTGTTTATCAGTGTTCGTTTTCGGAGCAAGACCCTAAAGATCAACACTGGCCCATTCAGGCATGGTGTTCTCTTTGGAGCCATCGGTTATCCCAGCTTCAGATCAATGGAAAGCTCAATATACAATATTTCGTTAAGGGGGTGGCCTCACATGAGGGCTTGAGAAAGAAGTTGGTGTATAAGATGATTTCTTTCAGATACGGGAATGGGGATAAGAAAAAAAGCAAGAGTTGTCAATAAAAGTATATTACAAGTAAATTTAATAAGAATCTTAATTATAATACTTAATCCTAAAACATTCACACATATTTAGTTGTCAAACATTGCACCATAGTCTTTCTATATTCTACGCAGCTTTAGTCGGCGGTCTGAATACTCCAACCACAACGGCATGATCTCTCTCGTAAGGTTCGAGCGTAATTTGCTCTTGGGGTTTCAATTTATCAGCTTGTAATTTCTTGACTTCTGCTGCGAAGACAGCTTCAGGTTGTGCAGTAGAATCGATACACGAAGCCTATAGAAATGAAATTAATTTAATTAACAGATTATAAACCAATTATATATACGACTCATTCAGCGAAATTTGTATTCACCTTAATGGAAATGACAAAATGTCCACCATTCTTCAAGAAATATTGTGCATTGAGGATTACTATGCGGGCTTGATCTGGTTGCGCTACATCAGCAAATATGGTGTCTACCATACCAACCAGCATTCTGTAATAAAGTATACAATATAAGAAACGCCTAATATGAACTGATGATGAATTGAAGTATTGTTAACGTACCTGTATTTGTGTGGATGCCTAGCATCTTCGATGATAGGAATGATATTCGTTCGCTTCTTTGCTACATTGATGAGATCTCGTCCTGATCTATGCGAAAATTCTACAGCGTACACTAATCCTTCCTAGAACATAAGATACGGATGATTTGTTAAAATTTCATTTGCATTCAGAGAAAAATTGTATTGAGTTTTCTATTGCATCAGAAATGGGTAGTGGTATATATATAGTCGTCACAGTTGGTTCCAGTTAATAAAATGGTTCATCATATCCTACAAGTACATAGTGAGCAATATAAACGAAGTGAAATATTTACCGGTCCTACGATGTCGGCAACGTGGGAAACGGTAGTTCCAGAAGCGGCACCCAAATATAATACTCTGGACCCAGGAGTTATGTGTATTAAATCTATTCCTCCTAAAATGGCAGCGGCGAGTTTTGAACGGAACGGATTCCACACTCTGTATTCTAGTTTTTCTCCTTCAGCTTGCTGTAATAACATATATTCATGGTAAATTGTGAAAAATATCGAAAAATAAATTTGAATTGTGTTTTTTAAGTAATATTTCACATCAGAATTGGGTAGTGGTATAGATTTAGTCTTCATGTTTGGTTCCAGATTAAAAATGGTTCATCATTTGTGAAATACAAGTAGACCACAGAGTACAGAGAGGACAACCCATACGATGATTTGTAACATCTTTACCTGAGCGGTGGAACTAAAGGATTTTACAAGATTTCGTGGGTTAGCTATTCTCGCTAAAGCAACATTTGATGTATCAACTTATACGGATTGGCTTCTCTGTAGTTCTCTGATAAGCAATAGTAAAAATAATACATACATCAACGGATATTCTTTTTTCGCCATATACTTCAGATCCAGGAACTAGGTTGAGAGTTACGAGAGCGTCTTCTTTACCATGAGCTATAAAAACACCCGCATGTCTGAAAATGAATTTTTTTGTTAAAAATGATAAAAATTACAGCTAAAAATAGTATGCAAGACTCAACAATGCATCAGAAATGGGTAGTGGTATGTATAGTCTTCACAGTTGGTTCCAGTTAAGAAAAGGTTCATCATGAAATTATACTGTATAAATATCGGTAAACTATGAAGTATTTTACCTATGCGGTTCAATTACGACTTGTCTGCCACCCTTGAATCCACCACCACCTCCTGCTCCGCCGCGACCTCGACCTCTTGGTGGACCACCTCTACCTGCAATTTATACTCAATGTTAATTCAAAACATATCATTTCATTTGATATATACATAGTTGGTAAGAAAAACATCAGAGTTCACTTTCACATCAAAGATATTTTTTCAGGAGAACGAAAGTTGAAATAGAAACATCATGTAAGGGAATTGAGTTTATTAAATTGTAACATTGTGAAAGAGCTTTACCTCGTCCACCTCCTCTTCCGCCGAAGCCACCCCCGCCGCCGCCTCCTCCTCTTCCTCCGAAACCGCCACCTCCGCCTCCTCGTCTTTCAAAGCCTCCACCTCCTCCTCCACGGCCCCCTCTAAATCCACCGCCACCTCCTCGAGGCGTAAAACCTGAAACAATTAGTCATTATAAAATATTATTTCAACATATTTGTGTTTTACTTAGCCCATTGTTAATGAACAGAATAAAAAAATTTATTTGTTTTAAAATAAAATTTCACATCAGAATTTGGGTAGTGGTATAAGTGAAGTCTTCATGATTGGTTCCAGATCATAAATGGTTCATCATTTGTGAAAATTTTATACTGTTATGAAATAATGGATAAACGAATTGCACCCTTGCTTTATTACCAGATTAATTTAATTAATTTTGTAATTTGTGAAGCACTGAGCTAAACCAACGCGATAGTGAGTTAAATCATAACGATTTTTCATGTCTAAATTAATGTATCTTTATGCAAGTGACTTTTTTAATGTTATTAATTCCAACGTATCCGTCTACGCAGAGGAAAAGTATTAATGATACTTGGCGAAAATAGCGTATCTCACATTTACACGACAAATTCAACAAATCTGTAAGCGGATAAGGTTTATCAACTAAGGAATTGCAATAAATTTGGTTTAGTTAACTACAGGTTTTAAAAAAAAAAAAGCTTGCTCACGTAAATCAACGCAGTTTTTAGAATAATGAGCTAGTTGATAAGAAAAAATGATTTTTTCCTAAGCAAATTTATCGCATGTGCTACATCTAATATAATTTTTTTTTTTAAATTTCCTTAATATTGAAAAAGTTCATTCATCTCGATACTATTGTTTTGTCAGTTACTTGAAGAGAGTTTACATTGCGATTGTATACCAATGCAATGGCGCGGTCACGTGGTATCGCGATTGAGGTTATGTTTGCCGTCACACGTGCCGGGCGCCGATTTCGACCTTTATCAACCGGAAAAGGATGGAAATTTAATCCCTAATCACGCACATTTCCGGTTCAAAGCGATTGCACGCCATGGGATGCGTATTAGCACGATAAAATCGCAATGTGCGTGGAAATGAACCCAACACGTGGTCGCTGTAGTGACCGGTAATGGCGATAATGTGGAAATTAGACGATGTATGAGGATGTCAGACTGACCAGGGGGCGCCATTTCGCCGAAGACGCCTCGCTGGCGCCTTTTAAGGTGTCTTGAGCTGCTGTCAGGTTGTCAACGGCGTGAAGGCGCGACCAACCGGAAGCGTCGTTTGTAAAGGAATGGCGCTTTAGCCCACGCCGCTTGTGTAGGCGTGCTCATAACAACTTCGATTACAGCCATACACGAATATAGACGCACGTGTATTCAAATGACATTTTGACTGTTAGGCGCTAAAAAATTCAAACGAACAAATATTTAATTATTAAAATACATAAGAAATAGCACCATATATGTTATAATGTTTCTTTATGTTTTTCGTTGAGATGTTATTTAATTTAAAGGGCATAATGTCAATATTACAAAGCTGAATTCAAGAATGCTACGCAAAATTAATGTGACCATATGGTATCCAAAAGGAGGACATGTCCTTCTTTTTCAATTGAAATATAATGTCCTGTATCCACCTTTAAATGTCCTCATTTTTTGGTTTGCATTGCTTTAGACACACAAATCTGATTTCACCCGCGGACCGCGGTTGGGGTGAGAAGAGGTGTTATCATCGATGATGTAAAACTATACGACCAATTTTGCAATGTGATTTCATTCCTCAAATCTGAAAAGATAGGGGTTGAGTTTTTTGAAAATCATGGGGAGTATTTTTTAAATTTTGCTCCAATATTTGCTTTTCGGAACTACGTAAAATATATGATTTTTATTTTTGTATTTCGGCTCATAATGCAAATGTTGAGAGGGTTTTTTCGCTGATAAATGTTCAGTGAACCGTGGTGCGGAATAAAGTTAATGTGGATTCACTGGAATCAATTTATAAAAAAATATGACGTACATGGATTTTTATAATTTTATTTTTTCGGTATGTAGTATGAATCAATTAACTTCTAAAATCAACCAACATTGAATATGTATTATTTATAATATATAAACATAATGACTTAATTAAATAAAAGCAGTTTTGTTTCAAAAACTATCCATCCATAAAAAACGTATTAAAAATGTAAAAAATAATACAGAAATTGCATCTGTGATGTTTCGATAAGTATGCCTGAATAATTTTGAAATGTACTCCATTTCAATTAATTTCATTAGAGATTCTTACTTTTTTTCACTTTTGCATCTGGTAACCCTACGCAAGATCCACTGCATACAGAAAAGATCGAAAGAGGAATACATGGGTAAGAAGAATGACCAAAGTGGTAAATATAGTTAAGTGGCATTAGGCTGTACACGTAGCGAAGAGAATGGACGCGAGAAATACGCGAACGATATCCGATTCCGGGAGGAAATGGAAGAAAGCTAAAAAGACTAGGCGGATAATGGGCTGACAAATAACAAATTTATTCGCTCGAAAATAATATTATCCGCTCCACTTTGTGAGGCCGTAAGATGGTGTTTCTATAACGCACAAGTACCGCATAATGCAGAATTAGAGAATTCCTACAGTGGGATAGTTGAAAGCTTTATTAAAAATATGTCAAACTGTTTAATCATAGATGGCAAACGAAAAATCGTCAGCGTAGAAGAATATTATCCAGAAGCGAGTAAATACGTTTGAGAAAATCGAAATATCCACGTGTTAACGACTTTGGCGTGGCCACACCGTTTGCATTCGGTGTTGCCAGTCGCGACCAACCGGCGATTGAGTCTCACCAAGTAGCGCTACGCCCCTTTGACAACTTCTTCAGCATGGAGAATGACATATTGGATTCTCTCAGGGATATTGGGTATAGAATATACGCTTTTACGTATTGTTAAACAATTTAAAATGCTAGGTTATTTCATCATGTCAATACCAGTTGACAAAAATATGTATATTTTCAGTCAATAATCAATTTTGTGAATTATAAACTGCACATGTACATATTCTACTACCCAAAATAACTCCTCGAGCAATCAATTCGAATGAACAATATTGGCGTTACTAGAAAATGCACTAAGATAAATTATTGCACACCCACGCAATTATTGCTCGAGTAATGTCTACGTGTCAGTCACCCTTGGAATGTTTATTAATTGTACGTTGAATATTTTAGGTATAGTGGACCGTTGTTGAAGCCGGATATCTTGGCTAAGAGTATCGAAGGTGGACCGAAATCGACAGAATTCACCGGCTTGGTCAATCGAATATCTGAAGAGCTGAAGTTTTTGTGTTGTTTGGAGGAATCGGTCAATGCTACGGATGGACCCGACGATGCCAGTTCATTTTTACTTGAATTGAGTTCGTTCTTAAAGGAATTGGGATGTCCTTACCTGGCATTAACCTGTGGTATAATCAATGCATTACATTAATTAATTTATCTTTCCAAATTACAGTAATTTAAAACGACTATTTTGTAGGGCCTATGTCTTCCAGATTCCAAACTGCAACAGATAGACTTTTACTATTGGATTATTTATTATCTGAATTGATGGCGGCCAGGATGTTGGCCGTTGATAAGCCAAAATTACTTGGTTCGCGAACAAATGATTCAATGGAGATTAATATAGTGAGACATTTAATATATTTTTATAACAATTTTGAAAATGCTTTTTGATTCAATTTTCCATTCATTTATTTGCAGCAAGAATCTCCAGCTGTAAGAGACCTTAAAGATATTCTTAAAGCGTTGAAAATAAATGAACTACCACCTAATGTAACGGTAGATCGAGGTGGTTTAGCAGCTACCATGCAAGCCATCTTTACCAAAGTAGAGGCTAAATTAAAGGATACTATTCAAAAAGAAGGTACTTTTATTGTTTTGCAATTTGACTAAGTCGACTGCAATTTCGGTGTGAATACAATTATGAAAAAAATTTCAGGACCGAATTTCGTGGGTAGACCTCTGTACAATAAGGCATCGTCCGATAAAGAATTTAAAGATATGGAAGTTAAATTTAAGAATCTGTGTGATGATTATAAAATGAGGAGAGACATGTTGATAACGAGACTCGACTGCACTGTACAAAGCTTTGAGGTTGTTTTAAGATGTACTGCTGTCGATTGAAACTTTTATTTCAATTGGGTGATAATGTTTTGTTTGTTTTTGTAGTGGTCTGGTGATGGCGGGACCAAAAGCGAAGCAATACAGACTGTGTATCGGCCGCTACGAGCCAATTTGAAGAGCTCGTCTGCTCTGCAGTTGAGCGACTTTCTTGCGTCTAGAAGTAGCCTTTTGATATTGAGGAAAACGTCTGATGCTGCAGTTCGTGTCAACACTCAAAGTCAAGTTAACAAAGTTATCATTGGAAAAGTAAGTGCATATCTAACCATTGGTATGGAAAAATGGTTACAATTAAAATTTTCAATGAAAACAAGAGATGTATTATCAAATCGTTAACTATTGACACAGCAGCATATGCTATGCTGTGATTGTAATAATGGCAAACGACCAAAATCAAACAGGGCCTTTATGTTTATAATTTTTTCGGTTTAGACATTTTTATCATCATCATCATTTTCAGCCGTTCACCATCCACTGCTGGATGAAAGTCTCTCCAATCCTCTTCCATTCCTGTCTGTATTGAACAATCTGCATTCACTTGATTCCACACCTTCCCAATTCATCAACCCATTGTCCACTCGGTCTAACTTGTATACCGGAATAGTATCCTCTCGGAATAGACGGTATTTCTTCCGTCCAGCTGCCATCCATTCTTCTCGCTATGTGTTCAGCCCATTGCTACTTCAATTTTTTCACACGTTCTGCTATATCTGTCACTTTGTTCATACTTCTTATCTTACGATCTTTTCATGCTTCTTTGTGTGCACTGAATCTTACCAAAAATTCTTGAATTTAGCATCCACGTTTCACGTCCATACATCACAACTGGCAGTACTCATTGGCCTTCTTTTTAAGCATAGCGGGATGTTGGATTTAAAAATTATGTTCATTCTTCCAAACGCGCTCCATCCTTGTTTCATTCTTCGTTTTATCTCTTTACACGCAGTCATGTTCACCAATTGTCCTAGGTATAAATAATTATCAAGACATTTTTTATCATTGAAAAATGTTGTTATATAGGTGCCTGACCGAGGTGGACGACCATCGGAGCAACAAGCTCCACCACCTGAAATGCCCTCTTGGCAACAGCGATCTCACGTATGTATTTTCATCAGCGGAATTTATTTAATAACTTTCTTTGTTTATAATATTGTATTATGTTTAAGGGTGATGCAGGAGGAAGAGGTGGAAGAGGCGGTGGTGGTTCTGGATTTGGTGGTGGTTCTCGTGTGCAAGGGAATTGGAATCAAGGTCCACAAAGAGATAACAATAGGTCTGAATAGAAATTTTGTTTGTCTTCGTGAGCGTCACGCTTTTGTATATGTCGTATAATAAATGTCGTTTCGTTTAGGGGTGGTGGTGGTGGTCGTGGTGGTAGAAATCAGCAAGGTTTTCAAGACAACCAAAGCCACCAGGATACCAAAGGAAATAATCAAGGCTATCAAGATAATCGTAACCAAGGAGGATACCAAGATAATAGAAATCAAGGACAGCAAGAGAATAGAAACCAAGTACAGCAAGAAAATCGAGGCGGAGGTTATCAAAACTATCAGCAAGCAAATCAGAACAATCCGGGATACCAAAACTATCAACCCCAAGGGCAATATCAGAATTATCAATCGCAAGGGTATCAACAACAGTCGAATTCGAATTACCAAGCGCAAACTTACCAGGATCAGGGGTATCAAGGACAGGGTGGATTCAGAGGACAGAACCAAGGGTATCCGAATCAAAATCAAGGATTTCAAAACCAAGGAAAGGGCCGTTACCAAAATGAGCACGACGATAGGAGTAATAATTTCAATAGGGGAGGTGGTAGGGGCAGATCCAATTATAACAGAGGAGGTAGACAATGAAGATTTACCGATACACGTTGAGGCTCGAATATCTTTAACGATATTTTAATAATATAGCTTTATTATATTATCATGATTTTTTTTTTTTATAATTCTAAGTTAAAGCAGAATTGTGATGTCGAAAGACAAATTAATTTAAAAGAATGCTTTGTGTTTAGCATTGAGACGAATGTGCTGAAATAGTTTCATGCGAAAAATACTCATTTTGTAAACGTTTTGCCTTTAAATTCTTATGTACCTTTTTACATTATATGTAATATATGGATGAAAATTGTCATTCGACTATAAAGCAATAGTTTTAAAAGTTTATGTAGTTGTTTGTCTGTTTGTTTGTTATAACGATTGCCTTGAAAATGCCATTATATACAATATGTACTCACATTTTAACATAATTTCTAGTGTTGAAAAAATGCCGCTACAAACATAAAGTTCCTATTGCCATTCATATGAATAATACATATATTATATATAATAAAAACTGTTTTTGATGTTCAGACTGACTTAATTTTATAACTACATAAGTAGGTGTTGTCATGTATTCTTTTCGACATGTTTTCTTGTTTTGTATATATGTTGTGTGTTATATTTCTCAAAATTATTTGTATATAAGGAGTTATTTATAATAAAAGTAAATGCTAAAATACGATTGGATCATTTTATTTCCAAAATAAAAATAAAAATGCGTCACATATTATTAAACGATTTACATGTCTTCCGTGCTCCATTTGTACATTTCTTCTTCTAAAGCTTTTTTGTTGTTTTTAGATTGGAAGTAGTTTTTCTCGTAACCGCTTGATCTGTCTACACCGTCCCATCGGTGGCCGGGTCTTATGTTAAAACGATTCGGTGGATATGCTCCTTTGTATATGGGAAAACCTTCAAAATTAACAAAAAAACATTAATATTAATTTTAAAATATTATATTTTAATGTCAAATAATACGAACTTACTTTCTATCTCCCCTACGACTCCTCCTTTATCAATTTCTTTTTTTCGCATATACTCCAACATAGGGTCGCCTGTACGTTCCTTTCCTTTTAACTCATTATCCAAATCCTGATCATCTCTGTATCTCGCAAGTGGTTTGGAGGATTCATGCAAGTAGTCTTTGATTCGTGCCTCTTGTTCTTCCACTTGTTTTATTCTGCAAAGTTAGGAAGTTTATAAGCACAAATAATAGACGAAATTATAGCTCTTCATAAAAAAAGGCACAAACCCCTTTCCCCATCTGCTATATTTCGCTTCCATTTCTATTCTTTTGACTTCTCGTTCTTTCTTTTCTTGTATTTCAGCTTCTGTTTCGCGCTTACCTGAAGACAAAAAAAAAGTCAAATGAAAAATATTTTATTTTATAAGTGAATATCAATAACATCAGTGATTTGTTATACCAGCTTTCAAATTTCGTTTTACAGCTTGAGCATTTCTTCCCGTATATTCATCTGACAATTTACCAAAAATTTCATCTTCTTTAGTTTTCATAGCATCAGTTTCTTCTTTTAACTGTCGAGCACCCTGTAAACCAGCCCGTTTTCCATCCAGAGTTTTGTCACTCTTTCTATTGGATGATCCAGCTTCTTCTCCATCTTTTTCATATCTTCGCTTATCATCTCTCGGATCTCTGTGATAATTACTTTTACCATTGTTAACTTCATGATTGTCATTTCTTCGGTTGTTTTCTCTGGAATCACGATTTGAGTCATTCTGATAATAACTTCTATCTCGTCTCCCATTAAAATCGTCTTGTCCTCTGTAAGAATCATCGTTTTCAGATTTTCCATTATCATTATTGTCCCACCTACTTTTTTTTCCACTATCTCTATCTCGATTCCTCGGTGGTGAAAATTTGGACTTTCTATCTCTTCCAACATTATCATTTTGTGGTGCTTGGTTTCTCACACTTTCATGCCGTACAGGAGAAAGATCAGAGTCACTGTTATCCTTTCTCGATTTTGTTTTATTTGTATCTCTTTCCGGTGATAGATCGGAATCACTATCCTTCTTTACTTTCTTTTTGTGCCTCTGCGGCAGAGAATCCTTTTCATTTCGGTGTTTTCTTTTCCTGATCGGTGATGAATCTGAATCACGTCTTTTCTCGTTTCTTGAAGAATTTTCTCTCTTTGATTTAGGCGAAGATCTTTTTGACATTTTACTTTCCTTTTGTCTTTCGGGTGAAAGATCCGCATCACTATTTTTATTTTTTCTACTTGAATCATTTTTTACACTCCTCGTATTTTTGTTTGACGTGGGTCTTTCAGGACTCAAATCGGGATCGGAATTGTTATCTCGCTGTGGACTCAAATCTGAATCACTCTTTGATGGTGATTCACCACCTATTTTAGTAATTTTCATGTTTTGCGACACTTGCTGAACAGTCATCGTTGAATCAATGCCGTCGTCCTTAAACACAAACAATTAATATTAGCTATGAATAAACTGTTTAATAAAATAAATTTAGAATTCTCAATACCTGACTGATGACTTTCCATTTTTGTTTCTGTTCTAACATTTTGACTTCTTCGGGCCTATCATCAATTATACCGACGACTACAGGCGCATCCTCAGAGTAACCGTACAAGTCCAATGCATCATCATCCAACAGTTGCATCTTTGAAACGTCCACATCGTCATCGATTATTTTCATTCTAAATCAAAAAAGTATACAGAGTCAGAAATCAAAACGATCACAGTGAGTATTGGGTTGAAAATATTTTGAATCACTTGATTTTGATTTAACCCAAATTGTTATTTCATAATAGTCGTTGTATTCTATAATGATGTGCGCAAGTACTGCTAATTGTGCATGCATATTTACATACATACAAATGAATAGTGCAAGGATTGCTAAAACTAACCTATAAATAGTGTTGTTTAAAATATGGTGTTACCCTTGCCCAGTAGGCTTGTGTCGTTTCTTTTTCTTGCCAGAGGATCCGCTCTTGCTCAGGTACTTCCTTAGATAGTCCTTTTGACTGACACCAACAGATCCCGAACCTGACATCGTTAACCAACACTTTTGACAGGCGTACGTAGATTCTTCTTCTTCTTCTTTGATATCTCAAAAGTATTCCAAATGTGACCATATTCAAAAAATATTTGCCATATTTTTTTCGATAAAATGAACGAGAAAATTACGAAATGAATTATTTTTATGGTTGATATATATACATATATATCAACCATATATATATATATATATATATATATAAGCCACCTTGAAGAAAAACACCTCCACACCCTTTCTCCCCAAGACCCTCACATGAGGCCACCACCCCCCCAACGAATATAGTCTGTTGACCTTTCCGTTGGGGACAGACGGTTGTCCAGCAAAGCCGGAACAACCGCTCATCTCTGCTAAAATAAAAAGAAAGAAGACGCAAAAAAACGTTTATATATAAAAAATGCTTGATATAAAAACGATCGAAACTTGAGCTCGATGTTCAGGTTTTTATCCTACTGGCGTACTATAACTAGGCTTACCATACGTTTCGGTTTGACCGGGATTGTCCCAGTTTGAAAGCGCGTCCCGACTTCCTGGTCCGTTTGGCATTTTTGTCTCGGCTTGTCATTTTGTACGCGTATATCGTTTCATTCTTTGGAAAATTTGTGTCATAAGGAACTATTGCGATACTATCCAATCAATTTTTATACTAATCAATTTTTTAAAAATGGTAAAATTAACATAATTTTTCGAAAAAAAGTGTCCCGATTTGAGAGAATTATAATAATATGGTATAGGAACGTTGTGGTCACTATAGGTAGTTATAAGAACGGGCGTTGGTATGTGTGTAACGTTCATATTTTAATACAAAGTGGGGTTTTGTATTTTATTTATTCTTTTAAGTGTGAGTGGCTACGTAGTTGTATGCGATGAATTAACTGGGTGTGGTCCAGAGTACTTCTTCCGCGAGTAAGTCTTGATGAGGCGATGGCGTGATGACGTGTTCGAGTGCATAGGTCAGGATAAGTGCGTGGTGGTGTGCTATGTTGAGGTATGTATGTAGTTTGGTCTGGGCAGCGTGAGTTCAGCTGACGTGCGCCTGTCGTCTGGTCCAAAGCTGGTGTGAGGTAGCCGGGGCGTTGTTGTCACGGTGAGAGTGGAGTACTGTGTCTGTGTGGCTGCACGAGACGCCTTTTATTTTCCTTCAATTGCGCGTTTGCATTAGTTTTGTTTTTGGGGGATCTCCCGTTGTAAGACCCGCGTTTTTTATGTATTAACTACATAGTTTGTGACGCATGTTTATGTAAGTGTGTTGACCCAACTATAAGTGTACGTGTGTAAGCCCAACTATACTGCCGTCCTAAGCCCACTTAACGTAACTGACAAAACAACAATATCCAGATAAGTGGACTTGAAAGTTTTATTCCAAATTTGTGTTTTTCTTCATATATTACTGATTTATTTAAACTTTTTTTTAGTGCATGAGGTTATGTTCTATTGTGTTTTGATAATTCTAAGGATAATGAAAAAAAAAATGAATACTTTAGTAGTTACATCACTTCATTATTAATTATTAATGTATACATATGACTATTCCAAACTTCAACCACTCTATTTGAAAAGAATGAAACTCTAACAATCTTATTTGATTTTTATTTTCGGAGTCTAAGAGTATGACCTCTTAGATGAGGGTTCTCATTGAACATAATGAGGTTGGTCATTTTACATGAATAATGATTATTTATTATTTTGAATACTTCAATTAAATCACCTCTTAATCTCCTCGTCTCCAATGTGGAGAGATTCAGTCTTTTCAATCTTTCATGATAAGGTAGTGACCGAAGTAAATATTGGATACGTTATTTCCGCTAAGTATTGGTGATACTATTTCTCTGCGCATGCAGATACGTTAGATTTGATAGCTTAAAAAAGTCACTTTTGGATGAAGATACATTAATTTTGATATGAAAAATCGCAAGAATACACTCCCATAACCCCTAAAACACATCTAACTCATTTTCGTAATTTTTGTTAGTTACGTGGGTTAGTTAAGTGGGCTTAGGACGGCAGTAGAACTCCCCTTATAGAAAGGTACCCAATACAGATATTAATGCAAGAGCTTTCTCTCGAAACAAAACGTCTACTTGTTTGTAAAATATTTATCTATACCAGTGTTTCCCAACGTGGGGCATACACCCCACGGGGGGGCAATTTGAATGTCTTGGGGGGGGGGCAATGCGCAAATCATTAATATTTGTTAAATTGTTGTCGAAAAACATATTTTCGAAAAAAAAATTATATTGCAACTCTGACTTTTCGAGAATATGTTGGCAGCACCGTTATATTTGTACTTTTCCATATTATTTTTAGCGAGACATATTTGAAAAATTAAACATGTTAAATCAACAACTACATGGAGCAAACAAGACCCTTATTGAGGCAAAATCTAAGATATTTGGCTTCATTGGACTTCTGCAGGTGTATAAAAAAAATGTTTCGGACAACAAATTTAAGCAATTTTACTGGCTAAATAAGTATGAGGTGACTGATTCAGCTGTAATTGTTATTGTGGATCACTTGGATAAAATGGCTAGTGACTTAGATTCAGATTTAAAAGAAATTTCTTTCCCATCTTGGATAACTCAACCAAGATGGTAGATATAACTGATGTGACCATGCAGTATCAAGTAGAACTTTTAGAATTGCAAAATGTTGAATCATTTAAATAACAATTCAACGTAAAAATACAATGGCGTGGCTTTGTGTCGAGATAGAAACAAAATACCCGATTATGACAAATTTAGCAAGAAAATCACTGTTGCCATTCCCATCATCATATTTAGTTGAATGCGGTTTTAGCGCTGTAAATGATTTGTTATTGAAAAAACGAAATCGTCTTGATATCACAAACCGTGGATATTTAAGATTAAATTGACCAAATTAGTACCCCACATAAAAACTCTTTGCAGCTCACATAAAGCCCAAGGATCGCATTAATTTTATTTCGACTAGTAATGTAACATAATATACATATTATTTATTTATGAAAATTAAATAAAAATAGTATAGATATATTGCATATGTGCATTTCTTATTTGAAGCAATTCATTTTTTTTTCAGAATTTGTTAGGTAGGAGGGGCGTGAAGATTTTTGAATCGTTGAAGTGGGGTATGGTACCAATAAGGTTGGGAAACACTAATTATCAATTATCGAGAAGAATGGATGGTAGATGGACGTGAGAAATACTGGAATGGTATCCGAGAGGATGTGAAAGAAAGCAAGGTAGACCGAGTGGACAATGGGCTGATAAATTGAGAAGAATGTGTGGATGCAGATTGTTTAAGAGAGACAGGAATGGAAGAGGATTGGAGAGGCCTTTATCCAGCAGTGGAGGGTGAACGGCTGAAAATGATAACGATTAATTATGTAATATGTATGCGTAGGCTTACCACGCATCCCGGTTTGACCTGGATTGTCCCGGTTTGTCATGTTGAACACGTCATTCGTTTCATTCTTTGGAAAATTGGCAAATGTCGTCACGGGGCATAAGTAACTATTGGTAGATCGGAGAGGGTAGATTGATGACAATTGATCAGGTAATAGTGCATAGCATAACAGTCGACAGAGGTTATTTACAGTTTCTTATCCGTTTTTTACTACATTTGATAAATTTTACAAACAATATTCTGAGTTTTAGAAAATCAATTTCGCCTGTGCTATGATGCATTTTTAAAAGTTTGATACAAAATCTAGTGACTTTTTTATAAAATTCAATATAATTTAAATGTAAAATGTTCTTATGCAAGAAAATATTTCGCCTGCGGTGCATTTTTGCTAAACATATTTTTTCGAAAAAGAAATTTCTCAAATGAAATCCTAGTGTCTTGATTCGAAGGAAAAATAATATGGTAAATATACGTAGTTGCCGTACGTACGTACATATACATACCTATGCCAATCACTAGAATTTCGTCGCCACTCGCATTTTTGTCTCTTTAAATTCACGAAATTATAAGAAAAAAATAGCTTCGTACTCCCTTGTCCTTCGAAGCACAACTCTCTCAAGTTATCCAGGCTACATTTGTACATGCGTCATACTTTCATACATACATATGTACATATGCTCTTGTAAGCTACATAATTATAGTGTGGAGACTAGTAATCTCCAAAACTTTCTCTCACAACCAATTTAATTTTGCGTTTTGCAAATATAATATTATGAATATTCGATATATATGTAGTGCAATAATCAATACTTATTCTATAATTCTAAATAATTTATGCAAATTACTTAAAAATCACGTTGAATTCACTAGTTTATCAAAATCACTACAACCGTTTAAAATGTCAAATTTTAACATTTTAAAATACGAAAAATTACCCCTAAAATTATTCACAATACGTATATATACATATATATTTGATTGATAGAAGAGATGGCAATCGCTGTTATTTTATTTTCAAGGTCACTCTACGAACAACCTGTATTCGAAATTGGCTTAATAAATTAGCCTTTATATTGTATCGTATGCTTTTCGAGCGACTTTTTTCATAACATGGTATTAATATTTATTTGACAAGAGAGGGGAAATGTGACATTTATTAATTTTCTTTCTACGAGTTTATTTGAAAAGGTGTGCGGTGTATTTTTTGTTTTGGTAAAATTATGTACATACATACATACGTTAAATTTCAATGTAAAAACAAGTGCGAGCGTTTATTGTAATCAGTAATCACGAACGATGTTTTATTGTATGGAAAGAGGAAACGGAACGATGATATCTCCCTGTTTTATCATATCGACCGTTTCTGTACAGGGATTAGGTACCTATATTTTTTTTTGAGCGGCTATATGATGCATGGTCAACTTTGGACACGTAACATGGCGTGCTGTAGGTTTATAACTGTTTGTGTATACATACATATGTACATATATTTTTTTTGTACGCTGTACTCTAGCAAGATTTCACGAAATGATAAAACGGTTCTAAAGGGCCATTGCATTTGCGGAAAACGCAACTGCAACACGTCTAATGTTTCTAATCGTTATCAAATAAAATAAACCTTTAATCAGAGAGATTCATGCCAATATTGAACATTGATATGACCGTAAAATGTTCACTCAAAAAAACCATGGTAGGAAAGGAACAGGAATTGATGGACAGATTTGTTTTCTCTTTCCAATCTTTCCAACCTTTAGAAGATCTATCATTATATGTAGAAAGAACCTGATATCTGACATCACTGTGTTGTTTTGCCTGGAAATCAAAACCGCTCGACTTTTACCAAGAACGATTTTAATTTGGCCATAAGCAATCGCCATTGCTAACATTATAATTTTCCACATTTGAATATATCATTATCATTTTCAGCCGTTCACCATCCACTGCCTCTTTCATTCATATCTGTCTTGAGAAATCTGCATTCACTTGACTCCACACATTCTTCTCAATTCATCAGCCCATCGTCCACTTGGTCTACCTTGCTTTCAATCACATTCTCTCCGATACTATTCCAGTATTTCTCGCATCCATTTGCCATCCATTCTTCTCGCTATGTGTCCACTTCAACTTTTTCACACGTTCCGCTATATTTGTCACATTGGTCACGCTTCTTACCCATGTATTCCTTTTACGATCTTTTCTTGTTATACAAAGCAAAAATATTTCCATGCTTCTCTTTGTGCACTACATCTTACGCAACATTCTTGAATTCAGTAACCTAATCTAACCTAACCTAGCAATCGCCATAACTAACATTATGATTTTCCACATTTGAATATATCAGCATGATCATTTTCAGCCATTCACCATCCACTGCTGGATGAAGGCCTTTCCAACCCTCTTCCATTCCTGTCTATCTTGAGCAATCTGCATCCACTTGACTCCACAAATTCTTCTCAATTCATTAACCCATCGTCCACTCGGTCTACCTTGCTTTCTATCACATCCTCTCGGATACCATTTCAGTATTTTTCGCGTCCATCTTCCATCCATTCTTCTCGCTATGTGTCCACTTCAATTTTTTCAAGCGTTCCGCTATATCTGTCACTTTGGTTACGCTTCTTACCCATGTATTCTACTTACATCTTTCTATGCTTCTCTGTGTGCACTGGATCTTACGTAACATTATTGAATTCAGTTTCACATCCACACGTCATAACGCAGTATGCATTGGTCGTATGCTTTATTTTTTAAGCAATTTGAATATATATTCTCGTGAAAATATTACATACAGGTCTGGTATATGTAGATACAATATTCATATCATATTCGCACGTTCGCGTCGCGTTAATTTTCGCGGATTAACATATGATCACAATAAGCGGCGCGTCGACTCATCCCTCCCCAAACCCGACACACCCCGATTCAGCGATTCCTCAAATGCTATCGATTTATTTGTTTCGCGCAAACATTCTCTAGGAGCAAGCAAACATGTCAAGGCTGTTTCTTTTTATTTTGAGGGGCTCTTGGGCCGTCTCGTCCCCCCCTAAAGACCACACCCTGTCTAATAAAATATCCGTCAAAAGCGTGGGCGTAATGCGATCGTCAAATTTATGACCCTTTTAAGCACAATTTCAAAATTTACGTGACCCACTCGATCATTTCATACTTTCGTCGAAATGTTTCAGCCATAAGTAGCCACTCACGGCCTTTGCACTGTTCAGATCGTTCCGTTTAACAGTGAACTAAGTGCACGTACTTAAATTCATTATAAACATTCTCGATCGCGGGTCACAATTCAAAAAGTCGAACTTTAGCTAAATTGCGATTTGTACATGTGTACATCGCCGTGACATTTTCAGAAAGTAGAAACATACACATTTTGTGAAAGCACACACGATGTTTATAATAAGGTGCGGCTCGTTGATAACGACTCCTCAGAGCAACATATTATGTATCTGTATATTAACTAGACGAATTTCCACTTTGGTTAATTAGTTAAATTTGCCGAAGTGCCTGATGGGAATTGTATTTTAATAATGAATTTGCTCCGCGTCGAATTTGTAATGTATTTCGCAATCAAAATTTCCAAACGTACGCGACAAAATGTATAATCTATAGCCATCGTGTATGGCCGTACAAAAATTTTATATTCTAATGAAAAAATATGTATATGTACATATAATGTAATATGAGAGTGTGATCGTATATAAGTTTTGAATTAAATATATTGTTAAAGCTTGTTAAGACACACCTTTGCAAGTTCAATAAATTAACACTTTGTGTGGAACTGCTATCTGTCATGCGAGATGCGATGCGTGTTTAAGAATTTTTTTCCGCTCTCCATTACTTGATTAAATTCTTATTAAACATGTCCGTGAAAATGAGAAATTTTCCCATTTTCTCATTAAATATGAGTGTATGTATTTATATACATATAAACACATATATTTTTATTTGAGAAGTAGATTACAAAAGCCAGACAAAGCTCCCCCATATTTGCTAGGCAACGGTTGCCACGCAACTGCTCGCATTGAAGATCACCGTTTCTCCAATATCGGTGTGAATTATTTGAATTTAAATATAGATTTAAGTCTTAAATTTGATTATGGAAAAATTAAAATAAATTCACGGTTATAATACAAGCACCTTTCAAAATACAGCTCATACACTAATTAGAATTAGCATGATTGGTATCTTAACCTGACATAGCGTGAAAATAAAGTTAAAATAAAAAGATTTTCATTCTCTTTTATACCCAAGAGTCTACCCTCTACTTTATTTGTCGTATAATCCCCCCGTACACGTTAAAGTCGAGTAAATTTGCTCGCGTGATCGACGATTCCGAGATTGCGTTTGACTAGGGGCGATGTTATTAAACGCAATTCGATCAAAACACTCGACATTGTTAATATTACAATTTGGCGTTGCTGAAAAATGTTCAAAAAGTCAAGGTCCTCGGATCGATAGTGTAATGAACTTGGAAATATAGCCGACGATTGGGAAACAATGATCGTCTACGATCAGTCGTAGACAGTCTACAGACGAGCTGGCGGCAAACTACAATGTCATGGACTATATCGGATATACATATGTATAATAGAATTTATTTATGTATGAGGGTGAAATATACATACTATGGATATGCAAAGCGTGCAATTAATCAATCATTCGATTCTCACAATATGATTGTGAACGTTCATTAAAAATAAATTTACAATAATTTAAATACATACACTATTTCTTATTTTGATAGGCTTAATTTTTTTTTCCATCGACGGTGATTTTTTTTCTACTTTGACATGCTTTTAATTATCTAATGGCGATAAGGGCAGCCGTTGAAGCGAAACGCGGATACGAAAGGATCCGTAGAGACCTTTGAAGCTATTAAAATTGAAGAACGATTTGATTCGAACGTGCTACGATTGCAGATTCCATTTTCTACGCCAAGTGCTACCATTTTAATAGATTACCTACTATCATCCCGCTAGCGAATATTTATTTATTGTATAATACGCTACAATATAAAACGACTCAGAATTCCAATTGCTGATAGACAAGTGTACTATTATTCCTATGAAAAACACTATTTGTAAAACACCCTTATTGATTGAACATCCAAATTCAATTGGTTTATTTGCTCATTGAAATTTGAAATTAACTACTGTAAAATTAGGCAGGCGAGCATCTGCCTGCCTGGGTCGTTGAGTTACGCTCGCATTGCCAACAACAAACAATTTCTTTTAGCGGTGAGTTTGCAACAAGTTGTTAAAGCTGATTCGAGTTGCCAATGCGATTTTATGACCATCAACGGTACATTATACAATGGTTTCACGTACCGTCAAACGGGCTACGGGTTGTACTGTCACTGTACAATCCAGCGTGCATAGGTGGGTGATAGAATTCACCGTCATATGACGGAAAAACCGGCGTTATTATAAATAATAATAGAACAAAAGAAAAATAAAATATTTCTACGTGAAATTCTCTCTTTTATGAAATGCGTTTATTGTGTAAATTTTTTCAAAAGCTTATTTACGCATTTATTTGTTTAGCAAAAACCATTACATCATTAGATAGAAGATTAAACGAACTTTTGAATGATTTATATTTTTCCGTAGCCTTATTAGTTTAGGAGATATAATTTTTTGAATATCGTTTTTATTTGGGCAATCTGTATATGTTTTATGAAGGATGAAATATTTCAAATAAAATTTCCAATTAAATTAAATTTACTTTTAGCGTTTAATTAATGAATAATAATTAGTCTTGTTTCACTCCGCGAAATAATTAATTGTGACAACGATGAAAATGCCATCACGAAATGTCACGGCGATTTGTACGACGAGCTACCGCCAAAGTATAACTGCCACACTACATATGTAGGTTTATATAAAACTAAAAAAATATATTCAATTTATTTTCATTTTCACTTAATGTATACATATTTAAAATGAAACTGCGGACACGTCGGTTCGTACATATGTATATACGGGATCGATATAAATGAGCTTGTAACTTTTACGCTCCTAATATTTTCGTTTCCTGTTAACGTTTTGCTCCTAATGCAGTCACGCCACATTTTTTCCTCCGACACTTCCTGTATTCCATTGTGCGAATTAAGCCATTTTTCACGCCCGTTCGACTATCCACACACCGGCACGAATACGCCCATCAACCGACGCAATAATAAGACGCATTAAAATATGCATCTAAGGGTATTTATATAATGTCATAAACGATCGCGTTCAACAGTTTTGTTTACGTGACCGCTATGGCGAATATTCGCTCCACGCCACCATACCATAGGGAAACTACAGGCCTGTACACATTTACAAATACACTTTATTTTGTGTGTATAGAGTATATGTGCGCCTTTGTGTGTGTGTTTTTCTGTGTGTATGTGTGTGTATAGCGCACTGACAGTTTGGCTCACTATGGTTCCAGTTCAACTTTGGCTTTCCAAAGTGACGGTTCACCATACGGGATAAAAGATAATCACTATTCCATCTGTCAATGTGTACGAAACTGCACACGTATTTGGAAAACTATAATAGCCCTCTCCCTTTTTCAATTTTTAAAATAAATTAAAAATATTGTATCGATTGTAAAGAAGCTTATGGTTTTTAGTGTTTGGTTTCGTATACTTTTACACTGTAAATTTAATTATAGTGTGGCTATTTGTTGAAATTTTACTTTTAAAATACACACACACACATCGGAGAGGTTTATAAAATATCCTCATTTTTGGAATTCCTATAAAATTTGTGTACGTGTGTGTGTGTTTTTCATGTCGCCGTCTCGTCTGTAGAGCGTCTAGGGCGTCTACGGATTCTGCGTCTAAAACTCATAATAAAATAATACAATACTGCAAATAAAAAATGGAATCATTTAACGTTTAACGTTTTCCACGTGAAATTATTTCAACTGCTTAAATGAACCGCACAGATCTGTAATAAAATTCCGTCCGAGTAATCTTTCCATACAAAAATTTGAAAAATAATCGTTTCGTGCATTTTTTATTTAATTTAACGCACATCAACATAATCGTCATCGCAAGCATTCATTACGGTTCAATAAGGGTTGATTTACATAAAGGCCAAAATCGCGCGTCGCTTTTAAACGAATCGTCGAACAAAGGGTGAACTTGTACGCAAAGTTCATCGCAGGGTAAAATGTTCAATAGGAGGATATATTTACATACATACATATGTTTTTGTATTTTTAAAATTATTTTTTCGGGTATGTAATGTCGCTATTATCGATCGTCGATACACACCTGATTGCGTATCATGTGCTTCGCAGTTTTGATCAATATTTTATAACTCTATATGAAAACAATTTCATTGCGATAATGTACGAGGAGCACCTGTACCTGTACACCTGTACGAGGAGCGGCGATGTCTTTGCGACAGGTGTTTCTCCTTAGACGAAATTAAGTTATTGTCGTTTTATTATTGAGCAATGCACGTGTTCTAATATGATCGTAAATATAGAATCATCTTATTTATGTGTACGACTCAATCAATCAATTCATATTAAATCAAATCAAAAAAAGTTAAACTGTAGATACTCTGCGGAAATTCTTTAGATACTTTGCACTCGCATTAAAGGTAAAAGTCAGAATTTGCATAACTGGGAAAAGATACATTTAGTGTAATTAATTTGAGTGTTCGAAAATATTGATATTAATAATTTGCATAAAAATGTTTGATTGTTATTATTTTGTTTATTGTACGATTGAATGTTGCCTTTTACTTTATAAAATCACTGTACCTCTAATTTCGATTTATTTCTGAAAAGTTGAAGTTTCAAGTGGCACGTGAAAGTAATGTAGTGAATTATCGGTAATTTTCGCTGGCTCGCAACTTTAGCCCAAATGGTTGTCAAAGTAAGTGATTCCTAAGGTCAATAAAAATGGTCATTTTTCGGAAAAATATTTTATTAATATGAAATTTGACGTTTTTTGCGTCAATGTGTTCGCAATTCAGCCAGTGTTTATTTTGATGATGGCATGGAACGATTATCCGCCCACTCTAGTTACGCTCTACGTCAGTTTATCGATCAAATAAACAAAAGCGAAAATCGTCTCTTCCGCGCACATAACGGAGACAATGTCGATACCATGGCTACTGTACAACACGCGACAGATCATTCGCCAAAAATGTGCAATCTCAATTAAATGTGCATCTTGCAGAATGACGTCAGATTGCACTTAGGTCGCTCGGGTGCTTGCAGCGCCGAAGCTCGTGACAGATATGATGGTCATATTTGAGAATTGTTTCAAAATTTTAACTAGAATAATAATAATTACGAGTTAAAATTAGCAAATTGTTATTTCCGTCAATAGTTTCCTCTATTTAAGTGAAAATTTCAAAGCTGTTTATCGCGATTTCGGCGGAATTCAATATTACTAAGTGGGTGTATAAATTCAGGCGTTTTAATTTAAATTAACGTAGGCAGCTAAATTTTTATGTACCGATTAAATTGTGCGATAATTTTGAGGATTTTAGTTTTATATTATTACGACCCTTGAATTTTCATTGGTTGCCCTTGATGTCATAAAAAATTCACGTCTATGTACTCTATAATAATAGTTATTGAATTCCGAAAGTTTCCGCATATATTTTTCTTTCGTTTGTAAAAAGAGACGAAATAAATTCACGTGTTCGTATCACGGCCTCAGAGCACAAAGGTAACATGTCCGCAAATAGTAAACGGCAACTAATTAATCGGTCAGTATTTAAATTTATTAAAAAAACGGTCGGTAAAAATAATAAATGGTCAGTAAAAAATATTATTTTTAATAATTTTTTCGCAAACGGTCAGTAAATAACGATTTTACAGTTAAATACCGTCCGTTTATATAAATTTACTTACCGTTTAGTGTTAATTACTGACCGTTTAATATATTTACTGTACTTCTGTACTGACTTATTTATAAAACTTATTGACCATTTATTAAAATTACTCACCATTTGGTTAACATAACTGATCAAAAATTGGAAAAGTTACTGGCCCAATAAATACAGGGCGGTGGTTTTAAAATTTTAACTGGTCATCATAAACCAGGGGACTTTATATAAAAACTAGTGTAAGCCCGTTGAATATCAACGGAGTAGTTTCTCATCACCCGTACTGTGATTATATGTGAATTTTTATAGATGGCGCGTTATAATACAATATTTTTATAAAGTCGCGAGCCTATTAATATTATATAGTCAAATTGAAACAGGCCCGTCATCGCCTCCGTGGATGATAGTGTTAGCACGACTCTTCCAATCTGGTGATACCGGGTTCAAATCCCACTCGCGCACGGATGGTTCGTGTCTTTTAATCATTTACCGAGGCGAGCGTTATCAGCAGACAGACAGACAGACGGATTTCAGCTATTATATATATAATGACGATTGTACATATTTTACTATTTAAATTTTTAGATGTTATTTCATTGTTATTGAATTTACACAAGTGCGATTTTTAAATTGCATGCAAAAAGTCGGAATTTGTCATTTGTGTGCTCCAATAATATTAGTAGAACTTTTGTACTTAATGATGCCAAAAAAAATTGTGACGTCATACAGATGTGCCACTTGACTTGAAGAGGAACAATTAAAGAGGAACAAAGTTGCATTCATAACTCATTTTCTCAAAATCATACCACCTTTGCGCTCTGAGGACGCGATATATTTTAATAATAAAAAATACATTTTGAAAGCATTGACTGAATAATTCAATGGATACGCTCGATTTCGGTATTAAAGTATATTGGATTTCTATTAGCACGTCACATTTTAATAAAATGTAAAATTATACAAAACGAGGAGTTTTTACTTGGAACGAAGGGGTAGGAGGAGTTAGGTGTGTGGGAAAAATATAAAAATCGCTAGACACAAACCGCAATATATTGCTTTAAGACGTCGTACAGCGCCAACGACAATAAAATTATAATGAAAATTCAACCGAAACGAGCTTATTGCCTGCCAGCAATTAACGAAAGGAGTCGCTCCTGTTTTACGATGCGAAATTGGTCGGTTTTAAAACACGTTTTAAATTACATACGTGTATATATTTTTACCGGCAGTTTAAGTCACTGCAGGATCGTGCGGATTGTGTTTACCCCCTGAAGGGGTAATTGAACTTGGACCGGTCACGCGACCACCACACTGATTACAAAAAATCGGAAAATCCAAAAGAAAGGAGGGGAAGGGGTTGCTAATATGTATAATATTAAAAATCAATTGATTAGTTTTTCATTTGACTTTTTTTTTCGTTTGAATTTCAGTCACGCTGTAAAATATGAACGCAGTTGTTGAATCGAGTGAAAATTGAACAGTATCTATCAACTTGTGAATAATGTTTCGCGTAAGGTTATGACAGTATATTTGACGTTGGAGAGACGTTTGAGTTGGCGTTGGCCCAAAGTGAACTGAAGTGATTGATTTCGAAGAAGGACAATGGGGTGTAATACGAGCCAGGAGGCAGCACAGAAGGTGGAGGACGAGAAGAAAAGCGCCGATGCTAAGAAAGTCGACGGGAATCATTTAGGCGGAGAACAAGGTACGAACTGCAGTATATTTATTTATTTACAAAATTTTACAGCTTCCCAAATCGTTACTGTGACGAAACAAGTACACAAATGTAGAAAAAATACCCACTATAGAAGTAAAACTTCTTTGCAGTGTAAAGCAAGCGTAGGATAGGTTATGTGAGAATGACATCGCACACATTTTGCTCAAATAATGGAGCGATAAAAACGATTAAATTTTGAGGGCGAGGGGCGGTACGGGCCGCGGGTAGCTCTGTCTCGCATCAACGCGGAAGAGCAAGAGAGACGGCAATATCGTTTTACCCGTCCGTTCGGTCAGTTTGTATAAAAACGACACGAAACGATTTTCACTACCGTTTTAAGTTTTCATTACCGTTTTTCACTAAGTTTTACTTCAAAAAACAAAATTTAGAAATATAGAACATCCATAAAATAATACATTAAAATCTTATATTTAAAAACATCTCAACCAAGCTCCCATAACTAGCATTAAATAAGTCAACGTGTAATGGCTCTTACAGTGGAAGACATGACTAGTATGTCAGTACGAGCCATCGGGATGTACATACATACATACATAAAACAAATTATGTTCTCTGAGGAACCTAAACTGACTTGGTACGTCAAAACCCAATTCATCAAGAATTTGAGGATTATGCACCAGGCCAATCAATAGTTTGTGAAAATGTTTTCCCAAAGCTGTTGACGTGACTCCAGGAAATTAAACCCTAACGCCCCTAGCAAAAATGCATTAGGGTAGAGCCACGTACATACATATGTATATAGACGTGAGAAACGTTTTCTGCACCCTTTCCAATTTTAAGCATGCATGTGTATATAATGGATATCATATTGCATCTTGAGCTATTCCACTCGAGTCCTCGTATGCAAATGATTGTGTGCTAAGTTTATGGGTTTCGCACGTTTCCGTTAGTGAGACCTTTACGGTATTTACAGGACTGGTGTGGAAAATAATGTTCTTGACCTTAGCTCGGTGTGGTGTTTCCTGTGACCGTGGAGTAGTTTAATTTTGTCATGTGACAGTTTTCTTAGTAATCGTTTGATTTGTCTCATATGTTGATGAAAAGTTTTGTTGGCTTTACTCGCTTATAGCTAGTAGGGCGTTTAAAATAATATTCAAAATAAGTTATTGTTAGCATCTTCCACATTTTTTCAGTTAGCTATTTTTCGATACAAAATAATTGCTTTTTTTTTATATGGAATATAATATGTACATATGTACATGTTTAAACGTTTGATTCTAATATTATAATGATGTATGTCACATTATATAACGAGTGTATTCCCGTTGAATAAATAATCAACGATTAAATAAATTTAAAATAAACCCGGCCTATTAATTAGTTTAATTAATTTTAAATGAAAAATAAACAAAAGGACGTTTCAATTATTTGCTTTGATATAATATTGAAAAATTAAATTAATTAAACAATTAAGCAATTTACTACATTCCTACCTATAAGGAAAAAAGTTGCTTAAACGGAGGAAAACTTGGATTTTCGATTTTTAGTTACATACTTACTTTTAGAAAATTGGGTGTTGGCTGAATATTATTTTTTAAAAATAAATTTACAATTTCTAAAAACTGATATGCAGATGAATTTTAAGTTATAAATGAAAATATTTATTCGAGACACAAACCATTTTTCCAACAGTAGTTTCACTTCACAAACATAGATGGCAGTAGTGCATTTTCCAAAAATTTTCCCCAGATATGAATATTTTATTTAAAAAAATATTACATACATACTCATATGCAATGCGAGTTTTGTTGAAATACGCCGTGCTTATTTTTTTCATACGATTCAAATCATTGATTTATTTGAACGAAAGCAATAATTGACGGGAAAATAAAAGACCCGTATCCAATTAACCCTTCCGTGATTTGTACGTATTAGAGTTTTTTTTCCATTACCTTTTCGCCGATTTCGTATCGTGAAAACTCACAGAAAAGTACATACAGGAAAAAATAAAAGTAATGGAACGTTTCCCTTTCCTGTCAACGGATAAATTTATAGCGTTCGCGTATGCCAGGAATTTTCACATTATACATTAGCATTAAAGAAATTAGGCACATGAAAATAATTATGCGCTTGCTTAATTTTTATTATTATCGATATTTAATTGAGAGAACTTGTCTGTCTCTCTCAATATATCCTATTATTTCTTTGAAATACTCCGAATTGACTCATAAATTTTAATCGCCAATTCTAGTGTTATACGAAAAATTTAATTTGTTTTTTATTTTTCCTCTCAACGTGTACATAAAAATGGTAAAATATTTAGATGTGTCTGTTTATTGGACGAGTTTATTTATTTTCGTATTATGGAGCCGAGTGAACTCCCATAATAAAAAGCTTTAAAAGCTTTGGGTAAACAAAAAAAAACCTCGTTGTTGTCGGTTTTTGTTCTCAACGGGGCGATAGCGTACCGTTAACTAAAACAGCCCTTATCGATTAAAATAAAAAAGGAGCATTTGACGCGATGAAAAATGGCGACTTACGACATTCTCACACCGAATGCTTCACGAAGCTTTTGAAATTATCAAAGGAATATGTTCTATCGGCACATGGACTCAGAGTTCAATTTTGAATGCGCTTGGTTTAAAGCGCATTGAAAATTCACTTTGAGGTTTGCAAAGGGAGCCGTATTTCCAGGGCACATAGAGCCTATTTTAGCATGCCGCTTCAGTTTGTATATAATTCGTTATCGTTGTGAGTTCTCGAAATGCGATACGAATCTCAGTTAGGGTCGCAACAATGCTTTTAAACAATGAATTAAATATTTAAAAAAATCAGTTTATAGATGATGTTCATACTATTGTCCACGCTTACAAAGACAATTATTTGTTAATTTAAATAAAAATATTCAGTGTAACGTTGTGACGAGAGTATTGATTTGCTCGAAGTTCTGTACGGTACGAACGCAATGTTTTGATAATGTGTTTATTTTGTGCGTTATTATCATTCGTAGGAAATAAATCGACAACCCTGATCTGTACGTGTGTAGTACTCGCGAAAACCCGGCGAAAATCGAGCAGTCGAAGGTTGAATTTGCTTGTGTTTCTGAAGGCGCTTGCGACGTTTCAAACTCTCGGCGCTTTGTGCAATTCAGCTTGCCGTAGCGCGCGAATAGGTGTCGTAGCACGTATACGAATAGGGGTGGTTTTGGCGTGTATTTAGCGGTGAACCAACGCCTTTTCGGAGGAGAGCTGGTGCCTTTTGGGTCCGCGGTGCCATTCTTGCGTGTATCGTGTCGAGGTGTGGTCGCGCGTTCAAAGCCCAATTCGCGGGCTTTTGCCAATTTTCACTTATCAAAAAAAATCGATTGGAAGCATTGGAGCATCTCGATCGATTCGGCTTCATTTCTCGAGAAATATTTCATTCACTTTTTCCCGCAAAACTTAGCAGTGAAATTAGGATTGCATTTGGCAAAGTTTCGGCTCGCCTATAAAAAGGTAAGGCAATATTACGAATGTAGCATTTTTGGTATGTTTATTTATTTTATAATAAAAAATATTGTACCTATATTATATTTTATTCGAATCCTGGTAGGTATTGCTTTATTATCACATATTTACAAATATTTTGAATTACCCACTTTAATGTTTAATAATAAACCTTATCAAATGTATGCGTTGTAAATTAAATTTGACTTTTAATTTGTAAAGTAGCATTTTTTGTCATAATTTTCATAATTCAGTAAAATTGCTACGTTTTAATATTTAAATGAACACAATTTTTCAATCAATAAAAATGTTGATATAATATAATAAAAATAAATCCTTCTACTAAGTTTATTTGCTGGTTGTTCATTCATAATTTTTTAATTAAGTAATTAGAGATTGGCTTCACGTTTCAATGAATTTGTCAATTTAATTATGAAATTTGGTTGTTCAGTAATTGAGCGGTCGTAAAAGCGCGTGAATAATTAAAATTTTCAATCACGAAAATAGTTTGTATTTTCAACAGTAGCAAATATTGGTAAGTATAATACAACATTTTAATTAGTAAACGACATTTTGTTTATACATATGTATATGACGAAAAAAAAAAACACAATAAGACAAACGCAATGTTATAAACATAAATTGAAATTTATATGAGGTCGTTTATATGGAAATGGTTCGTTATTTTGCCTGTGCGTAAGTCCTGTTTGAATTATGCTATTTGGGTAGGAGATCCTGCAGCAAAATTGACTTTCGTAAGCCAAGTAACCGCGTTTTAATGCCTAATTGAATTTATTTGCCTTTTATATGAACGATAAATTGCGAAAATTTCATTTTGTCAAATAAAATACCTCGGGTCTCATGTTTTAAAACAAACTGTAGGTTACATGCGCGAATCGCGCACCCAAATTTTATTAATTTTAAATTATGAAGTTAGAATGTGCGCCGTATCGTATAATTCAATTACGGCTGCAATTGTACGATAATTATAACCGTTGAGGCTTTGTTCGACCGTTTAGCAACCTATTAATAAATATAAATGGGTGTATAAATTTCGCTTCGTTGGTATAGAATTTTCACTGAATAATTTTCTCTACAATATACATTATATTCTCCAGAGGATGCGTCGGCTTTTATCATACGATGAAATTTAATTCAGCGGATGGAAGTTTGAGAAGTATAACAATAAAGAATACACGTTGACTGGTGATAAATGTTAGAGTGCATCAGGTGCAGGAAAACTCTGGTGAAAAGCTACATCTTTAATGCAATAGCTGGGAAACTTGATACGCCGCAAAGAGCTCGAGTGTAACGACAAGTTTGTACTCGGGTTAAATTTATTTTCGTTGCTCAAAGTAAATTATGTATTATGTAAAGACAAAAAAAAAGCGAGGCGCTCTTTTTTCAGGCGGAAAAATTAATGGGCAGGTCGTTATCTGCCTAAAAAGGCCACCAGTTTCTCTGATGTCGGTGTTTTCATGAAAAATTACATAATAACTCCATATCCGTCTTCTGGAAATCTAGTAAACATAAATGTATAAAAACATTTTTCCCTAAAATAAATTCTACTTGTATTTTTAAATAGCTACAAGTACCCAACGTTGCTCTGGTGGAAATTGCGTAAACACGCAATTTCCCAGAATATATATTGCTTTTACCGAATTGATTCAAATGGTAATAGTCTAAATTTCTTTAGTCGGAGCTATCGAATAAAAATGAACCTTTTTAAAAATTTTTCAACAAAAGCTTAAAAAAGTAGCTTGCCAAAAGAAAAATGTCTTCACTGCATTTAGGTATCTTATATTTCTTCTTGCAGACCAAAAGACCAACAGAATCATATGAAGTACCTCTGCATAATTCAATAACGACAAACGGTTCCTTTGTATCTTAAATAAATGTAAGAATAAGTTAATAGTTAAGAATTTAAAATTAAGTAGATCCAGGAGAAGTATCTTGTACAGGGGTGTTGTTGAATATAATGGGCCAGAAGATCTCAGAAATATAAATAAAATTGATGGATTCCTGGCAGCCTTCAAACAGCACCTTTGTACAAGTGCAAGTAGATAATAAGTTTATTTTGTAATTTTAGCTTTAAGTAATGTTTGTTTGTAATTAGCTTTTTAAGCTACCTTAAATAAATAAATAAAAACTATATGCCGAAAAATTCTATTTTAGGCGATATACTATTAATATTTCCTTATTCATATTTATATTGAAAATCGACATCCAATCGAGCCGAAGTTACATTTACGATTTCGATGTTAGCTTTTGGGATTTGATAAGGTTTTCATTAACTTCCGTCGACAGGAAATGGCACTTTACTTTGGTAGATTTAACTTTTTGCTTTTGCCCAACCCAATCTTTTGTTAGGAGAGATCAAGCGTGCCAATTTGAATATTCGAATAAAATTGCACGTAGGCGACAATATTCCAATTTTCTTCCATTTCAATATTCCAAATTCTTTTGCGAAATTTTCAAGGCATACATACGCCTTATTATAAATGAACCAAATAAATTGCAATGTTTTATTGCTACTATAGCTTTTTTAGTGTCGCAAATCTCTAACGACTCTATCTGCCGTCGGATTGATTACTCAACCGTACACGTACACCGGCTGCCGTTACGTACATATGTATGTACATACATACATATGTACGTCGGGATTCTCATAAACCGCAAAATTACACCTTACACACTGCGAACAGAATCTGATGGAGAGGATATTGACGATAAATCTTGCGAACGGTCCATCACGGCTGCCGCGATATTGCCCACCAAATTATATCGTATATTGGTCGAATAAATGGCTTAGGGGAGGATGAAAAAAAAAAAAAAATAATAACCGCCTCATAAATACATCACTCGTGGAGTGATTAATTCGAAAATATTGAAATCTGAATTTATTAATATACACGTGTGTGAATTTATTAATATTATACTGGTAGTTTGAAAGGAAAATTTTACGATTTTGCAAGATCACGTTCAATCACTCACACGTGCGTTCGCTCTTTTGTACGATTGTCGCAAATCATTTGCATAATCGTGTCGAATATTTCGCACTGACGCAAACGTGCAATCCGCTCGCGAATATGGATCAATACGATGGTTCATTTTTTTTTTTTAAATAAAAAAATTGATTTTCGAAATGTAAAGCGCGATTCGTTTTAATGCTTGCATCGGTCGTGCGTAAGTCGGATAGAAAATTTCGTTATTTGTATGTAGAGACAAACAATAAAGCCACTTTGTAACAACGCTTGTAAAACACTGTACAAGTTTATATTTACATTGTTTAACCGTTTACACAGTCGAGTTTAAGCGTACGTATTGAATTTCTACCAACATTCTGTTTGGTACGGTTCGTTCCAAAAGTGGTGAATTTTCATATTTATTAATAATTTTCGTCTCCCGGCGGACCGTATTGCGGTTTTTGGTCGCTCGATGTGTTTTGTTATACATAATATACCTACCTGCTTTTCAGCAGTCGAGTTCTTGGTTAAAGTCGGTAATGTGGTCCGCTGGGAAATGTCGCACTAATGGTCCATTAGCGGTTATAGAACTCTTAAGATTCGTTCACAGTGGAAAACTTCTTCGAATCTTCTATAGCTTTTTAGTTTAATTAAAGTTACTAATAGATTATTTTCAATTTTGGATATGGTACGCTCATGTTATTTATTTAATTACAAAAACAACCACCATAACATAACAGTCATGTCAGTGTAACTTGATGTTATTTTAATAAATTATTAGTCTCTTGAGCGAAGGTCCGAAATTCTATCCCCGCAAATCGAATTCTATTTTTGAACATAATAAAATTATCGTCATTGGCAGGATATCTAACTTAGTTGGGAGACGGTTCCACAAAAATTGGTACCATACAAATAGATATTCTTTCTACTTACAAAATCATAGACCTTTTTTCCCATTACCTGAACTTGTTTTTATTTGTACATTTAGATTACTTATATTATGTTATTATTTTTATCATATTATAATATGTAAAAGCCTTTTTTAGGCGTGTAACAACAATAAATAAATAAATTATCCCTCACAGAAGGCAATGCAGTAACAGACAGTAAAATGTTTGCTAAATAGTGAAAAGGTCATCCTTGCTAATTTCAGAAGAAAAAATATTCAATTGTTAAATAATTCCTTAGCTCAAATTATAACTTACGCTAATACATATAGTCGATAGATAACCCTAGGTGTGGTAACATAACAATTTATGTATTAGCAGTGTGTCGGCAATAAGTCGCTATCTGTCAAAGATGTTTCAAGTCGACAACGCAATATTATGACCATAGTCCCTTCCAATAAACGTAACACTGTACATACAGTTGTTTCACGTACTGTCAAATGGGCTACGAGCTGTACGGTTATTGAACAAACGAGCGCGCACGGGTGAGGGGGGGGTTAGAAGTCCACCGTCATATGACGGGCAAGCCGGCTAGTTATAATATATTCACAGGTTGTAAGCGTAATATTCGCGTAAGCGATTCTTCGTTTTCGCTTGTAAAATAATTTCAACTACAACTACGGATTCGCTTGTTAAATTTAATTGTGTGCTATTTTCGGCCGCACGCTGTATGTATATACATACATATGTACATATGTATAGTAGGCGAAACGCCAAAATATAACATCCACCGTGAAAATGTTAATATTGTACTTCCACAAAGGAAATTACCGTATGCGCATAATACTCTGGCGTGTACGTGTTTTCACGCGCTTTTCACAGTTACACCGTTACATTACTTACGCACGAAAATCGCGGAAATAAATGTGCGACTATATCGAGCATCAAAAAAAAATGTATATATGTACAAAAAAAAAAAAAAAACGAGGGGTTTCACGGGAAATAACATTTATGGATTTTTTTTGGCGGCGAAATAGTACCAATAGTGGTTTATTTTTTTTATCCATTTTGCGACCGTCGTCCTTTCCGATGCTTTGTCGTGATTTATTCAGGGCGTTTCATCGATTTTGGCACCTGCGGTGAATGTGGCCGTTTCTGAAGATGGCTTACCCCATCTGATATTACCTATAAATCTGCGGCAGATATATTCAACTAGGAAAATTCGCCGAGGAACACACATATGTACATACACGCGAGGGGCAAGGTTAATTACTTAGTTCGTTACCACGAGCCATGCACGAGTCGATGAATTTATGTAAGATGCAATATCAATCTATATGATAATTGAAGCCTCGTTTCAAAATCGGGTCAAGGCGTATCTCAAACGAATAGTCGAGGATAGTGGAAAAACTTGAGATCGTTCCGATTTTTAAATTCTCTAGGGCTTAAACGGGTCTTGTGTAAAGATCTCGGTTTATGTATGGATAGCGCGTCAATTTTTAATGCTTCATATCCGGTTTCGGCCGGTCGAAATAATTAATTTCCTACTGCGGTCGGATTATCCGTATCGCGGCATAACAATCCGATCCGGTCGAGCGATTACTATCGGGCAACCGGAACCGGATAAATTCCGAATCGCACCGACCAAGAATCACAAATGGCCGCCGCACGTTCATTATTCGTCATTATAAAGTGGCTTTAAGTGGTGCGTTTGACAGGTGCTATTAGCAGCAAAGTGCGAATTGCTAAGGTACTATCCGCTAGGGTCTCGGATTTTAAGCGGATAGATAAAAGTTGGCAATTTCTGGCTGGCGTTTCAGGCAAATTCGCGTAAATAGGCGAGCTTTATGGGGTCGTTTCGTAGAGCGGGGGAAGATAGAGCGAATTAATTAAGACGACCCATTTGCCGTTCTGTGTAAAAAGTGGTAAAATTTATTGCTAACGACCCTTTGCGACAGACCAAATATGTAGTACTACATAGAGGGCGCGTACGTGTGTGTGTTTTTGCCGTGTGTACTTTTCTACCGAGTATATTTTATAATCGAGTCTGAAAATTTGTGAAAATTGACGAGGAATAATACGAGAATTTTCGCAATTAGTCTCCAGGATTTACATTTCCTTATTTTTTTTTATTTATCTTCCATTTCGTTTCGGTTCGCTTATCGCATATTGAATTTATTTGTTTGTGCTCGCCGAAAAAGCTTTTGATTTAATAAATTTATTACTTAATCTTTATATATAGGTATGATAGGTATGCTAGTATAAAAGTGGCTGATGATTGAATTGGATTGGTTGAATGTGAATGATACTTTGAGGATTTGTATGTTGGTATTTATATTTAAGTTAGTTAATAATATGTTATCATCATATTTTAGTAAATTTATTGTGAGAGGAATGGATGTATGTGAATGTAATTTAAGGAATAAAAATAATTTAATTAAAAAAAATGTTAGAATAAATAGAAATAGGAGAAGCAATTTGTACAGAGGTGTTATATATTATATAATATAATTATAATAGACTGCCGGATGGAATTGGAAGTTCAAAAACTATTGATAAATTCCTGGCAGTCTTAAAAAAACATCTCTGTATAGCTGGTTAGTTAAGGATTATGTAATGAGCTTTAGCTACTATATTATTTAAATAAATAAATAAATAGGTATAAAAAAAAACAATATAAAATATGAGGATTAATTTTTTGTCAATTTTTTATTTGTTCGTGCTCGTACGCGATTAATCTGCCGTTCTGCTTTTTTTTTATCTAGCTTAAATCTAACTGAAAAATTGTACTTACATACTTTGGTTTTGATTAAATATGATATGAAACCAAAATTCACTCGTGACACTCACGTTATTTCTACAAAACACACGTAATACTACGAAATAGGCGAGCCTTTCGCAATATAATCTTATTAATTTTATACGGTTAAAAATTCATATTCATGTATTCGCAAATAAAAATACACAATTTTTCAGTATATTCCAGTTACTCTTTTCAGTTGACTTTTTGTATCCCTGTGTGACTCGATTTTCGTTTTTTTATAATTTATTTATTATTATTACAAACCACCAAGCATGCTAAATTGAAAATGTAGGTATTGTTATGGAAATTTTGATTTCTTTTATGTATGACGATTATTTAAATTAAGGTTATTTTCATAACTCACACTATAATTATACATATGTACTTTCAATGCAATGTTTTTATTGGTGAACCATTTCAAAGTTCATTGATTCGTTCAGCGTAGATATGCTTTCGAGTAAATTACGCGACATAACCATTCAGTCATCATTGTCGCATTATCCCCAGAGTATTCGAACGGGCAAAACTTTCCCGGACACGCTGTATAAACGTTGAAAATTGGATTTAGTCCTGGCTGAGAGCGGAGTGTAATGATTTATGACCGCTCCCATAAGGCCTATAATTTTGAACCGAGCGAATCGCTTTATCTTCTCGAGAGTCGACTTCGATTTTGGAATGTTGTTCACGTTTTCTAATTTACCCGACGAATATAAGAAAAGTCACTCAAACATTCGAGACGGGTAATTTCACGCACATTTCCCCGAACGTACAGTGCGTATTATAATCGACATTGAAAGTATTAATTGGCATGTCGAAGGGTTCTCGAATCGAAAGTGGTATCGATTTCAGGCATTAGTCGATGGATAGCGAACTATTGAAGGGCTTTCCATTGTATTTTACAGTGGTTTTTCCCTGGGTATTTTCCGGAGGCTGAATACTACGGTGAAAATCCTCTTATAAATGCTAGGATGAACCCCCTCACTTATCGGAAAATATCTGTGCTTTCCCATTTCCGAAATTGAAGCTATTTGTATACAATTTGGTTTGAATTGGAACTTTTCGAAATATTATATATCCACCAATTTCCGGCTTTACGCGATATGAATCTTTAATTTCAACAGAAATTACAGTAATTTTAATATTTCCATTGGAATTTAAACGTATTTAATTATTATGCAATAGTGCTTTATTAATATTCTCAGTTGATGAATGGTTTTTCGTAATGTAATTACGAAGTCGTGTTTATAAATTCAAGCAAAATTTATTTAACACAAGAAAGTAATACCTTTCAAGGTATATATTATATTAATTTCATTTATTCATTATGCTCAAAATGGTTATTATTTCACGATTTAAAAATATTTGAATTGAATTTTTTAGTCTTGTAAAGAAACTGTCTTGAAAAACTTAGGTTAATAAGGTTAATTTTTAATAATCTCAGTGGAATTTTTGATAAGCTCCCCCCCGCCCACCTACGTTTTTCTTCGTTCGGTTCGGATAATTGCAATATTTTTGCGAAGCCGAAAAACTGGTCGGTTGAAATACGCGAGGTTGAGTTTTTCGCTTTATGAAAATTAATGGGACAGGAAAATTGGCGTGCAAAAGGCGAGTAATTACATAATTTCTACCTTGGCGGTTTCCCGTTAAGCGTGTATAATAATACTAATAATACGCAGTGTGGATCATTAACGCGAAATAATAAAATGGTATTTAATTTCGTTGTACACACATTAGACGTATGCAAAGTAACCAAAATTCATTTTCATTCAAAATGAAATAATGTTTTCATTATAAATTCGTCCAATATTATGATACGTGTTGTAATTTGAAATTGGACGGGGGAGAAAATTGATTATCAATTTTCGTCATATTTTCAGGTTTTCAGCTTTGTAAAAAAAAAAGACATCACTTTTCAATCAACGTTTAACGATCGCTCGACATGCGAGGTGCGGTGGTGCGCCTGTGTCGAATTTTCAACACAAAAAAACCAGAAATCGATCAACGCCCGAACATTTGACCGATATTCTGGCAATTATCGCCAGCACGATAGGGGTTAAAACGGATCCGGTTAATGTTCGGCCGCGAAAGGTCGACCCTCGAGTGTTTTTCTTCGCAAAAGTTTGGCGGGCCGACGAATCGCTCCTCATTGCTAGGGTCTCGCTCAATTCCAACGTTAATTAACCGTCGGATTCAATCATTATTAATTCAATTTTCAGCTATAGCTGAAAATTTATCGAAAGTATTATTTATGCGTCGAGTGCTACAATTTGGGGGAAACTTGTCGTGCCGAATGTATTTTTCATTAGCGAAATTTTTAAATTGCGCCAGGCTTGCGAAATTGCCTCAATTTAAAATAAGAAAGTTGCACAACCTTCAGCTTAACCCTGATAAAATTGTACAAGAGTGGAGGGGGAGGTGAGGAGGGTCGTCTGAATAATTCAGGGCAGGTTTTTCCCGCGGGGAGGGATGTGCTTAATCGCGGGCTTCCGTCTTCAGGCCCAACACAAATTCGGGCCAAATAATAATGGTGAAATACACGTTTTGTCCGTAGGTACGCTTGTGTACATTAACATGTGTGTATGTGTTTGCGTAATGGAATTAATCTGATAACGTGAAAGGAATAGTAAAAAAAAAATGCTCCGTTATCTCTTAGGTTTCGTTAACGCAATGGTATCTAGATATTTCGCTTGGGAAACTCCTATATGTGATGTGATGCGGATAAGTTTGACGCTACGTGAATATTCGTGGTGTGGTTACTTTTGGGGCACGGTGTACTTGATAAATTGCAAACGTTGCTGCAGTGTCATCATCGTACAAAGGACCGGAAAGTGCACGTGGGTTAAAATTAATCCACTGGATGAAAGATCGTGAACATCGCTTGCATTATGTATGTAAACTTCCATCTTGAAAATTACCCAAGTGGGTGGTTAAAAATGCAACACTCAACTTCCTCCTCTTTTTTACAATATCTTCTTCTTTTGATATACAGAGGTATCTTTGGGTATGTGTGTCCATTTTTAAATTTACAAACGGATGGAAAGGAATGAAAATTACATAAATAGATAACATAAGAATTTTAGTTCTCCAGTTGCCGCCAATTTGTAAATTTTTTATTAGACCTAAATTAAAATTTGATGTAAATGTTTGGAAAAAAGTAATTTAAGTGTATGTTTAGAAAGGGTCAAAGAAAAATTAAAAGATTGCCATCTAGACTTCGATCACGAAAGGTTGAAGAGAATGTGTCTCATGCGATCTAATAGAAGTGTATAAAATAATAAATAATAAATATAAATGTCCAATAAAAAACCTTCTCAAGTTCAATAAAAACGTTCATGTTAGAGGTCATACTCTGAGACTCCTAAAAGATGAATCTAACAAAATTGGCAGCGACTTATTCTTTTCAAATAGAGTGGTTGAAGTTTGAAACCACCTCCCAAATCAGTTAGTAACTTTTAAAATATAAATCTGTTTAAAAATCATCTCGAAAAATCTTTGAATATAAATGGATTTTTGTAATCGTTCAAATATAAATAAAAATTGTATGTACAAACTACAACATTCATCAGCTATGCCGCCTGCCCAAGTATTTTAAATAAATATGTACATACATAGAACTAATATTTCGGAAACCAAACAAATTTTTTTTGGAGATTAAATTAACACTAACCTTCCTGTGTTGTTTAAGTAGAAATATAAAATATGTATATTAAGCGATCAAGTTTGAATCATGATAGTTGCGATTTTCACTAAAAAAGTTGACAAATAAGTGTCATTAGAATTGACCGAGTACCTTTACCTCGAATCGAAAAAAAATAAAATGATTTTGATGCAAGTCATTTTCACGTGGTTCTCGAGTGATTACGTTTCCGATTAAATAACAATTTATTTTCTCGACTTTGTCTGATTCGACGATAATGAGGGACATTAGTACAATTCCATTGTGCGCGTTTTTACATGGAATAAATTTTTTTCCCCAGGAACTATTAGGAGCCTTTCAGGACGGTGGTCGTTTTGTTAACATTACGTCGACACTTAAAGCCAGTTTTAACGATTCGGTACGACGGCAGATGGGACCGGTTATTTCTATTTTCGCTTTTCCTTTCGCTTTTCTTCCATCTCATCATACTAATTGTCCGTGACATAAAACAGAAACGTCCCGACGGGCAAAACCTCTCGTTTCACTTTTTACACCGACCCGACCTCACAATATTCGAGCGTACGAGATATGTAAATATGTAACGAGCCTTTATGAAAAACTTTTTCCAGCTTAAATCCGACTGCAATATAAAATTTTAAATCGTTAACACAGTAGAGAGAGAGCGACGTGCACGTGACCAGTTTCGAAACTTTGTCTTTTGGTAAATTGCATTTCGCGCATTCCGAGACACTTTTCCGCTCGTTTTTAATCTAATAATTAAACTCTAGTTTTCAACTCACGTTTTCGCCGAGAAAAAAGCGACATTACGGATTCGCGGATCGTCTGTCTCGTATAATTCAAAAAATACTGTTCTAAAGTTTCCGCAATAGTTCACCGCGTTAAATATACACATAGGTTTATTATGTTTTCAGGCTATTTCTCGCCGGGAAAGTCGGAAAAGTTTCACTGTCTTCATTTCCCTCAGGCGAACACTGCATGGACTAGCACTCCATTATTCTAGTACTTGAAAAGCCCTGGCTGCGATATTCCAGCTAACTTTGTCGTCTTGCCGCTATATCACCGTATCCTAAAGGCGTTTACACACATTCCGCAATTATAATTTTACGCAAAACTTTCAGAGGAAACATTAAATACACAGTATCATCGAATGTGATTTATCGTGACACTCTGTATTCGCGAGAGCGTATTCGCATTCGATTCGGTTTGAGGTTGCTTTGATCTTCGAAATTGAATCGTCGATGCGTGAATATTCAATTCCCGAATATATGTAATGTACCACTTACTGCTACCTGCACATACATATATGTAAATATAAAGTTGACGTAAAAATGAATTTATCTATTATTATTGTGCGAATAAACGTGAGAAATTTAATTTAAGCACATACATACATATACGGATATTTGCGAGGAAACCCTACGCGTATTATTTTGATGCGAATGGGGGAGCTTACGTTCATCGGAATTTCCGTCCGTCCGTCTGTCTGTCCATGTACCCGTCCGTCCGTCGGTCATAATCTGCTATTTTCGCAACAAACATGACGTAATACTCTCACGTATTGAATTTATTAAGCCCCGTCTAAATATAACGCACTTTTTTATTTGATATTTTTATATTTCCATACGCGAGTTTGTAGTCGTGTTTTTTTTTTTTAAACTACAATATATACATATGTATGTATATTTGATAACATTTCGAAAGGGCAAAGAGTATTTGGGTTAATGGGTCGCGAAAAGGCACGTTGCATATATCGAACGATTTATTTACACAACCTATTGAAAGTTTCATATATTATGTAGTACCAACCTACCGATAAGTTTATTGATATAAAATGTAAACTACATTAATTTTAGTATTCAATTTAACTAATTTAATTTATTCATTGGAATTAATGTAATGGGCTTGCATTATTCAGTATTTGTAAAATGTCGTAATATTGAGCTATACATTTCTCTCTTTTGCGCACGTGACTAAACGAGACAGGTATGTGAATTTACTAGTATGGTTTCGCTTTATATCTATGGATAGGGACTTTCTCTTTAATTTTAAAGTAAAGCTTGCGAGAATAAATGTAGACACAGCAGTGACGTTTGACGTGGAAAAACCGGTGTCAAGGATCAAAACGTTCGCCGAAAAGGGGGATTTCTTTCGTCAGCGTAACAAATTTGGATAGAGCAACCGATTCGGCGTACGGAGAGAAAGAAAAATTGAAGACTTGATGGTCGGACATAAATCAGGATAACCGGCTGAAGACGAATGGGGTGAAGATATCCGAGCGTAGTGTTTTTTTTTTCTCACCCCGATCAATATGTGTATAATATATAATGGAGAAAATTCGAGATGATTGATGGAAAACGCCTCGGCGAAGTCGTTTTGTATATCGGAGCTGCGATAAAACCTATGAACAAATGCGACTGGCAGTCAAATCACGCTAATGGAAAAAGTTATCGAAGGTTTCGTGGGGGGAGGCGGAAGTTTGCACGTTATTATTACTATTATTATTTGATATTTTCATCATAATAATTACGGCGTGTAGTGTTCCGGAAAATGTGCACAGCACAGAATGTGAAAATATTTGAGCAGTTCGTGTGCAGATTTATTTTCTCCACATAGAATTCATGGGTGTGACTTTTATATGTAGCATGGAAATTGTAAATTTAGACTATGATTTAAGTATTCATTACATTAAGAAGATTTAAGGATAGCACAACACGTAATAGAGTTAGCATAAGTATTAATTTATTTCACACTGACACATTGTCTGCAAATAATATCAATGAAATCCAGCTATTGGCTATTCTACTATATAAAATTGAATGTTTGTTTGTTTGTTTGTCTGCTATGCAAATCCACAGTTTTCAATTTAGAACCACCGAATTTGGTATACTAACTATCTCATGGCACTCAAACTTAGACCGTAGACGGGTTTTGGAAGGGGTCAGAGCCCGGAGTCCCCCATACAAAATTTTCAATCAAATTTTGTTGGTACTGTTTATTTCGATATTTATTTGTTTTATTAATTGAATTCACCCGCCCGAGCAATGCCGGGCAATTTGGCTAGTACTATATACTAGTGTAAGCCCGTTGGATATCAACGGAGCGGTTTCTCATCACCCGTACTGAAAAATAATATTAAATTTAATAGTTTTTATAGTCTATGGTGCGTTATAATACAAAAAAGTAACAATTTAGCAAAGTCGCGAGCCTATTTCTTATTATATAAATAGTCAAGTTGAAGTCAGCCCATTATTATCTGGTTTGGCTCACCGCGTAAGCGCTCTGTTCCGAATCAGTGATGCCGGGTTCAAATCCCACTCGCACGATGTTCTGGTTTTTTTTAATTATTTACCAAGGTGAGCGTTATCAGCAGACAGACACACAGACATACGGATTTCGGCTATTATATATATGTATATAATAATGATAATAGCGCAAAGGCCTGCTATTCAGGCAGGCTATTCACTCACTCACTTTTCAACTACCTAATACATTTTGAACTATTAAATGTCACTGACACAGTCAATGGGCATTGACTACATATGTAGTATACCTATGTATGTATGTACGTGTCTATGTATATTCGAATAATGAACGTCTGTAAAGAATTCTATAATATTTTTTTTAATGATGTCCCCTATCGTCGCTTACAATATGAACCGTGAGTCGTGAATTATTCTGTTCGCTAACTAGCACACGGTTATACTGCCGCACGGTTAACCCTTATCGCGCGTCGCTCACAATAGCTCCCTTTGTTTCGGCGTACCGCAGCGCCACCGCCGACAAATGTTTGATAAGGTTTTCGCCCTCTAACGTGCCATTCTAACCTTGCGAGGTGTAATTTTTCGCAATGTCGCAAATGTCATTGCGCTATTTTCTTTCCGAGGTCTCACGCTCCCCGGCCGCTCTTTGTGTCGCAGTTAATAAATAATCGAAACGTGCGAGTCGGCGATGGGGCGCGATAAAACGCTTATAAACGTTAACTGAAATTGTTAAAGGGTCAACCTTGTTAACTGTGTTATGCCGCGATTGTTTAATTGTGTACAAAAGATTCGACCTAGACATTTTAGGTATAGCGTTTTATCAAACACATTGTAATTATTTATTTAAAATACATGGGCAGGCGGCATAGTCGATGGAGCCCAGGGGTTAATTTTTTTAGTTATTTGAAAGATTACATAAATTCATTTATATTCAAAAACTCGTCGAGATGATTTTTAAACAGATTTATATTTTCAGAAGTTATTAGCTGATTTGGCAGGCGGTTTCAAACTATATTTTATTTGAAAAGAATGAGTCGCTGACAATAAATTTTGTTAGACTCCTAAGTCTCAGTTTGTGACCTCTGAGATGTGCGTTTTTATTGAACGTGAGGTTTTTTTTTTATTGGGCATTTACATTCATTATTTATTATTTTATACAGTTCTATTAGATCGCCTCTCAATCTTCTCGTCTGCAAAGAGGTGAGACTCATTTTCATTATAGCGTAGTGATCGAAGTTCAGATGGCATTTTTGTAATCCTTCTTTGAACCCCTTCTAAACATAATTATCTTTAGATTTGTTTTCAAATACGTACACTATTGAGTGGTTGAAACTTTAAGTTATTTATAGTGTTGGCATTTATTTCTGAAAGTTGATTTTTCACTAACCTTAAGTGGCATTTTACTACCGGTTGGCGTGTGCAGACAGGCGTTTTTCTGAAAACTATAAAGCGAACCGAACTGAAAAATTATTTTTGTAGTTTTTATGTCGACCGAACGAATTGATAAAATTGTGAATAAAATCCAACAATTGAAAGTCATACCTTTTACACTACATTTAGTTTTTGATAAATTTTTAGTATCAAAAGGGTTTGATATGGGTTCAAATGAATTCATTTATCGATTGACATATCTATGTATGTATGTACATACGTTTAAAGAATACCTCATGAACTAACCGGTTTACACATCATATGACGGTGGATTCTTACCCCACCCCCCAGCCCCCACTCATGCGCGCTGGTTTGTACAATACTAGTACAGCCCTGGCACGTTTGACAGTACGTGAAACAATTATATGTACATATGTATAGTGTACCGTTGATTGAATGAGTGTATGGCAATAAAATCGCGTGGTCGAATCGAACCAGCTTTGACAGATAGCGACTTGTTGCCACAACACACCGCTGAAAAATTTTTTGTTTTTGTGCTGGCAATACAAGCGTGACCGCAACGACCCAAACAGGCAGTCAGGCATACGCTTACGCTAATATATATAAGTATATTACAGCGAAAGCATATTTCAAGTGAAAATATATTTTCACTGGTATAAATATATTTTTACCAATTCAGACAGTGAAAATGTATCAAACAATGAATTTACAGTTTCACTGCTCAGTATCGGTGAAAGTATATTAAAGTGAGCGTATGTGTTTGTGACTTGTGGATGTTGAATTTTTTGTAAAGTTTCACTCCCGTTATTTTGTAAGGGTAGCAACACATGCTCTTTTCTTCTTAAACCGACCATTATAAGTCAATTGTTATAAAATCGACAAAGACTCATTGTAAACTATAATTGGTACTAACCAGTAAAAGCCTACGCCTGAACACGGGGACGGCACGATAAGAAAAAGAAGCGACAAAATAACTAGGATTGAACATTTCAGCAGATTATATGTATGATTCGATTGGTCATTTTACAGCTGACAAATTTATTAGTTTCAATGACAGTTTGGAAACGAATATAATTTCACCAGTGAGTATCCGTTAAAATATACATATTTTCACTAGTAGAAATATATATCTACTGGTGACAATGTGCTTGTATATGATTTCACCGAAACGCCAGTGAAAATATATTTTCACTTGAAATATGCTTTCGCTGTTAGAGTAATAGGTATTAAATTAAAAATTTTAAATCCGTTAACCTATGTATGCACATATGTAAGTAGACGTTCACTTTTATACTGTGTTTGATTTATTTCAATCTCGATGTGAAATTAATGTAAAAATTACCATTTCTATGTGCCTACTCGTACATATTCTATCAATTTGAAGAAGAGTGTGTATTTTGGTTTCTCTTGTTTTTGGGGCTGAATTTAAATTAGACTCTATTGACCCAGTTTTGGAACAATTTGCGCACGTAGCTGGCAGTGCCTACTCTCCCTGTCACATATCGAGAGGTCCCTCACGGTGAGTTGACTGCAGAGTGGGTGGAAAAAGGGGAGGGAAAACAGAGGGTGAGAAGCATGCTGTTGTATGCCACAAAGGCAGCGTTTGTCGTCCCACAAAGCTTTGATGAGTGACACGTGCGATGGCCGTCAGCGTGTGCTCATTTGCTTCGTGTTCAAGTTGACATCGACCGTGTCAAAAGCGCAATTCGGCGCTGGAAAGCTTTGATGAACAATATAAATAAAATTGTGTCAAGATTGCACCGCAGATAGTACGGGGTTGAGAATTGGCCGCATTGCGCCCGTATCACTTCCGGTGAGGATCAAAAGCGATAATGAGCTCGACTGATGTGGGTTATGCTAATTGGAGCATCAACGTAACCTATGTACGTCACTCTGACTTTCACCTGATGGTTGACGGTAGACTTGGCCAACCCTTTTCCGGCAGTGTGGATTATAGTCGCCTTATAAGCAATCGGTACCTAAATAATAGCGTAAAGTCTGGGTCTATGGGTCGTTGCGTTTACGCTGGCATTGCCAACATAATAAAAAAAAAGTCACTATCTGTCAAAGCTATGTAGATTGAGTAGACAACACAAGTATATGGCCACAATCATCGGTACACTTTAAAATTGTTTCACGTACTGTCAAATGTGCCAGGGGCTGTACTAGTATTGTACAAACCAGCGCGCATGGGTGGGGGTTTGGGAGTGGTGAGGGGGTGGGGTGAGAATTCATCGTCATATGATGTGCAAACCGGTTAGTTCATGAGGTATGCTTCAAACGTATGTACATAGATATGTATGTCAATAGATAAATGATTTCATCTGAAATCATAGTCAATTTCATAAGAATATAAGTAAATTTCATAATAATTGATATCATTATTGGACAAGAATTCAATATATTATATGTATATATGATAGCCCTATTCCGTCTGTGTGTCTGTATGTGTCTGTCTGTCTGTCTGCTGATAACGCTCGCAAGTGTTCGCGACTTTGTTAATTGTTATTATAAACCGCCATCTACCTATTTATGTATATACAACAACTATAAAAACTATTAAATAAACATACATATACTCTCAACCACACAAACACTCGGGTACAGTACGGGTGATGATAAACCACTCCGTTGATATTCAACGGGCTTACACTATGTACATACATATGTATATCTTCCATCTTAATATAACAATTCTCATTTTGAGCTAAAAAATGGTGCAAAATTGAAATCTTCCTCCATTACATACATACATACATATGTATGTGTATCGGTATGTATCATATTTTTAGGTTTGATATTTTTATGATAGAGACATCATGCATACTTAATGTATTAAGTTACATGCGTTGCTTGCTGCTGGAACTAAAATATTTACAGCTTGTATCTATATTTTCGAATGAAAAAGAAGTGAAGTTTATTAATGATGATGTTTTTATTATTCACTCGTTACGTGGGCCATTGTCGAAGTGTATTAAATAACATTTGTGACGATTGATTGCGTTTATTAGTTTGTCTATAGTTGTGATTCTGATTTCAAATTGACTGCAAATTATTCATGAATTTGCTTTTTTTAAAAAAAAAGGCTACAAATAACCGAGGTTAATTAAATGGTCAAAGTAATAATTAACTTCCGCACACGAGGTTCAAACGAATCGTAGCGTAAATACACAATAAACACGTTGCGAAAGGGTTGAGTGCGTTCGCACAAAAATAAAAGATGTCTACATTGAAGCCGCTCATTCCTGTTGAAACATACGGCTTTTTTTTGCCGATATCGAAACTTGTTCTATTTATTCGTTCGTTTCTCGCACTCGTGCAAAATCTCGACGTCGGATCAGTTTTCCTCCGCTTATCCGTTACTCGCATTGTTTATTCGGCGAGAGAGTGTTTTTTTTTTCCGCGTTTCCCCACGCTGTCGTTTTTCTCGGTCGATATTCCAACAACACTCTTTAAAGCGTGTTAACAAAGACGTTATGAGACTTTTACGATATCGTTCGAAGGAAATTTAAAGCCGCCAGGACTTAGGCTGGGGGATTTTGCGCGAAATTATGGCGTTTTCTTCGTCGTTGGGGGAAATCTTAGCAAAATAGTTTTGGATGCTGTGAGTGGCGTGGGTAGGCTCTTGAATAGTTGTTGAGTTTGAATTAAGCTTGCAAGCTCGACAACTACTTAAATTATTCAAATGTGCGTGTAAATCTCCTCGAAGCACTTGGAAACTCGGCCGAAACAATCGTTCCGGTCTGCAATTTGTCGTGCTTCAATTCACGCTTTTATTAAGACGAAATTCAACGATTCGATGCCTATTGTTGTGCGATCTGTATTTTGTCATTTTGACGACTGGGGAATAATTGAATTGTTTGACGTTTCAAATTTCGAAATTGTTGAACGAATAATAGGGGTACTTTTTCAACGGATATTTTTCGCTTGTCGATATTACGCTATAATTTTTTTTTTTTGATAATTTAAATGTCGCGATATTCAATTTAAAGTTGACATTATTCGTTTGAAATTTTTTGCTAAATATCGTGCGGTAAAATTAGCAAAAGGTCGTGCGTTCGCGCGTAACACGTGTTGCGGTCGACCGTGCGCTGAAGGGTGCTGAAACGTCAACAGGTATACATATGTACTTGTATATGCACATATTTATTTGTTTGTGTGTGTGTGTGTATAATGGCGGTTTTTACGAAATATTTTCAAATGAAATATTTATCTCGTATCTACCAGAGGGTGGTTCAATTGCCGTCGCAAATTTACGACTCGTACAACGTTTGTTGTATTTATATCGAAACATGTATATTCGCGGAATTAGTTATACAAGCGTAAACGAGCACGCACGTACACGTGGAAAAAAAAGTTTTCCACTTACGTAAGTTCTCGGAAATAAAACCAGCCACGATCGAACATTGGTACACGTGTCTGTGGTATCGTTTGGATTAATTGATATCCCAAAGGTCTAACGTCGTATCGTCGGGTACGTTCGAACAATAATTCGTTGTAGCAACGTTCGCGGATCGTTTCTGATATTTTCGCCACACATTTTTACTTATCCCGTTTTGTGTCCCGCGGGATCGGATCGTTCGATACGAGCTCGCCGAGCGTGATAGGAATCCTTATGGACCATTACGATACACCCCTGACTGGGTGGGTTGGGTCTTACCCCCCTACCATTCTTGTCGACAAAGCGTGAGAAAAATCTCCCTTCATCCCCTACCATAAAGCTCAGTTTAAAATAATCCCGTTGACGTTTTCCGATCCGGAACAATGAAAAATTTACAATCGACGCCAGTTAAATTATTTATTATGAGCGAGTTTGAATTCGATTGTGCTCTTATCGCTGCTTTATTTATTCGTCGAAATTACACTCGGCTGAGCGTGTTCAATGTACGGTTACAATTTAACGTTTGTTCGAATTTAAATATCGCCATGTATCATCGTAGAGATATCATCCATTTTTTTTTTTTGTATTAAACGATTCGATGGATGAAAAATACAGTTACGTAAACGCTGACGTGTTTTTCAGCTGCGGTTCGGAATTTCGCTGAGTGCCCCTTTTGCGAGGATTCGGCGATTAGTGCCATTTCGCAATATTTCGCTCCAAAAAGTGGTTTTCTTTTATGCTCGGTGAAAGCTGCGCGTTACTAGGATTAAGCGAGCTTTCGAGTTCTCGAAGCGATGCCGCAATGGGACAACATTTTCTGGGAAATTAATTTCGATAGGACGATGCGTGGCATTAAAGCGGATTTAAGCAATCAGAAATTATATCTGACAAACACGCGGACGAAACTAATTTAGTTTCAATATTTTCACAATCGAAATTTATATCATTCAATGAACGTATAAAGAATAATAATTAAATTGGATTTAGTAACTTCAGTAATTAAATTAAACTAACGTGGGCTTATAAAATGCCCGAAACTTACATCCAATATGTAACAATATTAAATATACTAGTGTAAGCCCGTTGAATATCAACGCAGTGTTCTCATCACCCGTACTGAAAAATAATATTAAATTTAATATGTAGTTTTTATAGCGCCATCCATGGCGCGTTATAATACAACAACGTAACAATTTAGCAAAGTCGCGAGCCTATTTCTTATTATATAAATATAGTCAAGTTGAAGTCAGCCCATTATTATCTGGTTTGGCTCACCGCGTAAGCGCTCTGTTCCGAATCAGCGATCCGGGTTCAAATCCCACTCGTGCGGCGTTCTGATTTTTTAATTATTTACCGAGGCGAGCGTTATCGGCAGACAGACACACAGACGGAATAGGCCTATTATTATACAATATATAATAGCCGAAATCCATCTGTCTGTCTGCTGATAACGCTCGCTGAGGAAAAATAATTAAAAAACCAGAATGAGTGGGGGATCAAACCCAGGACCCCAAGCTCGGGAAGAACGCGCTTACGCTAACCGGCCAAAACCAGTTGTCGATTTGGTCCTTTTTTTTAAACATTACCTACGAATGAGGTCGTGACTCTGCTTTACCTATAAAAGGGATCATGACTCTGCTAATAATACATAGACGGCACTATAAAAACTATTATTTTTGTTGTTGTATTATAACGCGCCATATATGGCGCTGTAAAAACTATTAAATTTAATATATAATTATCCAGTACGAGTGATGAGAATGCTCCGTTGATATTCAACGGGCTTACACTATATATATATATAATGATACAAGTATGAGAACAAGGAAAAATTGTCCGGAAAATGTCCATTTCCGTATCTACTAGATACCTACTCTATTCGTAATATATGAAACGTTTCAAAATATTATATTTAATACCCTTCGCTATAAACGCTATATTTCATTTGTTTTTATTGTCATCAAAAATGGTATTTTAACAAGAATGAAAGGAATATTACATAATAATATACACACACATATTCAGTTCAAATTTTGAGATAGCTATTATGTTTTCGACGACAAACAATTCATGCCTTGACTTAAAGAGCCGTCGTGTATTCTTTTGCTACGCTTTCATTTCGTTTACTTTCATCATATCTACTACACATTCATTTGCATATTCTGCGAAGAGGCTCAGATACTGTTTTGCGTATTGAATTACACATTCTACACGTCTACGCAGATATGCAGATATGTCTTCATATGTATTGTATTCTCTTAGTTTTGTGTCACTGCTTTATTAAAGTAGAGTCAGCGCGCCGCCATTTTGAGGTATCACGCGAGCGACGCACAAAATGGCCGTCGATTGTGTCAGCGCTAACGGTTCGCTTCATTTTCGGACAAACGCTCGCTCGTGTGTATACATACAATGAATGAGACACACGTAAGGCGTTTTTAGGACGGCTTCGAAGAATCAAAAGGTCTCTAGCATGAAAAGATGGCGTGATTAATGGCCGACGGAGCGCATAAATCAAGCGGCGGTACCGAGGCTTTAATATCTCGCAAATTATTTCAACGCTTGATATACCGCGCTAGCGACACACCGGATCGATGATATGCAAAATAGGTCATTATTCACACGGTAACTTATCTTTTTTTTTGAAAGAAGGGGAGTAATCGAATGGAATGTGTTCTTAAATTCTTATACGTATTCCACCTGATATAAAAAAAAATACCTATCTATGAGTGTAATGTATGTAATAGAAGTTGACATAGTAGATTTTATTCAAATTGTAATACTGTGAATTGATTTACGTCAAATGCAGTGTACTTGAGTACCTTTCATGAAACGTCACTCGTTTGTGACATACCTACATTCAATGGTATTTTCAATGAATTGTCTAAGATTGTAAACGTTCAACGGCAGCGTTTCTCTATTGTAATGGCTCTGGATCAATTTATAATTTGCATTTCAGTTGTAATCAGCAACTACATAGAGTGCCGTATTACTGCGGATATTACGCCAATTTATTTCTGTTCTACCGCAGAAATTTCGAGTGGTAATTCACAGCGCAGTGTTGAAAGTGCTTTGCTGTAAGTATTTTCAGGAATTGAGTCAATTGAAGCAACTTCTCAATCTGTTCAATTCAGAATATGAACTGTTAAGTACAATTGAGTGTACATTAAGCTATACACACAAAAAAACTTCTAGGTACAAGACGTTGGTTATTCTCTAAAGTGTTGAAAGTGTAGCTGTTGTTTTGGATAGATGTTAACTTCAAAATGAATATCAAGCCTTAGGGATTGTTGAAATAATTTGACCACATCATAGTTCAAACTATAAAGTTTCGACAGTACAGAAGCCAAATGAGTTTTTATGTCTATTGATTTAAGCTTCAAATTATACACAGTAACGATGTTTATGCAAATACCCTTGGTACAATTTTATGGTAGAATCAATGGGAAGCTGCTGAAGTTGTTTTTTCTCCATTGAACCATACTTTTTCAATTATATTATTTTTCAAAAGTTGAGCTTTTGAAGTTTTGCGTTTGACAAAGCGACGCGCATGCAAAGTTTTTCCGCACGCGCCGTGAAAAATCGACGCACTTTGTCAGAGTTTTGCCAATATAACATGCCCACAGCGATAAAAGGAAAATCGGAAAACTCGTTAAGAAACTTTTCTCATATAAATTTCACAACGCGTGCGCGTTGGACTGCGCTGTTTTTTTTTTTTACACTACTATTTTTTTCACGTCTGCGAAAAAATTGCCAAATTCGCGTCGTGCCCGCATGATTGGTCTTTAAATGGCGACGCGCATCGATTCCGAACGTAATTTATGTACGGAGAAAATTTAGTTGTACATAGCTGGCGAAATAATGTGAAAAGTCGACTGGGGAAAATCGATATGTGAGTGTGTGTATGTACAGGGCTTTGCAAAAAAGTTTTGACAGTGAGTTTTAAAAAATTGAGCCATTACTTTAATTTCAGTAATTAATTTTGATAGATTAAACAAGGCAATGTATTCAATTTCACATTTCTAATAATATATCATTCACTTGAAATATACTGAATACAATTTATTTTTAGTTAAGTATTACATTAAGTATTCAACGATAATAATAAAATGAAAAAAAAAAATCATAGTGGGCATCACTTTTTGAACAGTGTGTAATACGGCGTATTTCAAAAAGCCATTTGTATAAATTTTCGAACAATCTACGTTACACATTACATCACATGAATATTGCATGAGGGTATTCAATATAGATTATAGCGGACGAGTTGTTTCAGCTTAAAATTATTCGGAACAATATATTTTTCACTTTAAATTAGCAATCAATTAACCTTCGATCAAAGTCGAAACTAAGTTTAATTTATAATATTGTAAGCGATAATTGCTATTAGGATAAAGTTTGTCTTAAAGATTCTTATGTATGTATGTATGTGGTGATATAAAAAGTATACTCAAGAAATCTCGGAATGAAATCTCAGTGTTATTACAACTTTTCAAAAGTGCTGGTCTCATATAACTTTCATACGCTCACGGACTCAAATGCGTATTCCATTTTCTTTCTGACTTTCTTTTGAGAATAATATATATTTCATGAAAATTAAATAATTTAAATGTCCTTTTGAAGTTTCCAGTGTATTGTTTTACTTTTTAAGTTAAATTTCACAGATATTCTCGCTGTAAGTAGAAGAAGACAATTTTAAATCCTCGTAAATCAATGTGATTCATGTGGAATAAAATTACCATTTTTATAAAATAAAACACTGTTTTTTGCGGTTTTCACAGTAGAATAATATATCACTTCGCTTTTGCGTTTTGCAAGTGATGAAATATTGTTTAATTTACCCCACTTTCATGATTATTACACCATCGCCCTTTATATACGCATATAAAATTCCCTTTGTATTTGACGGACGGCTAGCTTTCGGATTATGTTTTCGGACGTGGAACGAGCGCAAATTTCGATTTATACCGACCGAAGGCTCATGGTCCATTGTTCCTGGGGGTTAATTTAACCCCGGGACGCGCTGTTCTCACTACGGTTTTGTGGCCGCTCGTCGAAAAACGCCCCTGAATATTTAACCGACAGCCTGACGTGCATGGAAAATTCTTAACTGAGGACAGGAGGACTCAGGGGTGGGTAAGGGGAGGACAAAAATTGGCGGAATGGGAGGAGGAGGGTTAAAGTTGGAATAATGATCTAGACGCGTGTGTGAGGCAAAGTATCAGACGTTGAGTTTTATGTATGTGACACGATGGGCCGTCACGAGACGTCGACGATATTGAAATATCGGAATATATGTTCTATTAATAAAATTATGATTCCATTAGTATAAACTTTGTTGTAAATAGCACAGTTGTAGTGCCAGGCGTTTCCCGCGTGTGTTTTGTATGGCCATAGGAAGTATGTATCTCTGTAAAGATTTGTGCCGATTAATCAAAAGGTAACAACATGCATAAGGAGCAAACGTACAGACGAGAATTCATATTTATATGTATGTATGTTTACTAATAACTGCCTGTTGACAGTGGCATCGGGTGGCTACCGTGTGCATATTTCGGATCCGCACCTAAGCACACGTCGTGTTGTAAGTCGAGAATATTCTCCAAAAGATTATTCGCCGAGAATTTTCTATTTTTATTGGTTATAAAATATCTCTTGATAGTTTAATAGCTTTTTAGAGGATTCTAGGATATTTTCAGAACCTAATAGGAGTAATAGGACTTTCTAGAATGTCTGATATCCTTTTGAGGGACATTTTTTCATTCTGAAGACACTGAATGTGTCATTTCGTCATATTAACATACGCACTACCAGCATTAACGTTTTCCGCGAAATTCTCACAAGAATACAATGCTTATTATCGTTATTGCTTTGGTTAAGATACTCCAGTGATACTCGTGCTTAGGTGCGGATCCGAAATATGCCTACCGTGTCATGTGAGGTTATGTAGCGTGAGCGCTGCGCAACCTGTACAGTGCGTGTGTGTGAGTACGTGCCGTGCCGTAGTATGCGAGTCAGTCAGGTGACCGTTTTGCGAAACTTGTGTCGTGTGAGTGAGTTAACGTATGTGTACGTGCCGTGCCGGGTATGCGAGCGTTCCGCGGTTAGGCTACCCAGCCAGCCAGGCAGATTTCTGCGCAACTAATTATATATATATACAGTAATATTTGTAATATAGACGTGACTCTGACTTTTGAATATTTAAGTTTTCATTTCAGATGTTTTCACATACATATGTAGTATGAATACTAAATATGAATTCCGAAGTTTTTCCCCGTATTATATAAAAAAAAGTTTCCTGATCCAATTCCATATATTATTTGTATGTATTTATAAATAAGGGTTGAAACCCGTGCGTAATCGTGCCTTTGAACTGACCCTTTCTCGTATCAATAAATTTCAATAAACCGAAAATAACCTGACCTGATAACTCGAAAAGCTTCATATTATAAAATTTAACATGAACGTCCTCGAACTTGCATACTATGTACATATGTATGTATGTACATACATACATAGATGTATTAAAAAATATTTTCAATTTCGCTGAAGATTATTTTTTTTACTGCGCAGAATGATACAAATGGAATGTATGTATACATTGTTGAATCTTAAATATTGCGGTTTCTATGTATGCATGTGTGTGTGTGTGTATTTTGAATAATGTAGTTTACTTGAAGAGGGTCACGGAAGAAGGTGGCTAACAAAGCAAGTGCTTGGTAGTTACAACTAAGGGATAAGGCTTTATAAGGTCGCAAGGGCCAACCGGAAGAGTGCTTCATTAATAAATAACTCACTAAGTATCGATCCAGCCGACTGTTTGTTCCATCCGCAGAAAACACATGCATTCTGTGCGAACCTATTAAAGAATCTTATTAGGAAGTGTAATAAAACAAGGTGTCGCGTCGGTTCGTTCACACGTTTCCTCTCATGTGTGTGTATTCAGGATCGATTTTTCGATCATTGCCACCGTAGGAAAGCATTTTACTCTAGGGAGTAAATTTTAACCCTTTCTCGCCGCGTGAACTGCGGTGGGGATACATGTAGTAGGTGTGATGTTGGAGCGTGCCGGAAACGGCTATTAGAGCTTTTTAATTCGTTCGACTCCATTTCGCTAGGGATGCTGCAGAGCACATTAGTCCTCGGATACTCGATTCCCTCCTAACCAATTGTTGCCATTTCCGGACGGGTAATGTAATCCACGTATACAGGACGATTTAACATTTAAGGCGCGTGTTTATTTTTTCAGATCAACTTCAGGATATAACTGAAGAGATAAAGTCGGACAGTACCGATACAGAGAAAGCGGAAGAGGAGCGAGCTGCGACTAAGATCCAAGCTGTGTTCAGAGGACACAGGACAAGGAAGTCGATAGCCAGTGAAACGAGCGATCAGCCAGAAAAAGTCATGAGCGACAACAAACAGGAACCCGACCCGACCAAGCAGGAGCTCGAAGCCGAATTCGACCCAGAAGATAAAGGTAAGAGCAATTGTAATTGTATATAATTTCTAAACTGGAATATAATTCAATAATTTGGTTTCCCCGTGAACAGTATATTGATATGTTGGAAAGGGTAGATAAGAAAATGGCCAGATATATACATACATACATACGGCTACTACCCTTTTCTCTTCCCAACAAATTTCGTTAGGGGTATGACTGGAATGAGGTCATTGGAGTGGAGAAGGAAAGCATCCCTATTGAAACACATATTCATGATTATAAATGGACGTGTGTTCAATGGGGAAATGCTACAGCAACTCCAGCTATACACCCCAGAAGTACATATATTGTCGTGCTCGTAATCATGAGCTGTTTGTGGTGCCAGTATGCCGAACAGTACTCATGGAGTCCAGCCCGATGATTGCTGCCCTCACAATGATCAATTCGTTGTCCAGTGTAATGAGATTGAGGAGTTGTGAATTCTAGTGCTTGGTGCCTATTTGTGTTTGTTTGTATGTGTATGTACATATTGGCACTGTACAGGCCAATTGCTGTAACCATCACTTTTCACCGAAGTGACATTTTGATGGAAATGGATTTATTGCATACTCTTACATGAACTGGCCAAGTATCATAAATCCCAAAAATTATTTCATACCAAAATAACTCAAAAATAGTTTTTAAGCCATTTGTAACTTGACAAAAAATATTCCAGACAAATTCTGTAACCCTCTAAACCAGGCATGTCAAACTTATTGGGATCCGTGGGCCACATTGTAAAAAAAAAATTGGCCGAGGGCAAAATATATAAGCTGGAAAAAAGTATTCGAAATAAAATAAATATATTTTGATAATTTTTCATACAATATAAAAAAAAATCAATTTATAAAATAAAAACCGAAAAAACACAAAATATTGAATTTATTCCGATTTTCTGGAAATTTGACATCTTTTTTTCACAGCATAATTTATTTATATCTGGTTTTATACTTTCTTTTCATTATTGAAAACATTTGTTCACAAGATTATCTTCGGGAAACGATCAGCTGACAAATATATTCAGAAATTGGCCATGTCAACATTTATGAATTGTTCTTTTAATACAGAATCACACTGCAATTCAATTAATTCCATTTGTATATATGTATCTTCATATGCATTATCAACATTGAAATTAAATGGTGAAGTAAACATTGCAAAATCTTTTTCACAACTTTAATATGTTAAATATGTTATCTTAATGCATTGTTTCATAGTGCCGTTTAATATTGTATTCTTTGAAAATACTCACTGTTTTTTGACAAACGACATAAGATGTTACTTTACAATTGAATGCAGAAGTATTCCATTTCCCAGTTTCATAAGAATTTGCACAACAGTTTACTACGTCTTTCGGATACAACATCACAAAATGAAGTGAAATTGTAAATTAAAAAAATGTTTGAAGACAAAATAAAAAGATAAATACATGTGCTTGGGACATAGATATACATAGAATACATAGATAGGGCATGTCTAACCTTTTTGCTTAGAGAAAGCGTCCTACGCACCGAGGTTGCGGAGTGCGAGGTAAGGAATTTACCAGAAAAAATCGCACAGGGTGGAATTAGGCATAATTTTGCCCTTTTTTTTAAATTAAATTTAGAAGAAACATATAAAATTAATCAGTTTTAATTCTATTATAATTATGTCAGGGCTCGAAATGGAAATTGACATCATTTTTGAAATCTACATTCTTAAAATATATCTATTAGTATTTTATTCTCTACGAAGCATGCACGGAAGCTTCTCTTTGTCAGTAGTGCTAATCGTTATTGCAATTGAGCAATTATGTAAAACATACATATGTAGATTAACAATACTGTCCGGTAAGGACCACGAGAAGGTGGAAGCAAAATACCTTACCGGGAAAGGGATATGATGAGAAAGTTAGTGCGGAGTTGACAGTATTATTATAAATATAATTTATTATTTTTTATGAATACATGCATACATGCATTAATACTTAAAATCATGCATACATGCATTGGTACTTAAAATCATGCATAATCTTATATTATAGTCGATATAGCAACCATGACTGAACATATTTTTCAGGATTAATTCCCACCCTTGTATCAGGATCCTTGAAAAAGGATTGTTTTGTTAAACAAATGCCTTTTCGAAGAACATTTGCTTACCAAATTGTCCTTTTTCGTTATATAATAAATTTTAATTTTTACATAATTTTCAATCGTTGCGCGAATTAATTGCAATCTATGATTGGAAGTAGCAGGCTGATCTGTAGAATGTACTAATATGCAATTAAAAATATTAGTACCTATGAATAATTCCAATATTTTGGAAACTATCCTGACAGTTGTGATATTCGATGATAATGATTGACCGCCATTTTCTTTTATTAGTCTCTTTATGATGGATTCGCTTTTTAAGCAAATTTGGAATACATCATACGATGGATAAAACAATCCTCCGAAGTTCCGCAAATTTATAAGTTTGTGAAACCACATTTTTTGTGTTGCTAAAAGACTAACAATACATTCCTTACATTTTATTTTTTTCATTAATGATCTAACAACACACCCAGAGATATAGCCAATAATTTGCCGACTATTTTCAGATACTATGTCACAATTCAAGTAATTTTGTGACATGGTTTCATAATATCCTATTTCAACAACGTTTTCATCAATTTCATCCTCAAAACGATATTTTGAGGACGTTTGATTAATTTGTTGAATAGCCGATGTACAATTCAAAATTGAAATATTCTCAAAAGGTATGCAGTTGCCATTAAATGAGGATCTTAGTTCTAGGTGGTTTAGTAGCTTTTTGTATATTGCTTTAAATTGTCGGCTATTAGGATTATTATTGTATCCTCCATGCGATCTGATGCTTCATGCTTCAAAAAATAGTTAATTTTAATAATTATATTCCAGTGCGGCCCTGCTTGCGTCGCCCAAGCCTGCGTCGACAAAGCGCTCTAACTACAGTGATCGGCAACCTACATACATACATACATACATGAAATTCCACATAATTTTATTTTAAAAAACTCCGGGTGCTACTAAATTAAATTAATTTATAAGAAAAAAAAAATTGACTATATACACTATATTAAAATATGATACCATAATAAAACCATCCTTAAACCATAAAATATGATAAATAAAACCACCCTTAAAATAAAATATTAAATAAAAATCATTAAAATTACAATATTTAATCACTTCCTTAGGTTCATTTTTGATGAACTTAGTGCATCTTAGTGCATCTTAGTGGAGTTTCCGATCGCTGCGCGGTTTAGAGACTACTTATACGGACAAAGTGCCGATATTTGAATAATGTTAAAAATACTATTTAATTTTTATTTCATGATTTTGCCAATGTTTTCATAATTGTCAATTTTCTTTGGCATTTTCGAAAAATGTCAATCGACCTATCGCTAGAAGTCAAGCAAGCAAATGACGCCGGTGCACTAGGCGTTGTGTACTAGATATTTTCGGATTTCTCGGGCGATAGGGCCCATCTATGTTATTCTATATTTATGGCTTGGGTTCCTAATTGAATTTATTTTCCCAAGCACAGTATGCAATTGAAATTCTACGAATTGACCTCGTGTCTCAAAAAAAAAGGCCAGCTTTAGGTAAAATTTAGAATCTTAAAAGTTTTATGAATAACAGCCGTCATGTGAAATCAAAAATATTTATAAAATTATATATACATACATTTTTTTGATAGCGTGGTGCTCGAGGAGAATTTTGAGAGCATATGGTAAAGTTTTTATTTTATTCATGTTTTGAAGCATAAATGTCTATTTTCTTTATATGTATGTATGTATTGTGTAGGATGTTGGTATGTAATTTTCATTTATGTACATACATAATTTCAGTATGTACCTAATTGAATTTTTCAGGCAGTGTGATTTTTTTTTTTTGTTTGTAAATAATTTGGTTTTTCTAGCCTGTGAATAAATAAAAATAATTTCGGCTGTAGCGTGATTTCGGTACCAAAAGTTGAGCTTTTGTTGCATTTCTGTTTGTCGTCTTTTATACAGATAAAATTTAAACGGTTATAGATTCGCTGAAGTGATATTAATATGATCTTCGGTATTGAATGTTCTAATGGTAACCTGCTTGCGGTTAGTGCAATGCGGCAGTCGACTTTAAATACACAGTTCAAATATCGGAAAGCGATTATGCAAAAAGCACCGTACGATCGTCGGTTGTTCCAGACGACGCACGGCAGCTCGAGCTTGTCGAACGCCACGATGTTTGACGTGCACTATGGCGTCGGATAGCGTCGCAATTAATTAAATTAGAGACGTTCGTGCGAGCTACCGTAGAGCAAACACACTTCGACCGACCGCACCCGGCATCGAGATTAACGAGCGAGTACAGTCCACCGAAGAGTTAGCGCTACACTCTACCAGTCTCATCCCGCCCTTATCGCGCCTTTTCATTAACTCGTCTTTGTTTACACGAACCCTTTGCGCGCGCCGCACTCAAAAAGGGTACGAAATATAAGGTATGTACGTGGGGAAAAAAAAAAACAAAAAAAAAAAAACACAATCATAAAAACGAACGAACGCCACGGCACTTTGTGCGAATCGATCCGCATTTTTACATTATTATTATACATACATTTTTTTTTTGTCGACCAGGTTTCGTTGGCGAAGTTGAGCGATGTCTGTCTGTCGTGCGCGCTAGACTGATTTATAGCCGCGGATTAATTTGACGAGTTGTCATAAATTTCGCACGTTTTATATTAAATGTATATTATTGTATAGGTGCGGGCGAGAATGGAGTAAACGCTTTTTACGACATCAATATGGCTGACTTTGCGCCAAAGTGACCTCCCCAGTTACGCAATGAAGACTCTTTATTAATGTTCCTTTGCTCGTAGATAAGGGTTAATCGACGGTGGGTGTAATTTGTTTGAAAAGTGAGTAAATTAAGTGTGAAAGTTTACAACTAATCAGTGTAGTACAAATTCGTTTGCATAGTTATCCCGTAAATTTGTATAATATTAAAGAGTTGTTTTTTTTGGAAGCATATTCTTGTAAGTTGAGTGGGTATACAATGATGTGTGTGCACTGTGCGCGCCTCAGAGTGAGACAAATGCTGTGTACATACACGTATTTGTTTCAATTCCAAGCGTGCAAATGTGCATTGAGATAAAGGAAAACTTTGAACAGATAGTAGCTATACGTTATATGTATGTACGTACATACACATGTTACATACAAAACAAATCCTGATTGTTCGCTTTGCGTGCAAACTAAGACACTTTCTTTGGAAAGACATATGCGGATAATCTCAACGAATGTACTCTTAATTCTTACACGGTGCTAGCGAGCTCAAAATATTATCGTGTGCTATTTATTATACGATGTATTTAATAATGATAATCTTTAGTGCAGATTTCATACTAATATTATATTACAAAATAACCGTATGAAATGTTTCGGTACGTATTCGGTATATTTCATATGCATCCGTTTGCCCTATAAACGATTATTTTACCCGGCTATGTTTTAATTACCATGGCGTTTAATTTATATAAGCGGATAATGATGTTTAATACATACATACATAATTGGGTATTATGAAACAATGCGTAATCTTGTTTTCAGCAACGAATTTCTTGTTTCTCTTTATTGTATTTATAATACATATTATGTTGATATGTACATACATATGTACATATGTAGATACGTACATATGTACATATACAGCAGTGGCCGTTCATACATAAATACTGTGGATGCGGCGCATCCCCTAAAATTTCTACTAATAAATTTAAAAAATCTATATTAATAGTAATAATTAAGAGTTCGATAGGCATTTGTTTTGATATTATTTGTAATTTTCGTTTTGAAATGACAAATAAAAATAATGCGTACAAAAAGTCATCACACAACCACCAGAAAGAAAAGTTGGTTGGCAATGCACGAGTCGAGTGGCGTTGACGATGCTGTTGCGCAAAAGCATTTCACTTGCGCATGCGCATTAGCTCTCTCTCGAACATAGGCGATCGGTCGATTTTGATAATTTGTTCGACCGACGTATGCGCCTTGCCACCCAGCTTCTTTGACCACATTTACCCCTATCGGATATCTAAGACCAAACGGTGTTTTCATTTTTGTTCTTTTTAGCGGTCGAGACTAGTTTTGTTATTGTTATTTATCAATTGGTTTAACATTATATATATAATAGCCGAAATCCGCCTGTCTGTCTGTCTGCTGATAACGCTCGCCTCGGTAAATGATTAAAAGACACGAACCCGTGATCGCCAGGTTGAAAGAGTCGTGCTAACACTATCGTTCAACGGAGGCGATGACGGGCCTGTTTCAATTTGACTATACATATAATATTAATAGGCTCGCGACTTTGATAAATTGTTACGTGTTGTATTATAACGCGCCGTCTATGCAACAACTATTAAATTTAGTATTATTTTTCAGCACGGGTGATGAGAAACCGGCTCCGTTGATATTCAACGGGTTTACACTACTAGTGTAGTAGTTAATTTGAGTGTTCTTTAATGCGAGGTTGTCAATGGATCACCGAAAGTTATGTACATATTTTTTTTTGTATTAAAAAAATTGCTTACCAAAGAATCTCCCATACTGAAAGTCACCGCACACTGGTAAATAAGTATATGGATGATTTGTATGAAGTTTTTACGGTACGGTACCCACCTATGTATATATGTATGTATTGTGCCTTTTGCTTATTTTCACTTCCGCACAAAAACAAACGTTTTATCTTCCGAATCTTTTATCCAACTTACAAAAACCGTAGAGGGGAAAAATGGAATTTTATTCATATTTCTACGATATTTTTATACAAACTGAAAAAAACAACGATGTTTGCAGATAGCGAAGGCGCACACAATAGCATACCAAGTAATTTACAGTATACCTACAAATGTGTACGTACAGGTACACATACATAGCATATCGATTGTGATTAAAGTGTTCGGAAAACACAACCGACACATATGTACATGCAGTATACGAAATTCGGCAAGTTTGCGACGCTTCTGAACGATTACTTTCGCGAGGGCGGCATTATCGGTGTTGGTGGGCGCCAATTTGTCTTCATTAAATTTTGCGGGTTGCCTCAAAGTAGCACTGCCTTTCCCCTTAACCTCATACATCCCATTCCCATTCCACACCATCATCCACCCCACTGTCTGACGCTTGTTTTCTTCTAAAAATACGCGGTGCGTATCCGTGTACGGGGCCGGGTCACCTGGGGGCGGCCGGATCGATCGTTGTGCCGCCCCGGGCGCTCGCCTTGTACCCCACAATTAAACGCAAAGACTCCGCGACTACGACGCTGGAAAATTACTTATTCACCCCTTGTCGCGGTGAGAGTTCGCCTTAAGTTGCGATGTTGTAGCTTACGGCTGCGGGGTTACGCGGCACGATTTTAATTTTCCGGATGAATTTTTTCTTGCCTAAATGCGGATGACGTATTCGCTCGCTAAACAAGAATTTTCCTTTAGGGAGAAATTTTCGGCGCGGTGGTGGGAGTGGTGTCTTTATTTATAGAAGCGAAAATTGAAGTGTAAACTTTGCTGTAAACGTTGAGTTATGAAAGTTGCTCAAACTAAGCGTAAACCGTCACGTACAAAGTTCGCTCGGGCGAAACGTGTCTGTCCGTCCGTCTCTTTTAGCATTTGCAACGCATTCAAAATGTTCATAAGTGAATTTGGGGATATTGAAACGGCTCCGTTTGTATCGTGGAATTTAGTTCGACTTCTGTATTTAATTTGGAGTTGGTATGTACATACATAATATGTACATACATAGCGCGAAGTTTATATTTGTCTGTTACGTAATATACTCGTATGTATGTATATTCCACGAAGTATTATTTCAAATGTAACAACCGAATGGAATGGGGAAATATTTCAATTTAATAGAAAATATAATATAATAGTGACGTTTTCCGTTATTATTATTATTAATTAACTAGTGTAAGCCCGTTGAATATCAACGGAGCGCTTGCTCATCACCCGTACTGAAAAATAATATTAAATGTTATAGTTGTTGCATAGATGGCGCGTTACAATAACAACATTTATTTATTTTATAAACAGGTTTTAGCCCAAAATATAATTACATATACATACATATCAAAATTAAATACACACATATATAAAAACAAAAAGAAAAAGAGTATTAAAAAGATACATAAAAGTTACACAGAGTATAATATAATATAATAAAGAAAAAAAAAACATTAGAAAATCAAACAACAAAAAAAAAAAAAAAAGAAATAATAACAAAATAATACTATAATTTATAAGTCTTTAGTTTGATTACAAACTGCGCCAGGCTGATGTTGAAAATGTCAACATCAGTCGACAACGAATTAAATAATTTGAGAGCAGTAATCACCGGGCTGGACTCCATAAGCATTGTTCTGTACCCCGGCACCACAAATAGCTCGTGACCCCGTGCACGACAATAAACATCCGGAGTGTAAAGTTGGAGACGCTCTAGTATTTCCCCATTGAACAGATGTCCATTTATAATCATGAACATATGTTTCAACAGAGATACTTTCCTCCTCCACTCCAAAGACCTCATGCCAGTCATACCCCTAACGAATTTTGTTGGGAAGAGAAAAGGGTAGTAGCCGTACATCCTCTTATATATGTAACGGGCAAATTTTTTATCTACCCTTTCCAACAATTTAGTAAAGTAGCGAGCCTATTTTTTATTATATAAATAGTCAAGTTGAAGCCAGCCCATTAACATCTGGTTTGGCTCACGGCGTAAGCGCTCATTGTACCGAATCGGTAATACCGGGTTCAAATCCCACTCGCGCGACGTTCTGGTTTTTTAATTATTTACCGAGGCGAGCGTTATCAGCAGACAGACACACAGACACACAGACAGACGGACAGACGGAATACAATACGTTCAATTACAATGGAGCGTTCTCATCACCCGTACTGAAAAATAATATTAAATTTAATAGTTGTTATAGTTGTTGTAACGATGCGTCATCTATGACGCGTTATAATACAACAACGTAACAATTTAGCAAAGTCACGAACCTATTTTTTTATTATAAATAGTCATGTTGGAGTTAGTCCTTTATCGTCTGGTTTGGCTCACCGCGTAAGCGCTCCGCTCCGAATCAGTGGTACCGGGTTCAAATCCCACTCGTGCGACGTTCTGGTTTTTTAATTATTTACCGAGGCGAGCGTTATCAGCAGACAGACACACACACAGACACACAGATAGATATACAGATGGAATAGGGCTATTATATACATACATATAATAACATATTATGTAGTGTATCTGTATAACTTTCGGCGTTGACGTGTAGTGTCAAGATAGTGGTTTTCAAATGTGACTACAATATATCAATTTGACATTTTAATTAATTAAATATCCATATACCAACAAAGCATGTATATTGAGAAAATATATTATATTACCATTTCGTTAGCATAAACCGTTCGCTGTAGGGATATAGGGTGAATTATTTTGACGATTTGTCTGGCTGAAACTCAATCTCCATAACGAGGGTCGGTTTAACCCCGTTCGCTTAACTTAACGTTCGTTAATGTATGCGAGTGAATTTTCTTCTTTTTGTATAAAAAGTAATGCTCGGATACTTATTTAGTTACATCAAAATTTGACGTAAAAAAATTTTAATTTTAAACGATAAGACGTCAAACGATTTTGATTGGCATTTTCGAATCCCCACGCGCGGCCGTTCGAAGTTTTTAATTACCGAATAAATTTGTCCATTTTGTAAAGAAACCCTTTAAAAGTAATTAAATAATTATTTGTTTGCGCGTTTCGTTCATTATAAATATTATAAAATCAATTCACTCGTTTCGTTTTTATGCGGGGCTTGGAATGTAGCGCAATAAAGCCGCCGGTCAACCCATTCATCTTCATCATATTGATGGCGATATTAGATCTTAATTGCCCGCGTAAAAGATTCTAAATTAGTGGCCATCAATCAAAAGCGACGAAGAGAAAAAAAAACAACTAAATGGTTGCCGCACAAAAGGCTGTGCTTTCTTCCCCGGAAAATGGAAAGTTTTCTTTTACGTTGTTGCCGTTGTCTGTGCGGCGATACAAAAGTTTCCCCAGCATCGTTAAGGATACAACGTTCGGGAGCACTACTATTTGCAAAGCTGTAATTTGAATAAAGTTTCGCGTTGAATAAAATTGCGCTTCAAGTGCACACTTGCGAATTTCAAGCACGACAGTGACGCCTATTGACCGACGCCACATGCTAAATTTTCGTATCGAATCCATTCTATTGACTGTTTTGAATAACTAATTCCAAACGGGGATACAGAGGTATACCACGTGTGTACAACAGAGATAATCACTTTGCACAACATTGCTAAGCCATCCTGTGCCCTATTTTGACCCACTCTCCCCTCTCGAATAACAATTGATTTCGGTGTGTGAGAGAGAGAGACGTCCTTTTTCCACAAATAATATTGTATCTCGAAATAATGCAAAGCGGGGCAAAACTGGATCGATCGTGTATTATACATAAATGTAAACATGTATGTAGGTGTAGGATAAGCTTTGATACACGCAAAATAGAGTAATTTGATACTTTGAATACACACGACGAGTTTGACTTAATTTAACCATTAAGTCGACGTCGTATGTATATCACTCAATTGTGACTTTCATTTGTATATAAAAACTAGTGTAAGCCCGTTGAATATCAAGGGAGCGGTTGATACCGTACCCGTACTGAAAAATAATATTAAATTTAATAGTTTTTATAAGCGTTGTATAGATGGCCCTTTATAGATACACAATAACAATTTAGCAAAGTTGCGAACACTTAAATAATTAATATTGGCCGATTATAGCACGTTCGTCATCGTCTTCGTTTGGTTGAATGCGTAAACGCACCCTCTATCGAACTGGTACTGATACCAGGTTCAAATCCCACTCGCGCTACGTTCTGGTCTTTTAATTATTTGCGTCAGCGAGCGTTATCAGCAGACAGACAGACACACACACAGCAGCCGGAATAGGGCTAATATATGTATAAAAATGTTGATAATGTGTAAGTGACATTTTCTGGGTGCAAATAACGTTTGTTTTGTACTTTTCTGAATTGGCAATACTCGGTCTTTTGCGACTGATACAAGGAAAATGGCAGCACTACACGTGTCATTACCATTAGCTAGAGTCGTGAAAGCAAATTTTAGTATAGCAGCTAGCTTAAAGAAAAATATCTAATCGCACTCTAGTACTTCGTAAGATCCGCAGAATCATAAGAAGCGAATGTGCAAAGTTTGATCTCGAATACATAGTGTCGATCTGTCAAAGGTAGTTTGAGATTGTATAAAGAATATACAGAACAGACAGAAAATACATAGATGAAATATTATGTCATTATTTTTACACGTTCAAAAATTTGACCAATAATTTCATTATACAATGGATATTTTAATGAATATAATTTTCCATAATAATTATCCTTATCCGTAATGGGTATGAAGGTCGTTAAAACGTGTCCATTAATAAGGGACATTAAAACGAATCCAAATGTATTGAAATTGATAATCGAAAATTCATAAAAATGATTGTATCTAATTGATTACATAGAGAAGTGTATACGTATGCCGCATAAATAAACAAGCAATGGTCTCACTATATATTATTTTAGTGACCGTACTAATCGTATTCCAGGTAAGTACATACGTATAGTGCATGGAATTCGCCGTTGTCTCGTATTTTCTACACAAATTGAATAAATTGACGTACAGAATGCAATTAGGCGCCCTTGTTAGAGTGCTGTGCTCCCTGCAAACTCGACCCAAGTGCGACCCTGTACACAAATATGCCCCGTCTATAAATATCACCACTTGCAAATATTGTCCTCATGTAACTAACTACAATATATATAATGAAATGATGACTAGTTCGTTTGAAAGCAATTTGTAAGCTCATTATAGTAATGCAATTACCCGAACCGATTTCCAAGCAAATTATCTCTAGACGACACGTATTATATTATGCATGCGTGTCGTTATAATAATGACATTGACGAAAAACACGTGTGGACTGTGTGATGTTTTGATTGAAATGTACATACGTATATACATACTTAAGTATGGGATTTTGTCGAAAGATTTCAACGTTTTACATGTAGGGGTGGGTTCGTTTCATTTTTTTTGTATTTTATATTTTTTAGAGCGGTTGAATTAGAGTGAATTTGGTATTCAGATTCAATTTGGAATGCTAAACCGGCCTTTTTTGCATAAGAGCGAGTAGGGCGAAAACGTACCGGAATCGGTTGAGAGCCTCTGAGACTATGCACGTTCGCCTAGTTTAAATTCATAGTGCGCTAGATCCGATTCGTCCTGAACGTCAGTTAAATTAATTTTTATCGTTTTGATATTGGCCTAATCGCACTTCGGAACTGTCGCACGTGAGATACATCTACAACGAGCTCGTAATATTTCATACCGCAGTCTCCCCGTGCTATTTTACACGAGGTAGAATTCACATTTCCATTACATACATACATATGAATGATATTATACCTAGACATATAAATACTTGAAATACTGAATCTATATATACATAAAATTGAATTATTGTTTGTTTATTTTTGTTCCATATACTTATTGAGGTCAAACTTGCAGAGTTACACCTCATTATATTGCATCAAATACCCTTTTGGGGGTTTTTCTGTCATACAAAGTTTAATTTCAATTCAGAAATAAGTGTTTTTCTAAAGGCACGTTACTTAGTGATAGTTAATCTCCGGATCATTGTTTATTTTACTTTTTTTCTTCAATTAATCTTTTCTATCACCCCTTACATACATATGTACATCTTACAATGTTTACAGAGAACCACTCACTCCATATAAAGAAAAGTACATACTTTTATAATACATTATTAATAGCTCAAGAGTGAAGTGAGGTTCATAAGTCGTCTAGCGGAAAATAGAAATTTCCCAGAGGAAAATTTTCTTTGTTTTTCCTTTTGATTGCCGTCGAATCCCTTCTTGGCGATTTTCCTCCTTTTCGGTCGCATTATCTCTTTATTTTGCCTCAGCTTTATCATTGATGGCGCGTGTCAACAACTCACCTAGCTAGTAAAACCCACATGCATCGTAGAAAAGCCACACTTTTTCGTCCTTAGTATGGTGAATAAATTTTCTTTCACCGGAAAATCTCGTAGGCGTTTCACACAAAGCGCTCCGATTCAAATAACTATATTCATGTGAAAAACGAGCTTATGTAAGCGCCACACCTCGTCTGCACAACTAACTGTAGGTATATTTATATCTCCTCATCTTGATACGACAACGTTGGGCAAAGATTGCGACGAATTTGCGAAGATAGTGATCAAAGGACAAAGACAACGACAAACGCGAGCAAGCACGATTCGACTGTTACGTTCGTAATCCTGCACGTACGTTAGCGCTAAATATTGACTGACAGGCTTTGACGTTCGCCAGACGTCATTTATACTTATACACAGTGACAATATAAGCTTTTATGTACATATGTATAATTTAATATATCTAGTACATACTGCTTTTACGCGCCGTTAGAACTTTTTTTCCGTCAACGATTTTCACATATTTCTAGCCAATAAAAACTTTAACATTCTTCTTTGTTTAATATTGAATTTCTTATTACAAACTGTAAGTGCTTGCCAGTGTCAGGGTTCACTTCAATTCACAAATGATCTCTATTATGTTATTATTAAAGAGTTCCGCAGCGAAGCAAGCTGTAAATTTTTCAAGAAAACGTTCCAACAATATTTATACATAGGAAAGCTATGAGCGCTGTATATACATATGTATGTAGATATAGAAATCAACTGAAGAAATTCCAATGAAAATAATAGTCACGTAAAGAGATTCATTCAATCACCGCGATTGTTCCTTTTTTCTATATATTGACATAACTATGTAACTACAAACCTAATATTTGATCAAATACCTGACTTTTTTAATGATAGATATTTTATTATATGTACCTATGTATATCGCGTTCTCGGGACACAGAGGTGACATATCCATGATTTTGCGAAAATGAGTGATGAATGCTACTTTATTCCTCTTTAATTATTCTATCGGGGCACTCAAGTAGAACATTCGAATGACGTCACAAAAATACAAATGTTCTACTAATATTCTTGGAGTACACAAATGATGGGTCCGAACTTTTTGTATGTATGTAATTTTAAATATCATCTAAAAATTTAAATAGTAAAATATGTACAATCATCATTTTTATATTCCTTGAAATATGTTTACTAGGTCAAACTTTGAAACTCCCGCCCTGAACAATTTACTATTTTGGACATGTCACCTTTGTGCTCTGAGGACGCGATATGTATTATATATATAATAGCCGAAATCCGTCTGTCTTTCTGCTGATAACGCTCGCTGAGGAGAAATTATTAAAAAAACCACTAGCACGACTGGGGTTCGAACCCTCGACCTCAGGCCCGGGAAGAACGTCGTTAGACCAATCTGCTTAAACCAGTTGTCGGTTGGCTGGTTTTTTTTTTAAACATATTGTCACGATTCATTTACCTACAAAATGGATCGTGATTCTGCTAATAATACATAGATGACACTATAAAACAATTTTTTTTTTTTGTTTTTTGATTTTTACAAAATCACTTTCAAAATTATAATTATTATATATATAATAATGATTAATTATTATATAAATAGTAAAAAAAAAAAAAAAAAATTTTTTTCTGTGGGTATCGATCGATAGCATTCAATTAGTGGGGATTGCTATAATACATGGATGGCGCGATAAAAACTATTTTTTTTTTGTTTTTTCGATCAATCAGTGGGGATCTCTATTAAAAAAGCGCTTTACGATATTTAAAATTCAGCGGGCGTTGATATTCAACGGGCTTACACTAGTATTATAAGATCTATCCTACAATGTTTTTTTTTTTTTAAATCTTTATTTGTCTTCCCTATTCTAACACTCGTTTGTATACATACATAAGTTAAGTGTTATTCGATTTTTCGTATACACATTAATTTATAAGAAAGAGTCACTGTTTATTTTAATGCTAGTTTTACATGTGAGCTTGTAAGTTCATTTTTATAATAGACTGAATTCTGTACCGAATTCTTTAATAATGAATACATCATATCTGTTTGTAAACGAAACTATCGTCAATTCTAAATTGGTATATCGTTTTGTCGCCGCACTGTTTTTACGTTTTGCCGCACTGAATAATCGGTATCAAATTTTGTAGTGGTCCTTCCTATGATCCTGCGTGTCTCTTAGAACAGCATTGCAATAGTAAATTGTTCTATTGAGTACCCACAATACAAATAGCTATAGTACAAACACTTTAATACGGATTTCACAATACCGATACCGATGTTTTTGAAAATAATAGCCCACTGCTCAATATTTTCAACGAGCTGTCGTTTGCGAAAATGTCAAACGAATCGCCATTAAATCTGCGGTATGGTTTTTTAGTGGCATTTTTTTTTCGGTACCACCCCATTACACACATGGGGTGTGTATGGGGAAAAGTTGTGCACGACCCAGAGCACAAAATAGCTTTTAGGCAAACGAGACTAGGGAAATCGGGCGAGCGAGCACACACGCCATACGATGGCCGAGGCAGTTCACGGTCGATCGACTGTTGGCGATAACCCCTACCCGACCGAGCAATGGGTCGAAAACGACCCCACCAATTTAAAGTTATGAATTATGGACACGAGCCGAGTGGCGCGAATTCGCTTACATTCGCGCACACTGTGCGGCCGTTCTCGTTCGTTGAACTACGTAGTTAACCAACTTTCCGATACGCTCGTGTGTCCTTTATAAGCTCAGGCGAAACTTGCACAATTGAAAATTAGATACTAACAGAATCAGTCGAGTGGATTTGATTTTTCAACGGTATCCTATTTAGGCCGCCAATATTGATTTGGATGATGATCAGGCGTTACTTGGATACGTCTTTGACAGGATGTCGTTAAAGTAAATTAGCTATATAATATTATCTATTTTAAATGAGAGTATTGTTGCATTCACTAACTGTACCCGAACATAAGTTATAAACTACCTAAACAAAATCAGTAAAGCAATCAGACCCTAAAAGTAACGTGGGGTTGTTGAATGTTGCCAAGTCTATGTATACCTATGTACATACACACATAAGTATGTTTAAAAATTAATTATAGTAAAACTAAAGTTATGTTTGACGAATTTCAGTGATTCTCAAACTTTTTAGTACCACGACCCACTTTTTAGAACGACAAACCTTCGCGACCCAGATAGCTTTAATGGACATGAGGGAGAGGGGTATTTATATACATATATACAATGTATATATATATATATATATTTTATTCTGTATATGTATACTTCAGTATATCCAGAGTATTATTTATTTTTATATAATTTAATTAACGAAAACGAACAGCTGCGATAAAAATTCATATTTAAAAAACTTTCCGCGACCTATAGTGTGGGAACCGCTGCTGTACATAGATAATCACAATTTAGAGAGTGTTGAATACTATTTGTACTTGGGGCAATTGGTGAATATGCCTGGATGTAAAGAAGAAGAAATTCTATGACCAATTATGAAAATAATTTTTAAATCCAACATCCGCTATGCTTAAAAAAAAAAACATACGACCAATGCGTATTACCAGTTATGACGTATGGGTGTGAAACGTAGATGCTGAATTCAAGAATCCAGTGCACACATAGAAGCATGGAAAGATGTATGCTTGGTATAACAAGAAGAGACCGTAAGAGGAATACATGGGTAAGAAGCATAACCAAAGTGGCAGATATAGCGGAACGTGTGAAATAGTTGAAGTGGCAGTGGGCTGAACACATAGCAAGAAGAATGGATGGCAGATCAGATGTACGCGAGAAATACTTGAATGGCATCTGAGAGGATGTGAAAGAAAGACTGAATGAACAATGGGTTGATGAATTAATAAGGATGTGCGGAGTCAAGTGGATGCAGATTGCTCAAGACAGACAGGAATGGAAAAGGATTAGAGAAGCTTTCATCCAACAGTGGATGATAAACGGCTGAAAATGATGAAGTCTACACCTGGCACATGAATTCAGGCGTGAACTATTTAATTTGTCGTCCCTTTTTTTTGCACAGGATCACGATAGATCCACCTTGTAGTTGTTATTTATCACAGCCACGAGAGATTTTAGTTCCGATTCCGGTTTTTATCGCTGCGGATACAAGCAGCTTTATGATGATGTTTCTGTGAAGGCCGCTCGTGCTCTGTAAATATATCGAAGTCGTTCGACTTTAATGTAACAACTTTGATAGTTATAAAAGTTGAGCAAAAATTTTTTTGCGACACGACTTTTACGACAACGGTAATCCGGTATCAATGTAAGTTGAACTCCATTCAGTCTGCGGTTTTTACAAATTGCGTTACAGAAAAACACTTTTTACGACTTTTCATTTAAATATCTTGAATATTCATGCTTACAGTATTACTTGTACGTATAAAATAAAATGTTGAACTTTTTTGTAAGACGTTACAGGGGGAAAAAATGGATTTTCTTTACTAGTGGTGCTTTTGGCCATCGTCAACTTGCGAAATATCCACTCGGTATCCTTCGGAGTTTTCGCGGGTTCTTTTGAAAAGCTCGAATGAAGAAAAGACCGAGACACCATAAATCAAGGCGGCAAAGGGTTATGGTGATGTGTTTTTCCGTTGGAAAAAAAAGCCCGTTGAAAATGTGTACTGAAGCGTGTTCTAAAAAGTGCTCGCGTAAACGTTTTGAGATATTGAAACGTCACTGCTACAAGAGCACTCCTTTAAATTGATAGAATTTTGTAAAGGAATGCATATTTTATACATCGAATCGAAAGTTAAATCAATTAGTGTGAATATTGGATTGTGAATTTTATTTTATTTTGCTTGCGTCGCAGTTTCCGATGCTGCATTATCTTCATATATGAATTTATAGTCATCGGGGAATATCCTATAACTTTGACAAGGGTTATATCTCATATAAGCCATTTTATGATTTATTATATTTGCATCAATATATTGTAACTAGATAATATAAGACGATACCGGTCGGTTGAAGTTTTTTTTCTTTTTTGTATGCGTTAAAACTTTTTACAAGCTTTGAGAGCACGCGAAAAAACCCCTTTATTTTCCGACCCTCATTATTAAATCGTCCGCTGGGGAAATGTGTATTTTATAATAATATATTTTTACAGTTGACTTAAATTTTTTTATGTCGCCTAAAAAGCTTAGACTTTTAATGAAAAATCCTCTTAAACTTTTCCCTTCTCGTGTGTACATAAATGTTTGGTGAAACTCGGTTACTTTGCCGACGCGTCGTCTTCGTGTAATTGATACGAGAAAACTACCGGCTTTTAGTAAACTATTTTTACTTTTTGCAGCAAACTATGCCCGAACTGCGGGGATTATTATACTTTGAGTTGCCGGAAAAAAATAATAAAAGAAAGGAACCTCTCCAGAACGCCGGCCACTAAATGCATTTTTCTTTCTATTTTTATACAAAAAGTTGCGACTATATAAATTAAAAAATTTTTTTTGAATTAAAGTCTGACTGAAAATAATTAACCGGTTGAAAATTTTCAGTTTATCACAGTTTATCTGTCACATTTTATAAGTGTGCCACGCAAAAGCCCCAAATTAATTAATCATAATTAAGAAACGTCCCAGTTTATGAATAGAGCCTTCAACATTAATTTACCTGTGTGAGAAAATGGAATATATTTTATGCGAAATCCTATAGGTACACTCTTTCAGTTGGTGCGAGTGCAAAATTTTCAGTCAATAAGCTATGTAGTTCCTTAAAAATCCATTACGAAATCGATTTTTGAATACTCGCCTATGCGAAGTGAACTTTTCACGGCGTTTTCACCTGAGCGCTTCAACTTTTCATACCTTGTTTGTACCTGTGTGTTGCGTGTTCGACCTATTTCCCGGTTTTATTTTTCTTTTTGCCCGTTTTGACAGTTCACCGAAGGTTGGTTGCCCATCGATTTTTTGCACAAACAAAAGAGACACGACTACGTCGTCTCGACTAACCTTTACACCGCCTCGGCCCGGACAAATGTGCCACCGCGTATTTAAACAAAACGTCGTCGATTGTTCGTCGCTGTCGAATCGAATTTTGTATTTGCGCTGGAATCTGTTCAAACTCTGGTTCGCCGTACTCGTGGGAGAGGGTGGGAGAGAGAAAGGGGAGGCAGGGGTGTTTCAACCGCAAATACAATAGTCCTATGTGGGTCAGATGCTCTCAAATGTAGTGCCCAATTTGAAATTACTACCTATACAACTCGATGTAGACATTCAAAAACAAATAGGTAACGATATTCAATATTGCATAATTATATATGTATGTAGAAAATACTTACATTTAATTTATTTTTGATAGTACTTACATAGACAGGTATGATTAATACATAAAAATTCTCGTTTAGATTTTGAAAATGTGACATCGATTTCATAGTATGAAAAATATTTTTTTTTATTACTGTGTATATATATGTATATATATATATATATATATATTAGCGTAAGCGTCTGCCTGCCCGCTTGCTTCACTGGGTCGTCGCGGTTACGCTAGCATTGCCAATATAAAATAATTTTTTTAGCTGTGTGTTGGCAAATCGCCGCTATCTGCCAATCGCCTAAATCGCCTAAAGCTGGTTCGAGTCGACAACGCGATTTGCTGGCCATACACCCATTCAATCAACGGTACACTATACAATTGTTTAACCTACTGTCAAGGTTTTAACCCAAAATTTATATAACATATGATATACACAAATATACAATAAAATACAAAAAAACTTAAATATACGTATATTAAACATATCAATATGCAACCGGCCAAGTACCCTAGCTAAATGTAACTTCAGATAGGCCACACAACTAGGATAGGGTATGCAAAACAAAAGGATATGAGCTGTACTGATATTGTACAAACTAGTGCGCACGGGTGGGGGTTGGGGAGTGGGGTTAGAACCCCACTTATTGTTATTGAAAACTAAACAAAATAGTATTTTTATAATTCTACGTTTAATTTGGTGGCTTGCATGTTCATTTTTCTACATAAATCTAGATAAAACAGTTGAAAAATGTAATATTTCATTTTGAACCTAATTGCCGTAAGAGCTTTTATCCTGAAACCATAGATTTCTTTCAGCTTAATAAAGTTGTATTAGTGGTGTATGCTTAATCAGTAGAATCCATATTACAACTTGCGGTTCTATGTACATATGTATGTAGATGTATGTATGAATGAGCTGCTATTTATTCAACTTGATTACACAATTTGAATAACGATGGTAATTTGTTATTGTTACATATAAATCTATTCTCGCACACATACGGGTTAATCACGTTGGCATATCAGCATTTTTTCGCCGTAAAAGTTCAACATGACTTGCCACTCTTTGCAAATATTGCAAAAAAATTGTAATGATCACAAAAAAGTACTAAAGCTCGCATTCAGCGCTTTTTTTCCGTGCGTTATTGTAGCGTATTCGACGTACATATAAGGTCAAATACGTCTACGATTTTAATATCCGATTTACATTTGGCTAACATGGAAGGGGGGTTGTTTTGTTGACCGAATCGCATGTGAATATTGGAATATTGCGATATTAGAGACAATCGCGTATAAATTAGTCCCGAGGCGATTTAACCTTTTAACCCTCGTCAAATATTAAATTATGGCGCAAAATTTAGATAGACGTGCACGCAGTTTCGAATACGAAAATGTTCAAATATCGACACGTAAAGTGCTACGCGATTAATTGATTGAGTGTGCGAATGTACAATTCGATTTTTCGCAATGCTGAATAATTGTACCTATTGCAAAATTTCGTATGAAATTACTATTACGTGTCGGCGAATCGTTTATTATATCGAATAAAGTGAAAAATAAAAGGAGACCGTATTCGGACTAGACAGGGACAGATTGTGAAAAAAAAACCAATTATGAAATGGCGTGATTGCGGTTTATTTTTAGCGAGCCGCCCCTGTTCTTCGTTGTTCATAAACCGCACCCACTTCGCCGATGACCGGTCAATAGTTTTATTTTGACTCTGGCTATGTATGTATGTACATATGTAGTTGATACGTATTGAAAATTCAATCTGTACCGTGTCAATTGAAAATAATTATGTATGTAAATTGATCATTTTGATTCAAATGGCATCTGTATGTGTGAATCTGTGGTGTTCTTCTTTTAACGCCTAACTAACATTGAACAATGGACTAATAGAGCTAATGTCAATATCAAAATTGTCGCGACTGATAGCATCAGGTTGATTGTACGCAATTAGTTTCATAAAAAATTCAGCACAGAACAGTACCTATGTATGTATACCCACAAAATGACAACCGATTCATTTATTATACCAATCAATTTTGATTGATAATTTATTCAAATACGTTGATTGGTTGAATTATTCGTAAATTTCAATCCATAATGTATACATACATATATAATGATGATCCATTATGAATTTACAGACATTTGAATTAATTTTCCAGATTTTCATATAATTATGTACATTCAAGGAAAAGCAACTTATGAAAAGTGGATTAGTTTAAAATTAAAATCAATACACCGACTAGTTAGTATGAAATTTTATGTATTATTTGATAATGTTCACTTTTCCTTCAAATTTTTTATCACATTGGAGTCCCACGAGCTGAAAATCATTCTGTATATGTTCTAAATGATATCCTCGTCATAATGCGTGCTATTCTTCGATTCTACATTTTGATAAAACATATCGGTTCTTTGGCCCGACCGGATCCCTGGTAATCTCGTATTTTGTGTCGTCACTTCTCTACGTTTTCTTTAAGGCTTTTCCGAGGATCTGAAAGATCCCGCACGTCGATGATAATCACCGGATAATCCTCGCCGGCTTCAGTACGCCACGACCGACGCTAATCCCGACGGTGTTAAGTCCTCGCTTTGTAGCGACATCCAAAGGGTTAAGATTCAGAGCGCGCTTCTGCGAACCGATAACAACTCTGCGAACGTTGAACGGTATTAATTCCAATTTTTTTCCTCGTATATTCCATTCGGAGAAATTTTGAAACGACGGAGTTCAATTTAACTAGTCTATTTAATAATAATTTAGTGCATTCGAGCGCGCGAGAAGAATGAGATCAGTCGAGCGCAGTTCATCGGATTGCTCGGCGCCATATTGTTTCATTAACTCGGTTAGCACTCTGCAGATGACCTGGTAGACATGCTGAATTTCAATATTTAATCACACATGTGTACACAGTCCATTGTAAATACATGCATTCAATCACTGTAATACGTCTAACATAATACCCGTCATAGTAGTAGGCATTGTTGTCTTCTATAAATTTCTTCTTAGTCTTAGGATAGATTGTGTAGACTAGTGATGCACAACTCGCGGCACGCATATAATATGTGTATGACTATATTATTTAATTATATAATTAATTTATATAGTAATTAAATCGAGGCTTTATATTTATTTTATTATTTTGACATTTTTGACATTAAAAATGACGTTTCTTGCGGCCCAAAATGACAAGTAATTCATCACCAAGTACATACTTCATTGAATATAAAAAAATTATATGTTTGATATGTTAACAAATTATGCATTAGCAAGGGGATGTATGTACTTAATTTGAATCGTCACTAACAGAAAACCACACCGTGCTGTTTTATTTTTATTTTTATTTAGTACCACTATTTTATCACGGGTAGAGATTTGCGACCAAAATTAATTTTTTTACAAATGTCAAACTCTCTACAATGCAGTTGCAGTCTATTTTTAGACAATTGTTTGCAAGACACGCATTTTAGTGTTAGTTCTCCCTAGAATTTCGTTAGTGCACAACGTTTACGAATTCTCCGAGATTCACATTTATTTATAATGGCAGAAAACATTAAAAAACAGTTCAGAGCCTTTCTTGATGAAATCGATGCTGAATATAATGACCCACTGTACTACTGTGAAGTTGGTTGATTAAGCAGAGGCAAGGTTTTGAATAGATTTGTGTTACTTTTAAAAGAAATCAAAATGTTCCTTGTTAACAAAGGAAAGTCTATCGATATTTTGGAAGATCCTCAATAGCCGTGTGACTTGGCATTTCTGATAAATATTACAACACACCTTAATGATCTGAATCTTCAATTGCAAGGGAAAAATCATTACATCTCAAACTTCCAGAAAAAGCTTAAATTGTTTCATTCACAGCTGAGAGAAAATATCAAAGAAATGTTATCCTCACATGGCATTTATTCCGGCCAAAAGTGTGCTTGCTTCATCATCCGAATTCAAGAATCTTTTGAAAGGAGATTGTGAACAATTAGAAGATGGATAAATTGGCCCTTCTATCAAATAGGTTGTGCACCACTGATGTAGACTCTGCTACGATCTTTGCACGAGCATATATTCTAAAACGCGTTTGTTATTGTTCCGCTACTCAATTTAATGGAATCGGCGAAACAATGGCCGTCACCTTCTATTATTTGTCGGATTCCCTCGGAGCTCCTTTCCCCCCCAACCTCCCCCTTCAGTTTAATAATAAGGGCCGGATCAATATGGCGGCAAGCGACGAAGACGAATCGGTATCCCATCTCCGTTGTTGTAGCAGCAGGAATTTTACACGTCACCTGTGTGCGCGTCGTGGCGGCCATTTCGCGCGATCGCTCGCCGCCATCTTGAATCGCGGGGCAAAATGGCGCGTTTAGAGCGCCGCCACTCACCGTGGCATTGTGTTTTAAGTCGTATCGAGGTTTCCGGTATTCGAGCATGCGATCCACGAATCAATCACGGCGAAGGCTTTTCATATTACACGACTATCCGCGTGTGTGATTGCATTCGACTCGTAATGACTAGGATTAATGGCCGCTGATTGTTATACCTATACGTATTTTAATTTTTTAACCGTTCATAAGGTCGAAACGTGTTCGCCAAAAATATAATTAACCAAAATTGAGTAGTAGAGCACTACATTTATACGACCATACTATCACAGTTAGCTGTTGCCAATAAACCGCAATTCAAGAAAGTTTTGTATGACCGAAACATATGTATAATAAAATTTTATCATAAAGTATTAACAGTATGTTAATTAGTGACGGTTAATTAGTAACGGTTATTTGATTTTGATTTATTTATTTATTTAATTAAAATAGCTTAAGAAGCTAACTACAAACGAATAGTAACTTGAAGCTAAGATTGGAAAATAAACTTAATTATATATTAGCATTTACAAATACATATACAGAGGTGCTGCTTTAAGGGTACCAGGAATCTATCAATTTTCTGAGATCTTCTGGCAGTCTTGTAACAACACCCCCGTAAAAGATACTTCTCCTAGATCTACATACTTAATTTTAAATTCTTAACTATTAACTAATTCTTACCCCTAGTATTATGATTATGTATATTATATCCCCTTATTAAATAATTATTGAAATATCTTGGTAATAAATTCTTATCTACATAACTTAGAAATATATACTAACATGCACATTTTTAAGGTTTCCTTTACATTCATCCAATTCAATTCATTCAACACATTTCTTATAGGTACTAGTTTTTAGGTACTAGTCTATGTATTTACATTTAAAATATTCCGCATAGCTCTATTTTGCAATTATTGCAACCTATCTTTAATTATCCTATTTACTAAATTTAAAAATGAAACAATATATAAAATGAGGACGAACAATTACACTATAAACCAACATCTTTGTATTTCTAGATAGTATATTTCTTAATCTACATAATAATTCTACTTTCTTCGCTACTTTTTTAATTAATCATCTCTCAGTGTAGTTTAAAATCTATTAAAATCTACTAAATATTTAAAAATATCAATCATTTCTAATATATTATCATAAAGTATTAACAGTACCTAATGTTAATTAATAGTGATCGTTTCAAAATTAAAGTAAAGATAGATCTATTTGCATAAGGTTATTTTATTTTTATTTCTACTAGGCACTAGAAGCGTAGTAGACAAAATCTATTTTTGATACAGTTTCGGTGAACCGTGCTCGAAAGTAGGGTCTGATTCCTTCATTTCCTTTTTGTATCAACCTATATAAAGATTCACTGTTGAATTACCGATCGCTCTTGAAATCCGAGCCGTTGACGTTGTGCGAATTTTCACCAACGCTAAAACTACACAAAACGACCATCATTTATAAATACGCCCTGGGAAAAAAATCTTAGAGAAAATTGCCTTAGGATTATTTTCATCAAAAAGGGAAAAAGAGAGAGTAGGCAGAATTCAACGGAATATTTTCATTAAATCGAATGAAACGATTGGCATTCATTAGCCCCGATAGGGGACAGGGGGAGGAGCGCAGTTCGTTGAATTGGAAATGTTTGGGTGTGTATTACACGTTTTAAAATTGGGAAATTCGGGAAAATTAATTACCGGAAAAACTCAAGCGGACGCCTTAGTAATTTGATCGAAATAAATGTATCAATAGATTGAAAAAAAAAACCCAGAATATTACGATGAGTTACAATTAACATTTACATTTTTTTTTTATGTTTATATTTAGCTCATTTCAGACTGTATTGGATAAAATTGTATACAACTAAATTTAACGTTTCAAGAGATAGATAGATAAGCGCGAATAATGGCAACCATTACCATTATTCAACGACTGTAATCGTGTACGTAAATATCGATAAACATTCGCACAATAGCACTCGAACTTATTATCCACTTAAATTGTCCCTCGCTCCATTTCGAGGCATATATTTACTATAGGCACATACGGAGCTCTGCCTTGGGCTATAAGTGGAATTACGCGGACACAGATGTGAAGTGTCGCATCGGATCAAATGATCGGTCTTTTTATTCCCGGAAGGACATCGTCAGAGGACCCTCTCTCCTCTTTTATTTATCGTCCTCGCTTTTGTGAAAAATTGACGAGCTGCTGCGGTGTAATTTTCGGGACGACCCTGTTTGTAACGTAGGCCACACTCTCTCTCTCTCCACTCGATCCCACTGTGTAAGTGATAAATCTCGACACTCGGATTGGAGTACCACTGTACATCAACACTAGACAACCGCTCTACGTAGACGTTCACTCGACGTAAAAACGTAAAAGTATATGACTTTATACATTGTGGGGTATCCCCATCGGCAGTGTGAGGTATTATGTTAATTTATTCTCGTTGTCATTTTCGTTTAAAATAAATCGACTTTTCGACCCACTTGATCGGTGGCACACTGGTGCGTGTAATTAATTAAGGGCGCACATATTGGGGGCTGTTCCATAAGAGTACAAGGTAAAGTGATTAAGGAGATTTGTTTGAGGAAATATACCCCGGTCTAACAAGGGTGAGACCGATGGCTAACGGTTACAAAGTGGTATATACCCATTCAAATTTAACAAAATTTCCACAGAACCACAACTTAACCAACGTATTAGTACGTATGTACATACATATGTTGTTGTAATAGTAGTAGTAGTAGTAAGGTGTAGAGATTAAAATCATAAATATTTTTATTTATATGCAACTTGAGAAACTTGATTAGCAACATTTTACTCTGAAATCATTGTAATTCAGATTAAAATTGAAATCGTTCCCTATTCATTAGTTTGCCCATCATATGAGGGTGGATTCTAGAGGATTGGAGAGGCCTTCATCCGGCAGGGACGACAGATTAATTTTATTTTTTATTTTATTTTATTAGAGAAAATCATCCTCGCATGGCATAACAGCTTTCGCCAAATCGCCGTACAGGGAGAGCGATTACAAATATACAATATAAGTAATACATAAAAAAAAAAAAAAAGTAAAACATGGAATATAAGAATAAAATAGTTCATGCAAAACATGAAACATAAAATAAAATAAATCAAGTAAAACATGAAAAGATTACAAATTACACACTGTATCCACAATGTCATTGTATTTGGCAACAAAAATTAATAATAATTAATATTAAATATAGTATTTATTACCATATCTAATCATCACGGGGATGGGAGAATGAAGATAATAATTATTACGCGAAATAGTTTCATAATCTAATAAAAATCGAGAACGGGTGAAACGTACCGGAGCTTTTAAGCGAACAGTCGAATTTTGGCAATGCTAGGGTTACCACATCGACCCAAGCGGCCAGGCAGACAGACGTTCACGCTAATATGCATGTACGTATAGTAATCAGTCAATTTGTCTGAAAAGTTAGTTTCGTGTGTGGTAAAACAACATTAGTTTGCAGCGAACGAAAAAGTTGTATGTTTTATAACATTATAACACTGGGTGGCGCTCGAAGCGCCAATAAAGCCCCAGCTTTGAATTATTCATAACGAATGACAAATTTACTTAACTTTTAATGATACTTTTTTTTTGACGGATTTATACGCAAACTTGCAGCGAAATTTCACTGAATACTTTGTAATATTTGAGAGGGGAGGATTTATTGCGTTTCTTTTGAAATAAATAGTAAATTTTCCGTCGTGTTCTCTTTGAATAAACGAGCCGAGTTGTCGACGCGAGCGGCGAAAGCTGGCAAAACAACGAGCGGGTCAACTTAGGCGCAGTAAATTTCGTCTCCGGAAACTTTCCCCTTTTTCCGGACCGACAACCGGAAAAACTTTCTTCGGCTACTCGTCTCCGCCGGATTTGATCTATGACCCTCTTTTGTGTTGTGAGTACGCTAAGAAAGTAACACCTGACGAGACCTGGTGCTCGGGTTCGAATCCCCGCGAGACGAACAAATTATTTATTCGCTCACGCGAATGCGTGAAATATGGCGAACATTTCACGCGCGAAACGCTACTCTATTATGCGTTATTATGTTTCGCGCAACGGCTCTCGTATATCATTCAAACGTCGTGCACCGCACAATTCGTATTGAATTCGTTCAATAAAACATCGTTATTTGTCGACGTAATATATTATACATGTATATGTTACAGCGAAAGCATATTTCAAGTGAAAATATATTTTCACTGGCGTTTCGGTGAAATCGTATTCAAGCACATTTTCACTAGTAGATATATGTATATGTACATATATTACTCACTGGTGAAATTATATTAGTTTCCGAACTGTCGTTGAAACTAAATTGACAGTTGTGAAATGATCAATCGAATCATATAATCTGCTGAAATATTCAATCCTAGTTATTTTGTCGCTTCCTCTTCTTATCGTGCTGTGCCCGTGTTTAGGCGTAGACTTTTACTGGTTAGTACCAATGATTGTCTACAATGAGTATTTGTCGATTTTATAACAATTGACTTGGTATAATGGTCGGTTTAAGAAGAGAAGAGCACGAGTTGCTACCCTTATCTTCAGAATCCTCAGATATAACAACGCCACCGTTTCGTTCTAAACACACTTGTAGGATGACACATCATCGACTTAGGCCAACATGAACAAGTCACAAACACATACGCTTATTTTAATATACTTTCACCGATACTGAGCAGTGAAACTGTATATTCATTGTTTGATGCATTTTCACTGCCTGAATTGGTAAAAATATATTTTTACTTGAAATGTGCTCTCACTGTAACATATACAACATATATTCATACGTACATACGTGGGTACGTCTCGCTTCCACTGTTCCCGTGGGTGTCTGTCTAGTCCAGTGGTCGGGAACCGGCGGCTCCGGAACCTCATGTGGCTCTTTGTATGAAAACCTGCGGCCCTCACTGTCATCCAATGTTTTGTGCGAAACACAAAACGTTGACACACATTTTACACAAAATCAAAATGAATCCAATTTCTACACATAACTTCATTGCTATAAAAAAAACATTAAACCGTTTTTCAATAATACTTTTTAGTAATAAACTGTCGAGCATTAAGAAAAATATATATACGTAGCTATGTATAAATATATAGCTAATGTATTTTTTACAGCTATCCATTTCATAAAAGAACAACATTTAATTTAATTTTGAATATATAATCTAAAAATAATGTTGTGGCTCCCAAACTTACCAATTTTGTAAGGTTTTCCCTAATTTGGCTCAATTACACAAAATCAAAATTAATTCATCATGGCTATAAAAAGCATTAAATCGTTTTTCAATAAAACTGTCGAACATTAAGGAATATCACGAAGATAGCTTATTTCTTACTGCTATCCATTTCATAAAAGAGTAACATTTACATAATTTCATTTTGAATATACATATAATCCGAAGATAATATGTTGCGGCTCCTGAGCTTACGAAAGTTTTCCCTAATTTGGCTCTAAGCTTGAAAAAGGTTCCCGACCACTGGACTCTAGTCAAACTTTGCGCTTGATCTTGAATCGTTTCCTGGGGAACTATCCTCTTTTATGTATATGCGTCGTACAGCTGTAAGCTTTAATTTCGTTTTACTGCGACGGAGCTGAAACTTATACTGAATTCTGTTTGCATTGGCTGGTGTGGAGTGGTTTTGCAATTTTGTCCATTTGAAATTGTATAAAAAGGACGTGAATTTTGATTTTTTCTACATAAGGTCGCATTTTGTGTTTGCCTAGATCTTGTTTTACTATCTGAGATACAATCGTAACGATTAAATACTAAAATTTCCATAGAACATTAGTTTCCCCAATTTTTTTTTAAGTTGAGTTTTAATTTGTTTTCCTTATTAGGAAATTAAAAAAAATAATAATTGAATGCTTTTTTATATTTTTTTGTGTATTTTTTTACACCTTTATAACGATATCTGAGCTAAGCAAAAATTAATTATTTATTATACGCGTCAACTTTTGAAAGTTGTTTTTCTCAATTGCGTGCTTATATACGCTTTTCTTATACCCTGTTCTTTAATAAATTATTCATTAAGTGCCAATTAAAACTTACCCACCTATATATGTACATAGGTAGATATATTATATTACATTAAAGCCTCAGTCGATATGATATTGTTGTGCGGAAGATTTGTGCGATAGTTGGTCTGATCACAATTTGCGGTAATTTGTCAACGAGGCGCGGCAAGGAATCCGTTCGATCCATTTGAGCCGAATTAGCAGGTTGCTTCGGGTGCCAAGTGGGTCAGATAAGCCAAAGAGAATCGAGCCTGAGGTTTCAAGCGAGATAAACAGCCTGTTACGAGCAAGTGCTTCGCAAATATTTCGCAAACATTTCGCAAATCGCAACCGCCGGAGATACGCCGATAGCGTCTCGTGAATATTGCGACACAGTAGAAACCACCACACCGGCTATAATTGGTTTCTTGCGATTTATTATTCACGCTGTGCGAAAATCGAGGATAGTGAAACGCTGGTTGAGTCTCAAGGGGTTGGAATTTACAACTTTCCACAACATTTTGGCAACGAGACCCCGTCGCCATTGCCAAGAAGTCAAAGTTTTGATTTGCGATGCAACGGGTCGAATATACTCGTCTGACGCGAAGCACGTAGTAATATTTTTTTTTTTTTTTGCTTTTCGTTTATTTTCTCCACCCTCGGTATAATATTTGGTTTTCATCGTTTGTATACAATTTATGTAGTACGGTTTCGACACGTTCTCTGTATGAATTATTCATTCGTGTGTACAGTATCGATGTCAAATGTGCGCGTATATAAATGTCATGAAAAAATTTGGTGCAAAATATGAAGCGAATACTATCGAAAATTTTGTTTATTGCAACGTATGCTCGAAATGTATATTATTCTATACATGGTTAAGTATCTTGTCGAAAAATAGTATCGAAACTTTTGTCCTTTTTACTTTATCCATATACATATCGCACACCTAGATCTAAACAGCATCAACTGAAAAAAACACTTTTTTCAGGAACGACAAATAACTTGTCGTCATGTTGCTATAAGTGATGGCAATTTACTGTTTTTTTTTAATGAATACAAGCATATTAAAGAAAGTTCAGATTAAAACATTTAATTTTGTTTTGTTGGTTCGTGCAGCTTCGTTTGTAGAATCTGAATAAATGAGTAACTAAAAAATACTAATTTTTGAGTTGATACTGTTTTGATCTAGGTGTGCGATATACATACATACATACATATATGTATATATGTACTACGTACATATGTATGTACGTAGTATAGAGTATTATTTTATCTGATGTGATTGTATTTGTGTTCTTATACATTGGTGTTACACTCATTTGGCTTAAAATGTTTAACGATCTTTCCAATTTCGGAAAGTGACTTTTTTTTTATCGAAAAATGCGTATCCGGGTTCTTTTTTGTGTGGATACGTTGAAAATGGTTTTTTTTCGGGACGAATTTCCCTTTAATGTCTATTTGCGTGTGTAAAAAAAAATATTCAAAGGTAAAAGAAATTGGAATGAAGCGACAAGTCATTTTGCGACCACATTATCTATCTTAGGGTGGCTTTAATATATCGCTTTTCGTCCTTTCGGGGGCGAAACGTGAAGGACAACCGCACAAAGGATACGCCGACAAAGCGTGGCATTATTTTCCGCGAAATTTTCGCGGATTTTTCTCAAAGCACCGTCGACGACAAAGAACTTATTATCGAGGATAGTGCGGGATTATTGTCGTCATCGTCAATGCTATTTATACCGCGAAATAAGCGGATGATATTCCATTCTCGCTAGAGGCTTTAAGTATACAGGCTTTTGCGATTATTTAACTATCTTACAAATTTGCTCCAAGACAGAATAATTGCTTTGTGTTTTGTCAATCAGTATTATTCGCACCTAGTAGTCTAAATATTCAAACAGTTTTATGTTGTTATTTGTTGTGTCAATATTGTGAAGGAAATCATTAAGCAAAATTCATCCTTAGAGCGAAACATAGATACATACATATAAAGTGATACAATATTCATATATGTACATACATATACCAGAGTTTTGTTATTGAATCGACTTGAAAAAAAATATTTTCCGACACTATTTTTCTCGCGCAATATTTGTTTCAGTATGTGAACATGAAATAGATCAATCTTAGCGCTTTCAATACGGAAACCGCTATATCCGTTTGGCACCGATTCCCAAAGCTTTTTCGTCCGTACTTAAATATTGATATTTATTTATTTATTAGAGAAAAACTTCCTTGCATGGCATAACAGCTTTCGCCAATTCGCCGTACAGGGAGAGCGATTACAAATATACATTACAAGTAAAACATAAAAAAAAGTAAAACATGAAATATAAAAATAAAATAATTCAAGTAAATCATGAAATAAAAAAAAAAAAAAAAAGATTACAAATTACACAGTGTATCCACAATGTCATTATACTTCGCAGTATTGAGGCTTGTTCGCATTTCAATACTGAATTTGTCCGCATTGTGCTAATTTCAGAACTCTGTCATGCCGCCACAAAGATTCAGGCGTCTTTCAGAGGACATCAGGTCAGAAAGCAGGCGGAGCAAGTCGCAGCGAAGGAAGTCGAAGAGCTTTCCGTTAAGGTGTGTATATTAGTTTTTAAGAAAATTCCTTTAGAAATGCGAGAGGATTCACTCCTTTGTACAAAAGCAAATCCATAAATCACCGTTGGAGTTTATTGTATCTGAAGGTGAAAAGAAAAATAGGCAATCTTTTCCGTTCGGTATCTGAAAATTTGACAGAGTTTGAGTAATATACGATTGCGCACGTAATGTACGGATATTTTTAAACGTTTCGACTTTATACGAATTTTATTCGTGTTTTTTGTTGTGTGGAAGAATGCGAGAGAATTTTCAGCATTGCGTCGACGACAGTCGGTGGTCATTTTTCAGAATTAAACCTAATGTAAATGTATGAGTGCTTTTAAACAACAACGGCCAAAAAAAAAAAAGTAAATAAAGCAGATACAAAGCAAACGTGCGTTTGCATCGCGACAATTCGGAATTCTTTATTGCAAGCAGAATCCTTAAAAGTGGGTTTTTAATAATACATTTCGCTTGTAAGGCTTTGCATTCAAGGGAAATCTCCACAGCATACGTTCCCGTTCCGCACGTAACCTGCTTATATTATTACACGCAGATTTTGTTGTTTAGCACAACATCGTGAGCGGTCTGAAAAAAATAATGGGTTAGATTGCTGAGTTTTTCGTTCAATATATATGTACATATGTATATTGTACACACTTGAAGATAGATTTTTAAATTCTCCATGTTAAGTATAGTTGAAATAGCCAATAAAAGTAGATATGTAGACTTGTTGAAAAACAAATGCTCCAAAACATTTAAATTTTATTTCGGATATTATTGATATTAATTCCCTTTCAACTAGTTATTGTCATTTATATTATGATTAATTTCTGGTAACTATATTTTTACCTAGTAGTAAATCTCACTATTAATGTGTATGTATGCAATGTATGTATAATACATATGTATCTACATATGTAATATTAGATAGAAAGAATTTGTTACCATCATGCAAATATAGTGAATGCGGTATGTTTTATTTTATGTACTTGAATAAATAAAATTGGAGCTTCTGCACTTCATAAAAAGTGGTGTCGAGTACCACTAGCGACTCGGAGAACACTGCGTTCAAAATCTGGTTCTGAAATGCTTGCATAATATTAGCATGTATTTTTTTCCCGCAGAAATGTTTAAATAATGTCATAATTTTTATCGCATTTAAGTTAAAGTGCTTTATGTTACGATTTTAATAATACATTATTTAATAATCTAAAATGTGACATATTTCAATAAAAATAAAAAAAATATATCTACATATACTGAGAAAAAAAGTCTCTGAGGTGTCAGCTTGAGTGTTGAATCAGTTAGCTTCACTGACACGATATCCGATTTTGCATAACATTTATTTATCAATTTCACAATATGTGCCATAAAATGGTTTCAATTTATTTTACAGACTGTTTATTATATGGAAATTTGTCACACAACATAAGATTCGGTTTTGTTGTTATTATTGTAGAGAATTATCACTCGATAAAATATTTTTCCATAGAATCTTTAATCTGTTGCACAATTAATTAAAATGTCTTGTTTTGCTATTAAAAATTGTTTTGTTTACAGGCTGAGGAGTTGGATATAGACTTGACTGATCCAGAACTGAACAAAGCGGCCACCAAGATTCAGGCATCTTTCAGGGGCCATAAGGTTCGCAAACCTGAAAATTAGATCATCGCCGATATCGTCGGTTATGTCCATAGGCAAATTTCACCATCGTTAATCTTGCCAGGATCAATTTATGGATTCTTTATTATATGCATAATAAGATATTGCAGTATAATTAATATTTTTATTCGTAATAATAGTGTAATACGTAAACGCTGTTTAAATTTTCTTTTTGGATAATTAATACGGTATTTTTCGTTTAATTATGATATAAAATTTTTACATCTTTGTGTGATACTTAAAAAATGTATTACTTGTGTATTTCATTGCTTACAAATACTAATTGGCGTTTTTAAATCAACTATAGAATAAATTCAAGTAAAATTATCAATGAATGAAAATATAAAAAAACGTTTTTTATTATTTTCTTACTTATATAGTTAAAAAAGTACATTGGCACAATTCATTTTCTATATACGAAATAAAAACAATCATAATTTTATTTTATTTATTCTGAATTTATTGTTAAAATTTAAATTGAATAATTTAAAAATATTGTCTTAAAGAGCTTAAGTCACTGCCAATAATTTGAATTTTGTTCATGTTGTCTGAAATATAGGAAATCGTATTTATCAAAATAAATTTAGTAGTTTAGCCAATGTATAACTTAATGAGTTAGCAAAAAGCATGTCTAAATTGTTTGAATTTCCTAAAAATATTACCTTAATTTTATAGTATTTTCATTTCATATTTTAGACACTGATCTGCGATACTAGAGTTAAATTAACTAAGCACAGTTGTCTCGCTTTATATCTCAATTTTTTTTTTTCACTTTACCCATATTTTTATATAGCATAATATAGTTTGAAATATATTGATAATTTATTTTCTTTCAATTTCAAATTATTTTACATCATATTGATGTATCGAAAATTTGACGTTCGTAACGATTGTATTGAAAATCTTACACAAACGTTGTTTTTCATTTTTGCATGCCACTGTCAATTTATAATAAAATATTAGACGAACATACTTATTATAAACCATTCATGAATTTGCTTATTTAGATAGCTTTGTATTTCATAGGTAGATATATGTATTAAGCGTTATTTTTTTTAAGCTTAAATTGACAAAATTTATTTGTACGCAGCCGAGCTTATTTGTAAATTCTTATGTGAATATTTTGTTAAAAATATGATTGGATAACCATTTACAAATATTTCATATACGATTGCTTAATGTGCTAAATGTATTACATATTATGATACTTTGTAGTACGATTTTTTATTTATTACAATACATTGTTAATTATTGAATTTTTTTTCATTCAATTTATTGAAAATTTATGTAATTGGACTTTGGATCAGTTTATAATTCAAAAATATTATATTTATGTTAATTATTATCAATCAGTATTTTAGTGACTTGTTTGCTTACTTCCTATCCATACAATATTGGTTTCAATTCATTAGTGATGCAATTCATTTGTGTAATAGAAGTAATCTCCAAAACATACTCGTAACTCTATGAAATCATTTTTAAAAATTAACCCATTCACTATTTAAAACATCACAGTAGTCGAACGTACATACATATGTAGATGTCATATTATCATGTTATACTGTATCTTTGAATATTATAAATCTATTTACGTATAAATAAAACTAATATTTAACATATATGTATATGTAACAATTACTATTTATCGTTCTCAGGCTAACGCTCGACATTAAGTATCTCATCAGCAAGAATGGCTGTGAATGGGTTAATTGGAGCGTATTAAAAACCAAGAGAAGAAAGAAGATTTTTAACCTTTTTGTTTTTTGTTTTGCCATGTTTTTATGTATAGCATGAGTGCAGTTATATTATTCTTCATGAAAACCATTCGCTGTATAATGTGAAGAAAAACCACATAACTTTATCTGTTAATACTTGGTATTGCAGATAAAGTGATGAGTTACGTAGTTTGGATAAAAAGAAAATAAAAAAGGATGGAACTTAATTAATACATATATCTCTTAATTAAAACTGAAAATTCTAGCTTATATTGTATACTTTGAATAATTTTTCATGACAAATTTATTCAAAAAAATTTAATCAAACATAGATTGACAAAGACACTGTTCAAATTTTTATGCACATCAATATACATAATTGTAAACTTTAACGCTTTAAGTTATGTTGATTTGCATTATATTGATTATAATGACGTTGAACGAAATAGTTACCATCAGAACAGAATATTTTATGAAGAAGAGGAGCATACAAAAAATCTATGTTCAATTGCTTGAATAAATTAATAAATCCGCATGTAGCTTTGTGATCAGTTAACAGCGTTTAGATGGTAATATATCTATTATTACAATTAAGCGATTATTATAAACGTGCGATTTACCTGATTACAATTTACTTTGACAATTTAGTTAAAACATATTATAAACTTAACATATTCACATATATAGTATATGTCGAATTTTTTTCATATAATTTCTAGTCAATTAATAGAAGCTTCAAATCTATTATGTACGTTATCGCATAAAATATTGGCAATGCAGTTTAAATTACGTTTTTATTTAGGTTCCGGTTTTATTTTATAGTCACCCGTATTTAAGGAGTCTTTGGTGGTTAATATAAGAGGGTTTAAGTATTTAAAGTTCAATTACTTTATAAGTAGATAAAACGATATTCTGGCACGATTGAATGTGATCTTATGAGAGGTTACGTTCTGAATGCAGATTATCCGAAGACTTTGGAAATCAACTTTAATAAATATAGAAATTTTGAAAGCAGTAGTTGTGATATTTAAAACGAGCCATTCATTTTCAATTTATAACCAAAATTTGTTTTATTTAACAATAAGCGCTCTCGTTAAGGGGAGAGAGATAGAGAGCGCACGTAGTATGTTTTGGTTGTTCTGTATTATTAATTATTATAGCAGTTATCGGTTTTGTCGGATTATATAATAATTTGCACTTATTATTGTAATTGCACTTGAATGAAAGTAGGCTGTCCTTAAAGATAATTATACATATTTGCAGTAGAATTTTGACAATGACTGCTCACAATTTTCCAAGAAGGCATTACGATGAAAATCGGCAATGAAATATTGGAAAGCGAATAGGCATCAATCACCGAACATGTAATAGTATAGAAAAATGTTGACAAACAAATTTGTTCCTAATTATTATTTTGAATATTTTGAGCACATTCCTAAAGTTTGCCTTAATTGTATACATAATTAAGATTTGACCAATTATTGAAATAATGAAAGAGTTGAGTGCGTGTCGATGATCAAATTTCAGATGTCTATAAATTGCGTAGGAGTTTCAATTACCTAGATGTATGTATGTAACATCTGCAAAACGACATTCCTAAGTTTTTACAATTTATTAAAACACATTCTTTTTGATTAATGGAGTCATTGTGATATTCTACTGCAAATTAATATAAAAGTCATATTTCAATATATTAATAATACATAAATAATAATTATTAATAAGCTTTAAATTTATTATTAAATAATCAACATATTTATTATTATTATTATTATTATTATTATTGTTTCATATTTATTATTATACATATATATACATACATATAAAATAAATTATTTCAATAAAATATGGTTTTCATTATAAGGTTATTTATTTTATCAATTTATTACATGTTGTTTTATCAGACAAAATTACAATACTGAAGTAAATAAATTAAATTATCCAATATCGTAGCGTGTAATGTAATTATTTTCTTGTCCCAGGTCTCCCAAATCGGAATCTAATATTAACGCTTGATGCGACTCAATATCCTGTTCTATATATTCACTCTTAGTGTCCATACTTTGCATCCTGCACATCCTGCACATCATCTGTAAGATTCCATATATTCTACAATATATAATCTGTCTCTTTTGTAAGACTTGTAAATCCAATAGCTTTCAGCACATCTTTTATAACTTCTTGCACTACCTGTTGTATTATTTGAAATTCCACTGGTCCAAGAATAGTACAATAACATACCGGCTTCACCGGATCCGAACATGTTTGATGTTCGCATGAGGTTGTTTGATGTTCGCATGAGGTTGTTTGATGTTCGTATGAGGTTGTTTGGTGTTCGTATGAGGTTGTTTGATGTTCGTATGAGGTTGTTTGATGTTCGAATGAGGTTGTTTGAAGTTCGGATGAGGTTGTTTGATGTTCGGATGAGGTTGTTTGATGTTCGGATGAGGTTGTTTGATGTTCGGATGAGGTTGTTTGATGTTCGGATGAGGTTGTTTTATGTTCGGATGAGGTTGTTTGATGTTCGGATGAGGTTGTTTGATGTTCGGATGACGTTGTTTGTGTTGGTAATGTTGGTTTTTTAAGTGGTGGCGGTGTCGTTGGTCTTGTTGACGGTGTCGTTGGTCTTGTTGACAGTGTCGTTGGTCTTGTTGACAGTGTCGTTGGTCTTGTTGACAGTGTCGTTGGTCTTGTTGACAGTGTCGTTGGTCTTGTTGACGGTGTCGTTGATCTTGTTGACGGTGTCGTTGGTCTTGTTGACGGTGTAGTTGGGCATGTTGACGGTGTAGTTGGGCATGTTGACGGTGTCTTTGGACGTGTTGTTGTTGTAATTGGCCTCGTGTATTGTGTGGTTTGAGGTAGGTAATAATGATGTCTAGTTGTGTGATAGAATAATCCACAACCAACCATATGTAAAATCCACCTGATACAGCGAGATTCGGTGTGATTCCTTAAATTTGGATCCATCAAATTATTTATTTGATTGGCCACCCGATCGACACCATTACTATCATCGTCTAATGTGGATGGTGTGGTTGAATATACATCATCATCATCATCACCATCATCATCATCATCATCACCATCATCTGGTAAATCGTCGTCTGTGGAAGTGTTTTTGATCTGAAGTCAACAATTAATTTTATTAAGATACGAAATAATATATAATTTAATGATAATAATCACAAAACTCACAGTTCTAGCATTGGCAATGGTGAATGCGTAAGAAAATAGTATAAAGGCCACAGTGATCTTCATTTCAAAGTACTGCGTTCAAAATGTGGCTTCAGAATAAAATATAATTTTAACTTGGTTTGAAATTTATAGTGGTAATAAAATTGCACTATTCCAATATTGCATTAAACTCAAAGAATTATCGATGTTGTTAAATACATATTAAAATAATACAAAAATTTTGCATGCTTTATTGCTTTGGGTTTTACGATAGAAAGCTTGGTAATAACATAATAATGACGTATTTTTTTTCTTCAAATTTATAGGATTATTTCCAAACGGTAAAATTATTATCGCTGAAATCTGATAAGCGCATTTTTTTAAGACTCGGTGGTAAGTCGGGAAAATTATTCAAAATTGGAGGATATTTCCATTCCATCACTCTTGAAAAATCGTCATTTGCCGCCAAAGTATCTATTAATTCGTCATTTAATATAGTGCTATTGGATAAGTTGCGTTTTCTTCTATGTATTAGCCAATCTTGTATTGGATTTGACGCGGTGTATTGTTCTTTTTGCACAGAAGAGTAATGATACATTTGATCAACTGAAACACGTTTTAAATACAATGTTGTTATTTATTCCATTTAAATTTATATAATACACGATGTGTTAAAAAATTATTTACCTTCCCATCTTAAAGCTTCAAGTTGATGTTTTGTATAATGAGAAAACCTACACGTGGCTCCAAACATGCAATTGCCAAATTCTACAAATCTCTTGCAAGTGATTTTTTTAGATTCGTTTTCCAATATTTTACGCTTATCTAAAATATGTATTTGTAACTTTATAATAAAAATATACAGTAATTGTTGCAGGGCTCGAAATGGAAATTTTCACGAATGGGAGCTCTCGATAATTTTCAAAAAATATCAAACGACCTTTTTTTTTATATGTACATATTACATATATTTACATATACATATTTTGAGCTTATTTTTGTTGACTCATCGATTAATAAAGCTTTATACTTCACCGAATACGAAATGTAAACAATGTAAATTAAATTATAGAAAATCTACGTACATTTACATTATTATAGATATAATAGCCGAAATCCGTCTGTCTGTCTGTCTGTCTGCTGATAACGCTCGTTGAGGAAAAATAATTAAAAAACCACCAGAACGAGTGGGGATCGAACCCAGGACCCCAAGCTCGGGAAGAACGTATACAAGGGATCGTGACTCTGCTGTACCTACATACCTACCTACCTACATTACCTAGATATAGATGACGCTATAAAAACTATTATTTATTTTTTTTTTTTGATTTTTTACAAAATCACTTGCAAAATTATAATTATTATATGTATATATAATATATAATATTATATGTATATATAATAATTAATAATTATAATATAAATAGTAAAGTAAAAAAAAAATTGATACTATCGATATTACGGGATAATACATAGATGGCGCTATAAAAACTATTATTTTTTTTGTCACTTACAATGGTGCGATCAATTAGTGGGGATCTCTATTAAAAAAGCGCTTTACGTAATTTAAAATTCAGCAAGCGTTGATATTCAACGGGCTAATATCATATATTATAACACCAAAAAACTTATTAATTAAGTAACATGTATTACATAAATGCATGTGTATTTGTAAAATGTATAATGCATAAAATTTAATCGCACAGTTTACACGGTATATTTTTTAAAATTTGAATAAATGTTAATATCACTATTTAGTTAATCAGGTGCAGTAATTATAATTCACACAACTTTTAAAAAGTGTTTGTAGTAATTAAGTGCAGAAATAAAAAAAATCAAGTGATTCCCGATGATAGATTGAAATTCCCAATACGTTCGCTAAATTCAAGTTCTCTCATTAGAGGGACTTTTAAAATTTTGGTTCCTTAGTTCTTAGTATGTAATTCAAAAGAAGATATCGTAAATCACCGAAATGACCGATGAATGGCTCAGTGCCGTTCGGATAGCCGATCGTTGTAAAAAAAAAGTAAACCATAAAAAAAGCTGTTTGCCCAAAGCCGACATAAAAACATATTTTCAAATAACACGTGCACCCAGTTTGTTTAAACATAATAATAGTTTAAATGGCTTTCGGCTTCAGATAGATGCCTTTTTCAGAATTGAAATGTAAAGAATTTAACTTGATTTACGAGTCATATATAAAAAAAAAATTCACCTTCTAACATTTATTTGGCAATAATTATTGAATTTCAATTTTTTTTCAAAATTATGAAAGGGTATGAAAATTTTGGTTTTTTAACGAATGGGAGCGCTAAGTTCACAGATTTCACGAAAGGGAGTGCTATGTTTATACAGATTTCACGAAAGGGAGCTCAGCTCCCAAACGCTCCCGTCCATTTCGAGCCCTGAATTGTTGACAAAAAACAATATCTCATCTATACGACGTACATATATATATGGATAAAGTATAAAAAGTATATCCCTACCATCAAACTGGGCATAATGTTCATTTTTGAGTTTTTGGTGTTGAAGTCCCCTGATGTGTTTCTTTACGGCCTCTGGTGTTTCGACGAAAGATTTATCACAATAATCACAGTAGTATCGACGACCCATCTGAAAAATGAAAAATGCAAATTAAATATTAAATACAAATATTATTAATAATTATTATAAGTGAGTATTTTTCTAATTGTAATTAACGAAGATTGTTTTAAATAAAAATGTCTGTTTATTGAGAAATAGGATTTTAACCTTATCCTTTATAGACGTCAATTTGACAGTTGGAGTCGTAAGCTACGATTTACTATGACCATTATCGACCATTTTGTTGGTGCTACCAACAAAACAAATAATTTATAAAAACTTATAATTTTTATGGTTTTACAATACCTTTTCTTCGGTGGCCCAGCGGTAGCGATCGAACAGTTTCCAGCTTGACCTGCACTTTCTCTAATCGCAACGATCGTCGCACTGTGCGACTGCTACCCCCTCCATCTATACTTTGGCCGTCGAACCGTGTGACTACCACGGTAACAAACAACACGTTAGCCTATTTATTTTTGCTTTCAGATCGAAGTCAGTTCCTAAATACAAATGTTTGATAGCGCAGTATCAGTACATGGCTGTAAACTGCGTTGTATAAACATATTTAGTTGCGTTGCATAAACTCACCTCACCTCGGGTTATTTTTTACTTTTTTTGGATTTTTTTTTTTTTTTTGAACTTTTGAACTTTATTTTGATTTTTTCAACTTTTGATACCCTCTCAAGCCACGCCGGCCCCCAAACCACCCCTCAGATCTCCTCAAGCCCTGGCGTCCCCTTTTGGACTCCCACAAGCCACGTCGGACCCCCAAACCACCCCCCAGATCTCCACAAGCCGCGGCGTCCCCTTTTGGACTCTCTCAAGCCATGCCATATTAATGACACCCCGGGCAAAGCCGGATAATAAAGTTATTCCAATATATACAGCAACAACTCGAGGTCATGTTGTATGTATCTTGTATCTTAAGGCCGGACTGGGTACGCATTCGTGTCGTACACGTATGTTATCGTCCCTCACACGTATGGCGTTGTCTCACGCCCAGAGAAAGGGACAACGACATACGTACGAATACGTACCCAATGTGTGCCCGGCCTTAATGTATGCATGTACATATGTTAAAACCTCGAGTGGTTAATCGCGTTACCAGGCGTTGCTCGGGAGCAAAGATTTTCGCGCGTTCCGCTATGACGTCACACGGCCTACTCACCCCACCCTCGGGTTTTTTAAAACTTTTTTTGGCCTCCCCCAAAAAAAAACCACCCCCAGACCCCCTCAAGCCTCGGCGTCCCCTTTTTGGACTGCCACAAACCATGCCATATTAATTACACCCCGGACAAATACAGCTAGTAAATTATATATATATATATATATAATAGCCAAAATCCGTCTGTTAGCTGATTACGCTCGCGGAGGAAAAAAATATTAAAAAACTAGAAAGAGTGGGGGATCGAACCCAGGACCCCAGGCTCGAGAGAGCTCGCACTAAAGCTATTCGCTATCGCCCTTGGTCAATTTAGTCCTATTTTTTTTTCTAAACATTACCTACAAAAGGGATCGTGACTGCTAATAATACATAGATGGCGCTATAAAAACTATAATTTTTTTTTTTGTCAATTACAACCGTGCGATCAATTAGTGGGGATCTCTATTAAAAAAGCGCTTTACGTAATTTAAAATTCAGCGGGCGTTGATAATCAACGGGCTTACACTAGTGAATAAATAAACAACAAAGATGTTGAGACATGGCCGGCGCGCGACACTTGTTACGACCGCGTTCCGGCGTTCGTGTGTTGTGCGGCGTGCGGCGTGCGGCGTGCGGCGTGTGTTGCTGTGGTGCGTCAGTGTTGGTATGGCCGCGGCGCGCGCATGGCGGGCGCTGGGGCCGGCGCGGTGGGGGCGCAACGGGGAGCGCAACGGGGGGCCCCGCAGGCGGAAGCTCGAGCTCAAGCGGAACCGGAAGCGGAAGCGGAAACCAACCTGGCGGCGGCGGGCGCCAACTCTCCTCGCTGATGTGGAAACTGCAATCGGCGCTGGCGGAAGCGGTCTGCCCGCCGCGGTTGCCCGCCGATCGCCGCGCGCTCGACAAAACGTGGCGACTGATGGACAAAGTGGTGAAACTGTGTCAACACCAACGCATGAACCTGAAGAACTCGCCACCGTTCATCCTGGACATACTCCCCGACACTTACCAGAGGCTGCGAGCGATCCACGACTCGCACCAACACAACCTGGCCGCGCTCAACACCAACGAGCACTTCGCCGTCTTCATCTCGAACCTGATGCGCAAGTGCAAGCAGGCGATCAAACTCTTCAAGGAGGGCAAGGAGAAGATGTTCGACGAGACCAGCCACTACAGACGCAACCTCACCAAGCTGAGCCTCGTCTTCAGTCACATGCTGAGCGAGCTCAAGGCCATATTCCCCAACGGAACCTTCGCCGGCGATCAATTTCGCATCACCAAAAGTGACGCAGCTGACTTTTGGCGGGAACATTTCGGCAATAGGTAACGTATACAATATATATATTTTTTATTTTTTTCACTCTATCCAAAATGGTAGGGGTGGTACGAGTCGATCTTTGGTGGGTCGCGAAAGGTATTATAAAAAAAAAAAAATACAGTCGTTTTCGCTCAATCGGTACAGATCCCAAGAAGCCGAAACCAAATGAATAAACTAATAGTAATTTACTTCGGTTATCCGGAACACCGTTTTAAAATATTTTAGATTTTGATGGTAAAATTAGCTTCCTACGAGCGATACAATGTGTCGCCGATTGAAAGCTGTCGCTGCTGAATAAAGTTTAACATTACAATGTAAATAACTCAAAAATTATAAACTGTGTGTACAATTGAGGGGCTCAGCAGTAAATAATGGTAAGCGCCATTTGTCACTTTTGGAGATATCGAGAAAATAAGGTTTCTAAAAATAAATTAAATACATTTTTGCAACTTTTAATGCAAAATTAATATATTTTTATAAATTGTGATGTTTTAAGACTATCCTGTGCAAATATTATTCATTTTTATGGCGTTTGACATTTGAATATACATAAATGGAGTTATGAGTAATCTGAGCTAGCACTGCCATTTTTTGAGATAATTTGGAACAATTTACGAATTTCTGTAGTAAAGGTCTCATAACCTTTTTTACGCGAAAAAACTCAATTCAACAATTTTGGCGATTACCATTATTTACTGCCGAGCCCCTCAATTTATATCAAACCCTTGGGCTCCATCGGCTATGCCGTCTGCTCATGTATTTTAAATCAATAAATAAATATGTAAGAAGAGATAGCAAGTGGAATACATGGGTGAGAAGCGTGACCAAAGTGGCAGATAGCGGAACGTGGGGGAAAAGTTGAGGTGGACACATAGCGAGAAGTGTTTTTTGAATGTGAAATATAATCACAGTAGGAATCGGATTTTTGTTGCACCTTTTCTGCATCCGCTCGACTCCACACTTTTTTCTCAACTCATCGGCCCATCGTCTACTCAGTCTACCTCGCTTTCTTTCACATCCTCTTGGATACCATTCCAGTATTTCTCGCTTTCATCTGGCATCCACTCTTCTCGCTATGTGTCCAGCCCATTGCCACTTTTTCATATGTTCCACTTTGGTCATACTTCTTACCCATGTATTCCTCTTACGATCACTTCTTGTTATACAGAGCATAGCTCTTTCCATGCTTCTCTGTGTGCACTGGAACCTAAGTAGCATTCTTGAATTCAGCATCAGCAATACGCATTGGTCGTATGCCTTCTTTTTTAAGCATGTTGGATTTAAAAACTATGTTCGTATTAGCACATTCGAAATCTTTAGAAACGGAAAATAGGCAACCTTCGGTCAAGTAGACCAGTCCGGTTGAAATTCTATGTACACCAAAAGCCAAAGTCGATGATCTTTAATAAGATATAGATTGGCTACAGGTCTCCGTATTTACTATTTCAACAAAGTAGGTTTTGTATGGAATTATAAACTTCACAGTGATGGTATTGGAATAGTTAATGATGATGGTTTGCCTTTGATAAAAAGTATTCAACTGTTGAACACAATGACCCAAAATGAATTGTCACACATTCTTGCTATACTCTCCCAAGTAGGAGAATATGTTCATATTATGATAACAATAGATTGGATGTGGATTTGATATTTGAAGTGCGATCTAACAATGTGTGACAATTAGCTTTTGAGAACGAGAAAATTTCTCAAATCCACTTTAAACCTGAAAAAGGTAGCAGTAAGATTTTCAAGACTACTAACTGTCTACAAATTACTTTTAACTAGCATCCATAGGGACTTTGTACATTCAAAAGGTTTATATGATGTTTAAAATGCTGAAATTCTATTCGGAGTAATTTTAAATAGTAAGCCAAATTTTAAGAATTGCAACAAATTGATACACATATGAGTCAAACTGTGTAACAGGTGTCATCATCCAGAAATAAATAATGGCTAAAAACCCAACTTTCAAAATATAATATGTCTGAACTAATCAAGTGATTAAAATCGTTATGTATCAAGTATGCAAATCTACCTATAGTCAAATTCAAAATGGTTTCAATTCAATCAATTCAAATTGCATAGGTGGGTAGAATACTACTACCATTAATTATAACATTTTGGAATAATTGCATCTAATCAATTGAAATTCCAAATAATTTATACGTTGCAAAGGCTTCTTTACATTTTATCATTATCTATTGTGCAAAACTTACCAAATCAATCCTTAACTTGCTCAATGAAGGGTCAATACATTTCAACTGGAGGATCACTGTGTGCATAATAATATACAAGTGTGTCATCAATTAGCCGAGTTTGTTCAATTTGCAGATGACACCGATCCTGAATGTCACATACGCAATAACTCTCATAATCACAATTATCCTCAATCATTGACAATGAATACCTTTTTATAGTTATTTTTTGTTTTGGGTATACTTTGTGTGATGTTTACTAAGATAATATTTAATGTTTTTTTTTTTTGCTGAAACATACATACATACATTGTACATAGTTTGTTATAATAAAATCACACTTTGGTTACACAAGTGTATTGTTTGTTTATTATTAATCGTGAAATTATACAAATTTTCATAATAATTGATAATTGTATATTATCAGTGGGAAACTCCATTTTAATTTCATTGATTAATTTGTCTAATTTGATTCATGATTTGCATGGGTATATTTTTTTGGGAAGATATTCTTTATTAGGTATAGAAGTTTTATTCTGAAAATACAGTACATTGTTGGTCGAATGTAATTTTTACATTCAATTCTATTCCAATCCTGTTGTCCGAATATAACAATTGATTTTTTTTTACATCCGTTTTTATGAATATTCTATGCAACGGGTGGATGCATTTGCCGCTGACTACAATTAACATTGCATTAACGATTCATCAGTAATGTCATAATTAGCATAGGAATGGCAATGACCCGAGTATTATCTGACATGATGGCATCGATTCTCACCATGTTCGCTTACCAACATTTATGTTATGCTAAACTTAGGTGCTAAAAACGGTTTTTTAATCACATTACTTTAACCTCGGTGTGACTATCATGAGTGACACCGCTGTCGGAGAATTTAAATTAAATTTAAATTAGTTTAGTTGAGGTGAGTTGACAACGTGCATTGTTCACTTCATTCATGTCCTAATCCTACATAATATATTCGTCGAGTGATAATTTCAAATTTAGTACTATATTTTTTATGTAACTATGTTCGTTATCACCATTTAGTGTTCTTATTCTCGTTTCTATTCCAACTATTATATACATATTCTGAATGTCGTTTATAACTGTGGGAATTAAGCGATTTTTTTTTCAGCATTATCTTTACCATGTATGTACGTGATTTCCTCTATTGTACATACATTGACTGCGTTTTGCCGATTGAATATAAATTCGATGGCCATATTTGTATTTGCTTTACGTCTTGATAAACTTTTGATATATGAATATATTGAATATAAACACGTTCAATGATGCCATTCGATATTTAAAGCAATGGCTTACGATGCGTGAAAATGGAATATTAATTAAATTCAAACACGTTTGACGATTCCGTGCATGGAACTGTTTTTCGAATTGCAATCTTCAAAACACGTTTCTATGTGCAATTTCAATGTTTGAATAATTTTTCCGTTCGTCCCTTTCTTTGTATGTATTTTTAATTTAATATTGCGACATTACAAACACTGTTTAATATAATTTTTCGATACGTCGATGTGCATAATATAGTCTGTTGTAGACAATGGATCTTTAATCTGTAATGCATAAATGGTCGTTCACCTTTGAAAACTTCTACGGAGGAACCTTGGGCCCCCCTCGTTCGTAAAAATGTATAGAGCTTGCCATTTTAGACGAAAGATATACTAAAAAAAATATTTTATTAGTTGCAGTATATTTTAACTTGTATTAATCATCTTTTAAATCTATGTAAATAATACTGGTACTGGCAACTTTTATTATATAAACTCTGTAGAAGTTTTCCAGTCATTGCCGAGTAATAAAATCTCTTGGTCACTACTGTGGGAATATTAGAATTTCACTTGTCTTGTCACAAATCATCAATATCGTCCAAGGTAATTTGTCCTATTAAGTATATCACACTGTGTAAATTGAAATTGATGGATATTTTCCTCGGTTGATTGTGGAGTTCAAGTTGACACCTTCGGCCCGTTGCAACACACTCGATGACGTCACGGCAGAGTTTTCCTAGAGGCGAAAATTTTGCATTTTGCATCGGAGCGACGTTCTTCGACGACGGGGTTAAAGCACTTAACCGGCGGCCGTCATATCCGTTATGCGTTTATAATGATCGGCGATTTGAACCGCGCACTTCCTGCAAACCGGTCGCGGAGCCGCAAAAATAAAACGAGAGAGGAAAAAAAAAACCGGCCAGATGCGGCCAACTCGTCTCTGGCCGGCACCGAAACGGTTAAAATTCGCGTCGGGTGTCCGTGTCGGTGTCGTGTGGCTAATTGTCACTGGAGAGGAGCATCAATCGTCCTTGGCTGTGTGTCGTCCTGGACGAACGAAGGACGAATATAAAGGGGTTTTAGTTGCGGTATTAAATTTTGTGCAGTCTAATTTTGCACCCAAAACTTGGTCGCAGTAGAGATAGTTGCAGCAGCTTGGTCGCAGCATCATATTGTAGAGATAGTTGATAATTATTTATGTATACCTAGGACAATTGGTGAACATGACTGAACGTCAAGAAGAAGAATGAAACTAGGATGGAGCGCTTTTGGGATAATCAACAGAGTTTTTAAATAAAGCCAAAAAAAGAAGGCACACGACCGATGCGTACTGCCAGTTATGACGTATGGGTGTGAAACGTGGATGCTAAATTCAAGAATGTTATGTAAGATCCAGTGCACACAGAGAAGCATGGAAATATGTATGCTTGGTAGTATAACAAGAAGAGATCGTAAGAGGAATACATGGGTGAGAAGTCTGACCAAAGTGGTACATATCGCAGAACGGGTGAAGAAGTTGAAGTGGACACATAGCGAGAAGAATGGGTGGCAGAAGGGCGTGAGAAATATTGGAATGGTATCCGAGAGGATGTGAAAGAAAGCAAGGTAGACCGAGTGGACGATGGACTGATGAATTGAGAATAATGTGTGGAAGCGCGCCGCCGGTAACATAATATCATAACGTAGTTTAAAATCATTTGCCGCTCGAATTAGTACGTTAAGATAAAATAATAAAAATATTGAGATAGAAAACCAATCCTTATAAACGTGATGAAATAAAAAAAACTCTCCAAATAAATGCCAAATAGCACGGAAAAAAAATATGTTTTTGACTTTAAAAATTCGCTAGATAATTAATTATCAGTATTTTAAAGCAATAAAAAATCAAAATCAATAGGAAAAATATCTGACTATTGATTTCAATACTCACTTTGAGCACAGCGATAGTATTATTTTGAGTTATAGACCGCAAAAGCCAAAAAAATGGATATTTTTTGCATTTTTTAAATCGCGAATATCTCATAAACGAGAGCATATCAACAAAAATCATTATCGGATTCGAATCCAGTGGGTTAAACTTAGTAAAAATTGACTAATCTCCGCTCTGGGTTGCTCAGTGTAATCGTTAAAAAGCTTTGTTCTTTTGTTTGAAGAATATTTCCGTTTGTATTGTGATAGCACTAATATCGTTGAATGTTTATCGTACGGTATTTGGTTATCGTTTTGATGTGTATTTATTTTTCACTTCTCTCGTCAGGTGTCGATCGGTTGTCATTCAATTGCAGTTTTCGTTGAAAGGTTTGATCGATGAGGTTTCCCTTTGATAGATTTACGCGCTGTATAAAAAGGTGTCAGTTTATTTTGACGTAAAACGTTCGACGAAACAAATACGATGTCGGTATAAATAAAAGTGAAACGAGCGATGGGAAAAAAAAAAATGGGGCGTTTAAAATCCAATTCAAACATTATCGATTGAAAAATTAGAGGATGCTTCTACCCCCGGGGTGTGTGTGCGTGTGGATGAAATTTCAAAGGGAGGCTGTGGAATTTTCATTGCCAAAAAATAAAAATTGCTCCGTTGAATTTCACGAACCGTTAAGAAAATTTGTGTTAAATTTTTCTTTCTCTCAATTGCGTGGGTGAAAGCCGAAGCTACCTACATACCTATGTATGTATGTATGTACCAACATATATCTTGCATTTATGTTGTTTTTAAATTATTTTCTTTGAATTATTACAATGATTTCGGGAATACTGTATAATTTGGTTTTCAATGAAAATGATAATTATTTATACTTAATAGCAGTGTTTCCCAATGTGTGGTACGCGAAAGTTTCTGAAGGAGTGCGTTGTTGCATTTTTTTTGCACCTTTGAGTGGATAAGAAATCCTTTTTTGCCAATATTACACTCATGGAGCTGACTTCAAATGGTTATTTGAAATGAAAATTTGAACAAAATGAACTGACTCCATTTTGCGTCCGGTTTGTCAATTTGTACGCGTTTATCGTTTCATTATTTGTAAAATTGAGCGATAGTCTCGCTAGAACGTAATGCGCATACCTGGATGTATGGTCCATTTGGCAATTTTGACCCAGTCAGAAGGAAATAATTTTGAAACCCGTCATTCCAATTTGTAAATAATCTTGTGTTACTATCAATTCAAGAAATTTTCGAAACAATATGCTGTGTTTTGTAAAAAAATGTTTTAAATCTCAACATGTAGTGATTTTCTTATGAAATTTGATACAAAATGTCATTATGCAAGAAAATATTTTCCTTCCGAAAAATTATTTTTCTTAAGTGAAGTCCTTAAGCGTCCCGATTGGAGAGAAAAATAATATGGTTAGCCTACCAAAATAGTATTACGCATTATTTCCTGAATAATAATACGAATTACAAATGTGTTCTAATCTTACAATACATTTCCCCTCTCCCCGATAATATGTGTCAAAAGTGGGGTACACCGGTAAAACCAATGTCCCATAAGGGGTACGCGGATGTTGTAAGTTTGGGAAACTGTTTTATAGCACATTCGTATGTGTAGTTTTTTGGGAAACTTCTTCACCTCATTTACACCAAAATCCGCTTCGATCACGTTTTCCCTGAAACCAAATACAATATTACTTTGGCCCTAATGACGAGCGTCGCAACATCATAAGAGTCACACGTACGTCTAAAGGTCAATAAGACCTCTTTTCGCATTAGCGTCTAATTGGCGATGGCCGCCAGTCTATCCGTCGTCCGTCGGTTGTCGACCCCTGGTTGTCTCTCTTGGTTTTTTTTTTCAGCAGCTGCGGCCATTGCGGGTGATCGTCCTGGGACAACTCGTCTTCCCTGTACGTCGTTGTCATCAATCTGGTTTCCTGGTTAACGTCGTTTTGTCTCCACGCAAATGTGCAACGTACGAATCGCTGCCCTTCTGTATCTAAATCGGTCCAACGATCAGTCAACAGATCAACAGCGGAAGTCGTGTTTTCCGTTTACGTATCTCGTGTATTTTGAATTTTGACATGTGAACTACACTACGCTACGTATACACATAGATTTTCCCCCCCCCCGTTGCCAGTCTACAACGTTAAAGTGCTCCTTTTCCATTACATATATAGTATTTATTGTATTGTCGTTTGTTAATGCACGTTTCAGATGTCACCGGAAACCGAGCGTTGCATTATTTAGCGCATTTTCCATGCATTTATTCCGCGGCGATTTTTCCTCCGTCGCACACAATGGACCACTTTGTGCATTGTGTGTGCTGAGAGGTTTGAACGCGTGCATTCTGCAACAATGGTTGATGTTGAGTTTACAATTTTGAGATGGTGACGCGTCGGTGTGGAACTCCTCGGATTGAGGAGTGGAAGACGTGACGCACTAATTCAATGCATTGAAAACTCTTTGTTGAATTTTTAATCGATTTCTCGTCACACGCGTAAATTAGATCTCACAAAGTCCGAGTATTTTTATGTCGAGTTTAACATTGACCTAGAACGGTTTTGTTCTTCGATCGGTCCAAATTGAATTTGATGCGTTGGTTGTGGAGTAGTGGCTGGCTTACGGAATGGCATCCGCCAATCTCGAGTGGTTCTTGAAACTAACAACCGCTTAACTATGGTTGGTTTTATTTCATAGTGCTTTCTTTGTATACCTATATGTAAGCCCTTTTCCAGTGTGTATTTAAGACTTTAGTGGTCATTGACATTACTGGGATTGCAATGTTTAGTACAAAAAAGGAAGAAAGATCTTATACCGTCAGATAGTTATCTATTTACGTGGAACAGATAATACAAATGTATATGTACTTGCATTGATAAAATTTTAAATATCACTGAAACCAAATTAAGTAATCAATGTTATACGAAATTGATTACCCGTCTACACAATTCAAGCAATGCCAATTACTAGTATATTTTCACTTCGTCTAGAAATAATCAAATGATTTCAGTATATGTAATGCACACGGTCAATATTACCATCAATCTCAAGAGTATCCACCAGTGTGATTTTTCACATTGTCCTATTCGAAAAAAGTATTGTGATTGTGCGAAAATTCGGTTGTATCTAAAAATGCTTATCTGATCTCGTTTTTGTCATTTCTGGAAAATGTCTGTATGTGTAATCAAAACTCAAAAACCGTTTATCCTATCACGCTGAAACTTCATATTTTTTTGTATAGTCAATCCGATCAGTATTACTATCCGCTTTCAATAACTTAACAACTCTACCGAAATCAGCTAGTTCATAGTTTTTTTTTGAAAGTTATCGCAAAGTACACTCGATCAGTGGATTTTGATTTTGATTTGATCGCATCGTAAATATTGAATTGGTGAAGTATATGACTCAAGCGATGGCGCTTCTATGTACAACTACTGATCAAGTGTACTTTGCGATGGCGCCTCTATGTATGTATGTACAGGGGCGCCACTGTATAGTACGGTTTATCAGTAGTTGTACAAAGTATGTAGGTACACTTGATCAGTAGAGACGCCATCGCTTGCGCCATAGACTACACCAATTCAATATTTATGATGCGATCAAACTCGTCACACATTCACATCCGCACGGTGGGCTCAGATTAGCATCAAAACAAACGTATCAAGGCCACATCTCGCCATTCGGACATCTGAAATGACGTCACGAAACTTCTCTCACCGCGTCGGAACGCCTTGATTATGTACCGTCGACACACGGGTAGGTACATTGATACATGTATGTACATATTTCGAATACAAGTGTGGAAAATCCCATTTCCCCCCCGAAACCGGATAACTCGCATACATGTCTACATATGATACGATTCGTTGGCACTTGCAATTATACATTTATGTAGGTATATATATATAAAGTATTCATCCACATGTGCGACCTTACTGACCTGTTGTGGTCTATTTTCGTGCGGTTTCATTCATTCAATGCCAGGAATATACGCTGTTCCCGATTCGAGTGCGGTACACGCTCTCGGTCACAGACGCACACACACTCGCGAGCTATTGATCTCGTTTTCATTCACTGGTGCTGAAAATCGGCAAAAACCGACTCGTCCTCGTTCTATGTAACGGTCTCCTGCCGGGCTACCAACGATGGAAGGATGGTTTTTCTTTCTTCTCCTCTGTCGTTCGAGTCGAATTTCGCCGCAGCCTCCACTCCAATATCGAGTTTCGAATCAGTTAAGCAAGCACTTTGTGGAGCTCGGATCGTTGTTGGCTGTTTGTGCACATCTCGATTATTTATCTTCGCCGGAACGAAAAATACACGAAGGAAAGAAAAAAATAAAAACTCGTTCTGACTTTTCCTCCCGTCTGTTGTAACGTCGTAACGCGCGACCCGTATCCGTTTCCGCAATACGCACATAAAAAAACTACCATTACGTACTAAATTTATGAATTTTCATATATTAAAATGCAGAATTTGAACAGAACATTCGACGACGTCTCAGGCTTTTGTACTCGCATTCGAGGATCAAAGGGTCATTCGACAAAAAGTTGTAACGACGCAATAGTCCCAGTCGGTGGACGGTACTCGTCTACTCGGCAACAGTGAGAAATCTCATTGGCAAAAATCATTTTGAAAAGAAATTATATATGTATGTACATACATATGTACATGTTCCATTTAGGGTTATTACCTATATAAATTTATTAATGGAAATATGTAATTTAGAAAACGAGATTTTATCAGAAAATAATTTATTTATCAAGTAATTATCTATAAATTTTAAACTAAAAATCCTTTATTTTTTTTTTTTACTACATATTGTAGTTGCGGGATATACCCCAAAGATAATCTATAATATTTTGCCCATTATAGTTATTAACTTTTCTCAAAATTCTGCAGTCAGCTTCTTCATAGCGTCTTCGTTTCGGCGGACGTTCATGGCTGGCAATATTTTGTTCGTAATGTATGTATATCGTATATTTTTGGACTTTTCTTAATGTATCTATAAAAATCCACGAAGTAGGCTGAGCAATACTACTACCAAAGCCTAACTATAGTTTGCAATGGCAAGCTTCAAGCAAAATTATTTGAAAAAGTAACCCAACACTCCATTAGAGCGGTTTTTACACCAAGCTACATTTTTATCTCGTCGACCATCGGTATCCTTTTTCACAAAATTCTTGGACCTCCTTGCTGGTTACGTCTCTGAGTGCAGTCATTTTAATCTAATACAATTTTCTCATCTTTGTTGTTTTCTAAGAAGAAAATAGTTCTATATCGATGTTCGTTGACACAGATGGTTAAAATAAATGCTTTTCTTGTAAACTATTGTTTTCTTAATAAATAACGTATTTCCATTAATAATTTTTTTAATAAAACGTCTTTTCAAAATAACTTTTGTCACTGAGATTTATCACCGCCGAGTTGACGTGTTTCGCCAATGGGGGGGGGGACTATTCATTTTTATTCGAAAAATTATTTATTGGCGCTTCCAGCAGTGTAGGCGTCGCCACTTGCATTTTTGTCCCCTGTTAACACACACGCTTAGACGAAACAAATGTACCGTACTCTTTTGTTTTGAAAAACAGACTACGTTAGTACGTCTTTTGATGAATTGACTGATTGAAATACTGTTCGTTTCCAAAGGTTTATTCGTGCAGATACGTCCTTCTCTCCACCCAGCCCTTAAATTCCGCGTATCTGGGACGATGATTACTTTGGACCGTCTCGATTGATTTGGTTGAGGTTTTAGCCACGATTTGTTCGGTATTTATTGGGCTCCCTCTCCGTTCTCCCGTCCTTCCCCTTTTTTCCCCCCACATCTTCTCCTCACTCCCCCGTTACAATTATAGCGCAGACGTCCCCGTGTAAACTGTGCGTTTTGTTACGTCACGTCGGATATGCGGGGAACACGGTGGGCGTTCGAACCTCTCAAACTTTGGCTCGCGATCCACACCAATGCACTAGAGTTTGGAATATTTTATGATTTTAGACCGTTTCGTCGGATACCGTTAGATCGGCAGAAAAAACTAGTCGAAAAGAACGGTCTATAAATCAACGATCGCAGCCGTAATGACCTATGTATAGTCGCAAGTCGTGAATGGTAGGGAATGGAAGTGATTTGGCGCCAAAAAATCCATTGAGACTTGGAAAGGATGGGAAGAGCGGGCTATGAGGATGGCCGTTCGTATAATAAAATTGTAGAATGTGTGTCGTGTGATCCATTGATGTTTTCGTTCCCGTTTGCCCTTTCGTTCGGCCAACGGCGCCATTAGTTTGGCGGAACGTTGTTGACCCAAAAGCTGACGTAGATAACAATTTTACGATTTATAGAACGTATACTCTGTTCGAATGCTGTGTGTGTGTGTGTGTATTATAATAGCTGGACCCCCAATCTTCGGCGATATTCCCAATGTAATTCGATTTGAGGAAAATGGTACCTCGATTTATCGTATTCCTTTGACCCTTTCGCCTTTGATTTATGTACGACCGTCGGATGTAATTTATTTATCTATGCAGCGTTTGCTCGGATCGCGGATTGTTTGTCTTGGGAATGCGTTTTTTTACGCGTTATTTTTTGGTGCAATGACATTAGCGTTTTTGCATGCAGTCGTCGAGGACAATGAATGCAATAAACAACAAGTTTGTGTGAGAAATCTATTCACACTCGCTTCCACGCAATGGTGTTGCAAAGTAGGTCGTTCGTTTAAACTTATATGCATTTTTTTGTCGATTTTATATGGTTGCAGTGGATGTTAAATATAGCATTGAAAGCTTGTTTTCTAATTGGCAGTCGGTGAAACTGGCTAAACATCGAATGCAGATACGTTTAGCCGATTCGACTAGCATCATCCATTCACCGCTCTGACTAGCCCACCGACAGATTGAATTGAGACAAACCAGACGAACTTTTCACGGCTTTGAACTGTGACTTTTAAAAGCACACGAGTATCGGGTCTACATTTAGCTACATTTTAGTGCAACCATTACAGCGTATTTATCTAATGTTCAAAAACCGACGGTTTTTTTTTAGGTAATCTTATATGTCTATTATGTTGGTTTATTATAATCTAATAAGTTTAATTGACAAGCATACACTTATATTCTATTCAAGTGCTAAAATACGATGCTAACCATTAAATTAATTAGTATAGTGTGTCACAATCTGCTAATTGACCCATTCGACTAATTAACTAAGTCTGCCGTTCAATTTGTTTCAAGTGGATTACATCAACATTAATTGTTCGCCTTAAAGACTAATTTGTCTTAATTTTATTCATTTTTAAATTTTAGCTAAGTACAATTGAAAAATGTACAAAATTCGCTTCACCAGTTCGTAACTATATATGTTAGCGCAAGGGTTTGCCTGGCTGGGTACCCGCGGAACGCTCACTCACTCCACACTCATAGCACTGATAGATCGAAGCACTCGCATTTTTCAACTACCTACCTAAAGTTTTGCTACATTTTGAACTACTAAATACGTATGTACACTATACTGCATGGGTCCTTAACCTCAATTTAGTCGATTTAGTTGCTTTCCGTTTTTTTTTCTTCAAATTTTTTACAATGCAATGGTTCAATTTTGTTTACAAATCCCGGCCAATGACTAAACGGTCTTCCCGAGCTCGTTCTTATCTGTTAACGAAAAGGATTAGGTAATGGTCAAAGGAAGGGATCGTTATTTTTTCGTGGTATGCATTTGTTTAATCATCAGTTCTCAGGTACATTAGCTAATTTGTCAAAATAAGTCAGGACTTCTTGGAACTTTTAACATCTGCTTGATTACAATACCGAACACCTTCGAAATTGTTAATTCAAACCATGGAAACTATATTTAAACGACTGCATTCAACAATGCGGACACGCTTCACTGATGATCCCTTAATGACCGTTTGCGTTTTGCTACAAGTAATATTTTAAACCTAATTATTTGAAAATAGGTTTTATTTTTCATTATATATTTTTAGCGATAGCTTTGAAAAACTAAAAAAAGTTTACAAGAAATTTTATTAGTGTACATACATATTATATCCGAACTTCCACCTAAATTCTTGCATGGAAATCGATCGCCATGCAAATTTAAATAAAAAAGTAGCTCCCAAACTGAATAAGTTTGAGCACACTTGCACTATAGGTATATACTTAAATGATAACCATCCAATGACACTGTCAACGGGCATTGACTAGTACTGAATGTTGGTAGTGGAATTTATTGACATTGACAAAAGACGTGAATATTTTATGTGAGTCTGTTTAGTGTAGACGCTGTCTATTTCTAGTTTCCCACTCGTGTTGGTGAACGATTGACTTTTGAATTGCGCAAAGTGGTCAATTTGGTGAAAGTTCACATGCATTGGTCTGATGTATTCTGTCTTGCATCTGCGTTTCCGCCGCACCTGTCGACCCGTTTTATGGTTTTCCTGTATTTGGCGCCTGCGTTGTTTTTGCAATGCCGCGTTGCAATGTGCTGTGCAATGTCGACGAACCCTGCAAGTCTACATACGTTCGTGTCTATCGTGTGCAGATGGTGGCATATGCTTAGAATAAAAAATTAATTTTTAAACAATGCTCTTTCAAATCTAGTCTGTATAATGTCAATGCCACTGAGAAACCTGATTCTGAAAATGAATATCAAAACGATTCGTTACTGAAGCTTTACTACTACGTGCTATGTATACCGAGGTAATTTAATATGCCTCTGATAGTATTAGTGAATGTGGTATGTGCGATTTGATTACAAAACCGCAACATTTTACCGCAAAATTTACTTTCGTTTTTCAAGTTCAACACTCGTTTTAGTTACACGATTATATTTAATGTGCATTTATTTTTATGAACGTCATTTTTGTTTGTTTTAGTACACTGGTGCCGTGGAAAATATTCAGACAAGAGCTAAACTCTGTACATCCGATATCTTCGGGATTAGAAACAATGGCACTGAAAACTACTATAGATCTCACTTGCAATGATTTCATATCGAATTTTGAGTTTGATGTTTTTACTAGGTATTTTTATATTTGTAATAAATGTATGCTGTGTTTAAGATTTATTTAAAAATAAAATTGATAATAATTTTTAATGACTTTCAGGTTATTTCAACCGTGGGGTACTTTATTGCGAAATTGGCAAATTTTAGCAGTTACGCATCCTGGCTACGTTGCTTTTCTCACATACGACGAAGTCAAAGCCAGATTACATAAATATATCAACAAAGCGGGAAGCTATGTATTTAGGTATTGTTAATTTTGTGTTGTTTTGTTTTTGTCAGATTTATAAATTTCATTATAAGATTAATAAGATGCTTCGATTTCAGATTGTCTTGTACGAGATTAGGTCAATGGGCTATCGGCTATGTAACGACCGATGGCGAAATATTACAAACCATCCCTCAGAATAAGAGTCTTTGTCAAGCACTTCTCGATGGATATCGAGAGGGATTGTTAGTATTTGTATTTATTATTTGTAGTAAAATTTTTTTGATGGAAAGTTCAATAAGAAGTATGTTGTTGTTTTAGTTACTTATATCCTGACGGTCGAGATGCAAATCCCGATCTCAGTTGGGCAGTACAATCGCCGAGCGAAGATCACATCGCCGTTACGCAAGAACAATATGAACTCTACTGTGAAATGGGTTAGTTGTAATTTGATATTTAATATAATTTTTAATTACACACATTGTTATAATTAATTGTTGTAATTAATTACAGGAAGCACCTTCCAGCTTTGTAAAATATGTGCAGAAAACGATAAAGATATTAGAATTGAGCCTTGCGGACATCTACTCTGTACACCTTGTCTGACTTCATGGCAAATAGTAAGCATTTTGTTACATTTTTTTTCTTTACCATTTTGGTAATGTTGCATTGAAAAATAATACTAATTTTTTTTAAGGATTCCGAGGGTCAAGGATGTCCGTTTTGTAGAGCGGAAATCAAAGGCACTGAACAAATCGTCGTGGATGCATTCGATCCGAAACATTCAAAGAATCAACCAAATCGTCCCAAACATCATTCGTCTGCTTCGTCGAGCGCCGAAGGTGGTAAGTTCAATTTTGATTTTTATTTCAAATGTTGGTTGTTGAGGATTCAAGTTTTGGCTGACATGGTTGCAACGACAAATCTATTGACGATTACAAGTCAACTGTCATTTTACAGGTTCGTGCGAACCGATATCGCCACCCGTGCACAACGGCTTGTCTCAAAATGTTAAGTTAAGCAACAGTGAAAATTCTTCAGCATCGTCGGGAGTGTCCTCGTCTTCGAGTAGCTCCAACGCATCTTCCAGCGTCGGAGGATCTAAAAGTTCGAACGCAGTGTCGTTGGCCAATTTCAACGGTCTCTCCGATGATTTTGACGATCTAGAGGTAATTCTTTTTTTTTATTATTTGTGTTTGCTTGTGTGACGCAACAACTAGACGTGTATGTGCACTTTTGGCTTTTCGTGTTCCATATATTATGTGTGTTTTGTCAATTGATTTGATACATATATTTTTATACGACGAGTTTTCCTTTTGTACTCATTCGACTCATTTATAAAGATATTCCTGTGAATTTATCATTAAACTATTTAATAAAAAAAAATTACAGATTCTTATATAATTGAGTCAAGAGTGTAATATTTATTTGCATGAGATCAGATAGTAAAATATTTGCTTTGTCAGTGTGTTTACTTATCAAGGTTATTTATATATCTACATTAATATTATTACTTACAAAAATATTAATCGTCTAAATATTTTCTCGAAACGTATTTCAAATATACAGTTTTCTTTTGAAGGCTCTACAATCCAGACAGTATACATATGCTGTCTGTTTTAGAAAGCTTTATTTTTCAGGTGCTTGATAGTTTTTAAACAAATAACATGATGCTTATTGAACATTCACAACTTTGCTGCTTTTAAGAACTCTTGAAAAATATTAAATTAATCCAATGTTACAAAACTATGTTTCATTACTTTTTTTCTCATTCGGTTAAATTATGGCAATGCACATTTTCTTCTTTTGTTATGTTTGTTGCATTCTTTTGTTTGTTTTGGCTTGTCTTGCATCAGTTTTTTTTTTCATTCCAGCACGCTCCTCCTTTACCGCCGCATGGTTGAAAATTTTTGAATAACTGCCAGCATCTCGATTGTGATTTATTTGTAAGATAAGATCTGTTCGAACTGTGCCGGTTGCAGTGTTGTGTTTTGATCGACTCACGACGGGTGACGTCATCCCCACTGATCACTTAATAATGTTGGATTTATAATTGAGTTTTTAAAGTATAGTCTTCAAAATTGTGATTTATTTCGAATATTTATTGTTTAAGTTTCGATTTTGGACGTTATATAGAATGAAGTGAGATTTTACGAAGTTAGAGAAAAGAATTAGAATATTTTAATATCTAATTAGAGTATATTTCTTAATAATAAAGTGCAAATTAGTGAATTGGATTTTGAGTAGGTGGTTTTTTCTTTTTTTTTCATTCTATTCTCCATTTTTTAGGGCGAATATGTATTGATTTAATGTTATTTTATAATTGTAATAAATTATTTTTTTATATAATAGATCAATAAGAATTACAGGTATATTACCATTTCACATCTAAATTTAGCAATTAAATCACTCAAATCTACTTTTATTTTTATTCGTGTTTTGAAATGCTGAATAAGTGCCTTTATCATAAGATTTTAAACATATTTGTAGTATTTTACGATGATTATTTTTTACCGAGTAAATTACATCTTGTACTTATCATTTTGTTGTGTTGATATATATGATATTTGTACCTTAAACATCTTAGGGAGATTTTAGAAAAGACTTCTACATTGTTTGTGGCAATTGATTTACATTTAATATTTTAATAAATTTTTCCATAAAACTGCTTTTCAAATCGAATTTTTTATGCATTATAAATTTAGCTAGAGATTTTCTATTTTTATATATCATAATTTATGGATACGCAAAGATACGAATTTATAAATATTTTTTAATTTCTTGTATAAGATTTAGTTAAATAGTGTTTACTTAAACAATCGTTTACGCAAAATTTTTCGATAATTACGCAGAAAAAGTATTGTATTCAAAACTAGTTAATTCATTTTTAAATTCTGATTTTGGTATTGACCTAGTATTAATACCTAGATTTTTAGGAATAATATCAATATTTGAGTAGTTAGAAGTAGGTTGTATGTTAGCATTTTTATACATTTAACTAATACATGTACCAAATATGCTTTTTTATTATTTACTGTGCATTTAGAACTACCTAAATCATCTCTTAAAAATAGGTGATATTAATACTCTTGATTTTTATAAGCAATGCAATAATTTTAATAAATTTTCTCATTTCAATGGTTTTGAAGAATTTCTTTTTTTGGTTAATACTTATAATCACATTGAAAATTATAATCGATTCTGAGCATATTTTAAAGTATTGGTCACTGATTTTAATATGTCAAGGAACACCTTGTCTTTAGATTCTTGCATTTCTTTTATCGTTCGAGTTTAAGTTAATTTATTGGAAAGCATTATGATTTGTTATGTGATTCATTTTCATTCTCTTAATTTAACTATTGATCACATTGACTGCTCTATTACACGTAATTTATTGCTTAAGGCTTATGATTTTTAAAATTTATTAGTGTACTTGTCCAATTTAGACTATTACAAATTTTAATTGATTACATGAATTATTGTACTATATTGTTTTTTTGTATATGATATGGTATTCTTCCAAAGTATTTTATGTTCAATCACATTATTAAATATTTTTATATAAGCATTAATTTTTAATACAAATTAAACACACTTTTTGTATTATTTCGTTGCACCCATTTTATTTAAGAAGAATCTGAAATATGCAATTATTACACGCGAATAATTTGCTTTACTATAAAATTATATTTCGTATTGTCTTGATCTACGTGAGTGGATACGAAGATATTAAGAGGTAATGTATCATATTTTACAAAGTTATTTAAGCATGTTTTTTTCTTAATTATAAATTAGCACTTATAATTTAATGTGGATGGCTTTACTCAATGTTAAATTAATATAAGGGTGTTTGTAACTAGTTTTTAATATTCAACTAATTATATTGCTTATTAAAATTGAATCCTTATGACTGATATTTTTTACTTCCAGGATTGCATGGAATTTAACGCTGCTACGAGTACGATTCAAGCGCTGATCAAACATCAAAGAACCGACGATATGCCGCATAGTCCTCTCGCTTCTCCACGGCCTATACGCAGAACGAACCAGTCTCGTTCAGTGACACCAACTCCAAGTAGCGCTCCTATGGTTCCGCCTCATAAATCAAGCGTACAATCTATTGCCCCTTCAATACCAGCTCACAAAATGCCAATAATCAATCAGAATTTGATATCTTCAGCACCGCCACTTGTCAGTAGGCATTCGGCGAATACCAGCTTTCAGTCACATGCTCCTGCGGTGCCTGCTCATAAAACTGTATGTGTACCGCAAACTTCAATGCACCAACCATCAACTAGTGTTAGAAATTTGAATACTGTGGTAACACATCCTACTGAAAACACATACGGCGAACTCGTTGGTAGTACACTATCGAAAAATATCGAAGGAATGAGCGACTCAAGAGGTGTTCGAGTCTCTGATCAAAGTTCTAACAAAGCTGCTTTAGCTCCTAAAAGACTCAAAGATCTATCTGCTCCTCCGTTACCTCCAAGGAAATCAGTGTCGCCAAGCTCAGACGCTTCAAGGCCAGTGCCGGTACTTCCAGTCTCGTCAGTTCTGAAAAAGCAACAGCTCATAGCTAATGTTCAGCCGAATGTGAAACAACTGAGAGACATTCCACCAATTCATAGTAGTGAGAGAATAGATGAAAGAAATAGTTTTATAGTTGATAATACAGATAGAGTACAAAATAATGGGAACCGGAGTCCACTAAGCAATGCATCCAGTATGATTAATTTATCATTTCAAAATTCATCGCAGGCTTCTGTTCCAAAGAAAGGCAATGCTAATTTGTTAGATGTAGGTAGACCAAACATTTCAAGCAGTAGAAGCTCTGAAGATTTGACTAAATTTCCAATCAACCAAACCATTCTTTCGGGAACTGTTTTTGACTTCAGGCATGTTGCTGATCAAATTCCATTTTCGGAACGAGGCATTGACGGTGAACGAAAATCGAGCTTGGGAAATCAAAGTGGAGAGAGTAACTTGTTCTCGGTTATCACTGGTTCGACTGAGACGATAAGCGGAATTATTGATACTCGATATGAAGTTTTACCTCCGCATAGAAATGTGTGTTCTATTCAAGATCCGCGAATGTTTAGCAAACCAATTATTTCAACAAATAAAAACGTAGTAACTTCTCCACCGAGTCAACAAATTTTAAGGCCGCTACCGAGTATGATAGTCGACACTAGAAGTGAGTCGTTTGCTCATGCCGGTCAAAGTGGAGAATCTGCTCATATATTCGGAAGGCAAGAAGATGCTGCTCCTCAAAAATCTATCGCAAGAATTCAACCAATGCAAAGTAGATCGATGCAACAAGTGTTTGACCCGATAACTAAACAACATTATGATGCCAAAATGAATCCTGGTTTAAAGCTCGATAGTGATAAATCTATTGCTCATTATGAAAATGTCACATTGGATAATAAAGGTATGGTTGTTTCTGTAAAGAAACAACAATTACCTACTCCTACCAATCCTGTTTTTTCCGATTCTTCAACTTCTTGTGATTCTTCTCCTGCTGACAGAATTAATCCTTTGACTCACAACTCTATGGGTCAGAAGTTAGATGACAGCAGTACATCCAACGTACCTTATGAAAATATAAATTTTGACTATATAGCTAGATTAGTGAGTGAGGGTTATCCCAAAGACAGTGTGGTGAGGGCGTTGGGGATTACGAGAAACGATATAGAAATGGCATGTGATATTCTGCATGAATTTGGAACAAAGACTGTTAGGTGCCAAAATAATAATGGCAACGATTGACTGACATGTTTTAGTGTTTATTTTATTTTTAATCTGTTTATCAACATTCATCCAAAGGGCAAAAAAAAATCAATAGCTCATTTGACGATTCCTTAAGTTTCTCAAAATTTTGCAATTTTTGATGTTTCTTAAGCATTTTTGTATGTACAATTTTTATTATTATATAAATAACTTACATGTTTTTTGGCTACTGTGTTTCTTGAATAAGTATTTCCAAGCTAACAGCAATAAACGCAACTCGTATAATAAGATAGACTTACATCTAATGCAAAAGTAATACATATATATATATATATTTTTGTAAACGTATTCTTAATGCCTATTTGCAAACATCCACAAATTATTTTTTTACTTTGATCAACCAACGTTTCCAGCGCTGAATACTATTAACTCTTAAATAGATAACTACAGATATATGTGACCTTATCTTTCCGACTTAAACTTAAAGATGGTCAGGAATTATTTAGTTTATTGTGTTGTTTGGATGATTATCATTACAGTGGCTAATTTTTAAAAGGGGTCAAACTGCATAATTGAATCATTATTAGAAACATACTTATAGGAAATAGAAGTATTAATGGCAGTATATTTTTCTTACTATTTGTATATTTATCTCAATGTCACCACCTATCCATTGTTGAATTACAACACGTATTGCTGAAAAAGTAAACGATAAATATTTGTATTGGGTCCAAATCTGTCAGTTTCGATCGAGCTTAAATCTATTGTATAACTTCTACTCAAAAATAAATACAAAGTTAAACGCTTGTATGTATTGCCGCATTGTAAAGAACATTTCATTTTAATGATATCTCTTTTATAGCCAACTTTTCCAATTTCCTATTGAATTTCACGTTTATGTGGTTAGGATTCTCGTTGGATTTGAATAACTAACAAAACCACACCTTTTAAAGTTTTGACAATTTGTATTTTGTACAAATAGTGTGTAGAGAAATTTTTTAGAAATACAGTTATTTGAAAAATATATATATATCATATTGCTTATTCTGCCTATGAACTTGCAATAATTTCTTTATTTGGTGTAAAACTTTAAAATCGTTATTTGTTGAAAATTAGAATCTTTCCCGGAATTTAAATAATAAAATTTTAAAAGTGTGGGCCTTTACTGATAGACAATCATTTGATACATTTTTCTGTTCAAATATTATTTTACCATCATCGGATGTAACAAAATCTTCATTTAAATTTGTGAGCCGTTACCGCAAGTCTTATGTGTTTTTATTTCCAACTTGGGATACTATTTCATTCATTGTACATAAATTATTATCGTTCTTAAATGTAAATCATTCTAAAAGTATTATTATTTAATAATTCATTGTTAATAAATTATTATTGTTTAGTTTATTTTTCCCACACTTAATTCCTACTTAACTACATCATGCATTTTATATCAATATTACAAATAGCTGTATAGTAGTAAAAATTAATATCAACAGTTGTAAAATTATTCCAAAGTTCATATTAGAAGCAATAATATCTCTTTTTTATAATTATTGCGCTTTTATTTTATTTATAAAAATAATTTTATGCAGTGGATTTGGACACAGGAATTGCTAACCTGTCGCATTTCATATTATTTATCACGGTGTCACAAGATGATTTGTCTTATGCAATAATTTTGCTCGTAAAAAATTAATAAAACACCAAATGCAATGTGTGTGTGTATGTTATCGTTGCATATATAGAACTCGTCAATTCGCAGAGCATTAATACGTATTAGTTTTTATCGTACTGAGTGTACAAACTCATGACTGTACAAGTTGCAATCTCCGTTTTGAATTGTGTTTTTAAAAACTGTTACACATGAAACTGATAATTTTTTATATAATAATACGTATATATGTGTACACTACTAATTAATTCAAAAGTATTTTTGTAATAACTATGTATGTATTTTGTAGGTAACTATTTTGATGTGTAGTTCATATGTAGTATTGGTCATTAATTTTTACCTCACTTTCACATTTTATTGATAAAATTAATTGGTGTCATACGATGACATAAAATTCATATTATTTTTAAGAATAGTATGTTCGCTCTATTTTGCAGATACAGTGTGCCTGAAAATACAAATAGAATAATAATTTTTTATTGAATATAATAATATTTCCGGTAAACTATGGCTTCCAAGTTGCATCTAATTAATTTTTACACATGTTGCTTCATTCATCTATTGAAATATATATTTAGTATGAAGTGGAACAAATTTTGCAAATGTGTGATTTTTCTTATGAGAAATACAGGGTCAGATTACGATGAGGTATCATGTGTTAAATCGAAATCATAATTTATTTATTCTGTTAGAATATGTTTGCATAGATACAAGTTGACTTCTGTTTATTTTTCTAGCACACTGTGTTTGAAATGCGAACGTCGAATATGTAGACCCTTTTGAAAATTTACAAACACGAGTACGTTGAATCAGTGGTGAATTATATATTATGTATGTAGTCTAAAATTTAATACCTCCAATAAAATGTATGTATGTAAAACTTCACCGTTGACTCGAAACGACGTTTTGTGACTATCAACGGTTAAACATTGTCGTACAGATAGTCACCAGATGCAATAGGGTAATTTTTTCATAGGATTAAACCATTGTTTAAACAATGTAATAAATCATATCAATGAGAAATAGCAATTCGTTTCTTCTTTCGTAAACTAATTTATATACAGATCAATGTATTTATTTTGTAGTATAGAGTTGATACGGTAGATGAAAGTTTTGCTTAAATTTTAAATGTAAACTTTATATCAACTGTTTTTCGGCGATTCGATTCCATGCTCGCCGAGTCGAACGGCAAAAATTCAACAAAATGTGAGACAGGTTGATTAGACCTCTTTATAATTAAAGTAAACTTTTGAAATGTAATGTTTAACGATGAAAATAGGAGTTGTTGATGTTCAAATGAATTTTAAGTTTTGAACAAAAAAGATTTGCGACTAAATTGGGACCTGTTTTAAACTATCTAAATACATTAAATACGAAAATTAAAACGATTGAACGAAATCGTTGTGGAAATTGTTATCGCTGCTACACATTTCATTTTGCGTACATGTGTACATATAATAGTTATGTATTTATTGACTAGTTCATTCTTTCACATTGTGCTTTTTGTAAATGTCTGAAAAACTAGTGTTTTAAAATTGAACTTCTTTTGGCATTGTTATGTATTTCTTGTATATACTTGTATATATGTATTGATCAATTGTAATCACAGAGGATATTTGTTGTATTCATAAATATATTAAATATTAATATCACAATAATGAAATCATGTGATATAAATAATATCTGGTTTTTTTTTAACCATGTTTTGTCATTTGAACCATATTTCCTATACAAATTTCAGTTGTACATGAAATATGGTAAGCATATAATGATATAATTTAAATTTTCCAAAAAGTTTTATGCTTAATAAAACAATAACTTTTGACATGAAACAATAACGAGAGTACCCTAAAAGTGTTCATTTTCTAAAATCATAAATATCACAATTAAAATTTAATTGCTTTTGCTTTAATGGGGAAACATAAAAAAATTAAATTCTCACACTTGGTCGCAGATCACTATCAGCCTACATGAAACTGTAATTCACTTTCTATTCAACATAATTTTTGCATCCGTCTCTGTATCGTGCTGTTTTCCTTTTTTGGTATGATTACCGTCTGGCCGTTAATAACTTCAGTGCCATACCCATCATTATATCACGCCTTGTTCTCTTCTATGTATTTGATTTTTTTTATCACTTGGTGAATTAGCAAATAGTGGCCTCGTAATGACTCGTAATTGATACGTGTGCAAGTGCTACTGAACAATTAAGTTGATTTTAAATTATAGTTACTCAACAGCCATAATAATTCGATTCTGTCATTCCAAAGTATGTACATAATTATATTTTATGTTCGATGTGATCAGTTTCAATTTATAATGTACCATGAAACATTTGACCTCAATTTTTTTTAACTAATTCATTGTTTATTCCTGTCATCTTTGTGATGAACTGAACTAAAGAAATATCACTAGTTGAAAATTGCCAAACTTGGAGTTGGGATATTCAATTTGCCTTTTTAGTAATGCAGTGCATTTAAACATCTTTAGATCAACAATCTCGAAACAATATATGAAGCTGTACAAAGTCAACAATATTTCAAATGGGTCATAGGGCAGGGTCACAAGAATTTGAATAACTGCTAGCAACGTTGTAAAAATTTCATCTAAATTTTTACTTTGTGAATTTTAACATTCATGATGCATTCATTTATGCAAAATGTGATTTTTTTTTATTGAACAATTAACTCCGCGTAAAATACAATTCATAGTGAATAAGATAAGATAATCAAGTATTCAATACAAAATAAAATAAATTACTAATTATTTGAAGGACGATATCATCTCTAGTATCTTAAAAATTTTCATTTTGCATTCTTTGTGCATTGATATTATTACCGAATGATAGCATTATCACTATCATTCGGTTAACAACTGGTATCTAAATATGTATGTATAATACTACTAAAGAAAATTGAACCGTTTCGTTCCGAGATTGAGATGGACTTAGACAAGTAGTTGTGGAATTTGGAGTGAGTCCAGTACTAAATCGGCGACTGGCATTAGCTACAAACTGATTTGGAAGGTTGTCGAACCCTGAATGCTCGGATAGGTCGTGCGACCCTTGTCGAGAAGATTAGCGACCCGGGAAATTCTATACAGACGAGATTGACCAGTTGTCATTAATGATATTACCTACAGTGAACTCAAACAATTATGTCAGTGTTCACCATAACATTCCTATGCTACAGAATTGGAGAGGTCTTCATTCAGCAGTGGATGGTGAACGGCTGAAAATGATGATGATGAAGTGTTTTTTGAATGTGACGTGTCATACAATATGAAACATAATCACGTAGAGATCGGATTTTTGTGACACCTTTTCATTTGTAGCAAATGAAAAATTTGTAACGAATTGTAATTTTTTTTTAATAATAGAATTATTATATCGCTAGTGAATTCGAATAATATGGTAGGCATATATGTATGTATGTATGTACATACGGTTTAACTTCCTGACCCTTTTGACCAGTTTATTTTTAAATTAATTTCAATGCAACTAATAATTAAATCTAAAAATGTTTCAAGTGACAGCTCATTTTTTTTTACCCAAGTGCAGTTGAGCCAAATTCCTAGAAGGAACATGTTCTTACAATTTGTGTATTAAATATTACAAAAAAATTCCTATGCGGCCCTGCAAGCCGGTCTAGTTGTATGTAGGTGCCACAATAATCCGATTCTTATTAATCACTACCTACAGTGACCTGAAACAATTATGTCAGTGTTCACCATAATATTCGTATGCTACATTGCTAGAAAAGGGCAGAGTTAAATTGTTCACACCCTGCACTTTTCTATTGATAATTTTTTATTTGACTTTTTTTTTTTTGAGGTAGACACTTACAGGTATTACAACCATCGACGAGTGCTCGTACAGAGCTCAATTATTTATTTACATACATAGCTCTACATACACTTTTTAAAGATTAGAAGTTTTGCGGTTACTGATATCGAACACAATTAATTACACGTGTGTCTGAAAATCACAATAAAACACAAAAATACAAAACTAATATAAATATACCAAAACAATTTTGAAATTAAAATACATATTCTACGAATAAATGTTTGGACCTTCAACGCCTTTTATAACACTGAGCAACAAAAAATCACGTTTTTTAAAACCCAGAGCGGAGATTGGTCAATCTTTACTAAGTTTACCCAATCGATTTAGAAAACCAACTAAACGTGGTGTAATAAATAACAAAAAAAAATATTTTTGACTTTAAAAATTCGCTAGATAATTAATTATAAGTATTTCAAAGCAATAAAAAATCACAATCAATAGGAAAAATATCTAACTATTGATTTCAATACTCACTTTGAGCACAGCGATACTATATTTTGAGTTATAGACCGCAAAAGCCAAAAAAATTGATATTTTTTACATTTTTTAAATCGCGAATATATCATAAACGAGAGCATATCAACAAAAATCTTTATCGGATTCGAATTCAATGGGTCAAAGTTAGTAAAGATTGACCAATCTCCGCTCTGGGTATTTTTTTTGTTGTTCAGTGTAATCAGACTTTCCTGTCTGCCTTTGAGACCACGTATTTTTACAATTTTCGTTGTATAGCACATTAGTTGAAGACGTCTGAAAATTAAACCACAGTAATTAAACTAAATACTAAATTGCAAAGACATGTCAATTTAACGGGATATTTGAAAACGACTTTCTGAAAATGATTTGACGAAGAATTTCCGTCGACTTAATGTGAATATTATGACTTTTAATTATTTCGAAAAGATAATGATAATTTTCGCTTTTTATTAAAGATTTAAATCTTGTATCGGTATAACGGCCCAGGTATTTTCACAAAACTTGTTTTTTTTATCGTCTCGGTACCCCCTTTTGGGATACTCGCGCCCCACTTTGGACACCACTGACAATGCGATAGACCTGATAGACGACGACTTGTTTTTGTGCGTGCGTGTGTGCGTATTAAATATATTTAAATAAATAATTTATTGCGGGACCCCCTCTCAGCCTTTAGCGGGGGCCCCAGAGATCGGGCCGCGCCCACCGCATTCCAATTTTTGCCGGGGGACCAGACAGACTATACTTGTTTACATCGGCGATCCTCAAATACTCGCATACTAATTCAATTTTCGATCGCCACTCGGGCGCATCGGATAAAAATTGATTTGAAATAGGCTCGGTGGACGCTCGAGGCACTTTAAATGCCCATTCGGGACTATTCGTAGATATATATAATAGGTAGAATATCAAAAGCATCTTCTCTTATAATAATAACCTATTGTCTGCACGTGTAAGTAGACAAATCGGTAGCCTCAATTGTGGTAAATAATATACTCGATACTAAAAGGCTAAAGTTGATACAAACGCAATGAATTAGTATTGTGGATTCGAGGCACGCAATTAATATTGCCACCAGTTGTTTTTTTGCGTGGGATTATGTGTAGCAAGAATTCATTCGGATTAGTTTCCAAACTGAACGTTTTGCTATAGCACACCTTTTCTGAAACTAAAAATGTCAAAAAAAGTAAGGCAATTGTCAATTTGAATGTAAATTACAGTATTAGAGTTGGATTGGGCATAAAACAATACTTTATGCGTTAGTGATAAGAGCGAGGTTTTAAATACACATTTGCATATGTGATCGCAATCGAAAACTGGACGTATAAAAAATTATTTCGAATTAGTTGGATGTGGCGTTTAATATGTGTCGTGCATTGCAAATGATTCGATTTCAAATTGCATAATTTCGTATTTTAGTGCATTTCGTTGGGGAAAAAAGTGCGAAGTTGTAATAAAATCGAACGATCGTTTAATTGTTTACTTGCGAAAGTTGAAAAGCTTTGGTCGGCTCACGTGCGAGCTGCTGTAATTCATCCAGGGCTTCCACGCGCAAAATTTTATTTATCTTTTTGATTAATTGAACCGATGCTTGAAGATTTATTTGATTTGTGTTTTTAGATTCAAGCACAGCCCTGTCGTGTCATTAAAGCATACTTGATCCGAATCGCCTCGAGGTGGAAAATATTTTTTACCATCTCGTAGAGAGCTAACGCGCTCTCGTGTCTGCTTTGACCCAAAATTACGCTTAAAGCTCCTACCAAAATTTGGACGAGGTTCATCATCAGCCATTTGCGTGTTTCTAGATAGGACGAGGAGGGGGTCAGCTGATTGGTGGAATTTCCAGGAATTGCCATCGACGAGGATAAACTGTGAGAAGAAGGTCACGGAACGGGTTCGCGGCTCTCGGGGTGTTCCACAAGTTTCGTCTGTTGACCGAAAACGCGGACCTGCTTCGAAATTCGGCGACAACGCCGGAAAAAAAATGTCGAATTCCGAAGAAGCCCTTTTGCGCGAAGCCAAAGCCCAATTCAGAGAGAAAGTTGCAGTCCTCGAAGTCCTACGCACGATCGTTATACAAATTTTACGACAAATTGTATGGAGATTTATTCGAGACGCGGCATTGTTCTTTCAAAATTAAAATGTTGATGCTGAGAAGGCAGTGGCGTATCGTGAGTCCTTTGAAGTGTAAAATTACTCTCAGCGGATCATCCTGAAAAATGTTGTCAACCGGATCAGAATTTTATGAATATAAATCGACTTTTCCTGATTCTTAGAAGATCGTATTTCGTATACCTACTTATAAACTGATATACTTGAATGTGTTTTTTAGAGTGTCTGTCGAAGTTTATCTTTTTCATGCTAAAATTAATATTCTTTAATTATATAAAACAGTTTTCCACACAACGTTACTATTAAACTAAAAAATTCGGGGTGTGGTTGTGTCGAGCACGGTCGTAGGTTTTCCGTGAATACTTCTGCGTTAGCGGCTAATATTTTATTTGGAATATGAGAATGAAATGAAAGCATCGAAATGGATACATTGATATATTTTTATTTTATTTATCATTGGCCTGTGGCAAGAAGTGGCCGTCGAGGTGCTCGTGTCGTTTTCCATGCGCGCTGCGTAGACTTTCTGATGTTCCCGATACCGTCTCACTCGTTCTATCACAGACATGTTGGTACTGATCGATAGATGATTAGATCCTCTTTCTGATGATATGCGTTTTTGTATTTCCTATTGGCTTTTTTGCGAGTGTGGGCCGACATGGTAAAATTTTAATTTTTTTTCAACTTGTTTTTGATTTTTCACCAATAAAATAATTTAACAAAACCGTTCACTTTTTATGGCTTAAATCGACAGATCTTGAAGAGATATTTTGTTTGGTAGCAAAATCATCACGCTAGTACGTCAGAGTCGTGAGATATACTGCTTGGAAATTTCCAAAAATGTCCAAAATAGCCGTTGGAAGATACGCCCCCCTCCCCGCGCCTCGCGCATGCGCGGTTCCAACTTAAGGTCGAAAATTTATCGTAGATGTATACCCGAGCGAATAAAACAACATTCATGTCAATCGTGTTATTAGTAACGAAGTTATACATAGTGTTGGAATGTATGCCCATCCAAACGTAACACCGCCGTTTCCGTACTGGTACCCCATACTGGTCCGCGTATAGACGCATTCGCGTCAAAAGTTATGATTATTTGAAATGTTAGTGTGATCAGTACGGTTAGTAGTTTGTTTTAATAAATACATATGTGAAAATTGATAAAATGAAATATGTCAATATCTGGAATTGTGATTCAACAAACTATTTGTCGTGGAAAATTCTACATAATTTTGTAAATAAAAGGTATTCTTTTTTTTTTTAATTTTCTAGGGAACACGCGCGCGTTATCATCTCTCGATTATTACGAACAAAATAAACAAAAAAGGAAAATAATATGAAAAAAATTGTTTTTCTCTATCCAGGGGCGTAACCAGTTATAAGACACACATGGGATGTGTATTGGGGTCTAGTACGCGTCTTTGATGTATCGATTAAACGATTACACACATACAAAAGTTCCCGGTTTCGATTCGATCGACCCGAAATACCGGTTTTTAATTGAGAAAAAACATCTCGTGTATGTATTTTTTTATACGCACTCTGTATATATTTATACATACATCCAAAAATATTTATATATTATATTTAACAAAAACAAAGAAAAAACATATTTTTATTAAACACGAGTCGAGATGTCGCAAGCGACCGTTGACTATCGCGCATTGTCGAAGATGATAATTTAAATGTAGAAATAATAACAGCAAAGTTTTGCATTCGAAATTATATGTTGAATTTGCATCTACCAATTGGAACAATTTTCCCGCCAATTTTCATTCGCATTCGAGTGCGTATATGTGAGCTGAAATATTTGTATAAATAAATATAAAAAACATACACTCAAACAAAACACGTATACTTTCTAGAATTTTTAGATATATCCGTTTTATGTGGTATATATGTACATACCGAAGCAAGTTGCCAGATTTGAGCGCTCAAACAGGTGTCGCTACATCGGCCTCAGGGGTAATCAACCTGCCGTCGAAAATAGGACAAGAATTTTCGCATACTTATCTGAAAAATTTCGATTTGAATTTTTTTGCGATGGCGCAATTACAAATAGTACACATCATATTCACAAATATGTAAAGATTATGTTTATTTTTTCATTTCTATTCTTTTAATAACAATAATGTGTTCGATGATGTACGTACATATTTGATGATTGTGAATGCAATACAATAGTGTTGCGTCATCGATTCATTCAACTTGCTGAAACGCATAAAATTTTTATCAGCAAATAATTGAGTACTGATTAGTCAGATAATCGACTAAAATTACAATGCACACTTAAAAAAATGGTTAAAACTAGTTTGCCGATTTTTTTGCATATAAACATGGCATATGCTGTCATATTCAATGGATTGGATTTGAAAATATTAAGGATAATGTAACGAGTAAGCTATCTATTGTGTTTAGGCCAACAGGATTGGAATGTCTAGGAATTGAAGCAGGAGGAAAACAACTGTTCGAAAATATTTGGATACTAAGAAAAGTGTTGCCATATTGGACTGCGTAGAGATTTACTTGAATAAGTCACCTCAGGGAAGACCTGATGTTTGGTCGTTTGCTTGCTAGTCACGTTGTATCTCCATCAGATTTTATTAGTCAAGATGAGGCAACAAGAATCAAACAATCAAAAAAGTATATCAAAAGTGAACCATCTCCGTATGATTTCCGAGAAGTATCAATACAAAATTTATTTCGTACGTACATAGTTTATCAATCTTAATCATATATTTTTTTATCTGCCCATAGAAGGGGCTCTTAACCTTATGCGCTCATTTCCTTCCTTGGAAGTAAACATAATGTTAATTCCTCCCCCCCACCCCCCCCCCCTATCCTAAATTCATTGAACCAATCAAGACATACATATGTACATATGTATGTCTAACGCCCAAAAGATCCGTATCTTTTGTCTCGATACTGATTAATTTTGAAAATACAGTTTCGCAAAGATTGGTCGTAGCAAAGGGAATTAAGACCGAAAGTGCTTTATTTGCCAAAACTGGATAGTAGATAACTTTTTGAGAGCACCAAATTCAAGGTTTTGATTTGAGAATCGTTGCTCTGTAAATCAACGAAGTCGTCCTTCTGCATGTCAATATCATCCATGGAGTCCAAACTAAAATGAAAAGGATTTCTTATTCACCCTTAATTTTTTAAATCAGATTAAAAGTAAAGTATGTTAAAATATTGCCTTGCATCTAATCTGGAAGCGTATTATAACGTGCCAGTGTAAGCCCGTTGAATATCAACGAACGTGTTTGACGTAATTGATTACGTAACAATTTAGCAAAGTCGCGAACCTACTGAGAATTAATATTTTAAAAATTATAGGAGGCCTCCCATCATCGGTGTTGGGTGAACGCGTTAGCGCTAACTCACCCAACCTGGTGATCACGGGTTCAAATATCACTCGCGACGTTCGTGTTTATTTCAGCCCTTACCGAGGCGAGCGTTATCAGCAGACGGACAGACAGACAGACATACGGATTTGGGCTATATATATATATACATATATACTAGTGTACGTCCGTTGAATATGAACGGATGTTTGTGTGGTGAGTATATGTGTATTTAATAGTTGTTGCATAGATGGCGCGTAATAATACAACAACGTAACAATCAAAGTCGCGAGCCTATTGGGAATTTATATTGTCAAATTGTAGCAGGCCCGTTATTACATATCTAATTTGGTTGAATGCGTAAGCGCACTCTCTTCCGAACTGGTGATATCGGGTTAAAATCCCACTCGCGCGCGGACGGTTCGTGTCTTTTAATAATTTACCTCAGCGAGCGCTATCAGCAGACAGACATACACACACACACACACACAGACAGACAAACGGAATAGGGCTATTATATATATCGTACACCTACATACATAGATCTAAACAGTATCAACTAAACAAAAACTTGTTGTCATTTCGCTATAAGTGATAGGAAATTACTGTTTTTTTTTTTTTAAAACAAGCATACTAAAGAAAGTTCATATTAAAACATTTCATTTTGTTTTGTTGGTTCATGCAGCTTCGTTCCGAATACATAAATAATTAACTAAAAAATCTAAATTTTTGAGTTGATACTGTTTTGATCTACGTAGGTGTGCGGTATGATATATGTATAATTATTACAATTTTTTGGGTGAAGTCTTATTCCTCTCCTATGGAGGAAAACACCACAGGCTAGGATCCCCTGGACTTAATAGGTATATTTGTATGTGATTGATTCTTATTTTTATTAACTTCTCTATAGATGGCAAGCATTGCACTGCCATAATAATTGTCGTTTGGAATACACAAACGCAAATACGTTGCGCTGATTAGAAATTAGCACAAAATAACCAGTTTTGTAAATATTCTCACATTTATAATGCACATATTTTTAATGTAAATATGCCATTTTGGCAGTTGGCGACACCTGTCCAAACTCACCTGAGCAGAGGTGGTCACAGTCGACCAGCACATGTGCCACAAGAGCCGCGAGCGTCGCGCTCGCCGTACGCGCGCATATAAAACCATTCGCCAATCGCGGTTTCGCCGTTCGCGAGTCATGTAAACAGTGAAACAGTGCTTCTCAAAAATATTAATCGAAATTCAACGGTCGACATTTCAGTGTATCAATTTGTTTTTTGTTGTTGTTGTTGTTGTGCTGTCTGTGATGCGGTGATAACGATGTGCCGGCGATTGTCGTGATCCTACCTCAAGAGAATCTCCACGTCCAAATACGACTAGGTTATTGCAATTTTTCATTTTTGTGAATACACGTGTACGCACACATACACACACGTATGTACATAGACAACATAATTAATTGTTCGGATAAAAAGTGGCCTTCGAGCTTGTACAGCGAAGGTCGACGTTGAAACCCGTTCGATTCGGCTCGCTTTCGTCGCAAAAACAATACATTTATATAATCGTCGTGTGTGATGGGCTCGATTAATTAACCCTCTCGGTGCCAATGTCACTTTGTGTGTGTGTGTGTGTGTCTTGTCGCTCCGTTGCATATGGAGTAATTCGATCGTTGGTGAAAATTTCGCAACCCGATTATTGTATTACTGAACATATAATAAATAAGTAATTTTGAGATTTGCAACGTTTGTCAGTTTTCGTCGGTCGGATGTCTGGTTTTAACTGACCGAAAGGTGTGGTTGGTCAATTATGATCGTAATTGAGGAAAACGCATTTGCGGTTTGATTACATTGTACATGTAAACGGAGAAATACGAAACGAGTTTCTAGCGTATTGAATTCTTTTCGAGTGAGTTAATCATTTCAGCTCGAGGCGCAATTTATTTTGTGACTAGATTTTCAGATCGGAAGTGAATCAGTCAACATCACAGTTTTAAATGGGTCAACTAACTAGGAGGAAATTCTTCTATGGTTGGGGGGGATTCTTAATCTTGCTAGAAACTATACGTGTGTTTTTAACAGACGTGTAGAAGTTCTGTAACTTAAGTTCAAAACAAAATTCTAATTGACGCTTTAGTTTTGCTATAGAATCAATTATATGTAGTAATAGCAATTACTAGAACGAATGGGTATTCAATTAAATTAATATTATCTATCAATAAATTATCTTAAGGAGAGATAAATAACATTTCCCTGTATCTATATTTATATTTGAATTTTAATTAAGTTATAAAAACAAATTAATGACTTTTTTTTATTTTTTCACAATTGATTAAGAAAGAAATTCCATATTTTCAATTAATCAACTGTTATGAATTAATGACATGATAAAGTGAGTCAATTTTCGCGAAAATGATACGTTATGTTCGGAAAATTTCCATCAAGATAAGACAAAAAAAGACATCGACGCATGGTTAATGTTGAAACCCATCGCCGTAAAAGCAAACAAACGATCCCATTTCCGTTCAAACATTTGAATTATGCTTATCTAAAATTGGATTAGGATTGTTTCACCTCAATTTTAAATACAATATAAACTTGTTTACATAATTAATGTAGAAGTCTAAGGCCGTGTGTTCCACTTATCCCCGTGCAACGGCTTCTCCGTACATGGACCAGCCGGTAAGGAGCGGTTCTCGGTTCGAATCTCTCGTATCTAATTCTCTCTTTGGACGTTTTCTCTCCAACCAGAGTTTTAATGTCGTGAAGTAAATATGAATTCGTTGGAGAGACGACGATTTCGAAATAGGCGCGCGCGTTTTATAAAAGAAATCTGATCGTATGGCGTTCGACGAAGCTCGAAGGCCTCTCGAAACGACCGTGAAATAGTAGTAATGAAGTCCAATAAATTATGCACGTCTCCAATCAGTACGTATCGAAGGAAAAGGGAGGGGAAAGTGTACGGAAATGTGGCAATCGAATTCGGGTCGTAAATATTTCAATTTAATTGATGAAAGTGAATTGGAACGATGCGTTCCGAACAACCGGGAAATTGCGTGCTCGCACTGCTTTAATTATTTCTCGGTGTATTAAATCGGCACACACGATACGTAAGTGCATAAATATACACCAATCGACAGTGTGCTTATTCGTTTTTGACACTTATTTGAAATGAGCTGAAAATGAAACGTCGTTCATCGAAATTGCGAACTATACGATAACACAGCGAAATCGCCCGTATGTGCGCTTACTTATGTACATACATATATTAAAATGTTATTGATTTTTTAAACTAAAATATATATGTATGTGAATTGAAATTATTACATTTTTGATTTAAAATTAAAATGCGTTATAATTTGATAATATTCAGCGGCGGATGCTCCTAATAGGGCTCACTTCCCATGAAATTTCAAAAAAGGGGCTATTAAAGAGGGTTCAAGAGCCTAATTATTAAGTCGCATTACAGTCGAGTCAAAAAAATTAGCATTGCGATAGAAATGTGTGCCTATTATTAAGATTGGTTTATATCAACTGTTCATAAGTCAAGATTGCTGATGTATATGTTCGTTCATTGCTATTATGGAAAGTGGTTAATATGTTCTCGTTTTGATTTCAGTGGTTCAGTGTTGAATTGTAGCCGAAATGAGTTCACCGAAGACCACTTTTTGGACTGTGGTGTTGTGCGTTGTCGTGATGGTAAATTATGCCGAAGCTCAAGTTGATGGTTGCTTGGGGGGTGGCAGTCTGGCTGGAGCCATCATAGGAACATTTCTGGTCACATTGGCTCTAGTAGCTCTGGCCTACCTCTTCTATCGCTATTACTGGAAGAACAAAAGAGGTGAGTTTTTAAATTACTACACATTTTAAACGCAGTTTCGTGCCTTATCACACGGCGATTTTATCTAATCTTTGTCACAGAAGAATTCGCTCCGTGCTTTACCTCGACACATTACTATTTATACACGCTCGATATGGAATACACGTATAACTTGCTCTGTTTAAATTAATCTATTATTACAGTCGACAGAGACGTGTGTAGATTCAGCGATAACGTCCGTTACAAATTAATCATTTTTATTGCAATATAATACACCGTTTGATAAGAGGCATTAATTGCATTAACCTCGCGTGTACATCGCTTGAAATTATGCGCGTAGTTTTTGATGTTACGAAAATGAACTTGGAAGTTTGACATGGTCTCACGCACTTGGATCCTTCTTCTTATTATTATTCATCTGCAAGGTGGTTGCCGTGACCGTTGCCCTACCCAGATATTGGCTACTGCTAACGCAATCTCGCATACCGACGATGGCCGTTACGAAACCAACCACTGGGCATGTTGAACCAATGTCCAACCAGTAATCCCAGTCTTATCTGGACACTGTAAACAATCCGCTATCGGCGACCAGCGCATCTTAGATAGTTAACTTCTCGATTCTCATTAAACCTTTCGATCGAGATGTTATCCAGCGTTTTGATCTGGCGACGACACGTCGCTCGTCTCAAATCGAAAACTTGATATTGTACAGCCTCGAGCGTCAAAACTCTGTACATATTATAAATCAGCGATTCGATCGAACGTGTTCGAATACAATTCAAAGCAGAATCCTTTCATCCGTTTAGTAATTGCATAGTTAACATCCGCCGTTTAAGATTCCCTTTCGTTTTCGACGCTTTTATATTAACTTCACAATGATGCCTCTTCCGATATTAATATGTATTTTAAAATCACTCGTTTGTTTTTGCTTGAATTTACAGTCGGTTTAGAGCGATGGTTACATAAATTCAATAATCGTCGAGGATTTTTCTCACAAGCTGAATAGTCTCATTGCGCATTCGATTATGCAAAATCGTTAACGTAATACATTTTTTTTATGACCGTAAATAAAAGTAATAAAAATAACGGAAACGGCAATCAACTCATTATGAGCGTCGATTTAGCGAATGTTAACCGTGCGTCAAATGGTCGTTGACTAGCATTTCTCACGAGGAACGTTTAGGAAAAATTTCTGCTAGTACACTTTTACTTGTCGGTGTTTTTTTTTTGTTGTTCTATTTGACATTTGTGGGTCATCCGCGACGTGTGAATTGAAAATTGCAATGAATTGCATTGTCTGTTATATTATTATTGTTATGACGAACGTCGATAACCCCAGCACGACCGCAATGGTGAAAGTATCGCGATGTTGGATTAAGAAGATCTTCACAACACGATGACTCTTCAGTCTTCGCCAGTGTGCATGTTGATGTCGGAGAATAGACATACTCGAGTTTTTAAGTAGATGGACGTTCTCTTAACTTGAAATACGATTATTCGTAGATTGAACATCGTCGTAGTGGGCACTCAAGTCGCGGAATCGTTTACACAATAATGTATTTAATATTTGTATGGCGTAGTCAGCATGTACATATAACTAACGGTCGAAAGTCGGAGCGTGTAAAATTTCTACCTGCGAAATTAGCGAGCCATTAGCAAATTCCTAAAGGTTTTCGTCAAAATTTCCTAGAGCGTTCGTTCAACAAGAGAGCGATAGAAAGCTTACCTCTACGTACCTGCAGCGTCAGGTAGTTGACTGGAATTTCTATTATAATTATTTAAAAAGATTTTTTTTCTTACAAATTCTCACGCACGTAATGCACGTCGTGTACAATTCGTCGAACGCACACGTTTATAAATACAATTGTATATTTTATTTGCACAGCAGTGAACGACCCGTTAAATATGATTAATTAATTGATTAATTGAGCGATTTGTAATGTGTATTGCGAATTTTCTGCTCCGCTGACAGTGCAAAATCAGTAAACAGATAACACGTATTTGCATGAAAGGCACGTGGTTTTTTTCCTGTAAATGAATTGAATACATAATTCTATTTGTATAACAATATTGTTTTTTCGATTCAACGAAGGAATTCTGCATACAAATTTTTTGCTTAGTTACTTATCAAACATAAATTGGAACAAAAATAAAATTGTATTGATTTACATATGTATAAATCGCCATAGTATTTTTTTTAAATTATAAAGATTTTTCATTTCCTTTCAATTAAACAACTTTTAATATTTATGGCAAAATTTTCAAATTAGTATAATTATTATTGTATGTTCCACAGTGACCTTGAAGATATTTTATCTATGTACATTTGCCGACGGTCTTCTTCCGTCTGTCTTTTGTCTATCAGTAAATCTTTACCCACACACGGTTGTTATTCATTGTTATTGTTCGTTCGTCATTGAAAGCGTTTTACATTAATAACGACCTTATTGTATGGACGTGAGAATTCTTCGCCTATTTCGAAATAACCCTAAACATCAAATTCGAGTGATTAATTTCATTTTTTTCCTACACTAATATAAAATATAAATAAAAAAAAGAGAGCTAAACGTACTCGCGTGAGCGTGACGAATCACTGGATTTTCAAGTTCGCGTAAATGAGCACATTTGACGAAGTGGTTTTGTATGTAAATCAGAAAATAGTAAGTAGGCGAACGAAAGAATGCCTTCAACGCGACACTACAATCGCTAAAGAATTAAATGCATTTATACACGTGTTAAATAAGAGGGTTAATTGACCCTGCGATGCACTGAGACAAACACGACTTGAACAATGTACACAGTCGAAGATTAAAACGCTATCTAAATATTGTGTTACCTTCGCAAGGTAAAGTTGCGTGTAATTCGTCGATAAAAAACGGCAATTCGATAGCGCAATTGCTGATGGTAATTCAATAGACGTTTAAGTCGAATGCAAAAAAAATCTATGTATAAAAAGAAAATGGCGCTTAATATGAATTCAAATGTGAGAATATATTTATATTGCGATTGCGATTGTGCAATCTATCAATAGTAATGTGAGCGAGTCTTATGGTAAAACGAAATGCCATATGAAAATTGTATGCAACATTTAAAATGACGTTGAAGGTTAATAAAATTAATCTATACTGCTTTGTGCGCAAGCTTGCGTTGATATTTCAATGGAATTTGTCTATACCGACCATACTCTCAATAGAAAATTATTATTGACCATTGTAAGCAATTAATATCTGTATAATTGCAAACCAGTGTACCTACGTATATTTTCACTTACAATTCCATATACATATTAAATAACAGTGGTATATTTAACAAATTTTACTACCAATATACAGTACTCATTAACTGAACATTGACAGTAAAATTTTCATGAGCAAGATTGGTCTCAGATTTGTAAGCCCAATAGCAGTACAAAAGTCGTTCGAAGTATATCAAATTTTCAAACTTCTCACCAGCTCGAAAGGTTTTGGGTTACGATCTGAAACTGAACCGGATCAATGGATGCTCCCCCATTCAGACTCGATTTTGGCAAAAGCTTCCAGGAATCGTTTTCGTGTTCTCGGCGGATTTGCGCGTGCGCGATGAGCAAACATTCTTTCGAACAAACCGGTTCGATCACGAAAATGCAACACGACAGAGATAGAGAGAGAGAGACTCGACAAAATAAATAAATAGAATGGATAAATAATACATACATATGAAAAAAAAAGCACTCGCGTCGAGAGATTTACAGTTTCCAAAGCGTTTGAAATACCTGCGGAGAACCTAACTGCTACGAAACTCCGTAGATGGAAGGTCGTCTTGCAGCATCAGCAGCAGCAAAACCAACAAACAGCTCGTATGCTAATAGGCAACCACTATTGTGATTCCAAGGGTCGCTGCCAATACAGTAATACTACATACAAACCACTCGAGTGTCAATTCACATCGTTTGCACCAAACTTTGTATGTCAATGCTTACTGCTTGCTATCAGCTCCTTCCAGCAATGTCCTCAACTCTTTAGTCTGTAGGTTCTTTAGGTGTAAAAATTGTCACATTTTCGCCGTTAGTCAACGCTCAGCGGCTTCCAATCTGTGTTCAGTTGAACTGGGGTCCCCAGATGGGGGCCCCTGGCGCCTGGGGCCCCGCTGCTGGAACCAGCGCGACTGCATTCCTCGATCGGACGGGCTTGGGTGACCCAAATGCGCCCATTCGAGACTCAGACCCACTACACACACCTATAAAGGCACACATAAGTAAGAGTACACACCTTGCAGCACACGCATGCTTACGTGGTCCACAAAGTTTTCGAATCCTGAAAGTAGCTCAACGTCCAAAATCGATCCTCGGCATCCTCGCGAGAAACGACCGCTTCAGAAATGGTACTCGAATAGATTTTCTTCTGCCGTTGCCTTGTATGCTTTGATTCAAAAGTAGGTTGATTCATTCGCCTCGTCTGTGTTTGAATAGTGCCACCTGATGTTTTTCCTACGTGCACGTTTTGGTTTTATGCTTCCATTCTGGTCGAACGTAATCGAGTGTTTACGTGCTTTAAAGTGAGTCACGCTGCTCGACCTTGTCTTGCTCCACCGGTCATTGCTTAATTGCGTTCGGAGATCATTTTGCTGCGATTGATTCTTGGTTCATCTCGTTTTTAGATCAGTTTTGCTCACGTTCATTGGGAATACGTATATAGGTAGATGATGACGGCCATTTACGATTCACCGAACGTTAAATTGCGATGCGAATGCTTTGATGCTTCGCCATTATAATATCGACGACTACGTACTACATACATACATACATAGTTGCTAGAATACTTACCGTGTATAATAATATAATTTTGCGACTGGATTGTGTGGGCTCTAATATTACTCTTTTTTTTTATAACTTCTTTTCAAAGAACAAATGATAAAACGTTTTCGATTGAAACGATCGCCGCCGTCGTTGAAAGTTTGAATTTTGTTCGCAAAACCCAAATTGGAATCGTATCAGAGAAAGCTATTTTTGATTTGTGGTCAATTATTATCGATTGTCGTTTTTCAATTACACACACACACATACAGGCGAGGCGGTTCACGAGTTATGTGATTAAATGGAAACCAATTGAAAATACGGTATTTTTCTCTTGTTGAGCTTATTTTCAATATCTGATTCGATGCAATATTGTAACAGAATCAACGACTATCAAGATTTTGTATAATTAATACGAGACATATTCTTAGATACAAAATCACGAAATTTCATAGTTAGTACCTACTCTTAACTAAAAGGTAATCTTTAGATTAACTTTTTATAATTTTAGTTTCGTTTCTCACTGTTGATTATTTTGTTTAGGACTAAATAACTGCCTGTATATTTTTCATGTAATTTTATTACTATCGAAAAAAATTGTAATTTTAACCTTTCCCTCTTTCAACAACCGTCCAATAATTCGTAATAGAAGCGTACGATCTATATAATTATCCATTTTTTTTTTTTTTTTTTGAGAGAAAGTCTCCCGTCAACGATCGCAAATTGTCAATTTTACATGTATGGCGAATTCGCGCGTTACGTTATATTTCAGTAACAGACAAATTAGACATTACAGAGTGCGCGCACTTTCAGTTTCGTCACACAGTGAAACGCTGTTTTCACTGACGAAAACGTTCACCAAAGGAATACTAATTCTTTCGCTTGTCTTCTCTTCTGTTCTTTTTCTTTTCTTTGGTTATGTTTTTGGCCTCTTTTGTGTCTCCTTTCACCCGTGTCTGCGATTTGAATGCGATGAAGCGCCCGCCTATTTAATTTAGCACACGCGAGGGTCTCTCAAGAGTCTCAAGTCTCTCGTCGTCATAGTTTACATTTACAAAAAAAAAAATCCACGGACTCTATACCATTTGGATCTTGCTTTTGGTCCAAGGTTGGTTTGTCTATATATGTATAATATTAAAATAAAATCGCAAGATCGAGTCAATAAGCGTATGCAAATCACGCGTCGTTCGATCACGGCAACACTCTATGTATTAACACTCTAAATCCGGGCTTTTTTTATAATCTATTTCGATTTATATTTCACGGATAAAATAATTAAAGAAACTGCGAAGTTTTTACGCCGGCAGAATTTGTGTTTTAAGTTCAGATTCCAGTTTGTTTACGATCGAATTAATTTATCAAATCAAGTCGACGTTTATTACCGTAGTTTTGTATCTATAATTCCGTATCGAATAGGAATTTAATCGTACCTTTAAAAAAATATATGCCTTTGGATTATAAATAGAAATATAAACGACTATTTGAAATGTTAAATAAAATACAAATAAAAGATCAAATTACAATGTATAACGACACAGTCAATGTTCACCTGCTGTTTTTGAAAGACATGGGTGCATCGTTTTATAGACCACGCATCTATTTTTTTTTGCACACCTTCATTGACTGTTGAAATGTCAATTTAGCTAAAAAGCGGATTGGAATTTTTCATTTTGCAATTTTGCATGTACATATGTATGTATGCTGTCGCGTACGCGGTGGCCGCTTTGGCAACTCACCCAGAATGGCAAACACGTATCAGAGTGGGCGTGCAAAGCTTCGCCATTACATCATCCAAGGTAAACCTCGTCCAGGTAAACAATGAAATGCATAGCCGAAGACATAAACGACGACGTGCTTTCCTCATGCAGCTGTTAAAAGGATGTACGAGTGAGCGAAGCACCTGAAAAACTATTGGGGAGCTTTGGGATATGCGATATCTGCTCGGGTAAATGAATACCCAGAACGTTGAAAATGAACCTGATGGAATTTAGAATGAGAAATGTATACATACATACATTACATACGCTTGAACTGAAGTGAACGTTGAATACTATTAAAATTATAAAAAAAAAATATATCTCTGTGATGAGTTGAAGTGTGGTGTTGTAGATATTCTTTGATTGACAGCGCATATGCGGAATTTTAATATTCAATTGACATTCGCATTCAGCCACTGAATTTTAATTTTAACCACACGTATGGTCGAAACTTTAATGCTTAATGCAACATCTAACAATATTTGAATGGCGAAAATCAATAATTTCAAGTGGAATATTCTTCTATTACTTTGTCTTGAGTGTTTAGGTTAATTTAGAAATATATTTTTATTATCTCACAAATAAATAGTACATAATTTTTGGTATATAAGATTTGTTTTAAACACTATACCGACTTGTTTTATATCCGTAAATTTTTTTAACAGCATTTTAAAGTGCTTTTTTATAAGAAAGGATAGATTATTGAACCCGTCGTCTTACGCGCAAGGTCAAGTCGATTTCTATTTCACAATCAACATCATTTCTGTATAGGTTGTGCCTACTACAGCTGTTTATGACACCCATTATCTTCTCTGCACATATGCGGAGGTTTATTTCTACAATTTAATATAGTATTTGACTGATACTATTATTTATTGAACGTTGTGCATTCTTTGAATTCCGATGACGTTCCAATGGTGATAGATAGCATCTAATGTCAGTGGAAGGCATATAAATTGAACATAAAATTCCGACTTCTAATCGCCTTCAGAAGGTCATACACAAACCGTGGAATTTATTCCATTGTGATACGTATTTAAACTAATACTTTTGTGATTACTGATTAGTTTTCCATAGATAAGTATCGGCGAATGACAATTCGAGCGCGTCGCTTGTTGATTTTAGACATTTATTACTAGTGCGTTTTAGGAATTTGAAGTATTTGTGATAAGACAATTTTATTGTATCGATTATTCTTGAACTTGTCGCTTTTATATCGCAATGTGTGGCGTCGTATGGCTGATAATGGCTTCGATGAAAGATGAATGAAATCGAGATGCACCTGTTCATATAAACAGCATTGTGAGAGCACACACAACAATAATACGCGAAGCATATTTTCGCCATTGCGCAATTGGCAGCAAAGGTAATAAATGTGCTTTAAAAATAATTGTGACTCATTGGATAGACACTTTAAGTATTCGTTATTGAAATATTGAAAATATAATTCGTACGCGGTACTTATGAGAGATTCGTGACTTTGTAATATAAAACAGATTTTATATACCGAAAAAAAAAAGGTGAAGTAATGAAAGTGAAGGATGAACTCAGGTGTATTTTGTATCCTTACGATTAAAAAGGGAGATGCACCTGCCACAGGATGCCTGTTTAATGGCCTTACCCAAATCTCTGAAGACTCTTGGCCCTTCGGCCGGAAATTACACATTCAGATCGAATCACTAGTTCGAATTTTATCCAATGAAAACACGACTATCAAGATAGTATAGATAAAATTGAAAACGATCGCGACACTTTTTTTTATTGTATTCTGTATATAGAGAAAGTGAAAAATAAACGCGAATAGATTTTCAATCTGCGAATAGGTACGTCACGATCGGACGGTTGATTTAATGACCGATTTTCCTCTTTTGAAAAAAATCAAACCCATATTCCCACCTTAGCATTGCTATGTATTTTAAACGAGCGAATATGAAATCAATAAACTGCAATCGAGTGCAATAATGTGCAATATTTTAGAACGTCATGCGGCATGCGTGCCTTTTGCGTTGCTAATTCTAGATTAATTGTCGTATCTAATCTAAATATTTAGAAAGCCGCTATTACGCCGAATTCGAAAAGAGAAATTCAGATGAGCACTTATGATGAATTCCGCATTACGATATAAAAAAAAGTACGGGTACGCATTTTCGATTTGAAGTTATTGAAAAACATTAAAACCGTGTAAAAATAATGGTTGTGTCATCGCGTTTCAACGCCGAGCTGTGTTTGGATTTGCTTTGGCGAGTCATTGTTTAAAACAGCAGTTCACAGATAAAAAGATGAAATTGAAAAAAAAAAAAACAAACAAACAAAATAGTTTGTCAACTTAGACAAGTTTTCGCGTTTCAAATCGACACGAACGTCAAACGTTCATCTGTCTGTAGCGACGCGTTTCCACAATAGCCTTTTAAGAGATTTTTCAATTCTTTTTGCATTAGTGGGACAAATTATTAAAAAGATTAGGCGACTTTTTTTTAGATGTGGCTTAAATTATTTATCTTGATACTAATCTTACTAGCTTGTAGCAGATAATCCTCAAAATCCGACTTTCTAATACTAAATTTACTATTGCGTCACAACTAAAACCGGCTGAATACTATTTCACCTTGTTTCAACCACTTGTTTAACGGATACCGAAAAATTGTGGAAAAACTGGATTTTTCGGTAGAACGAGCCAGAGAATCAAAATTTTAGGTGTCCATCTTCTACTTATATTCCATTATTATATCTGACCATCAAAAAAATCTCTTTTCATGGAAAAAATACATGTTTTCTACACTATGTATATCGGAATTGTTTAAAAGATAGTTCAACTTAGGAGAAATAGACATAGCATATATGTAATTATTACGAACGAAACCGACAATTCTCTTACTATACAACTTTTTTCAAATTACACCCCTTACAATATGTAGTGACAATTATGGGTTTTAATAATGCCACTAGTAAACTAGTAGGCGATTGTTATTTTTAGTCCTTTTGATACTATCGTACTTATTACTAATATTAACATACAATGCGTTTTAAGCTGTTTGTGTGATGTGTTACCTTGCTGTGGGCTATAACCGCTGGAATGCGCGACTTACCCCAATCAACCTTCGGTTTCTCGGAACTGCGGTCAGTACAGCCTTGAATCATCATAGTCATAGCTCTTTTTTTCCTCTACAAAATCGATCTCATCGTGGTCAATCTCCACTTTTTCGATGTGGATTCTCCCGGGCGAAGCGGAACTGCAAATCTGCAACTGAAAAAAATAAACTGCCATTACTCACGAACAAGCTTAAGTCGGCAAAACTGCATACTTATCTCTATATGTTTATGTACCTACATATGTAGACGCGTCCACCCACTAAAATACTATAACATTTAGAAAATGTCATCGGAATTAATGCTGAATATAAAAATTATAATAGCTTACGTGTGTGTTGTCGGTGCCTATGTGATGCACGAAATTCGCTACACATAGAAAATACACTCATAAAATAGAAATTACACTCATAATCGGAAACTATGTACATATGTATTTTTAAATCGAAAGCTTGTCACTTAAATATTGTACATGCAGTACAACGACACGAGAATTCAATAGAAATATATTCCGACACTGGGATGTATCGAAAGCAGTAAAGTTGTTTCGCTCCAGTAATGGAGCATTTACACTGGCGAAAACAAACAATTTATTAATTAGTAATCGTCGTGCTAAGCGAATGATACCTACTAATTGGCGATCATTGGTAAATTTATATACGCATTTGCAATATCGATATCGTGCGATTTTTAATTACACTGCCGTATACGAGATCGGTTTTTTCTTCACGCAAAGATTCAAAATTGCTACTATGTATGTACTCAGATTTGGTTGTTGATTTGTATCAAGGAAATTTATGGATTCCATTAATGTCCACTTTCACACACGGTGATATTATGTCGTCAGCTGTAAGTATGTTCCGCAACTCGAGCACGGAATTGGCTAACAATTTTCCCAGACGGGGTCTGTCTTTGGTACAAGCGAGAGAAAATTACGATTGAATTGAATAAATTATTAAAAATAAATCATCGAAAGACATCATTACCGTTAGCACTTGTGGGACTAGTTGCATCGAGTGGAATTTGAGACGTTGGGTATTTTCGTGGCGGTGTCGAGAGTATCTCAAAATCCAACTGGATGATCGATCAGGTGATGTCATACAATTATGTTTCAACTTATTTTTTTTTACGCGTGTATTGTGCGCAATAAAATAACCGGTTCTCAAAATGGAAGACTTCGAGCTGGGGGATCAATCGAAGAGCGAGCAGGATACGTCTGTTCGGAGCGAGGTTGTTCCAAAGTCGATTTGCTTTCGTTGAACATTGCAACGGTTCATTTTCAATTGCTATGCCACTTCAATCGCATCTTCTTCGATTAGTTTAACCGTACAACCACACAGTCGAATGAGATAACGCTTAGACTGGTTTTGATTGAAACGAATCTCCGCTGGAATGTAACGAAGGTCTTTCGATGTTTTTCTATTTTTCCATACGAATGACATCAACCGTCCGATTCTGCAGCCGATGATCTTCATCGTTGAATAAGCAACGATTCCGAGATTTCAATGAAACGCGCATTACATGCTGCAATAGCTGCACTATTCGTATGACGGCAATAGCGTGCGCCATCTTATTCAATGGTATTCCACTTCCCACAGTTGGTTTTTTTTTTTTTTTTTTTTCGACATTCCTGTCTGCCAGATTCTTATATTCTTTTGCGACGTGAGAACGAGCCGCGTTGAGAAAATGACCAAAAATAAACCGAAACCTTCCTTCCAACCCTTACCGAATTGATTATTCGTCAAATGACGGTACCCTTACCCAAACCTAACCACACACGTAGACCTCAATAAAAGTCCAAGACAATAATTAAAAAAAAAAAGAAATACCGAAGAAAACCAATTTGATGCTAGAGCGTATTTATCGTTTGGAACCCGAGGCACGTTTCCACAATGAACACGTGGAGATAGTCATTTGATTTATGTCTTTCGTGTTCAATATTGCATTTTGTTGCATAGTTACACGCAAAACTTGCATCCGTGCATAAACAATGCAATCGATACTTGACTACTGACCGTATGAACGTTATATGTAAATAAGATACGACCAGTTCTATACAATTGCCGAACACTGATATTTCAATTCGATACTAAATATATAAATTCAAGAATATTTACGTAAGATCCAGTGCACACAGAGAAGCATGGTATGGATATATGCTCAGTATAACAAAAACAGATCGTAAGAGGAATACATGGGTAAGAAGCAAGAACAAAGTGGCAGATATACATACATAGCAGAACGTGTGAAAAAGTTGAAGTGGACACATAGCGAGTAGACTGGATGGCAGATGGACGCGAGAAATACTGGAATGGTATCCGAGAGGATGTGAAAGAGAGTAAGGTAGACCGAGTGGATGATGAGCTGATGAATTGAAAAGAATGTGTGGACTGTGGAGTCAACTGGATGCAGATTGCTCAAGATAGACAGGAATGGAAGAGGATTGGAGTGGCCTTCATCCAACAGTGGATGGTAACGGTAACATAAGTTCACATATGTACATATACATATAGTTATAGTAGATGTCACATGCGGTGGCTGGTTCTGTCTGTCTGTCCATCTGTCATCCGTCAACGTACAATATCGATGAAACGATTATGCACTGGGTATATATGTATATATTCAATTATGTATCATGTGCAACACAAGGAAATCAAATTTATTATAATAATCATAATATGTACACGAAACAGGAAGCGCCAGCGTGATTATTATCTCATCGTCGACGGATTAGTTAATTAAAATTTTTCTCCAATAAATTAATGTTTCGGGCTGAAATTTGTTAACGATCTAAATTAGACCTGGGAAATTTCGCAATCGAGGAAAACTCTCACTCTACATATGTAGTTAGAAATAATTAATTATTGTGCTGATTAGTCAATCGAGATTTTCAAAAGTTTGTATACATAGGAGATTACATATATACAATAACAGTTATCTACCGACCAATGTACACATTTTGAAATTTCAAATAGTGTCAGAGATGATGACAATAAAAATGGTAATTTTTATTCACGTGTTCACTTTGTGTCGTTTGCTATCACGACATTGGAATATCAAGAGACGAATCACTATAATCACTCGATTTTTCGGTCTGAAATTTACAATACGACTACAATCCAAATTATAGTTTATTATGTGGTGCAGAATTTTCGAGACGATATCTAGTGAAATTCATAAGAATTTAGCTGTAAACACCAGGCAATGTCCGGGTGGCGATTTTATACATCACTGATGTGTCAATAGATTTCTCAAACAAATACTTTTTTCCATATATGTACGTATTTTCGTTTTAAGGCTGTTTATTTATCATTTTTATTTTAAACCGCAAAAAACGTTCGATTTTGGCCATGACCGACGTGTCACATATAGACAAATTGAAACGTGACACAATAGCCGAAATTCCATTGAAATTATCGAGAACAAAAGTTGAAAGTGGGACATCATAAGGACATTCGAACGGTCGTTCGTCAATTCGGTGTCGACCTAAAAGGCCATGTCCTTCTAAGTCAGTTTTACAGTATCGTAAACGGGATAATATTTTCATTTCGATTTTGATCACATTTTATAGGCCGAGGCGCATAACTGTTGTGGAAATTGGGCTAAAATCAAAATATGCCAGTACATGCAATATTCAATTATAATAAAATCATTGGATATGCAGAGTTGAGTAATGAATGACGTATGCTTGTTTTTTGTATTATAATAATGCTATGAATAAAACATTCAATTGTCTTCGTCCCGTCAGCACACTTCGAGATTGTCAACAGCTTGAGAAATTGTCAGATTCAGAGTTATTGTAAAAAATTGTATAGGTAATTTTCCGACTGTTTTTATTTAAGCCGATGGATGACTCTTATCAAAATTCAATAGAGTTTTGAATCGAACGTTTCGCCAGAACATTCCAGCACGTAGTTGATGTCGATTTAGCCTTTTACGTTTTGAACACATCCGCCATAACGACCGTAAAAAGATTTAGAGTTGTGCATCACGTGCCCATTGTTGTGCTTTCGTAGAACGACACTATAGCTTTATAACTTGTGCACTTTCCGTTTTTGGTGTGTGAAGTGTGACATTGATCACTCATCGATTATACAATATCAGTACAATCAACTGCCAAAAATATTTTCGGCTAGCACTTTTGATCCTCGTCGTACTTGTATTTAATTTTTTTTAATATTTGTTTTCAGACAAAAATCTCGTCCTCACGAACGACCCAGAGAATGTCAAAGATGAGTTCGCTTTCGACAATCCTGGATTTAAACCGACAGAAGGTGGACATCTTCCGACTGGAGCAATTCCGAGACCGAGCGGATGGCCGAAGCAGAACGCTTTCGGTTCAGATAAAGCACCGCAAAATACAGAAGGAAGGACTTTCTTAGACGACACGTTTCCAGAAGTAATGGCACAATGTTTAAAAATCCTATGTACCTACGTATATACATACGCTAGGACGTGTATTTTATAATTTGAATTGCACATTTCAGCATAATAGAACCAGTACAGTGGTTCCACTGTGGTCCAAAGATTTTACGGGCCTCGGATTTGAAGTTGCTGGAAGCATGAGAGATGGAATTTACGTGAGCAGAGTGCTGCGAGGAGGTCCTGCTTACGAATGCGGACGAATTCATACTGGTGAGATTATAAGATAAAATATATTATACAGTACATAGTGCACAGTTGAAATTGTTTGAAAAAGTATAATCTAATATTTTGATCATTACAGGTGACAGGATTAACAGTGTAAGGATATCGTTCAGAAATATGGTGTATGAGGATGCTCTCGCGATTCTTTCGTTTGCTAGCCCCTACGAATTGCAATTGGAAGTACAACCGCCATCTCACAGTCAAACTAATGCTAAAGACGTGCAATCTAGACTTGCAGCTCTTCTAGCAGGAAATACAAATGTGCAACGGAGTCCTGGATCTACACTTCAGGTAATGAATTAAAACGAAATAGGATTTTATTAAGCAATATACTAACTTATTATATTTTGCATGTAATATATGTAATATTAGCTATGTACATATATTTTATTATGTAATACACTAACTAGTTCATTATTATTAACTAGGTTGGCGATAAAATGAAAAAAATGTCTGGATATGACAGTCTTGATAAAAACTGGAAATCAGGCAAGGAAGAAATTAAGCATCCGGTAATAAAAGTTAAAAGGTCAAGATGTAATTCTCACGGAGATTTAAATACGGTATGTAATGATGAATAATAAAATCATTCCATTTTTTAATAGATAACAAGATTACGTGACATTAATTCTTTTAATGTTTCAGTTGGAAAAAACACAAAGACAACATCACTTCTCGAGACCGCCCGGCTCTCCAAATTCCACTTTGGATTCTTCTAATCAGTCCAAAAATACTTCACTGAAGAAAATTTTAGCAGATAAGATCATTACGAATTCTACCACATTGGAGAAAAATAAGTCGCACTATCAACAAGCACCCAGAGAACAAAGAAATAATCAAACAACTACACTCGAAAGAGAGAATGAAAAGAACGCTAAAAACAAACTAGGCGGTGATTTGTTGATGAAAGTCGATATGAGAAATAAAGCTCAAGATGGCGATATGGTATCAAAGCCAGAACGAACTAAAAATAAGAGCGCGAATGAAATGCACATTGGTAATATGAGAGCGTCTTCGCCTCCTGATGTAGTAATTATCAAAGACGGAGGCGATATGTATAGTGTTAAAAATGAAAAGGCAGAAACTCAAAAGAGGGAAACAGATCCAGGAAAAAGAGGCATGAAGTTTGGCATAAGAGTCCTACCACCAAATATACCAGATGACGGAACGCTTAGTCTCGGCATGAAAAATCTAAAATATGACAATATAAAAGTTGGAGGCAACGAGAATGGTGGTATAGTTGCTGAAATCAGAAGCATAGATGAAGTTGATAAGAATTTCAATTCCAGTGATACTATTGCGTCAAAAAATTCTTCAGAAGATGTGCAAAAGCCGAAGACAGCACCGGTTGTGGCCAAAAGGAGAGAAAAACCAGTTGCTCCCATACCGAACGCTCGAGTGACGTCCCAGATTAGTTCCACTATTCAGATGGATCAAAAAATTGAAAGTCCAGAAAAGCATTTACTCAACAGTTACGAAAATAAAATTGAATTCAATAGATATGATGACTTAAATTCAAGCGGAATTAAAAGAGACGCACAGGGCATACCGCAAGAGATACCTCAACATATGATGGAAGCAGCTATGTATGCTAGAAATAATAGAAAATCTACTGCAGACACAATGTTTAATGATGCTAGTTTAAAATATGACTCAAAAAAATCAGATAGCCAGAGTAAAATTGAAAAGGACAAAAATTCCAAGAAATCAAAGGGAAAAGCTCCATCACCCCCGGAAGCAAACTCATCCAGATCAAACGATACTGATGCATCAAGTGACACAGATATGCCATATAATACGCAAGAAACTGTCGTAAACATAAGTAACAAAAAGGATAGAACTCCAAGCAAAGATATGAATTTCACTGATAATTTTGTTGAACAAAATTCAACAAACGGTTACATGCTTCACAGTTTTATTGAAAATGAAAAGAATCATTCAAACATTCAACAAGAAGCTAATAGATCTGATGATATGATCTTGAGTAAAGGTTTATTGAACACTTCCACTCCTAAAACTGAGAAGATTGTGAAAAGAATGCGCCCTGACATACCAATAAAAAAGACAGATGAAAGCTTATCAGACACAATTGATGATATTGTCGGGTATACAAAAAAAGAAGTTTCCGACTCTTTAAATAATTTCTTCGAAGATTCAAAGTCTAATTTAAGTTCTACTATGGATATCAATTCTGAGGCATCTTTCAATCAAGACAGTTTTAGCTCAAATCAATACAGCGATATTGATAAAGCCAGTCATTCTCCTACTACTATTGCTTTGAACTCAAGCGATATTACAATACATAGCTCCCCAATCAATGATCCTGACAATCAAAATCAAGAATTAGATGAGAATGAAAGGAAAGCTTGTAGCTTGGGTGATCTTTCACGGTTGGAAAAGACTGAGAAAATACTAAGCAAAATTAAAAAACCTTCACAGGGAACATTAGAAAGAGCGCAAAGCTTGGATATTTCAACCGAAGATAATAAAACGAATGTCAATGAAAAGAATATTACTCAAAAAAAACGTAAATCAAATTCAACTTTTGATACAAAGTATTATGATGATATAAGTGATGATGTGCCGATAAATTCTAATGAAAGTGTAGATCAAATTCTTGTTCATTCCAAAGAGCCGAGATTGAGTCTAAATATCAGTAATATATCAATGGAAGGCTTGAACACTTTCCAGAAGAACAGACTAAAAAAAGCTACCGAGTGGGGAAATTTAGAAGATGCTATTATAAGCAAAAAGGGTATTATTGGATCGAGTCATTCTGGATCATCTGAAATAGGTGGATCAATTGAAAAAATGAATGAGTCTACAGTAACTAATGGAACGTTTATATCTAATGTATTAGAGGAAGAAAACAAGAAGCTGAATGATGAGATTAATAAGTTGAAACAAGCTTCTACTGAAATTGTAAACAATGCCTCTGATTTGGCTAGCAAAGCAAAAGAAATTCCATCATCTATTGTGATGGAATCTTATGGAAAAGATTTAAATAATAAACCAGATACGTTTAAAAATACAGATAATACATCTACATTCAGTTCTATTTCAGTTGAAACACAAAACAATCAACGAAAACCAGAAATTGCTGTTAGAAATAAACAAATTGTTGATAGTAATTCTAATATGAAACCTAATTTTGAGATAGGCACATACATATCAGATCCATCTGGGGCAAAATACAAAACAGAAACTACAACCATTATAACATCTGGCAAGTTGTCTCCGAAACTAGAAGAAAAGTTGACAATGATTTATGATACAAACATACCCGATGACATAAAAGTGTCAAGGCACACATTAGTCAGTAGTTTAGAACGTCCAAAATCAGATTTAATGAAGAAACTACTTGCTCAAAATCAAGTTTTAACGAATCTTGAATCACCTACATCAAAAACTGCAGGCGACCCGATGATCGATCCAGAAATTGGAGAACAGAATAGCAATATTCATTTTCAGGGAATCAATCACAATATGACCAACTTTGGAAGTGGTGATGTTAATGATGATAAAAATTTAGATAGTAGAACGAATTTAACAACATTCACTATGCTAAATCAACCTGATATTGTGAATCTTAAAATAAAGCAAAATTCAACTATCGGCGTCAGCTCACAAAATGAACATTCACACCCCGAAAGTGATTTTGTGAGCAATATCAATATTGGAACTCTACCTAAAAGCGAATCATCGAAGATCAATTTCAATTTAGATGGCAATTTTGGATCACCGGAAAAGTTACAATCAAGAAACTTCTTTTCGACTAACGAGAATGTCGTGACGATCACAACGGATGGCAGTCAACCTTCGTCCATAATAACAATTGAAAGTGATCCATCAGGGCCAAATGTAGTTGAAAATTTTAGAAACTCTATCGAAATCAATTCAGATCTTGAAAAACCACCAAATGAAATTGTGAAAAATACAGAAACAACCCAATCAGAACAAAGTCTTTACAATGAAATTATTTCTGAACTTCAAAAATCGAAACATAATGTTCAAGAAAGCAATCATGCACTTCCTATAATATCATCGTCAAGTAAAACATATCTAGTGGAAGGGGGAGTGACAGAAAGGATAACATCAACAGCACCTTTTATCATAGACAAGGAATGTACTATGCTTCCAACACAAAAAGTGGTTACTGTCAACGTTACTGAAGATGAACATGGAAATAAGATAGTTACTCAAAATGTGGAAGAGACTCGAAATCGCTTGGTAACTATAACTACAACAACTCCCATAGAAATAGAGCAATATACCTTTGGAGTCATAAGGAATCCAACGGAGGCGGATATTAGAAGAATAGAAGAGATGGAAAATGATATGAATATTGATAAAAGATTGATTTCAGACATCGAAAAACAGAGCCACATGAAATTAATTTCAGGTGATCCGTCATATAGTAATACAGAAACAATGATGGTAAATGCAAACATGTCTGAAGAAGAAACGAATGAGCTATTGGCGCGTTTTAAAGAAAATCCTCATATGATCATGTCAGGAAACAAAATTGCACACCACCCCGAAATGATCATAAAAGAAACAAAGATGATTGTCGAAGAATCAGATAAAACTTTTGATGGAACACCTCTCATAAAAATGACCCAGGCATCGTACAAATACAATATAGAGGACAACACGAGTAAACCTACTGTCAAGATTGTGAAGATGATTGAATCTGGTGACGACTTTAATCAAGTGACTCAACCAGAGATTGTAAGAAAAGTTGTTGAACAATTTAACAAATCAAATGAACCTCACACTACAGAAGTATTAAGCGAGTCTCGATTGAAGGATTATATAACAGAAATAGAAGTAAAAACACCTAGGATAGAAAGAATAGATAAACAACAAGATAGTAGAGAAAATATCCATTACGATGACACCGAGGTTGATATGAGTTTCATGAATGACTTTTTAAGTAACGAGCGTAGATTTTCTGCAAAGGAGAGAACCGACTCTGAGGGATTTGATAGGAGAAAATCTGAAGATTCAAACTCCTCGCAAAATAATATTGAAAACAGAAGGCAATCTGCTGATGACCTAACTTCCAAAAGACATAGCGACTTCGACTTACCCCGTAATACACACATTAAATTCAGAACGGCAACATATGAGCCACAGAATCCCACACCGAATCGATTGTCGTTAACGTCTGAGAAGAGATTATCACAAATAGAAATATTGAAATCTAATTTTGAAAAAGGCAGCGCTGAAAACTTGGCAGCTACGTCACCAACGACCAAGCCATCAGTTTTGGCCAAGCCGAGCAATATACCGATCAAGTTACCAGAAAAACCAGTGCTTTCGCAAAAGACATCGGCAATAAGCCCTTCAAAGATACCAGTTTTGAACAGTCAAAATCAAAAATCAGCTAGTCAGGAGAATCTCCTCGATAAAAATATTACCTTCCAAAAGACTTCGCCACACGCCAAGGTGCCGCCACCACCTTTGGGAAATATATCGATAACGTCCATTAAAAGCAGCTCCAGAAATCCAAGTGGAAAATGAACAGACTATGTGTATAGCTCTTATTGAAACGTTTTGAATTTGAAAATAAAAGTGCATTTTGAGTATTTTTGGGTCAGTCAAAATAATAGACTTAATTATTATATTTGAATTCGAGATGAGAACATTCTTGAAAGATATTTTTTTTAATAATACAAAAGTTTTAATATTTTTTAAAAGTTGTGAGCTATTAAAAAGTGATTTAACGTGATTATGTAACTATTTCTAATAGATTTTATATATACATAATTGTGTACTGTGTATATATGAAGTTTCAAAGCGTAGAAAGTTATAGAATATAATATTTTTGCAAAAAATGAGACTCGAAAAGGAATATTTAGATCTGTAATGATTGGAAATTACAATTTTAATTAATATTACATCATTTAAAAATTAAATTTATATGTATCTACATAAAAATATTTATGTTTTTATAAATTGTTGAAACACATTCATTTTGAAAATAGTTTTTGATAAATGGTTAATGGTTTAAATATTCGTAATGATATAATTATATTATATATATTTATGTATGTTAAAATTTATACAATTTTTTTTTAATCATATTGTGAAATTTAATAATGCCTATATGTTGCTGAAGTAAATTAGTTGATAAAAAAATATTCAAAATAAAACAAGATTAAACCGATTTGTGTTAAATATTATAATTCTGCATATAAATGTAGAAATTTTGTCGACAATATTCCCAAATAATTTTACGAATATAAAAGTATTATTATGTAAGTTAATGAACACATTGTATGATTGAATTGTCAGAAAAAAGCTAAGTGAATGTACACACGACAGAAAGGTTTGCAATACAACAAAGTGCACAGGTCGTTTCGCTTTAACTTTTTGTATTTTCGTTTAATTGGATAGTATTTATTTTATAGAACTAACATGACCCAATCAATAGCTATAAATATATTTGATAATATATACAAAAATGTACATTGAGCATAATTACATTTTTAATGATAAAATTATGAGTCTTTTGGTGCCTTATTATATTATATTAACTATTATAAATAAAATACTCTTGTATTAATATTGTCTTTCATTTTAAATCTAAACTATTTTATTCATGTATAATTAATGTTTGTTAACTTTAAAATGAATCATATTTATTTTTTTGTATATTTGATATAAAATTTGCCTTAACAAAAACCTAACATATCTACAATATACATATGTACATATGTAATATTTAATTGCAGCTGAACAAATAGAAATTATTGCATATCACAAATGGTATCCTGCCAGACATTGTGATAAAAAATTGAAATGAAAGTAGATAGTATACAAAATAAAATGCAATAGTTTCATTCATATCCAATTCTTGTGAATTTTATATACTGCAGATATATCAAACCATTTACATATCTTTAAATTAAAATGTATTTGTACTATGCAAATTTACTTAAAGCTAAATTAAAGCATTTTAAAATGTTTCAATATTGGTTTCAAAGTTTAGTAGGGTTCGAATTTCGAAAAGTAACCAAACACAATAGAAAATTCTTTCTGAATGGCAAATGATCCTCATTGCAAAATGAGTATGTGCGCAAGTTTACAATTTCTGATGTGGGCTACTCGTTTAACAAAACTAGCAGTCATATACGAAAAATTATACTCCGAGGTGAGACATTCGAGGAAAATCACTCTTAGGAACAGGAGTGAAAATGTTAAGCTTAAATATAATCTTATACATTTTTATACTTATTGGCGGTACAGTATCATCCTTGACTATAGATGAAATTCATGCCGTGGTGAGATTTTGCTTAGAAGGTATTTGTTTTTTTTACAATTTTTTCTGTAGAAATATAATATTTATATGTTCTTCGATTAAGGAATATTTTAAAAAGTATGGATACATCACCGGTGAAAACAATTATGAATCTTCGTGTAACTTTGACAAGGCAGTTCTTGAAAGAGCTTTGAAAGTATTTCAAGGCATCGCCGGGTTGAGTGTAACAGGTCAGCAGCGACATCAATTTTTGATAGATTTATCTTATTTCCATTCAAAGCTTTGATTGTAAGTTAATAATTTAAAATATAATTTATAGGTTTACTTGATGAAGATACTTTAAGCAGAATTAATGATTATCGTTGTGGAATAAAAGATTTTGGATCATTTGGTGTCCCCGACAAAGATATCGGTAATAACATGATTTAAAACACGACTTCTGGATAAAATAATACATCTGAAATACACTGATCAGTTATAATTGCTTGAATTTTGATCTCAAATTTTACTAAAAAAAAAAGATCGAGTCTGATAAAAATAGTGTTTATACAAGTGCTTATTTTATAATTATCAAAGTAAAATTATCAAAAAATACACAAATTACATTCCAGGTCCCTTCATATGGGGAAGTAAGAACTTAACATTTGCAATCACTGAGTACCCATCGTATCTCAGATCAGACGTCGTTGACACTATAATAATGAAAGCGTTTGCGTTCATGTCTGAAAATGTTGATATTATATTTACATCCGTCGTATATGAACCTGATATTGAAATAAAGTAAGTAATACAGCAGGTTTCAAAAGAGTTTACTCTTAAAATAACTAATAATAATTAGTAACATTAAACTCGTTTATTGTGAATTATATGTGTACATTCTTACATACACACATACCAATCAAGCATTTTTGTTTAAGATTCGTGAAATCAATTGCTCAAAATATATACACTTCCTTTGAAGAGGGATCTCGCGTCACCGCTGTGTCAAGTATTCCCGTAGGATATGTTTAGATCTCGATTTTGATTTATATTTTGAGCATACTATGAAGAGAGTGAAGCATTTTATTATTTTCAGGGAATTTTGGGCAAAATATACTTCAACGACGAAATAGAATGGAGCGTGAAGAATGACAAAGGATTCAGTTTGTTTAGGAGTGCCGTGCATCAAATTGGACACATAATTGGCCTGGGACACGGTAATTTCACATCGATATTGTCGCCATTCGTAGGCATTCAAGAAACATTCAACCAATTAAAGAATTCTGATGTAGCTTTTAATATTTTGCAGGTGAACTTACATCTTTGTCACTTACATTAACATATTGTGATATACCATAGCACTATACCTATATATATTATGTATCTATGTATGTACATATGAATTTTTTGCAGACTACCTATGGATCTCGTGATATGACTTCCAAAGTAAAAAAGAACAGTTTATGTGGCGCACGATATATAGATACAATTTATCGCACCAGAAATTATCAATATTTGTATGTTTTTGTGGGTAAGTTAATTTTTAAAAGTTGAATGATGATAAATTTAATTTTTTTAATTTAATATTGAAAATTGTGATGGTTGAAATTGCATTTATGATTGTAAGCACAAAATGGTTGACAAATCTTAAAAAAGTATAATTACAATAAAAGTTACATGACTGATAATAATAAACAACTGAATTATTCAGATAAATATTATTGGAAAATGGATAGTAGCAGGAAGCAAATCGAATCTCCTAAGTTAATATCAGAGAAGTGGGGAGAATTGGTAGGTCCCATCGATGCCGGCTATCAAGATGAAAACGGGTGGACTTACATGTTCATTGGAACACGTTTTTGGAAGTATTATGGCAACTATTTGCAAGAGGGTTATCCAAAGAACATAAACACAGGTTTGTTTATTGATAATATGCATGAAATATTATTTCTAAATAAAACCAAATGCATATATTGAATATTTCAGTATTTCCCAATGGACCCATCACAGTCCTTTCTGCAATCCAAGATGATAATGAGTTGCTGTTGACGAATAAGCAGTTTTCGTATATTTATATAAAAGATAACAGCCTACCAACTGGCTATAGATACAAAACTCAATATCAACACAATGTTGTATTTGACACGGCACTGTATTCCAGAAACACTTCTAGCAGCATATATATCTTCGAGAACAACAAATATGATATTCTAAATAAAGACAAATTGATGGTAGGTTACGAAAGTCATCAAATTTTAATATTTCTTTCCCATGGCTTACTGAATACATTAAAATATATGTTTCATTTTCAATTTTATTTCAGAGTAACGCTTACTATGGAGCAACTAATTACAGATATGAGCTTTCAGAATTTTTCAAATGCACCGAAAACAGTTTGGAAGTAGAAGATTTAGATTTGTAATTTGTTTTTGTAATCATAACAAAATGTATTATGTATCATTTTTTTGTACATACATATAGTATTTTAGAATCAAATAATCTTTTATTAATAAGTTTTCATCGTCATCATTTTCAGTTGTTCACCATCCACTGCTGAATGAAGGCCTTCCAAATCCTCTTCTATTCCTATCTGTCATAAGCAATCTGCATTCACTTGACTGTTTTATCAATGTTTAATCTCTATTACAATAATTGTGATTGGTTCTCAGCCGTAAAACCTATTGCTGAAAAATATTAAAACACAAAGTTCATTCATGGAAAAATTTCCAATTAAAAAAATTAAGAAGAATATATTGTGTGTATGTAAATATATAAAATTTGCATGCAAGGATGAACGAAAATACGTTTTTGGTTTTTTTTTTTATCATAAGTAGTTATTTTCAAAATGCGTGTAACAAATGCAAAAAAAATATTCTGATATGCAACAAAATATGCAAATGTAACGATAATTGCCACATGTATTTGAACTTTGATAAACTCTATATTATTTATGCATAAAAACAAACACAATTAATATTATTATGAATTGCATATCATCGCAAATTCACAGAGTCGTCACTATTCCCTGTTTACTCAGTTTGATTGCTTTCAAATGTTGTAAGAATTTATATTTTTAAAATTAATTGTTCAGTTCAACAGTCCATTATCTGGATATATAGTGCAGAAAAGGTGCCGTAGGGGCAGTGGAGGGGTCTGGGGGGTGGTGAGGGGCCGGCATAGCTTTTCGGGAGTGCTGAAAAGGTACCGTAGGGGTAGGGGGTCTGTGGGGTGGTGAGGGGCCGGCATAGCTTTTCGGGAGTGCAGAAAAGGTGCCGTAGGGGTAGAAGGCGACTCTGGGGTGGTGATGGTCCGGCATGGCTTTTAGTGAGTCAAAAAAAGGGGTGGTAAGGGGCCGGCATAGCTTTTCGGGAGTGCTGAAAAGGTGCCGTAGGGGTAGGGGGGGGGTATGTGGGGTGGTGAGGGGCCGGCATAGCTTTTCGGGAGTGCTGAAAAGGTGCCGTAGGGGTAGAAGGCGACTCTGGGGTGGTGATGGGCCGGCATGGCTTTTAGTGAGTCAAAAAAAGGGGTGGTAAGGGGCCGGCATAGCTTTTCGGGAGTGCAGAAAAGGTGCCGTAGGGGCAGTGGAGGGGTCTGGGGGGTGGTGAGGGGCCGGCATAGCTTTTCGGGAGTGCTGAAAAGGTACCGTAGGGGTAGGGGGGGGGTCTGTGGGGTGGTGAGGGGCCGGCATAGTTTTTCGGGAGTCAAAAAAGGGACCGCTGGGGTAGGGGGGCGGTTTGGGGGTTGGTAAGGGGCCGGCATTTATTTTCGGGAGTCCAAAAAAGGGGCCGCCGGGGTAGAAGGGGCGCGGGGGGGGTGGTGGGCAATAAGCTAGTAATCTTATATTTGTATACATATTTACAATTGAAAATTATATTTTCTCGAATAGAAATATTTATTTAAGTATGGTTTGATACAAAATGATATTGAGACCGTATATCTAGTTAATGATACAATTCTTGAAACAGCCCTAGAGGAATTTCAAGCTTATGTGGATTTAAATCCAACAGGTGACTTTTAAATTTCAATTATTTAGAAATAACATTCAATTATGCTTAAAACTTGTATTTCAAAAAAGTAATATTTATGCCTTTAAAGGAAAACTGGACACTGAAACGACAATGAAATTGGAAGAATACCGCTGTGGAATGAAAGATAAAAATTTTAATAGAGCAATTGTTCAGGATTTTGTTAATGATTTAGGTATTTTTTTATTACAAGTAATACATGTGCAATATGAAATGTTCCTGAAAATTTTATGTATGTACATATGTACATATTTTAAGCGTAATAAATAAAAATTTTATTTTTTAAGGTGTGATGAATTGGATTAGTAAGCGTATTTCATACAAAATCGTAAAGTATTCTTCTTATCTAAAAGATAATATTACTGACGACGAAGTGGAAAAAGCTTTTAATATTTGGGAACAACATTTGAATATATTTTTCTCTCGTGTACCGTATAGAGCAGACATCGAAATCAGGTTTTTTTTTATAATCTCAATTATTAAAATATTTAAAAAAATTTGGTTACGCAATAGGCACAAAGCTTTAGGTTGCATTTATTGACGAAAAAATAAATAGAATAACAAAATTTGAAAATGTATCAGATGATATTTAGGCTTAAGGTTATTTTAGATTGTAAATTAAAAATTTTCTTCTCAGCTTTGCTGAAATGCATCCTAGTTTTGGTTGAATTAGCGACCACGTTGTCGCTACGTCCAGTTACCCGGTAAGTCTTATGCACATATTATATATGTATAAAAAAAGTGTACATCGATTGGGTTGAGTTTTATAAATGTGATTTTTCCTTCGCTTTCAATTCAGGGAATTTTGGGAAAGATTTATGTAAAAGATAATTGGGCGACTCTTGAAAAGCTACGTCAAGTCGTAGCTCATCAAATTGGTCTGGAACATGAAAACTCATCATCGATTATGTTTCCAATGTACAATTCAGATAATGCAAACTCAATCGAGGCAGATGATCCAGCTCTGATAACTATTCAGGTAGTAATGATGTATGGCAAGAGTCAAAATAAAATTAATATAATGCGACAGTAAGTTTTATAATATGCATTTGAAACATATTTGATTTTCAGAATTTGTATGGTGTTAAATCTTTAAAGTCAAATTCCTTAACAATATTGGATCAATTGATGCAATATTTTCAACGACCGACAGAAATCACATATACATTTTTAAAGGTAAATTTTATTTTAATGAAATTAAAATGTTGGAATTAATTTAAACTTAACTTAAATATTTTTTATTTATTAGAAAAATATTACTGGAAAATGTCATACGGGAATTTGCTTCCTGAGCATCCTAAGTTCATATCAAGTAGATGGCCGGAGATTATTGGGCCAATAGACACTGCTTTCCAAGATGAAAATGAATTCATTTTAATTTTCATAGATAACCTGTTTTGGAAATATATTGGAGATGTATTAGTTGATGGATATCCAAAAAATATAAGGGACGGTTAGTAATGATTTAATATTTTTCACAATACATACAATAATAATTCAAGATGTGCATTGGAATGTTTGAATCTACATATCAAACTGTAATACATATAAGAAGAGTTTAATATATTTTTTTACTTTATCCATATGTAATATGGATAAAGTTTTATTGTTTGCAAAAATTTAACCTTGAGATTTTTACTGATATTATTTGACGGATAATCTTTAATCGAAATTAAGAATTAAAGCGTGATTTAAATTTATACAAACATTGGAAAACAATGCACGTATCGGTTTTTGCAATTTTTCCACAGGTCAGTTCAAATGTCAAAGGATTTCTGTAAATTGATGGCACATTCTACATTTTCGTTGGGAATAAATTATACACATACAAGAAAAATAAAAATTCCATTAGCGAGTATGAATTGTTATCACAAATAGAACAGTCGGTAGGCTGGAATGGATATAAACATTATCCCGAATTTGATACAATTTTTTGTATAGACAATAGCTTTTTGTTTATTAATGGAATAAATGTTATCGAAATAGATTATACCCGTATGTTGCAGGTTAGTGACGCATTTTAATTCGCTACCATCGTATTTAAAATAGTTATAGCTTTTGAAATATTGCGTATAAACAAAAAAAAAAGTAAAGCAGATTAAGAAATTTTAATCTAAAATGATGTTTCATTTTTAAAATTTGTATCCAATGTGTGGCATCGTTTAGCTCGTTTGCGATTTCGGGTTTGCTCTACGATATACATACATATAGAATATTTTTTCATAACTGCTTATTACAAAACTTAATTGACAACTTATTTATTTAAAGGTATAGCCACTTCAAATACGATAGACTATAAAGTTTCCACGGGCATGAAGTGTGATAATATACATAAGTACATAACATTAAAATTTATATTAATATATTTTTTTAATTTCCAGAACGCATATGAAGCAGACGACTTTATTTCGAATTAAACAATTTTCGATTGCCTTGATTTGGCTACGGAAAAAAAATTATGATGAATTAGATACTACTACATAAAAGGCTTTAGATAAATAATTATTAGATACTATTACATACATAGTACATAAGAAGTGAAATAGTTTCAAAATAACTGTAGATAAATAAAGTTAGCTAAAAAATCTTTCATTCGCTAAGAAAAATATAAAATGATTCTAAATGACATTCACGATCAACACACAAATATTACTTTTATTAGATGAGAAGGTGGTAATATGGACCCCTGCTTACAAATTGGACACCCCTCCTAAAATCGAAACTAGCAGTGACATATGTAATTAATTGTATGCAATATTTGTTTAACATCACTATGCTCCCAAAAGTGCATACGCGACTTTGCCAGATTAGTTGCCTGTTGTATGTATGTACATACATAGATGTGATTGGTAGTGGAGTTTTGTGTGTAAAATGGAATCTTTTTTAGCGCCAATTTATCTGTGTGTTCTGACCATTATTAAGTGGTTTTTCAACATATTAATTATCATACTGGTAGTAAAAGTAATTTTCTTCAATACAAATATGTATGTAAAAATTCAAGATTTTTTTTTAATACTTAATTAAACAATATGCAATTAATAGTGTGATGTTGGTAGTATGGACCCCCATAGCTGGGTGGTTCTGGCACCAGTCGAGGACTTCAAAGACGCCATGGAACCAAATTTATTCAAGATGAAATTGACTCAGACATACATATGTACATACATACATACATCTGACATTATTTTTAATAAATGTTTTACTCTAAATATTGTTTTATTTATATATTAATAATTTCTCGCATATTCAATCGACCATGCCCACACTTTTTGTTGAGCACACCATTATGCCATTTCTCAAATAAATACGACTGTTACAAAGCTATAATCTCAATCTGACAAACGTTAGAATATATCAATGCCAATTAAATTACGAGTCTTTTGATGTATATTTTATTGAAATTGGTTTAAAACTGAATTAAAAACAAAGTGGAGGTCCATATTACCACCTTCTCCCATATGAATAAATCTGAAGCTTTAGACCAAATGTGTTCATATCAGATTTTAAATAATATTTAAGTACATATGTTCAAATGCAGCTGATCACATAGTTATTATGGCATATCACCAAATGTACATATACTACAGATGTTACGATAAAAGGCATAATGAAAGTAGTATATCGGTATATATAAAAAATTATGTAAATATAATATGTTTGTGTGTAAATTTTCAACTTTTGTGAATTGATATAGCAGATATTTCAAACTTTTTAATTATTTATTAACTTACTTCCATTTCATAAATATATGTACATATGTATGTATACAAAAGTGAAAATGTTAGTATCAAACAAATTTTAACAAAGCTTAAAACTTAAATACAAATGATCAGGTGGTACAATGCATATTTTTATAAGCTTCACTTTTTTTTAAAGAAATTAAAAATTATTTTCAATATCATATTGTGGTTTAGAATATTTTGAATCATGCATAAGTAAATAAACACGCAATCAAATAAATAAAAATTCATCTTGAATTCACATTATACGAATAGTTTAGAATTTCTGATACATTTATCAGAACTGGCAAACATATGCGAAATATTGTACTCCAGTCCAGACCAGTTTTTGGTCAGTGGATACATTTGAAAAAAGTCGTTCATAGGAAAATTAGTGAAAATGTTAAATTTAAATTTAATCATGTACATTTTTATACTTATTGGAGGTACAGCTTCATCGTTGACTATAGATCAAATCCATACCGTGGTAAGTTTTGGTTTACACGATATATAATTTTCTCTAAAAATATAATATTTATAATGTATTTTTCGATTAAGGAATATTTAAAAAAGTATGGATATATCGACAGTGAAAATGATCATGAATCTGCATGTAACTTTGATGAAGAAATTCTGGAAAATGCTTTGAAAATGTTTCAAAGTATCGCCGGATTGGTTGAAACAGGTTAACAGCAATGTCGATTTTATTTGATAAACCTTATTTTAATAAATTAAAAATAATGTCAATATAATATTATTTTAGGTATACTCGATGAGGATACTTTGAACAGCATTGATGATTACCGTTGTGGAATGAGGGATTTTAGATCATTTGATGTACCTGACATAGATATAGGTATATTTGCGTATTATAAAATTCAATTGATTAAAAATCATTGGATTCAATTTTTACTTATTTACTTTATAATTATAATAGCTATGTAAGTTACACAAATTGAATTCCAGGTCCCTTCACATGGAGTAGTAAGAACTTAACATTTGCGATCACCCAGTACCCATCGTATCTTAGATCTGACGTAGTTGACCGTATAATAATGAAAGCGTTTGCATTTATGTCTAAACATGTCGATATCATATTTACACACGTCTTATATGAACCTGATATTGAAATAAAGTAAGTAATACTCTGAAAATAACTAATAATAATGAGTAACATTAAACTCATGTATTGTGAATTATACGTGTATACATACATACATACATTCTTACATACACACTAATTAAGCATTTTTGTTTAAGATTTGTGAAATCAATTGCTACAAGTGAATACACTTCCTTCGAAGAGGGATCTCGCGTCACCGCGGTTTCAAGTGTTCCCGTAGGATATTTTTATATCTCGATTTTGATTTTAATTTTGGGCACAGTATGAAAAGAGTGATTTTATTATTTCTAGGGACTTTTGGGCAAAATATACTTCAACGACGAAATAGAATGGAGCGTGAAGAACGACAAAGGATTCAGCTTGTTCAGGAGTGCCGTGCATCAAATAGGACACATCCTTGGCCTGGGACACGCCAATTTCACATCGATATTGTCGCCATTCGTGGGCATTCAAGAAATATTCAACGAATTAGATAACGCCGATGTAGCATTTAACTTTTTGCAGGCGAGCTTACATCTTCGTTATTTAAATTTATACCATAGTAAATATACAAACATACATACCTAAATACTAAATTTTTTTGCAGACTTCTTATGGATCTCGAGATTTGACATCCAAATTTACAAAGAACAGTTTATGTGGTGCACAATATATTGATACGATTTATCGCACCAGAAATTATCAATATTTGTATGTTTTTGTGGGTAAGTCAAATTTTTAAAATATTGAATGATGATAAATTTAATATTGGAAATTGTGATATGCTTGAAATAGTATTTATGATTTTAAGCACAAAATGATTGACAAATCTTAAAAAAGTATAATTAGAATAATAGTTACATGACTGATAATAATAAACAACTAAATTATTCAGATAAATATTATTGGAAAATGGATAGTAGTAGGGAGCAAATCGAATCTCCTAAGTTAATATCAGAGAAGTGGGGAGAATTGGTAGGTCCCATCGATGCCGGATATCAAGACGAAAACGGGTGGACTTACATGTTCATTGGAACACGTTTTTGGAAGTATTATGGCAACTTTTTGCAAGAGGGTTATCCAAAGAACATAAACACAGGTTTGTTTATTGATAATATGCATGAAATATTATTTCTAAATAAAACCAAATGCATATATTGAATATTTCAGTATTTCCCAATGGACCCATCACAGTCCTTTCTGCAATCCAAGATGATAATGAGTTGCTGTTGACGAATAAGCAGTATTCGTATATTTATATAAAAGATAACAGCCTACCAACTGGCTATAGATACAAAACTCAATATCAACACGATGTTGTATTTGACACGGCACTGTATTCCAGAAACACTTCTAGCAGCATATATATCTTCGAGAACAACAAATATGATATTATAAATAAAGACAAATTGATGGTAGGTTATGAAAGTCATCAATTTTTTATACTTCATTCCCATTACTTACTGAATACATTAAAATATATGTTTCATTTTCAATTTTATTTCAGAGTAACGCTTACTATGGAGCAACTAATTACAGATATGAGCTTTCAGAATTTTTCAAATGCACCGAAAACAGTTTGGAAGTAGAAGATTTAGATTTGTAATTTGTTTTTGTAATCATAACAAAATGTATTATGTATCATTTTTTTGTATAATATAGTATTTTACAATCAAATAATCTTTTATTAACAAGTTTTCATCGTCATCATTTTCAGCCGTTCACCATCCACTGCTGGATGAAGGCCTCTCAATTCCTCTTCCATTCTTGTGTGTCTTAAACAATCTGCATCCACTTGACTGTTTTATCAATGTTTAATCTCTATTACAATAATTGTGATTGGTTCTCAGCCGTAAAATCTATTGCCGAAAAATAGTAAAACACAAAGTGCATTTATGGGAATATTTCCAATAAAAAAAAATTGAGAAGAATATATTGTGTGTATATTAATTAGGTGGACCGATTTTTTTTTTTTGAAAATCATAATACATACTTGGGCTTGGGATAGTTGCTCCATGGCTATACAAAACAAACGGTATAATTATTTTTTCGATATTTTAATTCTTTATACTGCCCCAAAGGGGTCAAAAATTTAGAAAATTTTAGCTTTAAGTGGAATGTTCATGCGCGGTATCGTTTATTTGGTTTAAGACAATGCAAATAAGCAACACACACGTTTAAATTACTAATTAAAAGCAAAAAACATAGAAAAAGTCATACCAGAATCCCACAAGAAAAAACTTAAAATAACCTAGATACTAGGGGTAATAATTTTTTTTGTGTTTAAAATATGCATTATTTTTCGTGATTAGAGTGTCGTCTTTATGAAACCATCTCACCTTAAGGGTCCACAAACAGTAGCAGAGACTTCTGTCACTATTTTCACTGTGTAGCTTGAGCTGCTTGAGTGTGGCAAGGAAAAATCTTTATCTGAGGTAAAATGACTATTTATTACTTTTTGATCGGCAATAGCTTGTAAAATAGTCTCTTAATCTATGAATTCGTTGTGAGGAGACTCTATTATCTCTTCCCAATTTATAATTTTGCCACAATATGCGTCAGAAAGTTAGCAGTCAGTAAATTCAGAGAGTTAGCGTTGCGAAAAATATTAAAAGCCCTGTACTTGTAAATTACCTGTATTTAATTTTTCTAATAAGGTAGAAAAAACTAAAGATTAAAGATTATTACAGTGGAACCCCGTTGCATCGTTTTTCAAGGGACTGTAAAAAAAAAATTCGGGTGTAGCCAACCCATGACTTTATCCATATATTTGAGGAATACAAAGAGTAACCAAATTAATTTTTTAAGTACGTAAGTAAATAAAACGCATACACCACCACCACACCAATCAAAATACATATATACATATCATGAAATTACTGTGTTGAGTGCGCGCGCGTATATAAAATACGATCTTCGGCATATATTCAAATAAGAAAAACTACCACTTCCGGTCGGCGGATTTTAATCAAAACCTTATCAACTCTTAAATTTTATATGATAATTATAAATATAAATTTTCGACTTGATCAATAGGGCAGTTTCTGAAATATTCTGTGGTAAACTTTTCGACAAAATAAAAACCCTACTTCCGGTTGACTGATTTTAATGATTATTTTTTCGTAACTAGCAATTTTTAACCGGAGGTAGGGTTTTTTTAGTGCAGAAAATTCAAAAATCCTGTTAAAAATCATATTTCCGAAACTGCACCGGCGATTTCGTCAAAATTTCATATCTATAGTTTTCACGTTAGCCTTAAGAGATACTGTGATTTTGGTCAACATCTGACTACCGGAAATGGCAGTTTACTCTTGAACGATTTTTTTTTTTTTTATTTTTTCGGCCTTTTAAATATGTATTATCGTCACAATATTATAATGTTGTACTCCTGAGAGAAATTTCTATTTAGGAAAAAATAAACCATTAAAATCAGTCAACCGGAAGTAGGTTTTTTTTGTCGAAAAGTTTACCACAGCATATTTCTGAAACCGCTTCGGCGATCTTGTCGAAAATTTATATTTATAATTTTCATATAAAAATGAAGAGTTGATAAGGTTTTGATCAAAATCCGCTGACCGGAAGTGGTAGTTAAATATATGCCGAAGATCGTATTTTACATACGCGTGCGCACTCAATATAGTAATTTCATGATATTTATGTATGTATTTTGGTCGGTGTGGTGGTGTGCATGCGTTTTATTTACTTACGTATGTACTGAAAAAAATAATTTCATTACTCTTTGTATTCCTCAAATATATGGATAAAGTCATGGGTTGGCTACACCCGAATTTTTACTTTATCCTAATCGGATAAAGTATTGTGATCGTGCGAAAATTCGACTTCGAGATTTTGACTGATTTGGATCAAGTATCATCCCCTGATCACGTTTTCATGATTTCTGGAAAATGTCTGTATGGCTGTGTACTATGTGTGTGTGTGTATGTCTGTGTGTTTTCTCCGAAACTATCAAGTCTATCAAGCTGAAATTTCATATCTATTATTTTCACGTAAAGTTTAAAAGCCATAAGGAATTTGGTCAACATCACTCAACCGGAAGTAGGGTTTTTTTCGTGCAGAAAATTCAAAAATCCGGTAAAAAATCATATTTCCGAAACTGCACCGGGATTTTTCTCCAAATTTCATATCTATAGTTTTCACATTAGCCTTAAGAGATACTGTGATTTTAGTCAACTTCTGACTACCGGAAATGGCAGTTTATTTTATTTGTAGTCACATCTATTATTTCACGAAATGATTTCCACACTTCACTTTTACCAATACTTTTCACAGAAGAAATACATTCACCGTTTTTTAATTTTGTCTTAATAATTTCCAAACTCATTGTTGAATAAACACAATACTTTATCGGAACTGGATAAAGTAAATAGGGCAATTTTTCGACAAAGCGAATTACCATACCGATCGAAACCGAAGCTAGGGACTAAATGCATGTATTTTCATAAAGCACAAAGCTGAAGTTCTTCAAATCATCAGTGGTACATACTGTTGGTCAGGTTAATTTTTACTTAACGGGCTTAATGGGCCCGTGCAGACCTCTAACGGCCAGCGGTTCTCAACCAGTGTGTCGCGACACACTTGTGTGTCGCCTGTTGTTGCTTAGTGTGTCGCGAAGACTTAACTTATGCAAAAAAAGAACAATTAACTTATGCAGAAAAAGAAGAATTAATCGGAATTGCTCTCGAAAATGATTATCCTACAATTACAAATAAGGCGTTTTTACATTTTACTTCCGTTTTCCACATTATGCTTGTCGTAGGGCTACCAGGCGTTAATGCCAGATTAATTAAAATATAACATAGCAAAATTAGATCTATGGGCATTATATAGCTCAGTCCACACTGCTGCCAACCTATATTGATCGAGATCGCTCAAAATTCCAAATCTTTTTCCATCCCTAGAAAACGCTGTGTATGAAATAAAACAAACTTCTCCAATGAAATAGGCGTTAAAAAGCATGTCATCAAAACCATAATTTGATAAATACTATCTTTATTGTGACAGATGAATATTATCGCTTCATTATCTATTTCACGAATTCGGAAAAATTTTGTTTTTTTCGTGTAAGAGCCAGTTACAATAATTCGGCATAACAGTTTTCATGTCAAATAAGATTGTGGTCAGAATCTTCCAAACGGAAGTGGTAGTTAATTCTTGTACGAAATTTGCCTTTGTTCGAGGCAACATTGTCAAGCTTGGCCCAGACTAAAGAGCAAAGTTTGGTTTTTGACTTTTTAAGTTTAAAAAAAAAATTGTTACTCATTGTATCCTTCAAATATATGGATAGTCGTAGTCGTGATTTTTTTTAAGGAATTTAAAAATTATTTTCGATATTGGTTTGAGGTTCAGTATGATTTGAGACATTCAAAAGTAACGAAACATGCCATCACAATTCTTCTAGAATTTAAGTTGAATGTTCAACATGGTAAAATTCAAATGTGCGCTAGTTTAGAATTTCTGATACTCATTTATCAAAACTAACAAACACATACGAAATATTATATTCCAGTACGGTTCAGTCTTAGAGTGGATACATTTGGAAAAAGTCGCTCATAGGAATTTAGTGAAAATGTTAAATTTAAATATAATCATATACATTTTCATATTTATTGGTGGTGCAGTTTCATCATTGACTATTGACGAAATTCATGCCGTGGTAAGATTTTAATTAGTGTATACCAGTGGTCGGGAACTGGCGGCTCTGGAGCCGCATGCAGCTCTATACCTGCGGCTCTTGCTGTCATCCAACTTTTTGCGTGAAACACAATTTACACAAAATCAAAAATAATCCTATTTCCATAACTTAATGGCTATAAAAAGCTTTAAAATCGTTTTTCAGATTAAAGTTTGTAATACTCTTTAGTAATAAATTTTGCAAGGTTTTCCCTAATTTGGCTCTTAGCTTGAAAAAGGTTCCCGACCACTGGTGTATACAATTGTGTATGAAGAATACATATTTATAATGCGTTTTTCGATTAAGGAGTATTTAAAAGGTTATGGATATATCGACAGTGAAAATTATCATAAATCTGTATGCAACTTTGACGAAGAAATTCTGGAAAAGGCTTTGAAAATGTTTCAAAGTATCGCCGGATTGGTTGAAACAGGTTAACAGCAATATCGATTTTATTTGATAAACCTTATTTATATATTATATATTAAAAATAATGTCAATATAATATTATTTTAGGTATACTCGATGAGGATACTTTGAAACGAATGTATGATTACCGTTGTGGGATGAGGGATTTTGGATCATCTGATGTACCTGACATAGATATCGGTACGTTTGCACATTATAAAATTCAGCTGCTTAGTTTATAATTATAGCAGCTGAAATATACGAATGACATTACAGGTCCATCCACATGGGGTAGTAAGAACTTAACATTTGCGATCACTCAGTACCCATCATATCTTAGATCTAACGTAGTCGACAGTATAATAATGAAAGCGTTTGCATTTATGTCTGAAAATGTCGATTTCATATTTACACACGCCTTATATGAACCTGATATTGAAATAAAGTAAGTAATACAGCAGGTTTCAAAAGAGTTTACTCTGAAAATAACTAATAATAATGAGTAGCATTAAACTCATGTATTGTGAATTATACGTGTATGTACATTCTTACATACACACTAATTAAGCATTTTTGTTTAAGATTTGTGAAATCAATTGCTACAAGTAAATACACTTCCTTCGAAGAGGGATCTCGCGTCACCGCGGTGTCAAGTGTTCCCGTAGGATATTTTTATATCTCGATTTTGATTTTAATTTTGAGCACAGTATGAAAAGAGTGATTTTATTATTTCTAGGGACTTTTGGGCAAAATATACTTCAACGACGAAATAGAATGGAGCGTGAAGAACGACAAAGGTTTTAGTTTATTCAGGAGTGCCGTGCATCAAATAGGACACATCCTTGGCCTGGGACACGCCAATTTCACATCGATATTATCGCCATTCGTGGGTATTCAAGAAATATTCAACGAATTAGATAACGCCGATGTAGCATTTAACTTTTGCAGGCGAGCTGATATTTTCGTCATTTGTGATATACCATAGCGATATACATATAATACATACTCGTACGTACCTATGTTTTTTTTTAAATTCAATTTTTTTGTAGACTTTTTATGGATATAGTGATATGACTTCAAAATTTAAAAGGAACTTGTTGTGCAGCACACGAAATATAGATGCAATTTATCGCACCAGAAATGATCAATATTTGTACGTTTTTATCGGTAAGTCAATATATTCACCAACTTAAATTTCGTTCATGTTTGGGTTAAAAAAATAAATGATAAATTTAAAGTATATGGATTTATTAAGGGGATTGCAATCGCATTTATGATTGTAAGCCTAAAATTCTTCTACACTCTAGAAAAAAAAAAAAGAATAGTTACGTGACTGCTATTTCAGATAAATTCAATTTATCGCACCAGAAATTATCAATATTTGTATGTTTTTGTGGGTAAGTCAAATTTTTTTAAAGTTGAATGATGATAAATTTAAATTTTCTAATTTAAAAATGAAAATTGTGATATGGTTGAAATTGCATTTATGATTGTAAACACAAAATGATTGACAAATCTTAAAAAAGTATAATTAAAATAATAGTTACATGACTGATAATAATAAACAACTAAATTATTCAGATAAATATTATTGGAAAATGGATAGTAGCAGGAAGAAAATCGAATCTCCTAAGTTAATATCAGAGAAGTGGGGAGAATTGGTAGGTCCCATCGATGCCGGGTATCAAGACGAAAACGGGTGGACTTACATGTTTATTGGAACACGTTTTTGGAAGTATTATGGCAACTTTTTGCAAGAAGGTTATCCAAAGAACTTAAAAACAGGTTTGTTTATCGATAATATGCATGAAATATAATTTCTAAATAAAACCAAATGCATATATTGAATATAATTTTAATATTTCAGTATTTTCCAATGGACCCAACACAGTGTTATCAGTAATCCAATACGATAACGAGCTGATGTTGACTAATACGGAATATACCTACGTTTATATAAAAGATAACAACAATGCAAATGGCTACAGATTCAAAAACTACTATCAACACGGCATTATATTTAGCGCGGCACTCTTTTCCAGAAACACTTCTACCATTTATGTGTTTCAGAATGATAAATACGACTTGATTACTGTAGAAAAATTGGTGGTAGGTTACCAAAGTCATGCTTTTTTTTAACTTTAAAATTTTCTTATTATTATTCCGAAAAGATGACAGGAAGGAAGACACAAGAAAAGCAAAATGTCCTGAAAAGAACAGATGGCAAAAAAAAAATATAAAAACAAAAATTTGCTTATTGATACGCCCAAGCCTGAGAATGTGCAGCAAAAATACGTATGATATGCACATATGTATGTAGGTATGCATATGTGTGTGGTTGAGTGCGTTCGTTGCTCACTATGTTCGATTCACATACCTACTCCTGCTTGGATGTACACCAATGAGCAAAATTTGCTTTCAAAAATTATTTTCGCTACTCTTTGTATTCCTCAAATATATGGATAAGTCATGGGTTGGCCACACCAGGATTTTTTAAATGTGATCCATCATCTAAAATAAATATTTTGTTTTTAATTTTATTACAGGGCGGTTACCAAAATGGAATAAATTTTAGATATGAGCTTCCCGAGTTTTTCAAATGTACCGAGAATTATATTGAAGACACAGTATTGTAATTTTTACTTTATCCATATTGCATAAAGTATTATTTTAAGAATCATATAAAAATTAACTACATATAATAATAATTTTTTTCTTGTAAAACTACATATGTAGAAATCAAATAAAATTAATATTTTTCACTAATAAATAATTGACTGATCATTGTTAAATCTATAATGATCTTTATTCCACATGTACATACATAAGTATTGGAGTATATATTATCTGTATTGTATTGTGTATTGGAGTATATATTATTTATATATTACATTAAATTGTAACTTAAACATAAATATGTATATATTTAAGAGATGTATGTATCTTCTTTAAAATTTGCAAAATTATATGATATAATAAATAGCGCATGCATGTAAAACAAGAAGACAAGTGCGAGGTATTATTGGGATCACAAGTACATATGTACATACGTTAGTCGTTTTTCGATAATAGCTAACATTAGGACATGCATCAGACGAAGGGTTGCTATTCAAAGAACGATTGATTACATGGATTTGAACTTTGATAGAAATATGTGTCTGGTGCATCGCAGGCTGATAAGCCTTACATTTAAGCACTGTATTTATTACAATTAATATTATTATTTACATATACATATTATATAATAATATTGTAAATTATATATTTACGTTGCACAGTTTGATTGTTTTAAAATGTTTATTGAACTATGTACATACATACATACTAATTAATTAATAAGAGACAAAAAGTAAAAAAAAGTATATGATGCTTAGACACGTGTATCTTTATTTGATATTTATATTAAAACCAATTTACTTTGGTGATACATATAACATTCATTTTTCTTTAAATTTAATCTGTTTGTTTAACTGTCTGTTTAACTAGACTAGACAAAGTACAGCTCCATGTCTCGATTTTAAAATTACATAGTTTGAATCGTATAAAGTTCATAAAGCCTTAAAGATTTAAATAAAAGTAAGAGGGGGGGGGGGGGAGACAAACCAAGCCTTTACACAAATTCAGCGATCATCAACTGCGACCCATAGTAAAATTTATATGTTATACATATGTATATTGAAACACTGCCAAACGGTATTAGAGGACAGGATGTTAAGATCCATACCTCTAAACAGGAAATTTTGATTAATATATCTGTGTACTAAGAAAAAGTATTGGTAGATAAGGTAATGTTTTTTTTAGAACTTTGAAGCTTATTATTTTCTAATGCAGACCGTTGTGATAAATGATTGGTAATCCAAGAAATGATAACAACAATCGAAAGACGCCGGCGCCGTCATCGTATTTAGTTTAGCTTTTGAGGTCGGAGCTTCAATACTTATTGACGACGTAACAGATAATACATTTAATTTGATTAAAAGTGACATAATTCAAAACTATTGAATATCATGGTATTTCAAAACATGCTATTACTCTTCTGGAGCGTGTGGCTTATTGCTGAAGTTACTGCTTCGGACTATCAACAATTTCGGGCAACTGTAAGGATTGTAGATTGTATTAAAAATATACATATGTATACTTTATAACAATTGAAATAGAATATAAGTTTATAAAAATATCATATCTATGCGTATTATTTTCAATTAATATATTTTCTGCACTAGAAATATTTGACAAAATATGGTTATATACAAGATGCTTCTGAAATCGCATGTCAAGTCAACAATACGATTTTTGAAAACGCTTTGAAAGACTTTCAAACTTACGTGAATTTAGATGTAACAGGTAAAGCTAAAGATAGTTATGATCTTTGAATTTTAATTAATATAAAATTGATTGATCTTTTTTATGAAAAAATTTTTAAACTAAATTTTTCAAAAATGTGACATTTGTCCGTTTAAAGGAACCCTGGACGCTGAAACAATCTTGAAAATGGAAGAATATCGTTGCGGAATCAAAGACAAAAATTTCAAAAGAACAATTAAATATATTGACAATGATTTAGGTAGGTACATATATAATTGCGTAATTAAGGATTGTTTCTAAAATATTTAAACACACTTTTGTAAATTTGTCAAAAAATTAATTATCTGCAAATGTTAGATCAGCATACTACATATCGATATGAATTTCAATATTACATATAATATTATACACTAGTAGTTAATCAATATTATTTTTTTGGTTTACAAAAATACCTATAGATATGTAAACTCGCTGAAATTTAGTGTGAATATTTTATTGAGAAATATGTACATACATACATACATACATATGTCATATAAGTCATACGTGTAACTTTTAACAGTTAGATTTGTTAATCGAGGACATGAAAATATATATGTTTTTACTTTATTTTAAGGTGTTTTGAAATGGAGAAGTAAGAGTATTTCATATACAATAGTACAGTATTCTTCTTATTATAAAGATAATATGGTCGACATTGAAGTGATGAAAGCTTTTAATTTTTGGGGACAGCGCATGAGTATATTGTTCAGTCAAGCAAAATATGGAGGAGATATTGAGATCAGGTTTCCCTACAATTTAAATTATTAAAACGTGTGCAAATTATATGTCCAAGTACATAAATGTATCTATAGGTGAATTTTCCATTTCAGATTTGTTGAAACGCATGCTAGCTTCGGTGCAATTAGTGACCACGTGTTCGGTACGTCTAGTTACCCGGTATGTTGTGTTATATCATTTTGACTATAGATTGTAATTTTTTGTAATCAATGTCTTAATTCACACTCAATTCAGGGCGTTTTAGGAAAAATCTACGTGAAGGATTATTCGACAACTCTAGAAAAGTTGCACCTTGTTGTAGCTCATCAAATTGGTCACATTCTCGGCATGGAACACGAAAACTCGTCATCGATTATGTTTCCAATGCAAAATTCGGAAAATGCAGACTTGATTGATATAGATGATCCAGCTCTGATAACCATTCAGGTAATCATAATAAAAAAATATAAACCACATTAAAAAGTTAGCCAATTAGTTTAGAAGACATTAAAATGATATGTTCGTTACATTTCCAAAACATGGTTATTACTTTATCCATATTCGACATTGATATTTTGACTGATTTTTGTATTTATAGCTTAATTATAAACATTGTTTTTATATTATTAAAAGTGTCACTATGCTCTGCTTTATATCTATTCATGAAAAGTGTTTGATTTTCAGGAGTTGTACGGAGGTCAATCTCCAAAAAATAATTCCTTATGCAATGTTGATTCAATCGATGCAATATTTTCAACGGCAGATAACAAATACATGTACATTTTTAAAGGTTTATTATTTTATTTGTTGAAAACAATTACTGTAATTGAATTTATCTTAAATAAGTACATAATATTTTTGAAATATCAGATACATATTATTGGAAGACCTTAAACGGAAAATTGCTTCCCGAACATCCCAAGTTAATATCTAGTAGATGGCCGCACATTGATGGGCCCATAGATGCCATTTTTCAAGATGAAAATGGATTCACATTAATTTTTAAAGACACACAGTTTTGGAAATACATCGGCGACTTATTGAGTGACGAGTATCCGAAAAACATACGTGACGGTTTGTAATAATTTTATTAGTTATGACTAATTTTAATTTTAATTTAATTTTAATAATAATTTTATTAGTTATATTTATTATTTTCGAATCAAATTTGCCATATAATGTGATGGAGGTATTGAAAAATACCGGTGTCATAGATTGTTTTGCCTTTATATCACTATTTAGGTATATACGATATACAAAACGATGAACAATTGATAAATTTTCAATGAAAATCAGGTATGTATGTATTTGGACATTAATTGTTTATTATTTTTTTGCAGTTTTTCCGAATATTCTTTCAAACATCAAAGCTTTTCTAATAATTGATAATAAAATCAATATTTTTGAAACGGATAAATTATACATATATGCAAAGAATACAAATAATTTGAAAGTGTATGAATTATTATCAATAATAAAACAAACAAGGACGACAGACATCTACCACAGTCAGATACATGATTATAAATATCCCGACTTTGATACAATTTTATATAACAACGGAGGATCCTCATTAATGATTATTGATGGAACGAAATATGTCAACATCCCTAAATTTTCATCGGTGAGTCATTTAAACTTTAAATATATATGTATATCAAAAAATCAATATAATTAATTCCTATTCCTAATATAATACATAATTATGTAGGTACATACTATATTCTTATGTATGTATGTACATACATACGAGTATTTACTAAATCAAATTGTTGACCTCGTGAAATCATAAGTAAAAGCCCAGGAATCTGTATCCGCCACACTCCCATTTCTATGGGGAGATTTCAACGATAGGTGCATTTTAAATACGCAACCCAAATTTATACGGATGTAATTTTTTTTGGCGTGTAAATTTCATATACAGTAACCAACGTTCATACACAGTAACCAGCCGGGGATACTGTCAAAGAGTACTGGCTAGTTTCTATCATAATTACAATATAGGGCAGTGGTTCCAAAGACCAAAAGCATGTAAAAAAATCTGCAAAAAATAAAATATTTTTGACTTTTAAAATTCGCTAGATATAATGCTCAGTATTTCGAAGCAATGAAATATCACAATCAATAGAAAATTTGAGTTAAAAACCGTAAAAGTCAAAAAAATGTAAAAATTGACCATTTTTTTAAACGCTCATATATCATAAACAAGAGCTAACCAACAAATTTAATTATCATATTCGGATTCAGTGGGCCAAACTTAGTAAAGATAGTCTAGTTTTCGTTCCGATAGTTTTTTTTTGTTGCTCAGTGTTATTTATTATTTTTACGGGTCGTTTTCTAAATATAATACTAACCATTTCCTTCAAAAGTTACTGACCGTTTATTGATTTAAATACTGAACGACTTATTAGTTGCCCTTTTTTCAAATGAAAATTTAATTGGCTTCGTGAAACGCATCGTCATACTATAGGTAACTAGTTGTTTAATAATTTTTATTACTTAATTTATACATATACATATGTATGTATGGATGAAGTAATAAAATGGCACTTCTTTTTTGGCATGGCACTGGTTGGCATGGCATTGGTTTTTGTATGGCTCTTGCAAGCAGTGTTGAGTGTTGGATCAAGTAACGATTCGGCCCAGTGTACTCGCGAGTGTAAATGGAGTTTTATAAATTATTTGCTACGTGGATATGCATCCATGCATGTGCATTCTTCACCAATCCGTTTTGACGCAATTTTCTTGAGATCATCTTTCCATCTCCGCGGTGATCTTCCTTGATGTATTTTTGATATGCGGGGTTTTCATTACAGGGCACGGTTTGGTTCACCTATCCTCATTCATTCTAGCAATGTGTCTTGCCCACTTCCATTTCATTGAGCAATCCATTTTTCATGCATACATATAATTTTTACTTTATACACATATATTATTTTTCAGAATGAATCAAATTTAGTTTGGAGGACAAATAAAATGTCTTCCCATACTACACTTGCAGAATTTTTCGGTTGTGTTGAACCTAAAAATACATTTATCCTTTCAACACAAGTTAAACCGCAAGTTAAACCTATAAATTCTTGGTGGCAACGTGCATCCAATGAAATAGAAACTACCACATATGAAAATAATGAAAAATTTTATGAATAAAATGAAGTCTGACTTTAGAGATTAATATACCCGAATAACGAGCATCGAAATTCATATGACATTACATATTCTATATTATACAAAACATATTATTAATAATAGATATAAAGAACCACGTATACTTGCTATTTTCGCCGACTGTTGATGTTTTAAACCGGATCAGACGCTTTGTTGAAATCATATCCCTAGTTAAGGTTATAAACTAATAAAATATGTATGATAATGTTTTTTTTTTTTTTTTATTCAAAACTAGTAACTGACCGTTGAGATTTTCATCGGTTGGTGATCATTTATGTATATATTGTACATATGTACATATACCGTATTTACATATGTATGTACATATCAAAGCGTAAATTTGACATACATATGTATGTAGGTAAAATATTCAATTTAATTTTTCATTACAAACCCGCTCTCTTCAAATAGCTTCTAAAGGCATAATATGTAGGTTGTTATGTTCTGACCATTTTCAATTCACATTAGTTGAATAGTTGAAGAGTCAAATCGACCAAATGAACTGTACAATATGCACCCACACGTGCAGTCCATAAAAATACTGATAGATATATCAAGTAATTAGAGATTAGTTGAGAAAGGAAGAAATATGTGTTATCTCTCCACCATTTTTAGTTCACATTACTTGCATCTATTCACGTAGCTAATAGTCGAAAGAGTTAACATAAATTACGATATACTGACGTGGTGAAAATAATTAAAGTAACGGTAATGGAGATGTCTCCCTCACTGTTATTTTTGGCCACATAGTTAAACATCGAAATAATTAAAAGAATCTTCAATACGTGCGGTCGAGAGTAATTTAAACAACAAGATTAGAAAATTGTAATCCTCACTGTTATTTATTGACCATATCTGTTCACGTAGCTGAGAATCCAAATACTAATCGAATTTAAGAGATGCAGCTGCGATGCAAGATACAAACGAGAATAGAATCTCCCCTCTCCCAAATATTGTAAAATAGTATTTAAGGTATAGAAAAACTCATCTCTAGGCAGTTCAGCTCATTCCATCAATAGACATACGACACATCAGTTCAGTTGAGTTCAGGGCAGTTGTTCAGTGGACAACACAGCACTGCTCACTAACCAATAGACATACGCCATGTCTGAACTCACTATTCTAATAGACGTACACTACGTCACTTGTACTCTCAATTTAAAATAAATAAAAGAAGTTTTAACTATTAAATGGATCGACTATCATTTTGAACCACAAAACATAACAATTCATAAACAAGCACTACAATCAAGAAGATGCATATGTCGCAAACGTCGTTATTTTCAAGTTATGTTTCATCTTCGACCGTCCTCCACATCGTCATCGTCCATCTCGATAGGACCGATCCGATGTACTATCAATCATCATACTAACAATCACACACGGGGGATGAAGATCGTCGAACGTCGCCCAGCAGCTTCTTCAAACGATCAAACACACGAGGAAATACATAACAAGGTACATATGTACTTCTCGTAGAATATTAAATTTTTCATACATTTACAAACCCACTCACATAAAAGAGCTCTTCGTGACATGTACTTTTGTTAGAATACTCTGAGAATTTTTAATTTTTCCATATATTTGAAATAGTCAATGCCAGGGGTGGATTAAGGATGTAATTCGGTTTGGGCGATTTTCCATAAACCGGCCCACAATAATAATAATACATACATACATATATTTATTCCGCATTATTATTATGTATGTATATGGATAAAGTCATGGGTTAGCCACACCCGATTTTTTTTACAGATACACTTTTAATAATTAACAAAGACTTATTAATATTTTTAATTTACACAACGAAAATGCGCCGCATGCGACTTTTTTTTAAACAAATGTAGTTTTTACCTGAAACTGTAAGCTTGTTACATACATACATATATAAAAATAAAAAATGTACGAATTTTTTAAAGTACACTCTTACTTCGTGAATTTTTTTAAAAATAATTTGTGGTATATGTTATGTGACTGTAAGTCACGTGTCTTACATGAACTTTAATCTATTGTTTCATCACTCGATATTAACTTCCAATAGCATGTATATTTGCAATATATGCTATCTTCAGTTTACTTTCAAAAACAATAATTTTTAAGTTCTATTATCATTGCCGAAACAAACTATAACATGTAGATATTTCTTACTAAATATGTTAATGTCAACATTTGTAATTACTTTCTAGTTATCATTGAGCAATATGAAAATGACGATGACTTATTGTATATAAGCTCAATCATTTTCAATGTAAAGATACTCTGTATCTAGACACACTCGGTATCTATAGGTAGACTCATTCTGGATCTGTACTCCATTCTCTCTCATCAAGTACTATCGTTATTTCTATATCTTGTGTTCAGTTAAAAGTGTTAAATTATAAATATTACTAAAGTCAACAAAACTCTATAATTTATCCTAACAACTGACATCCTGTCAATCTTCCCCGTAACATATTGTGGAATGGCACCTCCTTTTGTATGATGCCCAAGGTCGACAACCCTCCCCACCTATGTACATACGTCATACGTCACTAAATATAGGTATTTTGGAAATATTTTTAAGTTGAATAGCTTCCGTAGATATCCTAGACACCTAGACTATTTCAATAATTTACTAGGACCTATTTTTGTTTCGACTTGCCATTGATTTTGCAAGAAAATTTGACGCAATTGGTTTTATTTTTCTCGAAAACAAACAAAACAATACTTTATCCGATTAGAATAAAGTAAAAACTCGGGTGTACCCATGACTTTATCCATATATTTGAGGAATATGAAGAGTAACCAAAAACTGAAAAAGTCAAAAAACCTTGCACAAAGAAAAATAACAGGATTTTTGACTTTTTTACAAGAAAAAAACCCCATTTCGGTTGAGCGATATTGATGATTTTTTTCACAGATTGTAATTAGCATAATGATTATATAGGTACTATTACAATATTATAAATATTCTAAATATTTAAAAGGCAAATATATGCGAAATATTATACTCCAGTCCAGATCAGTCTTTGGTCAGTGGATACATTTGAAAAAAGTCACCAATCCGTTTTCCCGCAATTTTCTTTAGGTCCATCTCCGTGGTAGTCTTTCTTGACGTCTTTTTGATGTCCAGGGTCTCCATTTCAGGGCACGTTTGGTTCATCTATCCTCATCCATTTTTACTTTATACACATATGTATATATGTACATACATATAATTTTTACTTTATACACATACATATGTACATATGTATAATTTTTACTTTATACACATACATATGTACATATATTATTTTTCAGAATGAATTAAGTTCAGCTTGGACGACAAATAAAATGACTTCCCATACTACAATTGCAGAATTTTTCGGTTGTGTTGAACTGAAGTATGCGGCGCCTGCGGGCTCTTCGGAATTGGGATTTTGGAAAAAAAATATTCTCAAAGATAATAAATAATAAATAAACCCAAAAAATCAATTCATACAAAACTGTAAACTTGAATAAAAATTCTCATAAATTGTCATAACTCTGAAGCGCTCGTTATATTTTATATCCTAAAATTCGACACGCTGCTGGGTTATCGACTCCAAGCCGTTTAATTGTTTCATGTGTTGGCGATTCGTGAAATTTGTCCTAATTTTATATGTTTTTGAGAAAGCTTTCTTGCAGTTTTCTTAGAAAATGTCAAAAATATAAATCAAATTACGAACGGAATTTTAATGGATAAGTAGTATATTTTAATTAATTTATGTGGTTTTGTGATTCAGTTTTGTTTCTGAATTCGTATTGACACGTCCTCGCCTTTAAATTCGAGTGATATGTTCTCGTTTCGGGAATTTTTCGGCTATATTTTCTCACATTAAATTAAATATTATGTTATACATACTTAGGTACATATGTATGTATATATTATCTGAGATTACATATATATATATATATAATTAATTAAATTTTTAAATTTAATATTATAAATTTTATACATATGTATATTATTAAATATTATTGTATGTACATACATACATACATATGTATAAAAAAAAAAAATGTGGGCACTTTACAAGTAACCGATTTTATTTCGTGAAAATTTTTTTGAATAATTTGTATACGAATATAATTGTGGAATGGCACCTCCTTTTGCCTGGTGACCAAGGTCAACCACCTCCCCCACCTTAAGGACTGTAACGCACTAGGCAGCCTGGCTGCGGCAGCCATGGCTGCCCAACTACTACGATGTTAGAAAATATATGTGGCTGTCTGTTTTATAACGCACTAGGCAGCCAGGAGACTCTGGCTGCGGCAACCACAAGCACGGATTCCGATTCACAGCAGCCAGACAGGCAGCCACTGGCGGCCGCAGCCAACACGAGACGTATTTGGCAAAGTAAATGTATGTGGCTGCCTGTATGATGTACGCACTCGCAGCCTGGCTGCTCGGCAGCCAGTCGATTCACGTTTGCCATATCAGATTTTCAGCCGCTTACCAATTATTTTATAAACAATTCCATTGTTTTCAAAAAATTATAAATTACGCACTAAATTCAACAGATCAAAATATTTAAAAAAAATCTCGCCAATGTTGCGCGTTGGAAACAATTTATATGAAACTATTTTCAACAAATTATTTGCATCTACATACATACAGTACAAAAGGATCCGATATCCGAGATTACGAACCAAATATTGCATTGAAAATATGTTGTATCTACAATGTTATCGCTGTCTATTTGTGAGTGTGTTCTCATCGTCCTGGCTACCGCATTGGCTGTTCGTACTGGCTGCCCGATTTTCTGGTTGCCGCAGCCATGGCTGCCTAGTACATTACGGGCCTAATACGTTACTGAATATAATTTGGAAATATTTTGAAGTTGTATATCTTAGACTATTTCAATAATATACTAGGACCTATTTTTGTTTCGGCTTATTTATTACCTATACAATACAATACTTTCTCAAAACTCGAAATTCCCAATAATATCCCCATTTTTGATGAAGTCATTGCCATTGATTTTGCAAGAAAATTTGACTCAATTCGTTTTATTTTTCCCGAAAACAACCAAAAAAGACAAAAAGACAAAACTAGCAATGGGTAGCGCTGTGTCTGCATTATTTTATAATATTGTGATAATTTATTTAATAATAATTAATTGGAAGCATTAAAATTAATGAAAAGCATCAATGAATCTACATATATTCAGTGACGTCACGTCAATTCAACAACGGTTCGCCCATTCAATGCAAAATCTGAAGAACGGCAAAGGGTTAAATTAACACACGGAAAAATTCATCAAATATACGATTACTAAGCTAACACACTCATCGGATGTGTCTACATAGTACGCAACGACCGATTTCTTTTTTTCTACCTAGATTTCGATATATGTATGTACATACATACATATATCAAAATACAAAAGAAATTCAATCTGTTTGTGCCCATTTTCAGCGATAAATGGCCGTGCGAAGCATTACCTGCAAACATAACTACAAAATGTACGAAGTATCACACAATACACATATGATTAGATTAAAAAACATAAAGTATTCTTGATCAACACATAGGTATGTTTCCACAAGTGCCTTTTATACATAGCACAAACAGAGCATTGATCTCAACGTCTCGACACCCTGCCTACCCTTACTAACTCCAAAATTCAACCGCTAACGTCTAGTATTGAATTAGCTCACATTCGAAGTGCTAGACACGCGAGTACATCGGTAAGTAAACACAGAGTTTTAATCTAAATACATATATTTTAAAAAAGTTTTAAGAAAAATAGACTCTCAGACAATCGCCACACCGGTTCTCATGGTTATGGTTATAGGCTTCAGAAATATTCACAAACAAATATTACGCACCTCCACTGTAATTGCTGTTAATCAAGCGACAGCTCATTTTTTGCCGGTCTAAATTTTTTTACGGCAGCCCCAACACAACTGGGCTAAATTCCTAGAAGGAACATTTTGTTAAAAATTTTCCAAACGACTACATTAAAATTTAAGTACAAATTTTCGATGCGGCCCGTAAGTCGGTTGCCCCTCTACTCATTCTAGAATCTAGACGATAGTGCCACCAATTTTCGAGCTCTATTCAAGACTACGAGCACGACAATATATGTACATATATGTATGTACATATGTACAGTTGGAGTTGCTCCAGTATTTCCCTGTTGAACACATATCCATTCATAATCATAAACATGTGTTTCAACAGGGACGTTTTCCTCCTCCACTCCAATGACCTCACGCCAGTCATATTTATTTATTTATTTAACGGGTTATTAGCCCAAATACATATTTTACATATACATATTATATTACATATACACAGGGCCGGCGCGTCATTTTTTCTTGTATGTGCGGTTCAATTTTTGGCGCCTTTTCTAAATAAAAGATCGATTAAAACTCGTATTGGTCATTTTAAAACTATAGTTTCAATAATTTGATTATTCTGTAGTTTTTCCGGTCAATTCGTTATATTATCAAAATCATTGCCGTCTGTAGTCTCCATTGCATTTGTTGAAATGTCTAATTCACTTTCAGATATTTCATCTTGTTCAGTTACACTTTCAGACATTTCATTCTGTTCTGTTACACTTTCGGACATTTCATTTTGTTCAGTTACGCTTTCGGATATTTCATCCTGTTCAGTTACACTTTCAGCACCAGACCGCTCGTCGATTATAATTTCATTCTCGCGCCCACCCCAAAAATTATGTAGCGTTTTTTTGGTTTTAATTTGCTCCTTCAACCTCTTTTCTCGGTTTTTTTTTATTTTGCCAACCAGACAATTGACGCTTTCGATCCATGTTATCTTTAATAATTTAGTTATATGTACATACATAAATATTAATTAATTAATAAAAAAATAAATAATACACAGCATAAAAAATAACTTACCTCAAACCGCGTACGTCCAGTTACGTCCACTTGGCAAACTGACTGCTAAAAATATGATTTTTGAGCTCGAAAGCTTTTTTTTTTTATGTAGGTACTCACGCGTCAGATAACGTACTAGGCACGGGATCGGGAACGGGACCGGGATCTGGAATCGGGAAAAAACGGGAACGGGAACAGGAACGGGCCTGCTCACGCGTCAGATAACGTACTAGGAACGGGAACGGGATCTGGAACGGGAACGGGAATGGGAACGGAAAGGGGAACGGCAACGGGAACGGATCGGCAACGGAAAGGGGAACGGCAACGGAACGGATCGGCAACGGGATCGGGATCTGGAACGGAACGGTATCGGGCATTGCAAAGCATGCCGGGTCAGCTAGTAATAATAATAAAAATAATACTAGAATTTACATCTTTTGAGTCCGATTGCAAACTGCGCTGGGCTGATGTTGAAAATGTCAACATCAGTCGACAACGAATTAAACAATTTGGAAGCAGTAACCACCGGGCTGGACTCCATAAGCACTGTTCTGCACCCCGGCACCACAAAAAGCTCGTGACCCCGTGCACGACAATATATGTAAATCCGGAGTGTATAGTTGGAGGCGCTCCAATATTTCCCCATTGAACATATGTCCATTTATGTATAATCATGAACACATGTGTCAACAGGGATGCTTTCCTCCTCCACTCCAAAGACCTCATGCCAGTCACAACTCTAACGAATTTTGTTGGGAAGAGAAAAGGGTAGTAGCCGTACATCCTTTTATATATGTATGTAACGGGCAAATATTTTATCTACCCTTTCCAACATATCAATGTACGACTGTTCATGGGGAAACAAAATTATTGAATTATATTAACAGAATCTACCAAGTTGAAAGTCACTTGATCAAAAAAAATCGAACCGTAAAAACTGGACTAAGTCCACATAGCAACACTAAACCTTATTGGCATCCGAATGGTTGATTCGCGGTGACGTCACAGTTGAATCGATAGTGTGTGGCGCACACAGGTGCAGTGGCGCGCAACCGCAGGCGCGCGAGCCGTCGCCCCTATTCTCCAACCGGCTTTAGTAAACACCTCACCGGCTGGTAAACAAGTCAAAGATACGCGCCGGCGGTTAGCGTGTTAAAAACGAAACCTCCCCCCCAACGAATGAATGCTGTGGTGACAGTTGAGACGCGCGCGTATTCGCACTCTGGCGATCGCAAACAATAAAGGTAAAATCTGCATTGGTTACTATTTTCGACGCACGATTCGTGGATGAACATATGTTTGGTGTGTGAAAGTGGCAGTGGGTATTTTCAATTTAATTTATACACCGTGATGTTGCACAATGAGTTTATTTTTCCGGAAAAGCGCGCACGAACTCGCCGTCAGCTGTTTGTGACGTTGTGATTTAAATTAGCGCAATTTACAATTTGACGTGGGAATAATCAATGGGGTTAACGGAGTCGATATTTAATTTCAATATTTTATTGTATTCACGAAGATTACACGACTTCGAACATTGCAAAGTAAAATGGTCAAAGTAAACCAAACGATTTTTGGTATTATAGCATCGATTTTATTAATATTGAGTGCACGGTAAGAACAAAACAAATCATGAAGGTTTCAGTGTAATACATAGGATAAACGATTTTTGAGTTGTAGCGGTTCTACACACATCCACCTAGCACACAGACATACAGACATTTTCCAAAAATCATGAAAACGTGATCCCGATACAAATCAGTCAAAATTTCGAGGTCGAATTTTCGCACGATCACAATACTTTATCCGATTAGGACAAAGTAAAAAAAGTTACCTACAATCTATAAATATTGGTAGATAAAATTTTAAGAGGTTTTATAAATGAAATCATTATAAATTTTTATAATGGAATACAAGTTTCAATAATAATAATAGTTATCGTTTAACAATAATTATCATACTTTAAACGGTATAAAAATAAATTAGGTTCTTCCGGTACGTATTCAACGAACATGCATAAGCGATATGAATGTTTAATGTCTAAATGACCGTTTAAGTGATTTTTAAACATAGACGTATGGTAAATATTAAAAATACAAATAAGGACAAAGTAAAAATAAATTCACCCCTATCGTCAGTCACGCGACAGTTAAATTAGTGCCGTTTATTTTTAAACGTGAATAAAAATATTGACTAAATTACGTGACATGTACATCGTCATAATATGACGTATCTGTTTACGGGGTCACAATATTTTGCCATGGATATAATATGTAAGCCCACATAAGCACTTGCACGATTGAAATTTATATAAAAATATGGCAAACGGTGACATAATACTAAATCAGTCTATATTTATTTTAGAGTGTCGGTAAAATTTTCGCGGGAAAATGACCGGATGCTGCACCATCTAGCGACAGTTTTAAGATATCTCGCAATAAAATTTAAATTTTCCTATCAGATGTCGCCCGTTTAAATTTACATTTTCAATAGCTTGTGTCAAACATTAAATTTGTCAACTAATGAAATTTCTCAAATGCCATTGAGAAATAGCTTCAACGAATACAATAATGTATTTTCAAACGAATCCTTTGTGCAAAATCTCGCTTGAAAAGATTAATGAAAATTGTTTTTTTTCCTCGACACGTCTTTTACGAATGGCAGAATAAAAAAAACTTTGAAAGGATTCGATTTTTTGAAACGAGCCGCGACTTTCAATGACCCGGAGTAAAGTAATTTCGAACTTTCGTCGAAGGTGTTAAATTTTCTCACAGCTTCCGAAACTTTAGACAGCCAACGGCTCAATTCTGAATCCTTACAATTTATGGCGAAACAGTATACTATTTTTAAATTTTCAACATCTTCAATATGTCGATGTCCTAAGAAATGGCCAATGCGAAATCTTGGCTTTGTATCGATAAAAGAGAGTTTTCCATTAATTAACTAGATTATAGAAGTTTTCACAGAGTAGAGCACTAAAGGCTAATCTTAATTAATTAAACGAACAAAGCATTACAAGTGTTTTATATTGAAAATAATACTTCGTCATACTACGTATGTACATACATAAATACATACATACATTCATACATTGATATATAAACATATGTATGTATGTATGTATATGGATAAAGTAAAACAAAAACTACCTTTGAAGATTGATATCTCTGTCAAAAATTACTTAACAAACGGAAAATTCACACAATAATATATGTACACACAAGATCGATACAATATACACTCGAAATTAAAACTTTTTTTAAGAAGATACTCTCGCGAATTAATTGGAAAATAGCATTTTCTTGCGTTATATGTTTTCCGGCCGATATGAAAAGTGATTTGGTAAAATGTTCGTCACACCCTTGTACCATGAAAATGGCATAATTGCTATGCGAATTTTGTGAAATCTTAAATGAAACGTTCCATTTCGTTTATTCTTCACACATGTACATATGTATATATTTTATACATTGTGATTAAGAAAATCCGATCGTGCCTAATGGAATTTATATGTTATCATCAAAAATCACATAAATTATATATGTACATATGTATGCTGACGCAACATGTCCATAGGTCTGTGCATGATCAGCTTCTATTTATTACTATTATCTGCGATCGTTTGAATATTATCATAATATTTTTTTCACATGTGTCCTATTTGACGTTTATTTCGATTCAAGATGACTGATGATAGTATGAGCGATGATGTCTTCGAGGATGAGGTGAAACCGGTCCCAGCTCCATCCCCTTCGAACACCGGATACCGAGATTACGAACCGCCACCGGATTTGCTGAATCATTATTCTGCCAAGAAAATCGAAGAAGACCTTCCCATTCACAAGGTATCCATTAATATAAATTTATAGTGAAGCGATGACGTGTTTGCAATTTTAACATAATAAGCGCATCGGCCATTGACTTGGTAATGCGATACATGCACACATAAAACCAATTTAATATCTAAGCATACATACATAGATGATGTTTGATCATTTAAAAAATTTCAGACAATATTGCTGGGAGACAGCGGCGTTGGAAAAACATCTCTGTTGGTGCAATTCGAAACGGGAAAATTCCAATCCGGTAACTTTTCAGCCACAGTCGGCATAGGTTTTACTGTGAGTGTAAAATTGTTTATTTCTTTTGCATTAAAAATACACACGCTTATTGCACGCTGCATGCCAAATTTTTTATTTATTTTATTAACGCACGTACGCTTCTGAATAATTAATAATATGCAATACAATCTTATCAACGTAACCTGTAACGTATTTAGCTAATACTACTTATACATAGATAACGATAGTAAATATATATATATATATATATTTTTTTTTGTAAAGCGTTTTTCCACGCCTAAATCACAAAGATAATAGAGTAAATGAAACAATTTATCGTCTGTTTGGCGATTTGTTGAACCGATAGCTTAGCAGAGAATTACTTTTGAAGTGGGGGAGGACTATTAAAGCTTAAACGGTATTATTTAACTTTGGAGCTTTAGCCGTTTCGATGACGTCGTTTTGCGCACAATATCAACGAAAAGTTTATTTAGACGACATTTGAATATTGAGACTTATTCTATGGTGAGTATTTGCAAAGAGGGCCGTATCTATCGATTTATTTTATGAATATTTATGTATATACATGTAGCTTCACTGCGAAACTCGCAGTGAAGCAATAAAAATGAATGATAGGTATCAAATGATCTTGGATTTCATTTTTATTACGTATGTTTCGACGCCTATTTTAAAGATCTAAATCAATAAAGTTATACTTTTTGTATTTAATACAGATGATTGCATTGTTGAATGTAATAAATATGCGGTGAGGGAAATATTTTTCCAAAATTAAGATTCATTATGTTTACGGTGAATAAAAACATGGGGAAATAACATGAAAAAAATTCTATTTCAGTTTCCCTTGAACCTTTGTGCGGCAGTTTAATAAATTTATACAACTTATTTAAATACATTTACATTTTTATCGATTTTTAGAAAAAAAAAGATTAACATTTTGGAAGGTTGGAAAAGGTGACATAGAAAATATAACCCACGGTTAAATAAAATCTCAATAAAAAGGTATTAACATATCGGAGTAAATAATTATATACATATGTATGTATATAATTATTTGAATTCGTCTACCCTTTCTATACAGTGTAAGCAATTTTCTGCGTAATAAAGTAAGCTAGCAGTGTGCACCGTAGATAAGAGTGGAACCGTTTTCACGCGCAATAAATCAAAATAAAATGAATTATGTATTGAAATTATTCACAAAGATACGCAACTATTAAAATAAATATATTTTTTCATTTAAAAAAGAGCCCTTGTGAAAAATATTGATGCAACAGTTTGCACCTGTTGCTGTAGGCCCGTCGCTATTCTATTCAAAGTGTATGCTAATTAGAAATGAAATACATACATACATATGTATAATGCACGAGTTATGTATGTAGTAATTAACATTTCAGTATGATCGTAGGTCGTGATTTAAAATTAATAAAATTAAAAATAAAATAAAATTAATACTATATTTAGTATTTATAAGATGAAAATAGAAGATGTATCGATTGCGTTTCAAAGTTGAACATTATAATTTGAGCTTTTGATTACAAGCTTTGACGAATTATTTTTTTTGGTAAAAAGAAGTCTTTCAGTCATTTTTTTCTCGATGAAAGGTAAACATTTGAATGGAAAATATATCACACGAAAATATTTTTCATCATTATATCAAATACTATGAAATTTATATATAATTCAGCTATAATGAATTCATTTTTTTGAAATCTTCAGTTTGAGACAAAGATATGAATTCAACGATTCTTAAAATGGAAATGTTGGATGAAAGGATGTTTAAACGCTTTTGATTGTTTATTTTTATTTTTAATTGAGTTTCTCCTTTGAAATACCTCTTAAATACGTAGACTGAAAATATTATGAAATACGTATATTAAAATTAAGACACAATAATCGGCTTACCGACGGTAGGCATCTGTATCTACAGAAAGCGAGCATACGTTTTGCAAAAAAATTACACGATAAAAGAAATTAAACATTATCAAACGATTGCGTAAACATAATATTTAAAATTTTCAACGTTTGAAATGGCGAAAAATTTTCAATGGTGTTCAAAAATTCAAAATTATATTATAAAACGTACAATATCAAATTTATTCTGGGCACAGCCAGCATACAGTCACTTGAGATTAGAAGAAACATAATATTATTACGTCACATGTTTCAATTACATATACATATATTGAGGATTCATTTGGAATCCTCAAGTGCTGAAGAGGATTGCCCTGTTTTTGCCGAATAATTACAAAAGTTCACGAACACATCGCCTATTTAATGCCTTTTTTCTTATTACTTATCCTCGCTTTGTGTAGTATCTGTAGCTCAATTTAGCTGGGATACTGGGAGAGAGGATGGTAATGGTGTTTAACTATTTTTTTATTTTTATTATTATCATTATGCTTTACGTCGTAATGTATCTATATGATGTATTATTATCATGCTGTAATTGTATAAAAGCACAAATTAATTACAAACTTTTGTTTGTAATTAATTTGTGCTTTTAACCTGCAAATAAATAAATAAAACAGTTACTTCCCATTTGAAATTGAAATAAATTAATAAAATAAATTTTAATATACTATTTGTATGGTTTATTTATTAGGTATTCGACATTCCTTTTTTCATCCGATATGAATCACGCAATTTCATTCGCAAAATTCACGCAATTTCATTCGATGCACCGCGTTCCGTATTAATTTTGATTCGATGCAAAATTTCGATCACTCTTCGGCCCATCACTTCGTAGAATACAAATCTAACACGTGTACAGAAAGTTTGGCTTGTTTTAAATTTTAAATTGCCAATTATTTAGTATAAAGTAAACGAGATGAAATCGAACTCTCGGCTTAGATCGATTTTAAGTGGAGCGTCCCACAGTTTGAGGACGCTTTCGAATGCTGGGATAGGGCTCCGGGACGCCAGTCTCGAATTATTCGTCGGCGTGTTGGGACGTCGATTTAAACGCAGAAGTTTCACATTTTGCGCGCGAAATTTGAATTAAAATCAAATTCAAAGTTTTCAGAAAACATCAGACAATATTGCGAAGAAGAAACTTTCGTGAATTTCAGTGAGTGCTTGAGAAATATTTGTTTATCGAAACAATAGCTATTGATTAAAGTAATAGAGTAATACAAAGTATATTTAAATGACAGTTACTAATTTGAATAACACATACATATGTATATCGTTATTGCATGAAAGATTCACTCAAAAACTTTATATTATAAATAATTAATATATATGTATGTACATTAACATTTGGTTGATGCACAAACGTTACAACGTACATACATGTATGTATATACATATGTACATACTTGTATGTATGTATGTTGTGGCTTTCGACAAAAGCTGATGGAATATCGTCAGAATCGCTTTGTAACGATTGATTATAATATCGCACATGCAATTCGTGTATAACAGAATTCCGATGCAAAATTGACGCGACATCGCCGGGTAAAATGCATTTGGAAATTTTCACTGCGAGCATTGTGACAAAATTTAATGAAAAAAAAAATGCATTTTGAAAGCACGCAGCTCGATATTGTACAGTTAATTTAATGAACATATGGTCTATTTAATATATTTATTTAGTATGTTAAAATATACATAGATTTGTTGTATAATTGATTTACATATGTACATATACCTACATATAACATTTAAACAATATGTTTAAATATTAAACATATTGTTATCGCTACAAGTTTTTCAGTCACAAAGTTAGTTGCGGTGAGATTGTCACTTATCTGGTTAAAAATAAAACCACATTATCATAAATAAAATTAACCATTCAAAACCATCAAACTGTTTGAATTATTTTAACGTTTTCGCCGGAAAAAATATCATATTTGAAGTTGGTTTAAAATAATAAAATTCGATTCAATTGACACGTATGCCTGATCGTGTAAAATTAACCGGCTCCAAAGTGCCGGATAATCGGAGACGGACGCATGATCCGCGATTAAACCTACATAATTGGTACACTTCGAAAAGCGCTGTGGTGACTCTATTTCAAAGGATTGTGACACTCTTTTTTCGAAAAAAAAAAAAGGGTTTGAAACTCTTTTTACTCTGAGGCTACTCATTTATCATTTAATCTCACTGGATAATAAGGGATGGGGTGGGGTGGGTTTGGTGGGAGAGGAACGTCGACGAGATGAAATTTTTCACCCAATTAGCTCTGGTGTATTAGGGCTTGCGAAAAAAAAAATCCTTTGTGCTCACCGTTTGGAGGATTATCTTCAAAATGGACACGACGTCATACGTTATTTGATATACGATAATTTGCTGTACATATTGACGATTACATACCTACATATACCTACGTACATGCTCACACATAAATAAAATATATATAGGTACATATGTATGTACATACATGCGATACGTAACTTTGGAAAACGTTGTTTGTTGAAAATGTCAAAAGTTAAGTTTGAGCCTCTTAAAAAGTTTGGCGACAACATTAAATTTGTCTATTCACACGTATTTTTTTTGTATACGGGAAATGTGAAAAGTTAGCCATTACTCTTGGCGCAGAGTGGAAAACTTCGTTGTCTGCCTGCCAAACAAGCGAATTTCAAAAAAACTTTCCGTTATTAATTTATGGGATTTTAATGAAACCTATACGTTAAAAAATGACACGCTCATTCTACGAGTCTATTTTAAATGAACTTTGCAAGACTTTAACATAATTAACGAGATTGAATTTAGGATCAAAACGAATTTCTAAAAAGGAATAAGCATATTGGGCTGAAAGCTCGGAATATCTCTTAAGAAACTCATCAATTCTAAATGATATAATATTTCAATTATAAAAAGGGTATGGGAGAGAACGAAAGGCATTATTGAATTTACATAACAAACAGCTGTAAATTATGCTTTTAACGCTAAATATGTATGTAGGTAGGTTCAAGTACGGCAAGTCAAACTCCATCTTCAACCCAATTTTAATAATATCTGGTTATTATTCTATGTTTACTTATCGGTTTTGATTGGATACATTAAGCAAAAGCATCGATGGTTACGATGGCAAACGACGTATTTTGACTGTTTATAAAAAATGCGAGTTCCGGGAAATCACTAAACTAATATTGAGAGAGGAAGTGCTCTTTAAATAAGAGCGGGGAGGAAAGCAAAAGAATTTTCCATCAAAGCGCAGATGAAAAATGAAGTAACGCTTTTCCGCGGCACGTCTTATTACGAAATTCTCCTATGCTCCAAGTCTCCAGAACACCAAAGCTCTTTATTATTATTATTATTTTTCATTATTGAGTTTAAAACGAAATGAGGGATTTGAGCAATCTTAGTTGTCGATGCCAACTGGAAAATTCATTTCAGTGTCTTTTGACGTCGAAAGAGTATCAAATTTTGTTTGGGGACGTAATTTCGTCAAATTAAATTCACCACCGAGACAGATTGTATGCTTACGATGAATATTTTACGCTTAAGACTTTTCATAATGGAATTAAATCGTAGCTCAAATCCGCGTGTGTTTCTTGTTTACAAATGTAATTAAAATCGCGGCAAATGCGATTTCATTAAAAAAAAAGTATTTTGAAATTATACGGCGATATCAGAACAGCTTTTCTGTACAACAAATAAGATTTAACATTGATGATTCTGCCTATTCTTTTGCCGATTCAAAAATAAAATTAGACCGGAGATAAAAAAGAAACAAAATTGGCGCATAGAAAAAAAAAAAGACGAATAGCAAAGTTGTAACGACCTCAATCTTTCAGTACGTCAACACTGAATATTTTATCTGAAGTCTAATGGAAATCGAATGAAAATGTAGCAAATTTATTTATAGCTCTATAGAACGTACATTTTATTTATATTAGGAAAAAACATCGCACACATTTTGCTCAAACAATGGAGTGATAAAAGCGATTAAATTTGGTACGGGCCACGGGTAGCTATCTCTGTCTCGCATGAATGCGGAAGAACAAGAGAGACGGCAATATCGTTTCACCCGTCCGGTCGGTCAGTTTGTATAGAAACGATTTTCACTACCGTGCCAATAGAAGTTTTATTTCAAAAAAGAGTTTAACCTGAAATATTACTAGCTAGACAGATGCGACATCGTCAGTATAAATATGCTTAGAGGTCAGTTTTGAAAGGGCGCTCGAAGGTGAAACTGGGTAAGGAGAATGTTGCCATGGCAGTGCAAATTACTCACTGCTCAGTGGGTAGATTATCCGATGTTGAGGACCAGATTGAGGGCTCGTATCCAGGGTCTTTATTTGCGTATCAGTGCGTCACACGTTACGAAACGCGCTCCTTAGCGAACGGCCATGCCATAATATTTGATTTGCCATTGAAATTAGTGATGTATATAACAATATAGTAATACAATACTATGGGAACAGTATCGATGTACAAATACTCAATCATAGCTGGATATCGAATTATCATAGCTGGATGTTGAGTGTCGAAGTGTTTGGTTTGATCAAATACACCCTCGAAATTTATATGAATATGTATAGGTACATACATTGTATACATACAAGTCAATTATAAATGTCATTAAAAAACGTGCGTATAATATGTCATATCTTCAATATAGGAAATGTACCTACATATCTACCTTGTATGCATTGTGTGAAAATTTCTTGGAACAAAATCGAATAAAACTTTTTTGGTGAAATAATATAGCATGCATAATTCATAATTCATTGCTAGAGTTACACATGTCGAAGTAATGTTTAAATTTTTCGCATCAAGGTTAAAAAATTCAATGCATGAAAAACATTCTCCTTATGTATGTACATAGATTCAATTTAGCGTACTTTCCAGTACAAATAATTATATACAGAGTGTTTCATACATATGTACATTTGTAAGTATGTACGTACATACATGTAACGGGTACAATTTTCCCGGAATTGTTTACATCGCCGTATTTCTGTGTAAACAACAATATTTTCGTATTATTATAAAATAATATATATTATATAAAGGTATGATATCAAAACACTTGTTTTTGTGGTACTTTTACCACCATTCGTCGTTTGATCGCCAACAGTTAAACTGATCACACGTGCACAGTGCTTCCTGACGAATTAAATACTGATTTTTTGACAGTTAAGACGAAATAATTAATTCGAACACTGGTTACGTTCACATCAATCACTGTTCGATTTTAGCAATCACAAAATTATAGGCGGGTGCATTTTTAAATTCCTCCACGTTCACCCAATTGGTTTTATTGTTGTTTTAAAAATTGTTTATTACGAGCTGAAAGTACCCGACGTTGTCTAGGGGCATTTTCAATTACAAATTGTGAACGGTTAATGTCTTACACCGAATTGACGCTGAACACGATTTGAAACGAAAAAACGTATGAAATGTTCATAATTAATTATTTAATGCGTTTGAAATTGTAAATTCACTAAACTACGAATTGACGCGTTAAAAGTATGTGGATTTATACTTTAGTAAAAATTGAAATTTATAAACCAAACGTTTTGAGTATATTTGGAGTATTTAGACTTTAGAGGGTCGTATGGGGAGTTAATCGTGAAACGAGGAGGGTTGCAAATTCGCCCACCCTTTGTGGCAACAGGTGACCCTGGAGGTTTTCACTTCCGGTGCACGTGCACTCAAACTTCAAATTTGCAACGATAACCTATTCGTGCATTGATATTTTATTACATAGATACTCATAACTATTACTATTTAAAAATAAATTGAAATAAAACACCATTGTTTGTAAGGCCATTAAGGAGAGTGTTCACGCACGCACGAACACAATCCTGAAACGAAAAGCTGAAAAAAACATTTTCGAGTGAATTTTTTAAATATCCTAATGGAATCCAAAGTAATTCTCATAAAAAAAAACAATACTCTTATAAGGTTGACTGCGATTATTATTTTTGACTACAATGTATGTACAATTTACCAACATTATTCATCACTAGTCTAGTAAGCCCGTTGAATATCAACGGAGCGTTCTCATCACCCGTACTAAAAAATAATATTAAATTTAATAGTTTTTATAGTTGTTGCATTATATGTATGTATATATAATAGCCGAAATCCGTCTGTCTGTCTGTCTGCTGATAACGCTCGCTGAGGAAAAATAATTAAAAAACCAGAACGAGTGGGGGATCGAACCCAGGACCCCAAGCTCGAGAGGACTCGCACATATGCTATCCGCTGGCGCCAGTTGTCAATTTAGTCCTTTTTTTTTTTAAACTAATGTTACAAGGGATCGTGACTCTGCCAATAATAATAGATGGCACTATAAAAACTATTATTTTTTTTTTTTTTTTGATTTTTACAAAATTATAATTATTATATATACATATAATAATTAATAATTATAATATAAATAGTAAGTAAAGTAAAATAAAAATTCAGCGGGCGTTGATGTTCAACGGGCTTACACTAGTCTATGCAATAATGCGCCATCAATGACGCGTTATAATAACAACAACGTACCAATTTAGCAAAGTCGCGAACCCTTTAAGAATAAATATTGGCCAATTATAGCAGATCCGTCATCGCCTCCGTTGGAAGATAGTGTAAGCACGATTCCTCCCAACCTGGTGATCTCGGGTTCAAATCCCACTCGTTCTGGTTTTTTAATTATTCACCGAGGCGAGCGTTATCAGCCAGACGGACGAATTTCGGCTATTATATGTATGTATGTATATATAATATTCTCCCTATTTCATTTTAATGAATCCGATATTTGATGTAGCCGAATCTTTTCAGTGCGCGCTACCATACGTATGTACATACATACATACATATATTCGAGTATTTATTAATGTCTCGCTTCTCTGCATGGCCATTTTCGTACTATTTATTTTAAATTTAATTAACCATCAGCATTGGAGATGAGTAATCGGATATTGGCGAGGACACATGTAAACAAGCGATACGTTCAGATATCGATCGTGAACATCAAAGGTGGCTTATTGGGATGGCACGAGAGGCCGAGAGCACAAAAGCTCGCATCCACCACGGAAGCTACACCCGACATTCGCGCAATCGTGAATAAAGCTCGCTTTGATGTCGACAAAGCTTTTCAGTTCCCGGAAAACGCCACTTTTCCGTGACGATACCAAATTAGTTCAAGGAAACGGACGCGCGTGATCGATATACCCCGTGCGAGCTCTTCTACAAGGATGCGTTTCCCCGAGTGCATGCACATCGCAGTGGTTCACAAACTGTACTCAGAGTACCGCTCAAAGCTCCATCTGTACGATATTACAAAACTTTGGAAAACGCGAGATTTTCGCATCAAATTTACTGTACTGTACAAATCTATGTACATGTTATGTTACATGTTGTATACCGTACCCTTTTAAATTTCCACATAAATTACACTGCGCAAAAAAAAAAAAACTGTCGGAGCGCAGACTAGTCAATCTTTACTAAGTTTGACCCACTGAATCTGAAAATGATAGTGAAAATTGTTGGTTAGCTCTTGTTTATGAGATGTGAGCGTTTAAAAAAATTGACAATTTTACCATTTTTTTTTTACTTTTGCGGTCTGTAACTCAAAATGTAATACTTTTGTGTTCAAAATGAGTATTGGAAGCAATATTCATATATTTTTTCTATTAATTGTGATATTTAAAAGCATTAAAATACTTATAAGTAATCGTCTAGCAATTCTTAAAAGTAAAATTTTTTTTTTTCTTTCGGATTTTTTCTCGGTGTTATTATGCGTTACGTTGGCCAGTTTTTTTTATTTTAATGCATTTATAAGAATTGGTTATCTATATTAATATTTTTTATTTTTGTCTATACATACAAATACGTTTAGAGGTGGTTGTGGCGTCAGGTGTTTGGGGTCAGAATCTCGTTTACATACATACATATCTATCTCTTACGGCTAACGTGAAAACTATACATAGAATGTATGTACATAGATATGAAATTTCGACAAAATCGCCGGTGCAGTTTCAGAAATATGATTTTTAACAGGATTTTTGAATTTTCTGCACGAAAAAACCAACCAAAATTCCTTATGTCTCTTACACCTTACGTGAAAATAATATATATGAAATTTCAGCTTCATACACTTGATAGTTTCGGAGAAAACACACATACAGACACACACACACACACACACACAGTACACAGACATCCAGACATTTTCCAGAAATCTTGAAAACGTGATCAGGGTATAATACTTGATCCAAATTAGTCAAAATCTCGAGGTAGAATTTTCGCACGATCACAATACTTTATCCGATTAGGATAAAGTAAAAATCTAACCAATCTAATACATAATAGAACAGCAAAAAAATCTGAAAGAAAAAAAAATTTTTTGACGTTTAAATTTTGCAATTTTTTTAAACGCTCATATCTTATAAACGAGAGCTAACCAACAAATTGCATTATCATATTCAGATTCAGTGGGTCAGAATTAGTAATAATTTTTGGGTCTCCGCTCCGGTAACTCAAAAACGTGATTTTTTTTGTAGCTCAGTGTTATTTGCAAATTAACGTACGACTAATTGCGTTATGCGGTCGATATTGCTAAATTGAATTTCGTCAAGGTGCAACTTGTATAATTTTCCGCGCAGGTCGGAAAACGCGCTCGCGCAAATTATATATGTACGTACGAGTAATACACACGTGCGAGAATTAATATCGCAAGTTCTCTGAACATGAACGCAAAAGTCAAAGGCTTTTGTGGGGGCGATGCAATTTCGCAAACCTGTCATTGGCAAATTTAAACCCTCTCCGTATTCAGAAGAGCTTACGGCGTTTCGTAATTAGCTTTCGTTTTTAATTAAAAAATACACGTACGTGATGCTACAATAGCGCTCCTTGTTGTACTAAATAAAAAATCATCATAATACACCCGGTGCGATCTTGTATGAGCTTAATGCTAATTATATGAGTACAAATTGAACTAATTACATACAATGTCGAATAATGAAGATACAATTAAAAAGCTGCTTAACTTTTTAAGGATTAAGAAGAATTAAGAAACTCAGCTTTTGTATACATTATATAGAATTATATAAAAATCATGCTACATATTATAAAAGAGCGAATTGGAATGGTTGTGGGATTTTTTTTCATAGTTCTTATCTGACTATTTTATGAAAATATTATCGAAAGTTTGATTACACCTGATTACATACATACATACATACATATGTATAAGGACTTTTTTTTTCGAAAATCACCTCTCCTGATACTTCTTACAATGTGTGAATCACCCGGTACGTACACGGTTACTGAATGGAAGTTGGAATAGAACTTCGTAAGCGTCTAATTATCCTCTCTGTGTGGATGGGAATTAGGGGTAGTTCGCTCGATAATATCCGGTCAGGGGGATTAATTCCTCCACAATTCACCTCCATAATATTGGTCACAGCCTCATAAAATATGCACATTTCGCTCAGTCTAATACAAGCAAATTGTTAATTATCTATGACGTAAATCGACTGACCCCAACTAAAATATATCGGATTTCGACACCGTATTCGTTCGTTATAAAACGTACATACATATGTCATGTACATACATATACTGTAGATGTAGAAATATTTTCATGACAGTTTTTATATACGGGAATAAAATAGCTGGCATAGTGTGGATGAATCGTTTTCAGCGCGATGTAGGTTATTAATTAAATTTTAAATTTAGCATTGAATAGCCAGAGGTAAAGAAAAATGGAAGGGTCGAACTTGAACCTTGTCATGCACCAGTGAATCCAGATTTTTTTTTGTGTGTGTGTGTTTTTTTTCCCAGTTTATTATTGTTCGACGACAGTGCTTCTCAAAGTATGTGGGAAAGTGGTGAAGGATCGGCTGTAACCGTTGGTAGCCAGGGTCGAAGGGTCGTCGTTAACCGAGTCCGGCCTATGTGGGCCAATCAGGGCGAGGGGACACCACCCCCAAGACCACCCAGGACACCATCGTTCGAGGATCCTCCTTTGCGACCTCAAACGGAGCCTTACGATATATTTTGCAAGGTAAGTGCATTATATAGGTATTCTAACAACCCAATATTAATTAATCAATTATGTCACAGCGGTCGCCAACCTTTCGGACCTCACGGACAACAAAACTCAAAATCTCGAATCCCGCGCACCACTACCATGATTTTTTTCCATAAAAATAACATTCTAAATATGAAATGGTTTACACTCCAAGTTATTTGCAAAAAGTTTCTCATCCCGTGTGTTCCCGTTCCTAGTACGTTTTCTGACGCGTGAGCAGGCCCGTTCCCGATCCCGTTCCCGTTCCCGTTCCAGATCCCGTTCCCGTTCCCGTTCCTAGTACGTTATCTGACGCGTGAGCTGGCCCGCTCCCGTTTTTTTGATCGGTTGAGTGGTTTAGGAGCCTATAAGAGACAGACAAACAAAGAAACAGACAGACATTGATTTTTATATATATACAAACGATATATTCATTATTCATTATGAAAACTGCCAGTTATGACGTATGGATGTGAAACTTGGATGCTAAATTCAAGAATGCTACGTAAGATCCAGTGCACACAGAGAAGTATTGAAAGATGTATGCTTGGTATAACAAGAAGAGATCGCAAAATGAATACATGGGTGAGAAGTATGACCAAAGTGGCAGATATGTATATGTAGTAGAACGTGTGAAAAAGTCGGAGTGGACACATAGCGAGAAGAATGGATGGCAGATGGACTCGATAAATACCGGAATGGTCTCCGAGAGGATGTGAAAGAAAGCAAGGTAGATCGAGTGGAAGATGGGCTGATGGATTGAGAAGAATGGGTGGAGTCAAGTGGATGCAGCTTGCTCAAGAGGATTGGAGAGGCCTTTATCCAGCAGTGAATGGTGAACGGCTGAATATGATGTTGATTATGAAAAATGCGGACTACCAAAATTCTCCCACGGACCACCGGTTGGCGACCGCTAATATTATGACTCTCGTTGGAGCAGTTGACTATAAAATTGTACACACAAATATGTCCGTTTTATGGTTTGAATACACACATAAATATGATTACAGTTTGGAGTGAATACATAGTTTAGGTTACAATGAGTGTCCTTGTGAATCGGCGTTGAGTTGACTCGTGTGATTCGTGTTTGTCTACATAAGGGTTGAAATCGTTTACCGGAAAGCTTCCGACTCCAAGTCAATATTGACGTAATCAAATTCGGTTAAATTTGTGTTAATGCAATGGAGATGGAGAGACACTGAGCGGTGACGTAGACATTATATTAACGGTTTTCCGGTGGGGGGGGGGAGGCCCCTTTTCCGGGTAAAATGTTTTAATTTGGCGATTGCGAAAGGGTTGCCTGCTCTTTTCGGACGTGTTTTTGGTTCAATGGATTAATTTTAGCGAAATCGAAACCCTTTGAACCGTACAAAACTATGACACAATAATACAGAATTCTAATAGTGTTACAACAGTGAAAAATCAATCCAATGCGCAATGTTGCATTGCAGATTATGAAAGGAGCGCTTCATGTACCAATATAAATATCAACTTTTTTTGTTAGTTTAATAGCTCTGACAACGAAACGTCAATAAAGGCAATTCTTTTGTAGGTTTAACTGTAATTTGGACATCTTAAGTCATCGCCTCTCGTAAATAGTGTCGCAGCGGGTCATAAATTTTACTTTAACGAAAATTGACCACACGAGTGCGAATATGTATGTACATATGTAGAAGAGCTACCATACATACATATATTCACACCAGGGGCTAAATTTCAGGATTTTCTTTATCGATTCAATTTCGAATGTTAGTTACTAGCTTAATATGAAAGGGCTTAATGTGAAGGTAAATAATACAATGAAATAAACTTTATTCGTACATTCTAAGTAGTGCATATTTCAGTGCAAAGGATCAGTGTTGTTTTATGATAATTCAAATTAAAGTAAAGAGTACGATAAGGCACCAACTCAATTTTTTGCCCGCTAGGCAACTTTGGCATTATATGTATGTATTTACCCACTCGTATTTACGTAATGTGTGGTATTCATTGCATAAAATATAATCAAAGTGCTAAAAATAAATTTGATCTATTTAAATAAACTTAGATCGTCTTTTTATATGATATTATTTTATTTTAATTTATATTATGGCTTTTGAATATTCAGGTGATGCTCCTGGGAGACTCTGGAGTTGGGAAGACTTGCCTCCTGGTCCGCTTCAGGGACGGAACCTTCCTCGGGGGAAACTACATCTCGACAGTCGGAATCGATTTCCGGGTTAGGGAAAAGTCCACAAAATAACTTCCCACCATTGAAGAAAAATCCCATGCATTTATTTCTGTCGTAATATGAATCTATATAGTTCATTTGATCGATTTTTGTATGGTCTCCCCTATTGTGAACGTTTATTAGCTAGTAATTTGCTAGTTTATGAAAATTTTCCATTGAATTTGATTGCATTCAAGCGAATGCACATTTAATTAATCGCATTTCGGTATTCGTTGAAATAACGTGCTACAGTGACCGCAATCGAAATGTGTATTTAGCGCTATTATGTAGGTATGTTCATAATCCCATTCGATATAATATTAATGTTATGTGGATTTTTTGAAATTGAAAATAGTAGAGGTGCGATTGATGTTTGTGCACGTGTTTATTTATTTTTCACTAAATGCATATCGGATAAAGTATTGTGATCGAATGAAAATTTGAGCTGGAGCTTTTGACTGATTTGTATCAGGTATTGTCCACTAATTACGTTTTCATAATTTTTGTAAAATGTCTGTATGTATGTACAGTCTGTGTGTGAAATCGCTATATCTCAAAAACCGTTAATTCTATCTCACTGAAACTTCATTTTTATAAGTTTGGTACCGATCTTTACAATTAATGAGATTTTAAAAAAATTTCGGCAATCAGAAATTGTACCACCCCTTGTAAGTCACCTCATTTTGTTTGTAATCGGGCGCTTTTAAATTAGGTAAACAAATTAATATTTGGAAAAATTACAGCGCAGCGTATTGAACTCGTCTAGGGCTAATTTGTTTATCCAAAGGAATTACGTAGGCGTGGAATGAACGTTGAAAATTGGTATTTTACTACGTCTCAAATATGTCTATGATTGATATTGAGATTTGGTATAAAACGAAGTGTTTGAAATTTAAATTCCATAACATTATTACGAAAAGTATGAGAGCGCTGAAAGAATTTCATAACAATGACGTTGTATAGCATTTTTCGTATCAATTTGGAATTCGGTCGCGTGAAAAATTTTTCAAATTATTCGAAAATCTACATTCCGCTCTATGGTAAGTATTTATCGACGGCAACTTTTGAATCAAAATATCACAAAGAATAAATATAGGTATATAATATAATAAGATCACAATTAAAACAAAATGTATTTCAGATTTTTCTTATTTTTTTTTTATATCAAACGATAAAGTAAAAACTTACTCAAACAAAATTTAATTTTGCTTTTTTGTTTTTATGAACAAAAATCTGTTCTGTTTTTCACGGGAAGAGAAAAATTTCGCTTCATTGATTAAACAATGTCGATTTCCTTTTTAATTAAAAACTTCCATGCGGTTTCGAAACATGTGAATAGATAATATTTATACATTTTTCGGAATATTTATTATATTTTTTTGGTACTAAATTTTGAATGCACAAAATTGCTTTCTAAAAATATGCACGTTTTTTTCGCAATTGCATGACTTTTAAATGCACAATGTATGTACATACCTATGTATAGCTTGTATAAAAAGTGACATATGAAATGTGACACGCTTACACAGTTATATTGTTTGACATGAAGTAAATAATTGTATGCATTGTTTTTTTTACAGAATAAAGTTGTAGCAGTGGATGGTGCAAAAGTAAAATTACAAATATGGGACACAGCAGGACAAGAGAGGTTTCGAAGTGTTACGCACGCATATTACAGAGATGCACACGGTATAATTAATTTAATTAAATAAACCTTTGTCCATATATATTTACAATACCAAACTAGGTCAATGCGTCACCAGACGATATACAAAGGGTTAAAATTTAGAATACATACAACACTTGCTCGTGTAGTAGTTAGTTGTGTAATTCAATATGAATAACAGCGCAAAGTAACTCGAAACACACATTTCAACAGTCGCAGTCGTATACAATGTTAAAGTGCAACTGTAAACTCGATTAAGATGATAGCGACAAGACGGTATACGTTTCTACTGAGAGATGGAATTCGAATTATAAACGTGCCTTTTAGATGAGTTTCTTGAAATTTAATGCAATGTATCCACATATATATGTACATATGTACATCGTACATTCATAAATGTTGAGAATAAGTCGCTTTAAAGCTTTCACGCTTCTAATTAATTATGAGTCTCAAATATTTAGTGAAGAATATATATTATATATAATATGAAGGAGTGCTTAAAGTGAATCAGACGTACAATGTATGTACATACATTGTACAAGTATGTACCTACACATACATAAATGGGTTCCATGAATAAACAGAACATGATATAACAGAACATGGAGAATCAGAACGGTGACAAAACAGAACAACGAATTTTTTTTGTCAATGTACCTATGTATGTATGTATGTATGTATGTATGTATGTATGTATCACCCGATTGGTCGAATTTCGGAAAAACCCACGCATTATCTACGAAATACTTTTTACTTTTGATTTTTCCCCTGCTCTGAATTGTCATGGTTCTGTTCTGTTTTGTCACTGTACTGATTCTTCATGTTCTGTTGTATCATATTATGTTATATCACGTTCTGTTATATCATGTTCTGTTTCGTTCGGTTACCACATAAATGGATCAAACTTAAAGTAATTTACAAATAACTACAATGATATCTTTGTGAGTAAAAATCTGAATCAAATACTGAAAATGTCGATTAAATTTATATCAACCATTGAAGTTTGATATCTAAAATATGTTTGAAACACCCGTATAATGTGACGAATGCTGAGAATGTGATCGAGGTTTGACAGTCATATGATAGTGTCTTCGCTATTTCGCCAACAAGCCATTGCGACGCTAATAAAAGTGGCACCCGAGAGTTTTAAAATTTCCTGGACTTCCGGATAAATTTCGCCATCAGACAACTTTTCCTGTTGTCAAGAACAAAATAATTAAGTCGTGGAGTTTGAGAGGTGGGAGGGAGATGAGAGCGATGCGATGATGATAAAAAGACCCTTGAATTTCTCGTTAACGACCGGCACCACCCCATCGTTTCGATAAGCACCTTCATTATATCTCCTAATCACTTTGCAAAGATTACGTTCGTTAATTGAGAGTATAATAAAAATTGAGACAATCAATCTAATAAGCGTTTGCGTATTTTATTTTGTCCGTTTATAGCGTTGCTGCTGTTATACGACGTGACCAACAAAACGAGCTTCGACAACATCAGAGCGTGGCTGGGAGAAATCAGGGAGTACGCCCAGGATGACGTTGTCATCATGCTTTTAGGTAAATGTTTCCAACGAGTTTCTATGTCTAAAAATAAAATCGTACTCTCCTCGTAATATTCGCATGTAAATAAACAAACAAAAGTGTGTGTACACGTGTGTGTTAAACGAGAGCGCGAAAGACGAGTAATGGATTTTCATCCTTTCGTAGAAGTAAATATTCACGTTCGCTCTTGTTTATTTTTCACATACGATAAAAACATATCAACTTCCAATATGGCGTTTCCAAGACGATTTTATATCATTTCAATGATAAAACTCGCATATAGAGGTATCACTATATTTATATATACATATTTAGGGTCTGTCTGCATACCTATCTGGGTCGTTGCGGTCACGCTAGCGTTGATAACATAACAAACAATTTTTTTTAGCGATGTGTTAGCAATAAGCCACTGGTCAAAGTTGGTACTAATGGACATGATAACGCCATTTTGTGGACCCGTTCAATTAACGGTATACTACACAACTGTTTCACGTACTGTCAAACGGGCTATGGGCTGTAATATTATTGTACAAACTAGCACGCATGCGTGGGGGTTCGGGCGTGGAGCTAGAATCCATCGTCATATGATGGGCAAACCTACTAGTTCCATAATATTCAACTATTAATAAAACAGTAAAATCTCCATTGTTTCTGAAGGGACACATAAAGAAAACCAAACTATGCCAGAAACGATACGCGTGAAAAAATGCTGTCTAAGTGGAATTAGATAAATGCAAGGGCCATCTAAAGAAAGCAATTCAATCGGAAAAAAATATGGACACTAGAATGGTTCATAGAGCTTTCACTGTACCCATGTTCCATGTATATAATTTCAGCAAATGAAAAATGTCCGATTTTCCATTTAAATTTTTGACAGTAATGTTTTTACTAATCATTGTGGATTTGACGGTGAAATTTATTATCATATTTACAGGTAATAAATGCGACAGTGGTTCAGATCGTGAGGTTCGACGTGAGGAAGGAGAGCGTTTGGCCCGCGAGTACCGGGTGGCTTTTATGGAAACTTCAGCCAAAACTGGTGTCAATGTTGATCTTGCATTCACGGCGATCGCCAGGGAGCTGCGTGCCAGGACCTGTCAGGATCAACAACAGCAGGATCGTTTCTGCGTGCAGGAGTACGTGCGTGATCAGACCCAGAAGACCTCGTCGTGTCCACCATGCAGCACGTGAACCAACACGTGTGATGCCATGTCGTTCAACACCTGCTGTTAACCCTTTGGCATGCCTTTGTCTCTCATGTTGTACATGGCTACGCACACATTTATCACATTTTACACGCATTGTCGTTTTTACATCCATTTTGACCGTAGCTTTTATTAACAAATCGTTGATGAAACTATTAGTCGGGGATTTGTTTGGAGATGCGTCATGCGTAAGCTCATTGGTATTTAATGGTCGCGTCGTGCAGGCCTACATATATTAATTTTGATTAATTTATTATTATTATTGCGAAAGCTTATGCATATAGTCCTTGATAGTTTGGCTTCCTGAATGTGTACTTCTAGTTTGTGTTTTGTAATGTCTACTTATAATAAAATTCTCGGTGGTTTTAGTCCACACAAATGTGTGCAAGTTATATAAATTAAACCTATCATGAGTCATAATCTTTTAATTCATTTCTGTGATCTTGAAAAAGTATAATATGTATATGTAGATTTCGTTTTTGATTGTCATATTATCATAACGCAGCATGGAAAGGGTTAACCGGCTAAATTATTGTATTGTTAGTTATTTTTTATGCTTTTGCTACGAAATTTTACCGTTTCATTATTATGAAGATTAATTTTCAGCTTGCATGATCTTTGCATGAGCATTTTATGATATTGGAAAAAAGTACCTACTTACTTATGAATTGCGCACATGCGTATGTGTGTAATTAAAATGATATATTATGAAGTTATATTTAAACGTTTAACAAATTTATTATTATGTATTAATTTAGAATTCTCACTACAACTCTGAGTTTACGCATACATATTACATAATATATAATGTAAGCGAAGACTCAGAAGTGATCAATTTGGTTTCGTTGCTTGGTAACACCTGGATTTTCTGCATTACCTGGCAACCAACCGGGAGTATCTCAATATCATACTTCGAATTGTATTAAAAACAGATGCTGATACGCCCAAGAATATAAATTCGGCGAAAAATGATTCTTCGAACGAAATAAACATTTTACACGATACGATGAAATAAACATTTTACACGATACGATGAAATAAATTATTTTGAATCGATTCGTGTGTATTGCGCTTATGATCACATACACAATATGATTGCTATGTCAATTGAATATTTAAAAACACCATAATGGACCATATTTAGTGAAAAAAAGGATAATATTTTCGTAGTTGTGGAATAAACAATCATCGTGTTAAAATAAATAATGTTAAAAATATATATATACATATATATATTTAACTGGTTCATGTTAGGCGAGAATAGTTCATAAGTATAAGAAATTTTTGAAACAATCAATTTTTGGAAATCAATACATACTTAACTTTACATATTTGTGTGCATTCATCGACTTTAGGTAATATGCATATATCAAAAGCATTTAGATTGAAAAAGTTAATAAATATTAAGCCGCTACTCTCTTTTTACTTTATCCACATCGGATAAAGTATTGTGATTGTGTGAAAATTCAACCTCGAGATTTTTTTTATTCGTGTTTAAAACGTAGTGAGGTTGATTTTCTTTTATATAATCAAAATACATTTATAATAATGATTTTTTTTCTTTGTTAATGTATTTAATATAATTATACAATTAGTAAAATGTAGAAGAACAAAAAGTTATATATTATGCTTAAATTAGTCGCTTCAGTATGATAAATTGTGTATGTATAGGTATTATAATGATGAGATAATTTTAATGTTTACATATCATTTCTCATTCGATATCATGTTTCATATCCATCTAGAAATTGTATCATATACCTATAATACATGTAAAAGGCTTACCATATAATAGTAGACTGTCTATATGTATATTGTATAAATATGCTTTTTTTTCATATACATACATATAATAAAGAATTATAGAATGAAATATATGCTTTCATATAACATATAATATATTAAAGTTATATATTTTAAAATTTTATTAAACTTTATCTTGTTAAAAGTGATATGTAATTCAAATTTGTTTTTTAAGTCATTCTTATCTCTTATTATGGTGGATGAAAGATATTCATAAAAATCTCAAAACATATACATACATACATATAGTTTATAACCCTGTACTTAATAGTTTTATGAATCTGTTGCATATCTTTATGACTATTTATCAATTGAATATAAAATATAATGAACCAATTTTAAATCAAATGTGTGAGAAGGATGGTGTAACACTTGAAGTTTCAAAATTCTAGGCTGTTAGAAATGAAAGATTTTCTTCAGTAAAAATGAACTACGTGTATCGATTTTGATTAAACTTGATGACAAAAAATGATCCTTTTATTATTATTTTATCATTATAATGAATAAACAACATATTTATAAAATATTACCTACATGTATGTATGTATGTACCCTATACAAGTAGGTATACATACATACATTGAATATACTGATATCACAATAAAAATGTTAAAAATTATCAAGACAATATAAAATTGTATTATATTTACATATATTTATCTTTATGACTATTTACAAAATGGTATATAATATCAAAATCATTAAAATTTACAAATATATTTTATTTTCCAGCTACAACATAATATATTCAATTGTATGGGTATATATATACATACATACAGTTGTTCAAGAAACTAAAAAAATAATGTTGATATTATATACAAAAATATATTATGTGTATAATTAATGTTGCTAATGTGATCAATGGTATTTTTGTATGTGTTCATATTATAAAATTATTGTTCTCTCACAGATGCATACAATTAAAATATGTATATAATCCAAAATAAATGATAATAATTAAATTATATTGGAATGTTAAATGAATGTTAATGTTGATAATGTATGTACAACAAATAATTTTGAATAAAAATTATTTAAATTATTTTGTATTTTTAATATCATTTGTCAAATTTTCAGTAGTTTTTAAGAAATTTTCTTAGTGGTTTATTAATTTTTGTAAGAAACGTAAACGTCAAATCTAATCATGTGACATTTCGCGCAAAATTCCACACTATCATTTGAATTTGGCGCGCGTTCTCTGGCAGTCAATAGAAGCCACAACAACAGTTCCTGAGAATGTCAAACTGTGATTAATATAAAATACGTATCAAATAGAGAAAATATTACTTACAACAAAATAATTCATAAATTTATTTGCCATAATTCACAAAGGAAAATATAAAGTAAATTATTTTTTTTAATGTTCTAGGTAATATTTTGATTTTTAAAAACATTGAATTTTTAAAACCAATATAATTTTAGTGAAAATGACTGAATAATTGTAAATTATATAGGTGAAATAAGTGAAGTGTCGTAAATATAAAAGTTTGACATACGCCAGAATACTTCCAACGCCGGTATGCACTATGCTACAAATATGCAGTAGCTTCGGTGACACTGCAATTGAGGGGAAGGGATTTGAGAAAATAAATAGCAATGCAATTAATTTTTGTAGGTCTACTAAAATTTATAAAATTGTAACTACATGTTTGGTCGCGGGAAGCATTACTCGCGTATAGGGCAGTTGTAAAGCCGGCTCCAGACTATGTGTGCGCTCGCCGAATATTCGTCTCATCTACATTGGCCGAATTGGCATTGCTTGAGTGTTTTTTGTTTTGACGTGAATACGTCTATACGCGGACCAGTGTGGGGTACCAGTTCGGAAACGGCGGTGTTACGTTTGGATGGGCATACATTTCGACATTATAACTTCGTTACTAATAACTCGCTTGACATGAATGTTGTTTTATTCGCTCGAGTATACGTCTACGATGCATTTATGATCTTTTTTTGACAAATTTCTTCACAGCTTCTCGAACGACCATCCACATGATTCGACATATGTCTGACGTGTGAATATTCGGCAAGCACATGCATCGTCAGCCGGCTAAAGAACGCTTCACTGCACGCTTCATTCACGCTTGACTATTTTTTTTGTTGCACTATTTTTTTTTTAAATATTCACATCGAAGTATGTCAAATTTTACGAAGTGCTGGATAGCTGATATATGAGATACTACATTTTGTTTATAATGCAAGCTAAATATATGTAGTAAAGATGTTATTAATAATATAAATTTATATTATTATAAATAACTATTTCGTAAATAATGGAAAAAAAATTGTTAAGGGTCATGCTAAGAGTATGCCGGTGCGTAGTCATTACGGTGAATGTGAATCAAATTTTTCTACTTTATAAGTATCCCATGTTTGATGCGAAAAATATTTACATTTTAAAGAGTTTCAAATAAAAATATTTCCCAATTTAGAAAGTTTGGACGTCGCAATTATAATACTCGCTTAAGCCGCAAACATTACGAAAAGAGCCACAATTGCCAATCTAAATTTTTTTACAGATACTTTACTAATACAATTATATTTTCTGATTCTTTGAGGCTTATTTTCGCGAGTGATTTGACAGATAGATGGAAAACTGTAGGAGCGGGTGTGCAAGGGGCAAACAAAAAAAAATTATAAAACCGAAATCTAAAAAAGAGTGGTCGGAGGAGGTGGGCGGGGGAAGCAGTAATAAGAAAAGAAAAAAAAAACCGGGGGTGGGGGGGGAATGGTAGAGCGGGTGGAGCGGCGCGTCATAGCGTTCCAAAGCACTTTATACATACCCACTTAACCTCTTTATTAATATTAATATTAATAATATAGGTTGTAGAGGTGCGTTTATTGTAAAAAAAATAATGATATTCAAATATTAATTTAAATAAAATTTAATGTAGTCACGGTAGACAACCATATTGTGGAGATAGTTGATATTTATTTATACCCAGGACAATTGGTGAACACGACTAGGACGGAAGATCCAGTGCACACAGAGAAGCGTGGAAAGATGTATGCTCGGTATAACAAGAAGAGATCGTAATACATATACCTATAGTGTATTTTACGGAGTGATGTACAAGAGATCATAAGAAGAATACATGTGAAAAATACGTGTGAAAAAGTTGAAGTAGCAATGGGCTGGACACATAGCGAGAAGAATGGATGGCAGATGGACGCGAGAAATACTGAAATGGTATCCAAGAGGATGTGAAAGAAAGCGAGGTAGACCGAGTGAACGACGGGCTGATGAATTGAGAAGAATGTGTGGAGTCAAGTGGATGCAGATTGCTCAAGACCATCATTCTTCTAGCTATGTGTCCAGCACATTGCCACTTCAACTTTTTCACGCGTACTGCTATATCTGCCACTTTGGTCATACATACTTCTTACCCATGTATTTCTTTTGCGATCTCTTCTTGTTATACCAAGCATACATCTTTCCATGCTTCTTTGTGTGCACCGGATCTTTCGTATCATTCTTAAATTTAGCGTCCAAGTTTCATATCCATACGTCATAACTGGTAGTACGAATTGGTCGTATGCCTTCTTTTTTAAGCATAGCGGAATGTTGGATTTAAAAACTATGTTCATTCTTCCAAAAGCACTCCATCCTAGTTTCATTCTTTGTTTTATTTCTTCTTCTTTACATCCAGTCATATTCACCAACTGCCCTAGGTATAGATAACTATCAATTATCTCTACAATATGATTATTTACTGTGACTACGCTTTGCGTGCAAAATACATTAAACATAATTTTAGTTTTATTAAAATTAATTTTTAGGCCTACTTTTATATTTTCGTTGCTTAATTCTGTTAACCTATTTTGTAAATCTACTGAGTTACATGCAACTATAACTATGTCGTCGGCGAATCTTAGTGTCTTCCGTTAATCTTGGCCCTTTTTTTGTGCCATTCCAGCGACCTAAATATGTCCTCGAGCACCGCATTGAATAATTTAGGAGAAATGGTGTCTCCTTGCCTAACACCTTTCTCAATACCGAATTGCTCCGTGTCTTCAAAGAGACTATGATGAATAAAACAAATCGCGTTCGTCGAAAATTTCACCCATCTAAAAAACGGGCGTGACGATAGAAAACGCACTGCCGACAGCGGCCGACCACAACCGGTTGCGCGGCAATAGTGTTACGCGCATGCGCGGCCGGCAGGTGGTGCTGGTTGCGCGCCTATCGACGGAGCCGGCGCTCCTCGACCGGCTGCAGCAGCTCGCGGTTCGCAGTTCGCCGACCGCCATTTTACCACATCGCTGAGTCCACATCGGACGAACGGTCTCGATTGTCTCCACCGATCAGGGGCGATGCCTCACAGCGGGACTCCCCTCGCCGCGGCTCCCCTCTGCCGCCTATGTCTATCAGCTCGCGGCGACACCAGACCCATCTTCACCACGGACAGACCCCCGACCATACTCGCTGAACGCATCAGAGCCTGCGTCTCCGTACAGGTACGCAATCCCATACATCCTAAACAACACGCGAACACCCGAACACCCGATCCAGGCTTGTGAAATGCGCGCGCACATCCACCTTCGACCTTCGCTTGGTCATCATGAGGTCGAACACGCGGCTGACGACGCGCGTCCGCCGCCATCTTGTGGGCGGAGTCACCCGATTTCCCGGAAGTCAGATCTGACAAGGGGCCGGAAGTGCAACATCGCCAGGTTCGTGTATATATATATATATATATATATGCATGCACTTCTTCCTCTTCACGGATGGAGCTGGCCACCATTTTGTATCCCGAGCAGTATCGATCCGTGTGTCGTCACCAGGCATGTGCTCACCATTACGTTTGTATTATGCCACACACACACACACACACACACACGTTTTAACACACACCTACACACACTTTGCGTTTAGATTGTGTATGTGTGTGTTGGCTTCTTCACGTATTGGCGCATCCACATTCATCTTATCGCGCATAGTCATCGACCGCAATTTCGTTTCAATGTATTAACGATATCGCCACTCCAGTCATATCACATATGTATGTCGAATGTTGATCTTCTAAATGGATGGTACGATGAAGTTTTACTTTTCAGTGTCCGGTGTTTCACAACATCCTCGGAGTGTTCCCCGAAGGAAATTGTGGTGTTGCAACGGTGCCGACTTGCGGTTCGGTCTTTTGTATAGGTTGTTTGTGGACGGATGTATCGTCGGCTGGTTGCTCTCGTAAGCGTACCGTGTCCGACTCGAGAAGCGCCTTGTGTACTTTGCACGCAGATGTATGAACATTTTCCAAAATTTGTGGAAATACGGTCGACGGATGACGCCCGATACGAATCATTCAGTGTCTCGATGTCGAAATCGATGCACAATCTGATTTGGATGAAGCGATTGCAACCGAATGAGACTTGCGACTTAGCCGAGACGGCATCGGTCGATAGCCAGACGGATCAATTCTAATTGGGTCTAAACTAGGATGTATCTCAAGTTGGACAGAGTATTGTCGAGATGGACTTTGTGGTTTAATTTGCCGTTTCGACGAGCGATGTCTTTCACTTTTTTTTTGTATGAACGGCTTCGTCGGTCGGTTAAAATGTATTGTAATGCTTTTGGAAGAATGAATTAGTAGTCGGTTTATGTAAATGGACTTCAGAGTTGTGTCTCAACTCTTGTGAAGCCGAGATGGCGATGAAGCTCATCGATCGATACTCGGATGGATCGATTTTAAATCAGTTAAGACTAGGATGTTTCTCAAGTTGGACAGAGTATTATCGAGAAGGACTTAATTGCCGATTCAACGAGCAATATCTTTCAACTTGTGGCATCTTCCAATTTTTGTATGAGGCACTTTTATGTTGTATTTTTATGTACTTTGTATGTTGTATTTGTATACCTATTTAAGAAGCACCTTGTTTTTGCGCAACTAAAAAGAAAGAGGGTTGTGGCCGTCCGAGATTTGCGACTTTGGTTGGTTATCATTAATGTTTGTTCCAAGTAATGTCAAGTAGTCAAGTAATAATGTCGATATCCAGGTAGTATGCGCAGATCGATTTCAAGTCGGCAAAAACTAGGTTGTTTGTTAAGTTGGACAAAGTATATATTGAAAGTATTATCTTAATCGGATAAAGTATTGTTTTTTTTTTTTTTTGAAAGAGTAATGTTTCTGAATGCATTCTGTTATCAGTATCTATCTGCATTATAAAGATAGTCCTAGGATTGAGTTACAACTCTTTGTAACATCTTCCAACTTTTGTATGAAGTCTTATTATATAGTTCTAATGTTTTTGAAAGAGTAATTGTTATGTTTCTGAAAGAATAATTGCTATCAGTAAGTAGTTATATTGTAAAGATGAACCTAAGGACTGAGTTGCAACTTTTGTACAAATGACTTCTGACGTCTGCATGAACGGGTATTTTGAAAGTACATATATTACTTATCACTGTAATGTTTATGAACGAACAGCCATTATTAGCTACGATGAAGATGAACCTCCCCAGGATTGAGTCACAGTTTCAATGAGCAATATCCAACCAACTTTTGTATTATATGCTGTATTTAACTGTTGAACCTACATATCTTGTACCGTTGAACTTATATGGGAAAGATGTTTATGTTTGGTAATAATATCAGGATGCCAGTAGTCCCCATTATGAATCTCGTCTTCTAGTGATGACATCAAAATAATTATTTTACCATTTTCAACGAATTTTATTGATCTGAATTGACTACATACATATTCATATGCACTGTGATTGATTTCTTCAAATTGTTACTTAGTGCATATGTTGTATTTATATATTGCCTTTATAATATATTATATATATATATATGTTATCATATGCTAACAGGGAAAAGCATTACTAGTAACAGTGATTGAATATTCAAACAATTTAATGTACATATGTATATGTACTAACATGACAGAGTTTATTGTGGCTATGGCTTTTATTATCATGTTACTGTTATCATACATTTTGTGCTGTTCACTGAAAATGACCTTATTTCTTAAAATGATCGTTTTAAGTGTGTGAAAGAGTACAATAATAATACACAATGGAGTAATTCTTTTCTTATAGTTTGTAAATATCAATTTTTCGTTTAAAATTTGCATAGTATATGGAATATGTTAATTTTTGTTATCTTATTTAATGTGATTTTTATAATAATTTTTTTTTCTTCCTCAGGTCGATGAAGACGATGGATTGCCATCTCAGATATGCAAAAAATGCATCAGCAATGTTAATAACTGGTACGCTTTCAAGAAGATTTGTGAGGATTCCCAACTCAAATTACGGGATTGGCTGAATGGTGATGGTACAACCGAGCAGGTTTGTGATCAAGAACATTTTAGTTTGAATTCTGAATGAATGAAGTACAAGAATAAAAGATGACTATTTATGAATATGTCTTTATTTATATATGAAGTATTATTTATCCTGATATATATTTTAAAAGAGTGAATTTGACAAATATTTTTTGACTTTTCAGGAAGTCATAAAGATTAAAAAAGAGCCCTCCTCAGAAGATGATGATATTGTTATTGATGCCTCATATGCAGGACTTGATTTGGTAAATATTACTATAGTGAAATTTCATTTCGATATTTGTGTTGAATTCTTTTATTGTTGGAATTATTATATCCCCATTTGTGTATTTAATACCAAAAAGAGATTTTACTGTCAATTTGTTACCCTGAGATTGAAATTGCAGGAAGATGGCAATCGTCTCAGATTACAACCGGAAGGTCCACCGATATTGGCTTCTCTGGGTTTAGCACCGCGAAACGAAAAGGTAATTACAAATATTAACTTTATATAATTAAGTTTTGGTTAGTTTTACTTTATTTTAGTAACATGGAATACGCTTAAAATGCTTGAAGGAAACATTTCGTTAGAATTATGATTATCGATAAGCCTGTGTATAAGCATAAAATGTCTTTTGTTCTCACTCATTCCAAAAATTTTTTAGACTTAGATGTCATACAAATACATACACGGGTACAAAAAATAGTTTTTTGTGGAGATTGTTTTTATTTAATTTTAGTATGGATTTTTTTGTCATAATAGTTAAGACACTATCATTTATAATACACATACATACATATGTGTGTTCGTATACACATGGAATCTTTAATTTTGTTGCACATTACACCACTTTTCTACGTAATTTTCTCAGTTTTGTTAAATTGCTTCTCTTTTTTTAAATGTTAATTTAAAAACTGATGAATAAATAATTGCGCAAAAAATTTGAGATTCTATTTGCCTATTTGTTGTAGCCATTCTCAATAATATAAAATTGAATTTAAGAAAATTGATCATTTGATTAATTTCACGTTAAAATTGTAATAATTTAAACTATTTCAAATACTAAAATTGATTTGAATGGTAATAGAGTCATTAGTGATAGGTATCTATGGTGGTTGCATTGTTACACCAGCAGACTGCGTTATTTTCTTTGGCCCACAGAGCAACATAGATCCACGTGCTGATTGGGATCGAGTTGTTGCCATTCAGAGCCTAATTGAGAAAGACGAAGCCGTTGAAGGAACCGAGTCTGCCGACGAAAACGATGTCTTGGGGGTATCTGAAGCAGACAGTGATTCTGACCAAGAACTAGGATCAGCAAATGAAGACGACGAAGATAAAATAGAGTATCGTTCTAAAGACGGATATGTCAGATATCCAAAAAAGCCATTTAATCGAAGCACTACAGATTCATTGAAGAGAAAGTTTATCTCAGGTTGTGGTGGAGAAGCGAGCAATGCACAAACGCCAGTTCAGGCATGGTCATGTATTATAACTGATAGAATGATAGAGAATATGGTGTATCATACAAATGAGTACATAGAGAAATACTATCCCGCTGCTGGTATTACTGGTGATTTATAAGAAAATTTAACGACCCTAGCAGAGCTAAAATCGTTGTTTGGAATTCTTTATTTATCAGGCATTATGAGACCAGCTTTTTACAATTCATCAGAAATGTGGTGGGCAGATGGATGTGGGCTAGGAATTGTGCAATTAGCTATGAATTTAGATAGATTCAGATTTCTTTTAAAATGCGTGAGATTTGAAAATTCAAAATCTGACGAAGATGATCAAATCGATGATCAACTTTTTTCAATGAGGAAATTTTTAGACAGTTTCACCACAAACTGTAAGACATCATATAATTTTGGTTCCTGTGCTGTGGTCGATGAAACTATTTTACCTTTTGATGGTTCTTGTTCATTTCGCCGATCAGTAAAAACTAACAATGGTGAAAAAACTGGCATTAAATTGTATACTCTTGTTGAATCCGATACATTTTACACAGCTAATATAGAAATTTGCACTGCTGAAAAGGGCAATGGTGAAATTGCACACACCCGTGCTGTTAGCGACAGTGTCAAAAAACTAGTTAGTCACTTGTCCCATAGTGGGATGACAATCTTAATGCCTCCAAGGATTACATCTTTTAATTTAGTTAACCACTTACATAATGAATGTGGACTAAATTGTGTTGGAGGACTACTTTCCAAACGCAAAGAAATACCATCTGTTTTTTATGGTAAAGAAAGAAAGAACTTTAGTTCTTTATTTGGTTTTACTGAAAATGGTATCACATTGTTATCTTACATCAATTCTAAGAAGAGAGCTTGTATGATGATTTCAACCAAAAATGACCACTATCATGTTCGGAAAACGACTCGTAGCGGAGCGCCAGAAGCACTTGTTTGGTACAAACAACGAAGAGGTGCGGCTAATGTAGCTACTTCTTTGTCAAGAATATATACTACTGCTCGACGATGTGGAAGGTGGCCTCTTGCCGTGTTTTTTGCACTTCTCGATATTGCTGCTATTAACGCTCAAGTTCTGTGGTTGTCCAATCGCACCCAGTCTGATGTCATATTTCGGAGGAATTTTATTAGAAGCTTAGCTCTCGAATTAATGAACGATCATATTAAAGTAACTAATGCATCCGAAGAGAAAGCAACTGGTTTTGAATTAGATCCATTGTTAGCCATACGAGGGGGTCCGATAAAAAATGTAGCTTCTACTGATGCACTCCTTCGCAGACATCGTAGATGTAAATTGTGTGCTCGCAATGCTGATCGTAAAACCAAAGCATATTGTGTATCTTGCAGTACGCCCGTATGCAAAGAACATTATAAACCGTTGTGTATTTGTTGTGCTTTAAAGTTTTAGATTATGTCAACTGTAAATTTTCTATACATTTCAAACCAATTTTAAGTTTTTATTTATAAAATTTAAGTTTTTCGTTTCAAGATTTTGTAAGATTTTTTTGGAATTATTTACTTTGTTCATATTTTTATTTCATAAGAAAATTTTATCAATCTATTGAACCACTCATAAAATATGTATTATTGTTTATAATTATAATTTTTTTTTCTAAATTTTATATACCAAGATTTTTGAGTAAATTACTTGTATTTTGTTACATTTCAATAAAACTGAGGTGAATAATAATATTAAAGTTTTTATTTTATATGTTTATAAACTGTTTTCAAATAGTAATTTTCTGTAATGTTTTCATCATACAGAAAAATGGTTATTCATCAACATTAGATTGAAATAATAATTTAAGATTTAACAGGTTGTTTGTTTATAAAATATTTTAATATATTGAGAATGAGAATGACTACACATTAGATACATTTTATTTTGCATTAGTTGTTTCGTTTTTATATAATAGTTCTGCTAATAAACATAGATATGTAATTCTGTTATTTTGACATTTGTTTCATTAGGAAAATGATGAGGAGCACAATTTGTCAAATGGATTGGTCGGTGTGGGTCATTTGTCAACCGAGGTGGAGCATCGTCCTGTACCTGTCGAGCATTTAGCATCTAAAGACTGTTTGGTGTGTGGTCGTGCTTATCGCTATTCTCATAATGCTCGCCGTCACGAACTCACTTCTCACGGCTACGATCGCTATACTAACAAGATCGAATCTAACATTCCCATTTCAAACATGAGATCAAATTCTCACAATTCTAAAACGAGGTTTGTACAACATCCCATGGCTAATAGAATGGATATCATGCAGACACAACCCTTACTGAATGGTCAACCTGAAATTCTCAAATCCCTATTGACGGCGAGATCAGACGGTGGCATTTCAGAATCTGAAAATATTCGATCACGGTCAGAAACTCCCGACTCGTTAGCTTCTGACACAGAATTGCAGCCGTATCAAGTTGAAGCCATAATATCCGAACCTGATACCTATATGCACAATTCTGATATGTCTGACGATGAGAACAATATGCAAGCTGAACATTCTCCAAGATCAAACACCGATGTAGATTATGACATTGATTTGGATTTGAGTTCTCAGTTAGATATTAATAAAATAATTGGTGTAGATGGTGATGGTTATGGTGATGATTATGATGATGGTGAAAATGAAGAAGAATATGACGATGAAGGTCAAAATGTATGTGAAAACGTTGAAAGTGAAGTTGTATGCTCCGCTGATCTGGATTTACATAATGTTGAAACTCAGCATGGTGAAGTTGTGGTTAAAGAAGAACAAGAAGATGATGTTCCCGAGTCTTTGGTACCTATTGTAGAATTGAACGAAAACACTGATGCTAACAATATGGATAGTGACAGCGAGTCGGACGATGAGTCCCCCGAATCCAATCAATCAGCTAATTTAGAAAGTGTGTGTGACAATAATTTAACGATAACGTCAGGCCAGAAGAATTTTATTCTGAATTACAGAGATGTTATCGAACAAATTAACACGATGAAATGTAAATGCTGCGTTAAAGATTTTCCGAGAAGAAAAGCCGTCATTCAACACTTGCAAAAGAATGGATCTAAAATACCCAAACATACATGTTACAGTTGTGTTTTGCAGTTTAACAATATTGGTGCATTCTTGAGCCACATGCGTTATAATTGTTGTAACGATACATGGAAATTAATATATAGAGAAGGTGATATTCCGGATAATATGGTCGTTGACGATATGTCTCCGATGGATTCTCAAGATAGTTCTGAAGGACTTTTCAAATCGCAATACAAAGAAATTTTGAATTTCCGATCATATGCCTGTAAATTATGCCCAGCCAAATATCAATTGAAACAATTAATTATCAAACACGTGCTAGACGTCCACGAAAGCATTACAAAGGTACCTCCTCTCACATGTTTCAATTGCAAGTATAAATTCTTAGAAAGTCGTCTCTGGAAGAAGCATATTCGAAACGGTGAATGTACAGTCAATGTATCGTGTGACCTGTGTTCTGAAAGATTCCATTCGACGCAGGATTTTAATGAACACGTCCTGATTGTGCACATGGAAGCCTTCGTCAACCAATCTGTCGACAACAGTTCGCATTTAACTAATGGAAGATCTACTGTCTGCCCGTTGTAAAAAAATAGTTTCTCCAACTATCACAATCTAATTAAGCATCTGAGAATGGTGCACAATGAAGACCGGCCCCATATTTGTCAACATTGTGATACCAAATTTAGCGATGTTGGTGAACTTAACCAACACATTTACTTAGAACATTCTGAACAATTCATGAACGGACATGAAGAGGAACCCGAAGTGAAGGAAGAAATAGCATATAACTATTCGTGCACAGAATGCGATGCAGTATTTGAGACTGTTGATGGATGGACTGATCATCAGATTATTGTGCATCATCACGTTGCTTACGAGTGTGATCAGTGTAATAAGAAGTTCTGGGAAGAAACCGAACTCGAAGAGCACAAACATGTCCATATGAGAGCTCAAATATACAAATGTACAATGTGTTCAAATTCTTATGGTACTACACAAAAACTTACAGAACATATATTTCAATGCCACCAAGAAACCCACCAAGATAAATCTTTTGAAACTCAATTTTATTGTGAAATATGCAAAAGATTTTTCAAAAGTCGACAAGCTTTCTCTAATCATATGCGTATTCATGCTAAAGTTCCAACTACTAATCGCCGTGCTGGTGAGGTAAAGCGTGCTGAGACTCAATTTAAGGGGCATCAGATGCAAGTTCAAAGTATTCAATCTTCTTCAAAACCATTGAAAATCGTGAGTCCCGCACCTTATTCTTGTGACATTTGTGGAAAAGGATTTTTACATAAGAAAAATATTTGGAAGCACAAGAAAATTTTGCATTCTAATATAATCAACAAGCCAAAAGAAATTTCTGAAACTTCTCAGATGAGGAGCGTTTCAACCGAGGAAGATGAATACACCAACGATGATCATTCTCATCTTACTATACCACAATTTGATAGTTTTGTATCTACTGTGTACGATCAACCTGATAATAGTGGCTCCGAAGGAAATTTATTGTATCAATGTGATCTCTGTGATAAAAGGTTTGCAGTTAAAAGTAGCATTTGGAAACACAAGCGAGTTAAGCATGGTGTGATAAATCCAGCTACACCTGAAACTACCGGATTAGATTCTATAAAAACAGAAAACGTTAGAACAGATGTTCTGAAATCAGAGGCGGCTATAATAAGTTGTACAATATGTAAAATAAATTTCACCGATAAGAAAGCTTATTATCGTCATAGAAAAATGGCACATAAAGTTAGCTTACAAATGTGCAGAATTTGTGGCATGACTTTAAACACCTCTATGGAACTATTCGAACATTTAAGAATCGTACATGCAAAAGAATTATTAGGCTATAATGCTAGTCAAGTAAAACCTCAAAAGAAAGGTCAATTATCAAGAACAAATGTTTCCAGTGACGAAGATGAAGCCAATCAAACAATAAGTCATTCCAATAATCGTAAAGGTTCCAAATACTTTTGTGTAGCTTGTAGTAAAACTTTTGGCGATGTGGTAGGGTTGCAGAATCACAATTGTCTTGCGCAAGGTTCAATATCTGAAACTTACGATTGTGAAATATGCAATAAGAGCTATACGTCAATTTCAGCTCTCAAAAGCCACAGGGGTTGGCATTTGCGTTCTCCCGACGGGAGAGCAGCTTTTAGTAATTCTGGCCTTTGGATGCCTCAAAATAAAGTTACCAGTAAAGTTAGCAAGCACGAAGTACTCGAAGCTCCTCGCCCAAAGAATCAAGTCGTTCAAAAAGAAATATCACCTCTGCAAATAAAAAGAAAATTGCCACCTGACGTACAAGTTACTTTGCTAAAGAAAAGTAAATTTTCAAATGAAGGGATGCCCATGGAAACCTTGCCAATGCCACCAGCCGTTCCGCAAAATCCCGTCACTCAACAATTGGCAGTGAACGAAGATCGTTATTGTGAGCCCTGTGGAAAGGTATTCACCAAGAAAGCAGCCTACCAACGCCACGTAGAAGAAGTTCACAAGCTCAATGCTGTATTCTGTCCCATATGTAATAAAAGTTTCTCAAGAAAATCTACTTTATGGATGCACATGCGAAAGCACGATACCGAAGATGCTTCTGAACCGGCTGAAGCTGAAGATAGTGACGACGAACAAGAAAGTAGTTTCCAAGCTCTCCGACCACCACCAGTGTACAGATGTGAAGTTTGTAATTTACAGTATAGCTCCTCCAAAGCGTTGAGACGACACAGATTGAAGCATCATCGAGATGTCAACGAAACGGGAAATCACGTCAACGAAAGAATAGCACCGAGATTGCAAGAAATGGAGGAGGACAATCGGGTCATCGAAGAAGGTGTCGAAAAAGAGTACAAATGTGGGTTGTGTGAGGAGGAGTGGGAGACGGAAGAGGAAGTGTGGAACCATCCGCATTACCGTTGTTCGTTATGCGGAATGTATTTTTCACAGCATCAGTACCTGGTAGAACACATGCGATCGCACAGTTCCGAGAAAGAACAGATGTACTTTCCGTGCGGCAAATGTGAACGTTTCTACACAAATAAAAAGAGTCTTCAAAGGCATATTGAAACTTTTCATTAATAGTGAATGTATGTAGTCAATGATAAATAATTATAATGTATTTGTACAGACTGACTTGGGGGTACCGTGCTCCACCACGTGAAATGAAAGCACACGAAATGCCAAAACATCAAAAGACTTAAAAACATAGTAAGTAATCTGCGCGCAGTGGTGGTCACTATTGTGTTCTCGGTTTAAATTTAAGGTGATTTTTAAACGTACTGCATCGAATTGCGGATAAAGTTAGTTTTATTCGTGCCGGTGTTTTCTCAAAATTTCATTTAATGCGACTTTAATAACGGTGTTATTTGGCTTTAGTATTTTATATGCAGTGATTTTGCATACCATTCCAACACTTTTCTTTTAAACATACCCATATTATGTTTGGATAAAAGGTTTAAAAACTTTTTTTTTTTGATATTAGTTGTTACCAAATTTAATACTGATATATATTGTGACGTTTTCGTTAGTACATAATATTGTATTTTGTTACTTATTTCCGAGTACACACATTTTTAAAATTCTATAGTGTTAATTGTTTGGAAGAATCAGTGAATTTAATCAGTTCTATTAAAATGTATGTATGTGTGTATGTATATCGTAAGTATTTTGTATAACATTTATGCATTTTTTATGAAACACGTACTTCTCCATCTGTATAGTAATAATAAGCATGTGTGTTGCATCAGGGAATTAACTTTTTCCCTTAATTTAAATATTTACAACTGTAGTATACTACATACATTAAATTATTATACAAACACAGGTGTACATATAATTACGTGTAAACAATACTTAAATGCTTTATGACCGTACGAATCACACGATTAAATATTTTTATATTCATTAAATGTTTCACACCGGTTACATATCTTTTGTCTTCACTCGTTTCACTTAATTTTATTCTAATTTTTAATTTGTGGTTAGGTATCATCTAAGATTTCTTATATCTAATGTTTTATTATGATCCTAATATAGCCGTTTTTGTTAATCAATTTTTATCACTCTAATTTTAACCCTTTTGTGAGCCATATAAATGTACTCCGCACTGTATACGTAAGAGTAAGTTTATGTGGTGTAAATATTACGAAAAAAATTTATATATCTATACTTAATATTTTTACCTATTGAAATCCTATTTTACCTATTTGAATTACTTCTCAACCAGATACTTCGTAATAGTTTTCAACTATGTATGTTAGACTGAACATATGTACCTTGGTAAATGAGAAATTAACTGTTAGCAAAAATAAATTTTAGCTAATTTTACCATTGAATCAATTATAACAAATTATAGTAGATAAGAATTAGATTGATCATGAAAGGGTTGAATTTTTGTATAACGTTTCATTTTAATCTACTGGCATTATTGCAGTGATTCGTTTTTCATTCATACATTTTTAAATTGGATGTTACAAAATTCTAGTGACTTTAATTTTGTGTATGTATGTATCTACTAGTTTATAAAATATAATATTTTATGAACTAGTTTATGACTGAAACAAACAAATTATTATAAGTACAGATTCCAAATAAAAGTTTATAAAAAAGAGATTTTTATTGATTTTTTACTTCTATAAGTTCAATATCATATAAAATGTAGTTGTTTTTTGAATGAAATATTATTTTAATATGTATGAATATTTTGGTTTTGAATTGTTTGATTTGGTTATACAGTCATATTGTATACAAAATATTTCTCTAGTTGGACTTTGAAGCATATTTTCTATGCTTATATTTTTTTTTATGTTAAATTTATTGGTATGTACGTAGAAAAATACATTTTCTTTCAGTTGTTCGTCGTTAAAAGTTCCTTGTAAAAACCTTATTTTCATGACAACTACATACGCCAGTTTTCGTTTGATATTTGTTTACGCTACTTTTCTGATTTTTACAAGCAAACGACACCTATGCATACTTACCGCTTAATTCCTAGTCCAAATTTGAATAGCACATTTCACATTTTACTATTAATATTCTTTAAGATTGTGATTCTTAGCGAGTAAAATCAGAATAGTGGTTTAATTAAAATGTCGACATTGCTTTATATAATGTAATTGAAATATTTGTAACTATTGTTTATTTATTGTTTTATTGCCTTGTACATTTTTTACGACACCAGGGTTTGTAAAGAAAAATAAAGATATTCTACAGTTTCATATGGTCTTATTAAGTCCCATTCTGCTCCGATTTCTGCTGGAATTTTGTCCATAGGGGGATTATAAAAGTAGTTAAAAGTGAAAATACAGTGTGAATGCACAAAACATTTTAATATAAACTTAAAAATTCGTACAACAATATGAAAAATTATAGACTATTTTTATAATAATAAACGGGATGGGAAGTCCGTTCTCACTATATAAATTCATTTTGTAACCACCCAAAAGTTTCAATTACCTACATATTGATATACTTTAATAATAATAATAATTTAATGAATTAATAATATCTATATAATGTTTTTTTAATTTCAATAGAACATGAAATTTTTAAGTAGAAATTAAATACACATTTCTATGATAGCGAAGATCGGTCGGAATTGGTCTTATTTATTGGTGTCAAGTAGGACTTTAAATGTTGGAAGATTGTTTTAGAATAATTTTAACTGGTGTCCATTTCTCACCGATCTTCGGGTAACCTAAATAGCACGCAAGCATTTATTTGAATTGTTATGCAGTACGTGCCCAACTTGAACTAATCAGGAATTGGGGGATCAGGGAAAACACCTATTTACGGGAATTAATGCTCTTATAATTTTTTTTAATATCTCAGTGATATTTATGTATGTAGTTATGACATCATAGTGAGAATCGAATATTACTTAAAAATTCAGAGGTAACATCTAGAAAGACAGCGCATATCAATATTTATTTGCGCAAATTACAAACGCTACAATCAAAATACTTTTTTTTTTTAACTTTATCTGAATATAAATATAGATGTATTTATAGTAATATGTTATTAATATATGAGTATAAATTTCATTATTTCTATATAATAAATGATACATGAATATTACTAATTTTAATACCTAGCTACACGTACATCAAGAAATTTTACTTTTTTAATGTAAAAATATCAGTTTTGTTTTTATTAGAAATTTTTTTATTATTAAAATTACAAAGAAGCTGATAAAAGCGAAAATATAGAAATGCCACTACCGAGGTACATTTTCACACAAAACTATATACATGTAAACATGTATGTATTGTATGTAATTGCTGTGTGTATGTAAATGTTTCTACCAGATTCAAGATTTGCCGAGTGCTTTGCCGTTCTCGTTTAGGTTCATGGTGTTTCGTACACCATGAAGATCGTAGGTGCAATGGCGGCTATATTGAAATTATCCTATTTTGTACATTATCAAGGAAGAAACATTACATTGAGTTTAATTAGATTGTAACTGACAAAAAATAAAATGCTTTTCAGGTGGAACTTTATACGTCGATTGTTGTTGACTTATTGGCATTTATTCTGGATCGGTTTATCGATAGTATTCAATATAATATGAAATTATAGAATGCACAGCGAAATAAATGTCACAAAAAATTCAAAATACACAATACAAAAATGTAAGAATAAACGTTTAATTGTATTGCATCTCACTTTGCGCGATATAAAAAATTGCATATCAGCAGTCATCACAGAGTTGTCAAAACGTTTTTAAGGGTTTCGAGTGTCACAAATTTATTCTTATAATAAATATACTCTTTTAAAGCTTAATTGAAAGTAAAGAAGATATTTAATTTTCATACACGAAATATATGTGATTTTTTTAGTAGTAAATTTACTTATAACCATTGATCAAAGTTTTTTTTTTTTGGTTTTTTTGTATTTTTTTTTATCATTCTCCTACATTTAATGATTAATTATTTTGTTTTAACTATGTTTTTATCGTACTCATAAGCGTAATTCAAATACAAATATTACAATTGTAAATATATTTATGTGCATGTATTCGTTACAGCAAAAACCATTTAGTTCGCAATAATTTTACCTAGTTCAAATAACTGAAGTCTGAAATTAATATAAGTTTTGATTTTAAAAGTATTTCTTTTTTTTCCTTGTTTTTTTTTTATTGAAAAACTATTGTCCTGATAGTATTGGGTTTATATTAAATTAAATTAAGATCAATAATAGTTGATTTTGGTGTCAGGTTTGATGTTACTGTTGGTTTTGAGGGGTATGGGATCTCTGACAGGTTGAGAAAGTCTAAATCAGGTTATGTTATAATGAATAAAAGATAGCTTTCATGTTTTTCTTTTATTTGTATCAAAATTTTCTAGGTAAAATTATGCATCGAGTTCCAGATATTAAAATGGAATATAGATAACTTTTACTGTAAGATACATAATTACAATATAGTAAACATAACACTTAGGAGAAATTCAGCGACCCTTTTAATTATGTTGTTATAAAATGAGCACGTTTAATTTTTGGATGTAAAAAACGTGAAAGAAAACATGTAATTTTAAACAATTTTCTTTATATTTTTGGGAAGTGAAATTAAATAAGTCACCGTTTTCCAATATTCAAATCCAAAAAGGGAAACAGTATTATTTTTTTAATTGTCATCAATAGAAATGTAAAAAAATATTCACTTTGAATCGCTTAGATGTCGACTGGAAATCTACGAGACTATTACACAGTATTGAAAGAAAGAGAAATTTTACAGACAGACACTACAATTTTAATACAATTTGTAAAACAACCTTCTTCTAATTTTATGGACTGTTTACTTTTTTTTTACAATAAGTAGCTATTTTTTATTTACTTTTTTAATATTATTTATTAAGCGGGTAAGTCCGAGATATAGATATTACGAATCTTCTTTCCACAATCTATTTCTACGCATATTTTTTATACACTGAATCCCTTTTTGTGCCACATATTATTATTATTGTAGTTCGTTTGAAACGTACATACATTGTTCGGACCAGACACGAGGTGGTCTCGGGATGGTTGAAATTAAACACATTAAAAACGATTTAGCGTCTGGTTCGAATCTTGTTTTGTTAACAGTGTCACGGTCACATTTTTATTTATTTTTTTATTTTCACACTTTTATTCAATGCCTAGGCGAATCGATTATTACCACATTAATCCGAATAGTTAACTACTTTCCGCGCTCAGAGCAGCAAAACTCCCGTTCAATAAGTATTTTAACATTACTTCTATTTATTTATTTATTTGTTTAAAAAAATATTCTAAGTATACATATATATATATATATTTAATTATAATAATAATAATATATTCGAAAGAAAATATCTACTTGAGTATTGTATGTACTAAGGATTAGACATGCGAGCTTTACGAATGGAATGTACGTGACGTATAAACGGCAAATTAATCAGCGCTCCTCAAAACGTTTTTCGTTCACATTTTGATGAATTAGCACAACCGTCATCTCCATAGTAATAAAATGATACAAATGTAAGTAAATTGACCCGATTATACACAGTGATGGAAAGCTACTTTTTCCGTCTTACGTTCACCTTTCAAAGTTCGCTTCTATTTTTCTCCGCTCAAATTAAACACTATAACAAGTCATAATTATATAAGTACATATGTATAACTATTTTTACCCTTAAATCGACAATTAATAAGAAAGGGAATATAAGGGTTTGGGGTTTTGGGGGTAATTATAAATCGTTAAACATTAAGTTAGATAACATCGAGTACTATAGAAGGTACATTTATTGCGTACATATTTATTCTGGATAAGTAATGGAAATTTGCACGTGATCCAGACATTACAAAGATCGACACTTAGTGCCTAAAATTACGTTAAAAATATGAAAAAATATATTTGCTTTAGCCACTAGGTATACAAGAGAATCAAATAATCATACACAATAATAGTAATAATAATGATAATAAACGTATTTTTCATTATTTGCAAAAGAGTTTTTTTTTTTTTGACCATAGTTTAACCCTAAGGAATGAGCCCGCTGTTTAAATTTCAAACTTTTTCTTTGTTATATAGTACCTACATATATAACAAAATGACTAAGAGTTTTTTACCTGTCGATGAAAATAAACTTTGACAGTGGATTGATTATTTATTTATTGTTTATAAAAATATCAGTTTGAAATTATGATAATGGCAAGGCTTGATTTTTTCACAATCCTTTTTTTTTTTTGATATATTATTCACTAATATAATATATAATATTTCACATTATAAACATACGTACATACATGTTCATTATGAATGTTTGTTCTTTGAAAAAATGTTTCGCTAGATTGATTTTAAAATCACTCACAAGTGTAAGTGACCAGTCAATATGTTTGTATTAAATATATATAACGATATTAAGGTAACGAAGTAGACTTTTTAACGGAATTTGCCGTCCTAGAGTAGTGCAGATGTTCTAAGAGAGCTCTTATATCAAGGGAGAAGCCTCCGTCCTTTATTGATTCTCATTCCAATTATCGTCGTTTTATTTTTGTTTTATGCTAAACATTTAATAACAGCACGATATCATATATCGTGTAGGAAAATTGACCTAGTGAAATATGTATAGGTGTCCATCCGTCAACATGAATTTTCAATGACACGATTCTATTATGTTATTTTATCAAATATTATTGCGAAAAATTTTACTAATAATTAAATATGATAATATACACACTCTTACACTTTTCATTAGGTAATTAATATACTTTGAATTTTGTTTGAATTATTCAAGTTAAAAAATATGGCAAGATTTTTTTTAATTTTACATAATTTGTGTTTATATGCACGCACATGTTTGAAACGAAACAACAATTAGCTAATTAAAACACTGATACATTTTTTTTATACAGTTTGTACACATTCAATATATATGTATATAATATTATATATATATATATATATGAAATTTAACTAAATTTTTTCTATAGATGTGAAAATATATTTTGAAGTATCATTTCATATTATTTGTATACATATATATGTAATTTAAGATAAAAAAATTGAAAATAGATTGAAACATTTACTTTTTGATACATTTTTTCTTAATTTTGAATACAATAATAGTCTTTGAAACTATATCCTTTGGCAGAATAAGTTGATGTAGGGAATAATTTTGTTTCATGTACATAATTTTTCATCGAATTCATGTCGTGATTTAATTTTCATGCAATTTATGGACGCTGTGAATTAAAAGTACATATTCATCATACACGGATATTTAAATTATAATAAAATAAAATTGAATTTACTTATACATATATATTTTTGATTACATATTTGCGTGTGTATGTGTTGTATGTCACACATTTCACATAGAAACGTTCCTCAATGTCCCTTTTTACTTTATCCATATATGTATGTATGTATGTAGTGTAGATAAAGTATTGTTGTTTTTACTTTTATTTTTTATAAGAACTTGAACATTGAAATAATGCGCTATTATAACGCACCATTTGAGAAACGCACCAATGCAATGGAGGAAATGGAGGAGGAATTTGTTGGATTTAAAATAAAATCAATTACACGTACACCTCGTTCAACGCGTTTTTTATGTACATATGTTGCTCCGACTCTCGGTCGTAGAGGACGTACTAATTGGATTTAAATTCTTCTAGGAAGTCCGAGGCTATTTTTCACGGACGTTCAACGAGGTGTTCGATGTAATGTTTAGAATAAATAATAAAAAAAAAGTCAAAAAGTAACAAAATTAAAAATTTATATTTACGTAATAAAAAATACATCATAATCGCGTACAAATATAATAAGTATTAAAATAAAAAAATTCTGTGAAAAAATAAAATATAGTAAAATAATGAAATCGTACAATCTAAGTATTTATCTATAATACAAAAAAAATAAACAAACGCATTTAATTTAGGGAGGGAATGCTTGGGCGCCCCTCCCAGTGTACCCTAAAAGCTACGGACATGAGACTTAGGGCTGCCACAGAGCTGTGATATGCGCGGATGGGTCGACCCCGACTAGAGTCACTCTGGTGCCCCGATGTATGTCTGTCTGTCTGGCTGTGTAAGGTATATTGTGTCCTTCGTATTTACACCAAAAACGATCCTCATACATCATACTATAAATATATATATATATATATATATATATATATATATATATATATATATATGTATATATAGATATATATAATATATAAACTAGCGTATGTAAAGTGTACATGTATGTGTGTGTGTGTGTATATATATATTTGTCGTGTGTAAGTGTCTCGTCTGCTTTACGTGGTGGTTCGTCCCGCTACGATGCACTAGTTGTAGAAGCCGGTGAAAAAATAAACGACACGTTTGGTTATAATAGTAATGTTGCGGTTGCGTCTGTCGTGGGCGGTTAGTTTGCCAGCAGTAGAGGTTGATAGCGAGGCGCCAATTCGGCGGGGGGCGCCCACGCGCGTTCCGATGGGGGCGCAGGCGCCGATGAGGATGGGGGGAAGCGGCCGGGGGCTGAGCCCCCGCTGGCGCCCCCAGACGCGTACGACGCCCCCGGGTAGTAGAGGGGCCCCTCCGAGGGGGAGAGGGCTCTTCCGCCCCCGGAAGAGCCTCCGCCCCCGCTGCCTTGCTGCTGCAGCGCGCGCTGCTTTATGTAGTTCGAAAACTCCGTCGGCGACATTCTGAAACATAGTGAAAATTCCATGTCAATTCCAGTTTGATTCAGTTTGGTGTGTTTGTGTCGAAGCGCCTCGACGAGGTTAGCGTGGAGGTGCGAGTTCCCATATGCGTGCGCGAGAGCCTCGAGCCTCGAGGCTCGAGTCTCCGAGATCGCACCTCACCGCTAACCTCTTGGAAAACCGCTGCGACGCAATACGCGACGAGTGGACGGTCACTACTTTTACTAGGGGGTGCAAAGTATCCAGGCCTCAATTAACTTAGCGATCTGTATTGTATTCAATTATTTTTACTAAGTTATATTGAGCATAATCCTAAATAAACTCCGTAGGAGGAGGTGCTGAAAAGAGTTTGGAAGAACCGTTCATTCGATACATTTGGTTTCAAAAGAAAATCTACGGCTACGAGAGAGTATGCAGTTTCAGCTTTTTTTGTATGTGTTTCTTTTACCGCGTGTGTGTTAAAAGGGACACGAATTTTAGGGGCATCATATGCACTAGTAACGTTTGTCTCCTCTATGAGAAAGATAAACATCTGTACCTTTTTAACACACTCAGTTTGATGAAACATAAACTCAATTATTGCATATTTTTATACTAGTTTTATATAATAGTTCTCTCTCTACTGAAATGGATAGTTACCTATTGGCGCGTTTGCTGGTCGTCTTCAGTTTGGTGCTCCCGAACTTGGTCTGGGCAAAAGTGGCTGTGGTGAACGTGAGTGGCGCAGTGGCTCGCGGTAGGAAAGGTGGTGGCGCTGGACCAGGAGATCCTCTGAAGGCGAGGGGGAGAGGAGGCGCAGGCGTGGGTGCAGGCGCAGGTGAGCCTCCAACTGAAGCTGGAGCTCTGGGTGACAAACTGAGAGCACCCAAACCCCCGCTAACAGCCTCGATGGGTCTGAAGCACTGAGCCTCTGGGTTGAAGGTGCGCGTGACTTCGCGATCTGCACACCTGTCCTCTTGCTGCTCTTCGCTGAACAGCACCTTCACCACTCCCTTCTCTCCGATGCGGTAGCTGACCTCACCAGGATCCACCCACACGGCCAGCTCGGGAGGCAGGTTCTCGAGGACATCCCTCACGGGTACTCCGGACTCGCGAGATGCCCTCTGCAAAACCGGATCTAGCGGCTCGCCCGTCTTCAGACACCGGAACGCGGAGCCTTTGAAAGGCTTTTCCGGGTACCAGTGCCCTCTGAATTTGTCTTTTAATGCTTTCTCCAACTCCTCACCGAAGATGTTGACCCGCCGTCTCGGCAGCTTGTTGTACAGGTACGATATGACGAAGTTGAGCGCCACTTGGACCTCAATATGCATGTTGGCGGCGTGCGCTCTCCAACCTGAGGACAAAACCAAAATGCCACTGTGAGAAACGGTTGCTTACTGAAATGTACATGAGTATCTTGTCGCGTTTTAAGTGCGGCGGATGCGCGTGCAATATGATAATTAGCGACGCTAACCCTTTCACAGCTAGTAACTTGACAAATAGTAAAATTTTTCAAAATTACTTGTGTTTGTTAACCACTTATAATGTAATTAAGATTATTATATCCAGCTCTTCAGTTTGAACGTCTTAAGTATTCAAGTAGCTCCATTATCTACATACATGTATTATATTAGTGTATATTGTTTTGATTCAAATTATAAAAGCCTTGTTATGTACACTCGAATAAACTACTCTTGATACAAATTATTCTTCTTAGTAAACACAATGAATCGCTAATTATATTTTCGTGTGGTTTCCAGTGAACGGGTTAACGTAGCTGAGTTTTTCAGCGACCTCTATTCGAATTGGTCATCTTCGCACACTACACCGTTTCTTCACGCGTTTTACATAACGCATTGTTATCTTCTGACAAAAATTAAAAAGAAACCACATATTTTTGCGCCTTGACCATGAATTTGAAAACGAGGAAACTTACGATTGTATACACGGTGCCATTTTGCGTTATAAGCGACGCCGTTTAAAAAAATAATAAAATGAAGCCGATGAAAAGGCTCCTTCGCATCAATCAATGACAAGACGCCATCGGATGTACGGTGAGTAATGTTTTCCCTTAACATTTACCGAAAAGATTTATGGCGGAGGGTTAATGGCGCAAAATTAAACCGTACTTTTTTTTTTTTCAAATGACGCAATCCGCAAAAAAGTCCTATGGATTGTCGTCGGGAGCTATTCGTAATGCAGTCGGGAGTGTGATGGTCGAGGAAGACGGTTATTACATAGATGACCTTGCAGTATGATGATGATGATGATGATGATGGCACATCTGTGCAGTATCCGTGTTCAATGGCAGTGGCCATCGCGGACCAGCAATAATTTAAATAACAATATGTCACAGTTACCGAAGAAGACGCATACAATTACGTACATACATGTACATATGTATGTAGATGTACGCTGTCCGACAAAATTACATAATGTGCACTTTGCAAACATAAAAATGCACTCAAGGGCGCACATAAAACTCGGAGTACAAAGTTTGCGAAAATTTTTCAACGGTTAACTTACATTATGAATTCAGAGTTTAACGTTTGCGGCGTAAGTTTTTCTATTTTGGCGAGAGTGTTGTTTTTAGATTTTAACTCTCGCCCCATACCGTCACGTACGCACGAATATGAAAATTGTAAAGTCATGTTAAAGAAGGGCCCATACGTTCTACTCGGCTTCCATATTGAATCAAAGTCTTGACTTTGAATCAAAGACTTTTACAACGTAGCTCAAAATGTTCAAGCAAAATATACCGAAGACTATCAAAATTCGACCATGTATTGCAGCGGTTCCCAAACTGTGAGTCGCGTGCTGATTTTTGGTGGGTCGTGAAAAGCTTTTGAAATGTGAATTTTCTTAAATTATTTGAAAATAAAAAAACTAACCATTTAAAAATTGGATTTTCGTGGAATGGAGACGAAGAAGATTCACGGCCGCAGTGCGTTATTTGCCGCGATGTACTCGAGAACGAGAGCATGCGACCGAACAAATTGCGTCGGCATATTGAGACGAAGCATACGCATTTAAAAAAAAGCCACTAGAATTTTTTGAAAGACAACTTGAATAGCTTGTCGTCCAAATCACCAGCATTAATGAAAAATCTCTCCACGCTTCGTATCTGAATAGTTTGCGAATCGCGCAAGCTGGCAAGCCGCACACAATTGGCAAGTCTTTAGTGCTCCCAGCAATAAAATACACAGTTGGAGTTATGTTTGGTGATTAAAAGCAAGAATAAAAGTCGAATTCGATTTCTAATAACAAAGTTGCACGCAGAATCGATGAAATGTCTCAGTGGGCAGAAGATGAGCTGATGGACGAGTCCACGGTTGCTTCTTTTCGTTAATTATGAATTATATAAAAATAAATAAAACTCTGGATGTTGTTGAGTATAAAAACAGCATTAAAAATATAAATATAAATACATATTGATTAATGCTAGGCGGGTCGCGAAAGTTTGTCCTTCTAAAAAGTGTACCAAGAAGTTTAAGGAAGCGCTGAATTGTAACGCAAAAAAAGGATATAGATCCTTATAAAATGTATAGACATTCTATATGTCAATTTTTTGGTACTTCGACACTGTAAAAGTCTTTGCCTTCATGTAAATCAAAAATCGTTTTTATTTTTCATACATAATAACAAGTTATTCAATAACGTCAACGTCAACGTAACGACTGGTTGACCCGCTTAACGTTATACGTCACGTGACGCATTCATTCACTTTGCGTTTAGGTGTTCCGGTTCCGACGGCAGCCACCCCATCTACCCTCTTTTCAAACCAGGTAAAGACCAGTGGGTGGGTTAGAGGGTGGAGAACGGATCGATGTCTCAGTGGCGGAGTACGAAACTGGGGGGTTGAGGCTCTGGTGAGCTCAGCTGGAGTCGAATTTACGCGGAAACTTTTTGCCCTCGTCGTTGGCTCTCTCAGCTGTTTTCGGGGGTTGCGAAACTCGACCCCAAAAGTAACAGAGAATGGGTGGGGAGGGAATATCGATTGAAATTCATGGCGTTGTCTGAAACCGGAGGGAAGTTTCAGAGGGTGGGTGCGACCTTTGAACGGCCAGCGCGATTGTTGCTGTACTCGGCGAACGCACACGCCTGAAAAATATTGCGTTGGAATTTTGCCGACCGAAAAGATATTGTAAATATTACGCAAATCCTTTTTAATTATACACCCATGGTCTCCATTTAAACGTTTTAAAAAAAAAAATTATGATTTTAATTGGTCGTGACGAAATGGCAATCTGACAATCGGATGTTTCGCTAGGCAGATTAGTAAATTGTATGTTCCTTTGGCGAACTACATAGGTGTATTGAACAGCTGTTTTCTTAAATCAAAGCTACTAAAGCCAAACGTAAACGAATTTTTAAATACGTAGTCGGAAAATGGTAATTCTAAATAGATCGGAAACTAATTTCTACATTTATTAGCGTAAGCGTCTGCATGTCTGTCTGCTCGTCAGGGTCGTTGCGGTCACGCTTAACATAACGAAGAATAAAAATTTAACGGTATTTTGGTTCGAGTCGACAACACGATTTTATGACCATACGCCCATTCAATCAACGATACACTACACAATTGTTTCACATACTATTAAACGGACCGTATTGGTTTTGTACAAAAAAACAACAACAAACTAGCTTGTTTTAATTGAATTGTAGCTAATGTGTTTGAAAATAGTGTACACAATATAATAAAGAAATAACTATGTACATAGACTCGTCAACTTTGCGATCAGTGTATAAGAAATACAAGTAGGTATTTGTCGTCTGATGTGTTTAATTTTAATATTCATTAGGTTGAGTTTCTTTTGTGCACAAACTCGACCTAACCTGATCAAAGATTACCCAAATCTAATTTATCGTTATAATTTCACCGAAACACATAATCATCGTGCGGTATTTACTCGAGCGGACTAAGTTCAATTTTACACCGTCTATTTATGAGTACATTACGCAAACAGTCAGAAGCCAAACAAGGGAATGTTTGCATAGAGGACATCGTAGGCCGGGTCTTAACAGCGGTGGTCGATGAGGGGTTAGAAGTCTACGAGAACTCCTTCAAACTGGATTAGCAGACGAAATACACGCGAAACTTTGGCCTACAGACAGACACACACACAAGGCAAACACTTGCAAGGAAAATCGATTTTCAGAATAGTTAGTTACCGTACCTACTCGTATTATACACACACACACACACAACGCGAGAAAAAAGACAAATCCCTTCACGGGATTTACACGGGTTTATTTGCGCTACGTGGCTTAAAATGCCAAGCTCGGATATCGGTCGCTAGGTCATTAGTGCTTCTTGAATTTGTGACGAATAAGCAATGTTGCGACTTATCTAAAAATTGAATCCGAATCCTATTAAGTCGGACAAAGGACGTTTCGGAAATAAATGGCCGCCGGTGGAAAGAGTGCGCAGTAAAATCGCACAGGGTGGGTGGTAGGCGGTTGTGGCAACGGTGGAACTGAAACAGTATTGAACGGTGGACCTGACACGACCACAGCTGAAAAACCCTAACACTGGAACGAACCCACCAACCCCATCCCCACGTGCTTCATATGTGTGGATGAGGCTGTTGTGGTACGTTGAAACCGTGTAAGTTCACGCTATCCGCCATTTTTTAACGTTTTTTTTTTTTGTCTCTCCGTGCGGGTAAATTTGAATTATGGTGGTGTCATTGTCGGGACAAGGTCTGTCAGGAGCAATGCCAATGCTTCTCCAATTGTCGTAATTGCACGTGCGAGGATTAGACCGAGACCTTGTCCAGCTTGATCTTCGGTAGACGCGCGGCTCGGGCTCAATATGTATGAATGACTGTGCGAGGATATTGTGCAAGATACGACCGCGACCCACTTTATTGTGTCGTCTCGCACATATTGTACACATGTCGCATATCAAAAGATTCGAATGTTAAAAACAACTAAAAAAATGCAGCGCATACCGTTTAGTGAAAAATATTAGCCGGTAAGTGGAGAGCCAAAGTAAAAATAGCACTTTTGAGTTAATAACTTTGTTGTTGCTTTGATTTTACAACTGTGCTACAAAAAAAAAAACAACTGTATTTCATATGAAATAAAAACTTCTTACTGGAAATTTGGATTTCTTATGTTTTACACGTTTTTACATGTTATATTTAGCACATTCTTAATGAGACGCCGTACTGTACGACGCGGAAAACGGATCGTGATTGGCCACTACTAGAATTTGAATCATTTGATTTTGTATTGATGCTAATAAGTTTCTTTAAGTTCAAAGAATATCTACGAGTGTACCATTCACACAGTAGAAATTACGGATTTTGTTCCTTTAAATAAGCTGTTAAATCAATGTACACAATCAAAATTGTTATTTTTCCCAGCTGAAGATTGTTTTCATGTATGTACAATTTAAAAAAAAAAACCAAAATATGCAGGAGAATCTGTAAATTAAAATGCTATTAAGGTGTAAGATGTATTAAAATGTAATTGTTAATTGTTTTCGTAATTGAAAAACACCGTCAATGACACGTCACACGAAAAATTACATTGTATTGCAATTGAAAAATATAAAAATATTATTGTAAGCCCGTTGAATATCAACGGAGCGGTTTCTCATCACTAGTACTGAAAAATAATATTAAATTTAATAGTTTTTATAGTTGTTGCATCTATGCAACAATGCGCCATTTATGGCGCGTTATAATACAACAACCTAACAATATAGCGAATTCGCAATCTTTCAACCGATTTATATGCTCAAAATAAAAGGGATCTCGCACCATCTGGTTTGGCTCACCGCGTAAGCGCTCAGTTCCGAATCAGTGATACCGGGTCAAATCCCACTCGTGCGACGTTCTGGTTTTTTAATTATCTATCGAGGTGAGCGTTATCAGCAGACAGACACACGGACAGACAGACAGACGGAATAGGGTTATTATATACATATATTATTATTCGACCACATTGATTTAAATACTATAATTTTTTTCATATAAGATAAAACCTTATCAAATGGCTATTGAATCGAATCGCAGATTCTTAAAAAAATTACGCATGTCTTATCATTTAACACGCATTGATCCGATACGCTACTTTTATCACAATAGAGACATCAAAGCGAACGCACACTACAATGTCATCGGCACAACAAACAATACAACGTACGAATAAATACAAACGGCATATATGTATGTATGTATGCATCTACATATTTGAACATACATACATACATATTAAAGTTACACACATAATGCACGCTCGCATATTACAAAGCCCCCTAGCATACGTGCATCTAGAGACGCTCGTGCAGGCGCGCAACAGCGTGCGAAAATTTGAAAATAACTGTGCTGAAACGTCGAGTTTCAGGTCTGAAAAGTCTACTGGGACCCCGGTTGGGGACCCCTGCCGACCCAGTTGCTGGCTGGGGTCCCTCTGCGAGTGTTATTGATCGTCGGTATACGAGCGGACGTTTAGGGCACATCGGCACGGTGCCCGACTCACCTAACCGTGTATAATATGTACCAACACAGCTGTGTTTGACTGCTGAACATACATATATGTACATATGTACAAATGTACGTAGAGCCTTTGTGAATCGATGTGAAAACTGTGAATAGTTACCGTATACAAATGGCATGGGAAAATTGTCGCACAACGTCACACGAGTTGTTTTGTAGAGGGCCTCTCGAGTGTCCACGTCCCATTCGTTTTCCTTGTAACCGTAAACGACGAACAGTTTAAATGCACATTGAAAAACATAGTACACAATAAAACAAGGAGAAACGATGCGTTAAAACACTTAAACACACGAAAAACAGTCCTGTATTACGACTATGAGAATATGAACAGATGGTTCAATTAACTGTGCACTGACCGTTCCCAACGTTGCGTTGCCTTACTTTATAGTGGGTCGCTAAATAAAATAAAATTCAATTTGCGTATTGCGATTTCGTTTTGAGTAGGTAGTTTATGCTATCTTTTTTACGATTGTGCCGGTTCGCGTTTGATTTTCCCCGTTGTTTTTACTTTATCCACATATGCGTAGTTTTTTTTTATTCGACGCCACTTTACGGCAGCATCAAACAATGTAATATTTTTTATTGCGTCGAAATAACGTTCGTTCGTCTTGCCCCCCCCCCCCCCCCCCCCCGATAAGAAATGTTTATTTATTCGTTTCCGATACCTACGCCCCTGTGTCGATCGTCGATTCGTATTGTTGCCGAGCCAGATGCTCGCAACTGATTTTTACGATGTTCAACTCTCGAGCGAGTGAGCTGTGCCGTCGAGAATTTACGACAAATGTGCATATTTATAGGAACCGCACAAAAAAAAATTCGGGTGTGGCCAACCCATGACTTTATCCATATATATGAGGAATACAAAGAGTAACGAAATTAATTTAAGTACGTATGTAAATAAAACGCATGCACACCACCACACCAACCAACATACACACATACATATCATGAAATTACTGTGTTGAGTGCGCGCGCGTATGTAAAATATGATCTTCGGCATATATTCAAATGGGAAAAGCTACCACTTCCGGTCGGCGGATTTTGATCAAAACCTTATCAAATCTTTAATTTTATATGGAAATTATAAATATAAATTTTCAGCTTGATCAGTTAAGTAGTTTCAGAAATATCTCGTGGTAACAGGATTTTTGACTTTTCTACAAAAAAAAAAACCCTACTTCTGGTTGACTGATGTTGACCAAATTCCTTATGTCTCTTACACCCTACGTGAAAATAATAGATATGAAATTTCAGGTCGATAGACTTGATAGTTTCGGAGAAAACACACATCCAGACACACACACGCACACACATATACAGACACACATATACAAACATTTTCCAGAAATCATGAAAACGTGATCAGGGGATGATACCTGATACAAATCAGTCAAAATCTTGAGGTCGAATTTTCGCACGATCACAATACTTTATCCGATTAGGATAAAAAAAATAATTTATATCAGCTGGAAAATTCTAGCTTTTCCTTGATAGAAGTTTTTGCAATTTGTATTCTACTAGAAGTGGCGTACTTGAATTCAAGAGCTGTTTCTTTATATTTGACCAGCAAAGTGAATTTTCCTAAAAATATATATTCCAGTAGTTTTCCATTACATTCTAGAGGAAAAGACGTATATTTTTTATACTGAAAAGTGGATGGAAAATATACAAGGAAATTTCAACAAAACGATGCTGTGTTAATTCTATTAAAAAATTATATCTAATAAGTGTAATATTTGTTAGAATTTTTAAATGTAACTTCATGAAATTATACTGCTATAAAATTAGAATTAAAGTATTAAAATTTATACACCGAGTTGAGTTGCAAAGATTGCTAACGACGTATAAAAACACGCGCCGACGTCTTTTAACGTTTTTATGAATGGATAAACATTTCTTTATCGTAAATAATCGTTTAATCAGACATCGTGCGCAGGAGATTCGCGCACAAGAAAGTCAAAAGGTCGTATAATTGCGATATAAAACGATGCCCCGTAAAAGGCTTGATAGTTTCGATATCGCACATTAATTTAACACGATCACTTTTAACCTTTAAGATTTGACGAATCGCCTTCATCGTTATCGATGATGTATTTCTGCAGCGTTGCAAGTACGTATTATAATCTGTAGGTAATATTGACGCAATGAATGACATGACAATGTTAACGCGAGTTAAATTTCACGATTGTCGATAACGTGTATTGATTTGACCTATTGGCGTTCGATGTTTGAATCGATCGCGCATTTAATACATTCACTGGAATGAAAATGGGAAATTGCAAGGAAAACTCTTATCACATTAAAAGGCGATTGTGTGCAAAAACGTGTTCAACAAGGTGAAACGCGACGGGGGTGTTCATAAAGTTACCGTTGTTATTCAAGTCGCTTTGACACCGACACGCGGCCACGATAAGATTACACTCGAAAATATGTGCCGAGCTCGTTATAAGCGAAATTTAGAACAAGGTACGTACACATGTGGGCTAGCAGATACTAAGTATACGTAGTAGATAGTTGGATACATTCGTATTGCGAAATTCGAATCTCTTTTTCTTTTGTTAACGATCGGTCTGACTGCGACAGTAGTTTTGCGATTGTTTATTTTTTTTTTTTGGTTTCGCTCGATTGATTTTCGCAAACGAAAACCCACGAATTGAGGAAGGGAAAGTCGACATTGTGTCGCTTGAACGATGGTTCGTTACGCTTGTTTTTCTTTTGACCTAGAAGCGCTTGACTCAAATCGATAATAGACGTCTGCTATAATGTCTGGTCTCATATGGATTATTTAGTACGGCAAGCTAGATTTTTTGTTTTAAAAACAAGTCAATATTTTGCTCTATACCAGGAACTATCAATCGATTAATTGGTTTGATTTCAAATACGCAGAATATTTCCACTATAATATGAATATTTGAATCTTACTAGTAGTACATAGTAATTTATGCATATGTACATACATATACATATTTGAAAGCAATGAAAATGTTTCGTTCATTTCATATACCATGTACTTCATATACTTTTAATTAGTTTTAAATTATATCCTTTCTAGAAATAGTGGTCGAAACTAATGAGTTTTAAACCTCTTAAAGTGAGAGCCTTTCGACTCACAACCCCACTTTGAACCACTTTTCTTATTGGATACCGGTTCAAAATAAAGACGGAAGTATAAAAACAACCACAAACTTTCTAACAAGAGCTTTTAAAATAAATCCATTCAAGTAGGTACAATAGAAGTTACACGACTTATATGTATATCTACATACATATACATATATAACGACAAAACACGAATGTTTTGTTTGGTAAAATGTTATTTTAAACGTATATAAAGTTAACCCTTTAGCAGTCCAAAGAACGATAAATTACACGGAATTCGCAAGGCGTATCAAAGCGAAGGAAATGTCACGACCTTGCGTAAAAACAGACGCAAACCCTCTCGGTTTATTTAAGTCGACGAAAGATACGAAAGTTATTCCTTTTTTTTTTTTTTTGTTGGTTTAAAAGTACCGGGTGGCGTGATAGGAGCCGAACTGGTGTTTATACGTATTATTTTGTATGTGTGTTGTGTCGAAATTGCCTCACAGTCGAAGCCTTATACAGTTCGACCTATTTTCGAGATTCGCGTGACAATAAAATACAAATGAGCGCAGTTTTCCCCATTTTATAGCACTATGGCGTGCGAAAAATAAAATAGCCTTAATGGATACGCGAAAGTACGGTGCGAGAAATATTACGAAACCTCCGTACCCGAGGATGAATTAGTAATTGGCGATAAAATGTAAGATGATTCGAAAAAGTCAATTAGTCAAGGAGTTGTTTCGCCTGCCGAGTGGTGGAAAATGTATCGAGATGAATAATTAATTGACGATTTTCTCAGGCTATTTTCGCTTGGCCTTCACCGTCGACTGTGAAATGTTTGCAGTTATAAATAAAGTTTATCATTGAAAGATCATTTTTAAACAGCGTTTAATTTTAAAATGTCTGTGTAAAACGAAAGAAAATTATTTGTGGGGATGATGCAGTGTTTGATCAAGAAAATTATAAAACAATTCACGGCGATGACAAGTTACGGATCGAGTGTTACGTTCTAAGCTAAAATTAAATTTTATAATAAATTTTTGTTTGTAAAATATTTAATTCACATCATGGAAACGTCTGAAATGTCTAAATAAATTTTAAACGATTTTTAACCGTCTGAAGATTGTTCAAAAAATTAAAAATGACTTACACATTATATGAAATAAATTCAATTGATACATAGCTTGTTATTAATTAATTTCTCATTTATCAAGCTTTAAATTTTTTATTGAGCAATAGTGAGCGATAGAAGTGTTATCGTATTATCGTTATTGCTTTTATAGTGTTGTTTGAGAAAATACATAAAAATGGATTTTAATTGAAGTGCGTGTTATGAAATTGTCGCTTCGGTTTTTTCCACTCGAATATAGCTTTCGCATTGTTTTATGATATCACCGCACTTTTATAAGTTTATAACAGTGTTTTATTTGATCAGATAAAGTCAATCGCAATTCAACTGGGTAGTTTGAAAAACTTGTACGGTTTATAATGTATGTATGTAGTTTTCGTGCGATGTAACGGCCAAAGTAATTCGAACACTATAGTAATACACACCGAAATATAGCTTAGTTTCATAACCCGAATTTTCATCACGCAGGAAGGATACGCTAAGGAAGAGTTATGGCTTAAGACCCCGACGCAAACTTATAATTTAATTAACTTTAGCACACGGCGAAATGAAACGCGCATAATAGTCGTACAACGTCCAAAGTCGTGAATTATTACGGCCGATTCAAATCCTCGTCGCTTGCAACTTTAATTTGATATATCCGAAGACTGCGAGGAATGTTTATTGATTTTTTTTTCGAGCGTACAATTACGTATCGTCTACGTAGAGCTCAAAATTTCTGTTACGTATTTGTAACGTCACGCTTTGTCGATTTCGTTCCGACGAAGTGTACGTCAATAGCGTCCAGCACGCTACAACTACCGTACGTCACAAAATTGCACGAGCGTTTATTTAATTTGGACATTATTGAAGACACTGTTAAGAATTTGGGAAATCGTTTTGGAATGTTGTTTTATATCTGTGAAGGCTGCGTGCTATTTTTTTTTTTTTCGTGAAGATAAAAATGTCTTTGAAGATTATCGTATTAATCTTGAGCTTTTTCTTTGATACACGTGTGGCGCGTCGACGCAATACAGTGTATTCGTAAAGGTATGCGTTGACCAAAATTTATTATTTATTTACATGCGATACGAGTGTGTGTGTGTGTGTAGTTTAGTTGGCATCCATTATGCGAACGGACTTTGGCCATTTACATAATATACAAACAAAACAGAATGAGCCGTTGTACTTGTGCCACGCTGCGCGCCAGTGGCGTTCATTATTACATTATGATATTTTCGCAGTGGAAGAAGACATATGGCGGCAGTCGTATCTCAGCCGCGTTCTATTTGTGTCTCATTATTATTCTAGATTTTTGGCACTGAAAAATATGTTTGTTTGTGAGACGTTGAGAATGTGGAAACGCGCGCGCGCACCGGGTACGCCAAAAGTCCAATATATAAATTCTGCAGCAATAGAATGCCAGAAAGTTCACGGGGGAAAATTTGAGACGTCGACTTTTCCGCACAGCCTCGTCCGAAGCGTCTGAAAACCTTCAAGGTTGAGTGCCTCTTTCGCTTAGCGCCTTGAAAATTTTATCTGAAGTGTGTTTCAGCAAACGAGATGTGTCTTGCAACGCTTGAATAAAATTTCACGAAAAAAAGAGCGATAAGAGTAAAGCACATAGTCAATACAAGAATAGTAAAGTAAGAACAAGCGAATAGAATGAGAATTAATATACATACATAGAAGACTTAAAAGATGCGATTTTTTTTGCAACGTACTGTGCTTTAGCACGCTGCGCTTAAGCGTCATCTATTTAAACAGAAAGATCAAACACTTTTTTATACTTACATATATATGTATATATAAACAATTTTCAATCGTAAATTATTCTACGCGACATTTACTACCGTGTGAATCAAAATAAAATAAGGTCAAATGTAAAAACACGTACGTTTATTTCTTTTCTACTGATTCATCGATTATTCTATTGCAGGAATTGAATCAGTGATGTTTACGAACAATTGGAAAATGATGATTTTCCGCGTTCGTATTATATTATTTATTGATTAATTGACATTAGCAAAACATAAAACACATATTTTTTTGTTATGTTGTTTGTTTTATTGTGTCGAAACCTTAATGACATAACGTGACAATGAAACAATAATGCTATTTACCTTGACATGTGTACAAAAATTGTAGTAATACGTGTTTTGCTAACTCTAATACTCGCATGTAATTTTTTTTTTTTGTAATGCCTGTACGAAATTGTGGTTTTCCCCCTTGAATTTCACGTTTTAACAATCGCGTTTATTTAAACAAATTTGCATTAATTTATTTATTAAATTGTCGAAATAACGATAATTGTGTCGACACAGTGTCGTGACGTAGACAACACATAATGCATACAGTTTATTTCGTTTTAATTGAACAGTTTCATTCATGTTTGTGCAATTTCAAATTTGTACACACACACATTTAAAAAGAGAAATCAAAATTTTTTCACAATTAGTTAAATCTTAAATTGGCAGTATCCTATTGTTATTAATAATAATGTATACATATTTAACAGACCATGTAGGTTTAATATGGGGCAATGATGCTGCAATTTCGTAATGATTTTTTTTTATCGATCAAGGATTTAATCATCGATGCATGGCTACGATGTTTTTCGGCACCGTGACATTATTTCAGTGAAAAAATAAAAAGATTACAGTTCCATTGACCGATTTGTGTTTTGTTTACGTTTTCAGACACATTTAGACGCATCGATGAAAGTGTATTGTAACTGTCGCGTAAGTATGATATAATTAATCGCTGAAGTAATGGAAATTCATTATAATAAAAGTATTACACGAGTAAAGGATGATGTTTGCTTCTACGTATACAGAGCGAGCCAAAAGTCAATAAACGGGTTATTTTCGTACTGCTTTATACACGCAAGAACGCGGAGCATTGTTCGATAACGTTTAAAGTTCGCGTTTCGTTTCTTAGCTAAGGAAAAAAAAATAGCTTAGAGAATGTTTTAGATTAGGTCTGAATAATTTCCGAACGGTAATCGGTCGTTGCACGATGAAAATTCTTTACATTTTCCTGAAAATGTGTATGTAAAAAAAAAATATTACTCCAATATATCACAATCAATATTTGACATTACTATACATATGAGACAGTCTGTACCAGCAACTAGGAATTGTTTATTCTCTAACGAGACGAGTATTTGAATTATTGAAGAATTACTTCGGGCAAATGTTAGATAGGAGGCCATTGTTTCCGCTCTATTTTACCCGGAAGTAGGAAAAACGGGATTCCGGACTTGTATTTCGCGATATGTGTGGGTATTTTTACAGCGGCCATAAGCCGAAATGTGTGTCAGTTAAAGTTAACTGCACAGTTAAGCCCTTTTATGGTGACTATTACGGTTTTCAGACATTTCAAGTTTAACCAACGAGTCTGTTTAAATGTTTGAAAACAAACTAAGAACGTGTCGAAAAATATTAAATTATTTTTTTCAGCGCACACAATATGTATATCTATTTGTCATATAATTTATGAGAACGTTTCGTAAACGCGTAAAATCGTTTTAATACGAGTTAAGTGTATTATGTTTATTTTTTTCAGTACGGAAGAGTGCAATTGCATTCACGAACCAAATTGATTATTAGTTTCTTTTTTTTTTTGACAAATCTGCTCTGGTGAAAGTTTGCTTTTTGTTAATCGATTGTTCAGCGTGTCCCATTATTGTTTCGGTACCGGCAATATTTTCTATTATGAAACAAATTGCTGTTATGTCACTTTAGTCGACGAAATACAAAAGATCGAAAACTAATTGAAGTGTTTTCGATTCAATCTCAATTTTATTCCATTGAGTAATAGATTAGTTTGCAATTTTGATTCGGTAGTTTTTGGCTTTGATTTGACTTGCATTCCGTTGAAATCTTACTCAGTGACTGTTCCACTTTTTTTTTTAACACTGTGACAAATTGACACGTATTTTGTATGTAATACAAAAGTGATGAATCTTGCTTTGCACGTAACAAAGATAACGAAAACGTGCGTTATCAACTACGCTTACTTATATTGATTTGAATAATATTTTCCATTCATAAATTGCAAACGTCACATTTTCGACTCGTGTCACTTCAGAGGGGTTAATGACTTGTTTAAAATTTGAAATCTGTAAAACAGTTACGGTTCAGCGGATGTTTGGTTACATTATTTACAATAATAACAGCCAGTGGTGGTCAGTTACCTTCACGTTTTCGTTACACAATAACGATTAGTTACATGCGAGGGACCTTGATACGACAGATCGTTAAATTTTGAATACATTTGAATAAACAAACCGACCATCGGGCGTTAGAATCGCGTGAGAGTCGGGCATATTCGCAAAATTGAAATAAAAATAATAACCACCCCAAGACTCAACTTCGTTAGTTTACCAAACTTCGAGTAAACCAACGAAGGGTCTAATGTTGCTATGTTTAGAAATCGGACGATTATTTCTGCATTTATTGGGTTAAATTGTTTAATAGTATACGCAAGCGTATTTAGCGCGCGAGGGACGTTCAATTAACGTCAATTGGTTCCTGGCCACAAATGGAATAGCGGCAAACTCTAATGATAAATATCCGATTGGGTATACTTTAGATATACTACGTAATATGCAGAGTTGTAAAATGGAGGATTTAGTGCGCCAAAGCTGTACCAACCACATTTATGGGGAAATTTCAGATGAGATTCGAAATCGATACTGAAATAATACAATATGTAAAAAATCATTGATATTAGGTATTGTTGCACAAGAATGTGGCTGAAGTGGCGCCGATTTGCATTTACGCGTGTTGTCACATCGAATTAGCACCTTATGAAATCGTGTTCGCCGAGCACGAATTCTGCATCGGCCTGTATATTTTATATATTAACTCCAATCATGCGGGATGAGCAAACGTCGATCGAACGTGGTCGACGAGGCCGAACGTTTAACACGTTGCAGCCGTGACACGTTTCGTATGTGTGTATATCGGTCGATATGCAAAAATATGTAGTTGTAAGTAAATATTTTATCTAAATTGCCTTCGATGGAGATACATAATATGTAGCTAAAACATTCGAATGACACACTTATGTGTGAATAAAACTAATGTAAAATGTAGAGAAAATGCGCAAATACACATATAAGATAAGTTGAACGAAGAATGCATTGATCTATTTACTTTGAAAAAATGGTGTAAAATGAACTACATGTTAAATTTTATCAACGATAAGTGTGACATGATAGATAATAAGTTGTTGCATTATCTATTTCTGTAGAAATGATAGTTAAATGGTCGCTGTTTAGAAATCAACAGCAAGCTGCTCTAAAATTGTTGGCGAACAACCAAACTACTCAAAAACAATTTTCATTAGATTGGTAGACGTTCAAGAATCAATCGAGTCATTAACATATTAAAATCATCATTTTCAACCGTTCACCATCCACTGCAGGATGAAGGCCTCTTTTTCACACGTTCTGCCACATCTGCCACTTTGGTAATGCTTCTTACCAATGTATTCTTGTTATACCAAGCATACATCTTTCCATGCTTCTCTGTGTGCACTGGATCTCACGTAGCATTCTCGAATTTAGCATCCACGTTTCACATCCACACGTCATAACTGGCGCATTGGTCGTATGCCTTCTTTTTTAAAGCATAGCGCAATGTTGGATTTAAAAACTATGTTTACAAAAGCACGTATTCACCAATTGTCCTAGGTATAAATAATATTAAAATATATGTAGTTCGAAAATTATGACAATAATGACATTTATGCGAATTGTGTATGTAAACAAATTAAACTGCATTTTTTTCTGTCGGTATAAAAAGCTAAAGTACTCTAATTGTTATTTAAAACTCAAAGAGGACATAGTAATTTTCATCGATCCAAAGTTATTGTCGCACAAAACAGACAAATCTTTTCATAAGTCAAAAAGTAAACGGAAATTTTGTACTATATTCTGTACGAAAAACAAACGAAACTTTTAAAATAATTTAATGTACTAGGGTAAGTCAAAAAGTAAACGCAAAACTATTCTATGCACTATTTCCATTCCATTGATCTGCTCTGTGAATCATGTGGTTAGTTTTAAATTCAGACGACTCTTCGGATGGGACACTTGGCTAATGAACAATCGCGAGGTGATCGACATCATCATCATCATCATGGGCATCAAATTGGACAGCATCGTGTCCAATTTTTCGCATTTCCGGACTGCGATTTGGCGAGATTGAATGTCGAACGAGATGCGAGAGACCTCACCGTTTCGATCGCCATTGTTCACCATGGGTAATTGTCGGTCATTGTTGTTCATGTCGTAAAGGTCGCCACGTGCTGTCACGTATCCGACACGTCACGTCACGTCAAGTCAGGTGGTTACTGTCCGTCAAAAACTATGCTCCATTTGCGATGACAATGACGATAATATTGTTGCGGTCAAGAACGTGACGATGGCTGTCGGACGTGATCTCGCAGTTTGCGATCATGATGACTCCTACGTGATTTCACGTATAAAATCTGGCGAGACAATAACTTACGAGTAACGAGCGATTATAGTACGTACAACAATCGCCTTGTTAATTACTTCATTCAAATTGCGACTACGAATATAGAATTTTAATTGACGACGATGCCTAGATTCTCAAATAAAATTAAGACGCCAAACAACATTCGTCCGCATTATCTGCATATTCCGAAAAGTGTATTCAAAAACATTGAAGAATTTACGTTCAAAATAAAATACAACATCGATGTTTTACTATAGCGTCTAGTTTATTGACTTGCCTTCAATTGGATTTGGTTCACTTTTGCATTGAGCGATCGTTGAGCGTGCATTTATGAGGTTTCAAGAAAAACTGCGTTCGCAGCGCGTCCTCTAAATTGAATTTCGTCCATATTGATTGTTTGTGTTTACTAGACGTTGTAAAGATGAAAGGGTAAGCATAAAAGCGTAATAAATCGCTTCGAATTCTGAATATATTAACTTTGTGAATTCAAAAACGAAAGAAGCTTGGCTATCTGCTTTTATTGTCTATGCAATTGAAGATTGCGTATCGATAAATATTTTGAGAGAAGGAATCAATCCATATCATAAATGAGACGATATTTCGCGTGACTGGTCGTCACGTGAACTTTACAAGTGTCACGCGACTACATATGTATGTATGTACATATATGAAGACTAGATTCCAACGAGAAAAACTTTGCATGCGATGTTAACGGTATCGAATTATGTAATTTAACAGTTACGGTTAAAATTGCTACGTATGGTTCAACGTAAAATGTAATATTCATGTGTGCCGTGCTATTGCAATCTGTCTTGTTACATAATTAAAAACAACACAAGAGCGTCAAGTCGTTAATGTTTTTAATAAACTACTGTAAATTACGATGCAAATAAAACTGTCACCATATAGCGCAAGAGTGCATTCCTTAATAAATGTAATTTATTTACCCTTTCGTTGCCTTTGTGTTTGTTGTGGAAAATGTATCTATTCAGTGATTAACCAAATTGTGGAGACACTAAAGCTTTGATCTGCGTCAACTTTGTATCGAATTTCTATTTATCTCTATTTTATTATATTATAACGTGCCCATATATTGTCGGCCTTCTCGCCACTTTACCACATCTGGTTAACCCAATTACGTTGGTTGTAAACAGCTCACAGTATTTGGCACAGTTCTCAGACGATCGGTGCATTGTGGTTATGAGCGAGCTAGTTGCATTTTAAACTATATTATGCACTTGCAGAAGTTTTAGTATAGGTCGTTCGGTTCGATAATAAAATTGAGGATTAGATACGGTATTAAAAAAAATCAGTCAAAAGCTGCTGTTGAAAAACATATGGTATTTAGTCACATTTGTGATATATTATCATTGTACAATACATATGTATGTATGTAGGTCATTGTTTATTTTATCATTTGTAAATTTCCATGCATGTAATTTTGGATCCTTTATTAATTTTCCAAACTAACAAGCGAAAGAGTTCACGATTTGTAATAAAGGTTTATCTAAAGAAAATAGATAAGAAAATATACAAACGTCTGTTACTTTTTATTGTTGATTGCAAAATAATGCGATACGAGCACAAGGTTGTCAGCTGCAGGTTAAAGAACAGACTTTGTATATTTCTGATGTGATTTTAATTTTTATAAAATAGTTTTTAATCAAAAAAAATTGTGTAGTCTTCGTGCATACACCTGTACAGTTGTGTTGAATTTAAATTCAAATCCAAAGGGAAACTATGCTGTTGTTAGTAAATTTAATTACATTTATAGACACTGAAGAATATGTACAACAATCGAAATACGTAATTTAAAATGGGGCTTTACTTTTTTTTTATACATCTATACAAAAAAAATCGATCACAAAACTAGACAATGTGTTACGAGGTCAATGCAAATAAATTTCAGTATATTGTTCATTGAATTCTTAATCAGTTGGAAATTTTACAATAATGACGTTATTGTTAGATTAAATTTTCAATTGAAAAGTTAAGTCAAATAAATGTTTTTTTTATGAGCAATAACAATAAGGAATTTCAATATCAAATTGAACGGCATAAATTCAATAGAATTTTAAAATTCTTAATATGTAAGTACATATAACGAGACGCATCGATCAAAGTTTACGTTATGAAATTTCCAATCATATTACAATGAACAATCGACGAATAATATATTCCGTATTACATTACAACATACGACTATGTATACAAACATACGTACGTTAAATTTTTGCGAACATCTGTGGACACATCAGATAAGCGAAACTGTGTGCACACGCCGCCACACTTTGACAACTATCCAGTCCTAGGGCCGTAACCGAAGAACGAAAGAAAAACCGATAATTCGCGAACCGTAACCGTGTTTACATACATACATATGCAATAGCGAAAATCAACTCCAAGGTCGCGCGCGTATTGTTTGTTTATACCGAAAACGTATCGATCGTCAACAATACAACTTTACGGTGCGAATCGTGAAAGCCGATGCGATTTTCCGATATCGACGAGTTCCGAGTGCGGAAAACGGTGCGAACGTTCTGGAAAATGTGCGGAAAAGTCGCGCGCGCGACTAGGACACTGTGCGGCTCGTTAGATCGGATTCCGGGGTTAAAATAACCCACAAACATACACACACACCCGGTTACCCAGTTTAACTCGGAAATAGAACCCGGCCGAAGACCGCCGGTTAAAACACACACACACACACACATAGATATTATAAAAAATGTAATTACCTATTTAATCCAAACGGAAAGATCGGATGCGGCGGCGGAAGTAGCAGCGGCGTCACTGGTGACACAAGTCTTCGATAGCCGTTTCACGCACACGTTTTTTTTAAGTTTAAAATTTAAGTTTATTTTAATAAGAATCAGGTAAAAAGTACAAAAATAGTACTAACAATGATAATAATAAATATGATCTATTATATAAAATATATATATATATATATATATGTAAATGTTTGTTTTTTAAGTAAACATTTGTTTGTTATTTATCCTTTGAAAACGGCTTTTATATTCTTTTCTTGGTTAAATTTTAGTTTATCACAGAGAGACGCCCGTTTTGTTTTTATTTTTTTTTGGTTTTAATGTATGTATAATAATAATACTTTGTTTATATTTTAAACGTGAGTGGGGTAGGTTGAGTGGGGGTGGGGTTATTATTTGATGGTGTTTTGTGCGCCCCTGCGTGTGTCGGCGTCGGCGTCCGTGTCGGCAGTGCCGTGTTGTCTCCGTTCCGCGTCCGTTTTGTTGTAAGCGCGGCAGGGCGTCCGCCGCTGACGGGCGTCGGGGCGCACTGCCGCTGCGCCGGGCCTTTTCTCCTCTCCTCCACTCCTCTTTCCTCCTCTTCTCCACTCCTCTTTCCTCCTCTTCTCCCTGAAAGGGGGCGGCGCTGGTGTTTGTGGGGGTGGAGCCATTGGCGTCCCGCGCGCTGCCACCAGGAAGCGCTCGGTGACGGGGACGAGAGCAGGGACGCTTCTCTATACATTGTATGTACGTGCGATTTCGCTCGCTGTCAAACAAAGAAATGTGCCGACACTCAAATGTGACAGTGAACCAACTCCTTTCTGGCGGGTGTTTTATTCCATTTTGATATCGAAAGTGTACGAAGTTTTCACGCGTTTGATCACTTTCGTTCATTGTATCGCAGTTGGCTATTCGCGTTTTCAGGCGATGTACATCCATTCACGCAGTGTAGTGGTCGGTAACCCCTTTTGAGCTATGTAAGAGCCAAATTAGGGAAAACCTTGAAAAATTGGTAGGTTTATTAAAAATTAAATTAAATGTTATTCGTATCTATCTATCTACATATATTTATATATATATATAAAAATGAATGTCTGTCTGTCTGTCTGTCTCTTATAGGCTCCTAAACCACTCAACCGATCGCGATGAAACTTTCAGGACTTATTGTGATCATGCCGGGGATGGTTCCTGTGAAAAAAAATCGGGATAAAACGGGAACGGGAACGGAAACGGGCCTGCTCACGCGTCAGATAACGTACTAGGAACGGGATCGGGAACGGGATCAGGATCGGGAACGGGACCCAGGATCTGGAATCGGGAAGAAACGGGAACGGGAACAGGAACGGGCCT